>OX421396.1:11187107-11936452 GCA_949126875.1 Lochmaea capreae
TACGTGGTTTTGGAACACCTTGTAGAATCGAAAGTATTTTCAAAATGTGCCCTCAGTAACTGTATTACCTCACACAAAATTTTAAAGTTTTATCTCTTACCACAACGATGTAATCCTTCGATGTCAGAAGTTTGCCCCACCCTGTATATATCAGATATTTTTATTTTGTTCCTAGGCTATAATGCAAAAAAAACAAAATATACAATACCTTCATTTTGGTAAAAACTAAAATCAAACTTCAGTTTGACGAGATCCAGTCCAAGCTTTTAGCTTTTTTATCTGTATTTTGATTTAAACATTTAAAAATAAATACTAGCTTACTGGCTTTTTCGTTGCATAGACGATTTCTTAATTTAGATTGAACTATCCCAAAGCTCAAAAAAATTCTTGCTAAACCAGCTGTTGCCGTTACTGCACTGAATAACTGCTCGCATAGTTGTAAGAAGAGTTCTTTTTGGCCATTCGGAGTCAGGAATTGCAACCGATTTCCACCAAACCATTGGATTTGTTGTGTGAAATTGTGCGGAAAATAAATACTTTGGAAATGGACAAGACTTTGTAGTAAGAGCCATAACAAGCGGACCAAATTCTGGGTTTGTTGAATTTAGAAGATCGAAAGCCTATTGTTTTTGGAACTGTGTTAAATTTTGTCCTAAGAATCTGTGATCAAGCATATTCGCCAAATAATGATGTGATCCTAATGCCATGCAATGAAACACACTGTTGTCGCATATTCATTTTTACACAAAATGTCAAGGATTTTCTGCTCTGGTATTTATTTCGTTAAAAAGAAGTAAATGATATATATCAATCAATAAATATCAGATATATATCATGATATAGGAGACGATTTATGTGGGGATGGGGCAAGAAAATACCAGAGAGTACTCTTTTTAAAATTGATTCCAAGCTTTCGAATATAACATATTCATTCTCAAGGATTGAAAATTATTAAGATATATGGTCAAATTATAATATAAATTAATGTATAAATTTACTTACATTATTTAAACGAGGATGTAGGTATAGTTGTAAAAATATATAAAAAACATTTTTTTTGACATAAATTCATTATAAATTAAACTCAAAAAACAATATGACATTCAATAAAAAATTTTATTTCTGATATTAAGGTCTATTCGAATAAAGTTAATTTTGATTGAAATTTAAATTTTGCAGATTGTTTTTCAAAATCTAAGAGATAGGCATACATTACACTAAGGTTTTTCAGGTCAGTTTTTTTATTAATGCAATTATTTTCTTGTGAAATAAATGCGGTTTCTAAAAATAGACGTTTTTTATAATTATTTTCTGTGATTAATACTTTGGCTGATTGATAATCAATTGAATGGCCTTCATAAAATGCGTGTTCAAAAGGCGAAAGCTTGTAATAAATTTTAAAAAGACTCTCTGGTATTTTCTTGCCACATCCCCACATAAATCGTCTCCGTTACTGAGTTGGCAAATATTTCTAGTAATTTATCATGATATATATCGGCCAACCCTGCTCTTGACACTCCACACATGGTTTTAAATTTATAGTAAATAAGCACTTTTTGTGTCACCTTGTAAAACATGACATACTCCCAATTTTCTCAAAATTCAAAATATGTTCTAGATTCCATATAAATTTACCTCCAATATGAAACAAATTGATTATTTTGCCGGTGAGTATATATTTATGTATGTGAAGATACGAAGCTGTCAAAAAATATTTAGTGAAGGAATCAATCTACCTTTATTTACTTTAATCTTTGGAATTGGATGATAGATATTATTTTGCTGCAACCAGGAATCAATCCAAATTTCATCATTAGATTGACTGTAAATATTCTGCAAGATGTTAGTTCTTGGGTCAATTATAACAGGCACTTCAATATTAACATGGCGATTAGAAAAATGTTGATACTTTAAAAAATTCATGGTAAAAAATTAAGTCTAAAAGCTAAAATAATGAATTTAATGTCTATTTTTAACACATATGAAGCTCTCCAGTTTTGGGTAATTGAAGTTTAGCCTCATCCAAGATTTTCTGTGCGGTAATATAATCTGCAGAATTTTCTAGGTCCTTTTCAGTATCCAAGATGTTTTTTAAATCGTCGTATGCTACTGAAAGTCGTCTTTGGCAATCTGGTACCATCATCAAGCATTCTTTCAATACTTCATCTTGTTTTTTAAGCTCATATTCATCTTTACCTAACAAAAACAGTTTCCAATTATTAATGTATCAATTATGATTTAAAGTTAAGTTGAAAATACGTCATCATTTCTAATGTTGAGACAATCAAATCTTTTTTTTTCAAATATGACACACAACTTCTATAACAAATTGATTTTTTCTTTTAGGTATATTACTTTCAATAATACAGACTATAGAAATGACCCATTAATTTACAAGTATAATAATGAGATGAAACAATACCAATTAATCTAGTTTATAGGAACTGTCATTTCAATACCTAGGTATTTAATTTGGCATTTGTCAGTTTTGAAAATTTTATTGTCTCAAGAACAACAATGTACACTTCCGGAATTAAACAAATCTTTATGCTTGAAGAAAAATAGAACATATTACTTGGACAATGTTTCATTACTTTTATGCTTCACTCAGTTGTCACCTCAACAGTAAACTTTTACTCAGGCATGTAAAACTGCCATATTATAGTATGGTTTAGTTTTTATTTTATTATATCTCATTTTTTTCAGAAGATTTACGACTGCACTGTATAATTCGCATGCAGAACTGTGGGTTGGAAAGTTGTTAAGCGGTGTGGCTACAGGCAAATGTTCAATAACAGACATAATTCAGGGTCAGAGCTTTTTTTGTCAACAATATACTAATAGCCGTGACGTTATTGCTACACCTGGTTGTAAATGAATGAAATATACCTTAATAATCCAAAAATGTTTACCACTATGATTCAGGAATTTACTTTTTGGAAAAAATAGTTTAGGTCTCGATTTAGGTATATGATTTGGAGCAAAAAAGCTGTATGGGATCTAGCACAAAAAGCTTAATTTTGTACTAATAATATAATCTACTACTTTTATCAACTGAATATTAAAAAAAACAAGAAATGTAGTATATTTTACCTTGTGCTTTCAACTTTTCAATGCGAACTTTCTGTACTTCAACTTCTCGTTCGTAGACAACCTTTTCTTTGGCTAATCTCTTAACGACCCCAGATTTAATTTTAATAGTACGAATACGTGGATCGGCCATTAGATACTTATTAATATTGTTAAAGTGGAATAGTTTGTTCTAAAAAATGTGTTCAAACATTACAAATAGTACTAAACTTCTCTGTCAACACACTCACACAAATAGAGGAGTTCTGTCTAGGCAGGGTTGCGCTGGCCTCCGTTGCCAGGTGTACTAAAAATGACTTGGTTGGCTACTAAATTTGAAGCTTCAATACTAAATTTCTTCTTTACCGACAAAGCGCGGGAAATTCAAATGAAAGTTATATAACTTGTACATTTATTCTAAAATTCAACTATACAGTCTACGCATTATATAACCATAGACAGATATCTCAATAGGTAATAGTCATAAACAAATTAAAAATAGTTTCTCTATAGTAATAGTTATAAAATGACTTTCTGGGACAAAAAAATGCGGGAAATTAAAAAAAAATCTGATTAAATATATATTTTTTCAATGAATAAACAAACACAACATGGAATTATATAAAACAAAAATAACACTCTTGAAAAATAAAAATAAATAAATAAATAACATTGTTGAAAACAATAAAAAAAATAACATTCTTGAAAAATAAAAAACTCTTGAGAAATAAATAACACCCTTGAATAATGAATAACTAAAATTATGACAAACTTAAAATATATCTTCTTCTAAAACTTCTGTAGAAGTTACACGTTTATTGGAATAAGTCGTAACATTGGCTGGTGGTTGCCAAGTGAAACATTTTTTGTTTTCAATTCTTAACATATCTTTAGCTTGTAGAATTGATTGGCAAGTTTTTATCAAAAGTCTGTTTCTCACTCTAGTTTTAACTAAATTTAGCTGGGAAAAAATTCTCTCTGCCGCAGCTGACGAATGTGGAAGGCACAAAATGATTTTTGAAAGTTTGAATATGTTTTCGAAAATATGCTCATTCAAACTATTCTTTAAGCTTGAAACAGTATACCAAAATTCTGTTATGTCATCAGAACACTTTTTCAATTCATTCGTCTCACTTAGCAGCCGATACTCAAAGTCTATTTTCTCAATATCTATATTTAAATAAGGAAATAAAATCACAGCCTCAGAAATACTATTTACATTACATGTCATAACTGTCTTGGGGTCGAAGTTCTGTGCAAATATCAACACTTTATCATTAAAATCAAATTTTTTTTTATTTGTCTTGCCAACTCTACATAATAGTCTAGAACTCTGATCCTGAAATTCTTTACTTCTGTTTTGTCTATATTAGTTTCATTTATAAAAACCCTTGCTTTGGCACCACAATACAGTTCCTCCAGAGGAAGGTAGTTATCAGGATCATTAACATTGAGATTATTTATGTCGTTTTCATATTTTTTTATGCAAGTAGATTTAATGAACGATTTTAGAATTATTCTGTATAATCCAGTAACTCTATTCAACAAAACATGAATCTTGGTTTTTTCAGATTGAAATTCGATATTTAATTTATTGATTATATCCAATGCATAGGATAGAAAATAGAAATATAATTTATATACAGGGTTTTTTAAAGCATTCAAAATAGCATGGGCTGATTGAACATTGTCTTCTAGAGATGCTGCTGTAAAAAATAAATCTAATGATGACCAATGTTCCAAAATTCGATTGATCACTAATTCATATGACAACCACCTTGTTTGACTAGGTCTTAATATCACATTTGTTTTTTCCTTAAGGAAAATTTGGCACTCTTTGAATTCAGAACAGCGTTTTGAGCTGTTACTGAAATAATTATACACATCCCGACTGAATTGTTCAATACTTTTAGGTAATTTTTCACATGCAGCGGACGAGCAAAGGTGGAATGAATGGCATGTACATCCAATGATAACTATATTTGGGTTCACACTCTTGAATAAAGCTTTCATGCCAGTTAAATGCCCCATCATGACAGAGCAATTATCAGCTCCAAAGCCAATAATATTTTCAAATGGAATGCCATTTTTCAACATAACTTCTCTTATTGCACCAAATAAACATTCCGCAGTAGCTTTATCAACCTCTATTAGGTCTAAGAATCTATTAACTACTTGGTTATTCTTGTAATACCTAGCCACTAAAGCCAAGGATTTGGAGGTACTAATGTCAGTGGTTTCATCTATTATTAAAGAAAAATGATTATCCTTGAGGTCATTTGAAGTATCTCTCAAATTTGCTGGCCCTAATACTTCAACAGTTAATTGGGTAGCTTTTTTCCTATTAATGCATAGTTTGCTAGCTATTTTGGAGTCAGGACACACAGAAGATATAAGTTTAGGTAAATGGTCCATTATCATAAATGGCAAATTGTGTTCTATTAAGAACATTGTACATTTTAATTCAGCCTCTTTTACTCTTTGATTAATTCCTACTTCTTCTGGTTTGAATATATCTTCCATGGAAGGAGTCGACCTTGCAGCTTTTTCCTTTATCCTGTGGCAAACTGACTTTTCGTGCAATTTCAAATGCGTTACGCTACCAATAATTCTTATGTTACACACAATGCACTTAGTACTTGTACCATCAGTACCAAATGGTTCCGCCCACTTGAATTGAGATTTCCAATCGGATCTGAACTTCTGTTTGTACTTCTTTTTCGTCTTACTGGTTTTTTTCTCATCAATATTCATCGTATAAGATTTATCTTTACTGCTTCCAGCCACAGCTTCGAAGCTTCCTGTTTGAGGAACTGAATTTGCTTCATTGCAAATGTCCTCATCAACTCTTATTGAACTGGCATCACTTTTAACTTTTTTTATTAAAAACCTGCAGTGATAAATAGCATTTAGAAATAATCATGATAATTCATCATTCAATTAATTACCTTTCCATTGCAGCAAACCAGCGAAAACCAACAACAATAACAATAAATAATCCTAACGTCAAAGCAAAACGTCAAAAACACAGAACACGAATCACAGAGCTGAGCACAGAGTACAAAACAGAGTTGCGTTTTGATAAGATCTGTGGTGTGGTACTGTTTACGAAGTCCCATTATCTCACGCTCTCATTCCAAGGAAATGCATATATCTGAATGAATGACAATGGCAGAATGGCGCATGTTGGAATATTGGATGAGAATACTAGATTTTCATTGAGGATACTAGGCTACTAAATGGAATCGAAAAGTACTAAATTTAGTAGGATTGTACTAAAAATACCAACCCTGTGTCTAGGGCAGGGTTGCGCTGGCCTCCGTTGCCAGGTGTACTAAAAATGACTTGGTTGGCTACTAAATTTGAAGCTTCAATACTAAATTTCTTCTTTACCGACAAAGCGCGGGAAATTCAAATGAAAGTTATATAACTTGTACATTTATTCTAAAATTCAACTATACAGTCTACGCATTATATAACCATAGACAGATATCTCAATAGGTAATAGTCATAAACAAATTAAAAATAGTTTCTCTATAGTAATAGTTATAAAATGACTTTCTGGGACAAAAAAATGCGGGAAATTAAAAAAAAATCTGATTAAATATATATTTTTTCAATGAATAAACAAACACAACATGGAATTATATAAAACAAAAATAACACTCTTGAAAAATAAAAATAAATAAATAAATAACATTGTTGAAAACAATAAAAAAAATAACATTCTTGAAAAATAAAAAACTCTTGAGAAATAAATAACACCCTTGAATAATGAATAACTAAAATTATGACAAACTTAAAATATATCTTCTTCTAAAACTTCTGTAGAAGTTACACGTTTATTGGAATAAGTCGTAACATTGGCTGGTGGTTGCCAAGTGAAACATTTTTTGTTTTCAATTCTTAACATATCTTTAGCTTGTAGAATTGATTGGCAAGTTTTTATCAAAAGTCTGTTTCTCACTCTAGTTTTAACTAAATTTAGCTGGGAAAAAATTCTCTCTGCCGCAGCTGACGAATGTGGAAGGCACAAAATGATTTTTGAAAGTTTGAATATGTTTTCGAAAATATGCTCATTCAAACTATTCTTTAAGCTTGAAACAGTATACCAAAATTCTGTTATGTCATCAGAACACTTTTTCAATTCATTCGTCTCACTTAGCAGCCGATACTCAAAGTCTATTTTCTCAATATCTATATTTAAATAAGGAAATAAAATCACAGCCTCAGAAATACTATTTACATTACATGTCATAACTGTCTTGGGGTCGAAGTTCTGTGCAAATATCAACACTTTATCATTAAAATCAAATTTTTTTTTATTTGTCTTGCCAACTCTACATAATAGTCTAGAACTCTGATCCTGAAATTCTTTACTTCTGTTTTGTCTATATTAGTTTCATTTATAAAAACCCTTGCTTTGGCACCACAATACAGTTCCTCCAGAGGAAGGTAGTTATCAGGATCATTAACATTGAGATTATTTATGTCGTTTTCATATTTTTTTATGCAAGTAGATTTAATGAACGATTTTAGAATTATTCTGTATAATCCAGTAACTCTATTCAACAAAACATGAATCTTGGTTTTTTCAGATTGAAATTCGATATTTAATTTATTGATTATATCCAATGCATAGGATAGAAAATAGAAATATAATTTATATACAGGGTTTTTTAAAGCATTCAAAATAGCATGGGCTGATTGAACATTGTCTTCTAGAGATGCTGCTGTAAAAAATAAATCTAATGATGACCAATGTTCCAAAATTCGATTGATCACTAATTCATATGACAACCACCTTGTTTGACTAGGTCTTAATATCACATTTGTTTTTTCCTTAAGGAAAATTTGGCACTCTTTGAATTCAGAACAGCGTTTTGAGCTGTTACTGAAATAATTATACACATCCCGACTGAATTGTTCAATACTTTTAGGTAATTTTTCACATGCAGCGGACGAGCAAAGGTGGAATGAATGGCATGTACATCCAATGATAACTATATTTGGGTTCACACTCTTGAATAAAGCTTTCATGCCAGTTAAATGCCCCATCATGACAGAGCAATTATCAGCTCCAAAGCCAATAATATTTTCAAATGGAATGCCATTTTTCAACATAACTTCTCTTATTGCACCAAATAAACATTCCGCAGTAGCTTTATCAACCTCTATTAGGTCTAAGAATCTATTAACTACTTGGTTATTCTTGTAATACCTAGCCACTAAAGCCAAGGATTTGGAGGTACTAATGTCAGTGGTTTCATCTATTATTAAAGAAAAATGATTATCCTTGAGGTCATTTGAAGTATCTCTCAAATTTGCTGGCCCTAATACTTCAACAGTTAATTGGGTAGCTTTTTTCCTATTAATGCATAGTTTGCTAGCTATTTTGGAGTCAGGACACACAGAAGATATAAGTTTAGGTAAATGGTCCATTATCATAAATGGCAAATTGTGTTCTATTAAGAACATTGTACATTTTAATTCAGCCTCTTTTACTCTTTGATTAATTCCTACTTCTTCTGGTTTGAATATATCTTCCATGGAAGGAGTCGACCTTGCAGCTTTTTCCTTTATCCTGTGGCAAACTGACTTTTCGTGCAATTTCAAATGCGTTACGCTACCAATAATTCTTATGTTACACACAATGCACTTAGTACTTGTACCATCAGTACCAAATGGTTCCGCCCACTTGAATTGAGATTTCCAATCGGATCTGAACTTCTGTTTGTACTTCTTTTTCGTCTTACTGGTTTTTTTCTCATCAATATTCATCGTATAAGATTTATCTTTACTGCTTCCAGCCACAGCTTCGAAGCTTCCTGTTTGAGGAACTGAATTTGCTTCATTGCAAATGTCCTCATCAACTCTTATTGAACTGGCATCACTTTTAACTTTTTTTATTAAAAACCTGCAGTGATAAATAGCATTTAGAAATAATCATGATAATTCATCATTCAATTAATTACCTTTCCATTGCAGCAAACCAGCGAAAACCAACAACAATAACAATAAATAATCCTAACGTCAAAGCAAAACGTCAAAAACACAGAACACGAATCACAGAGCTGAGCACAGAGTACAAAACAGAGTTGCGTTTTGATAAGATCTGTGGTGTGGTACTGTTTACGAAGTCCCATTATCTCACGCTCTCATTCCAAGGAAATGCATATATCTGAATGAATGACAATGGCAGAATGGCGCATGTTGGAATATTGGATGAGAATACTAGATTTTCATTGAGGATACTAGGCTACTAAATGGAATCGAAAAGTACTAAATTTAGTAGGATTGTACTAAAAATACCAACCCTGGTCTAGGGTAAGTGTGGCCAACAAAAACTGGTTTTTCTGACAATAATGACATAAGATTTTTGCAGGTTTTTACACAAACCACCTTGGTTTGTGGGTTTTTATCATTACGAAAGGAAATGATGACATACCAAAAGTTTCTGGAATTATTGGTCATTGATGCGTTGATTATCCAGCTAAAACGTCATTTTAAATTTTAATATTCACGCTTCGGGGGTGTATTCATTGTTTTGATAAAGCAATATAGATGTTCACAATGTTAAAAAACCTGCAAAAACCTTATGTTTTGAATGGTAGACATTAACTGTCATTCTTGTCAGAAAAACCACTTTTTGTTGGCTACACTGACCTTAGACTGAACTCCTCTATTACAAATTGTCATAGAGCATAGGCACGGATTGTTTTGTGGCATAGGTGTCTCTGGTTATACCACAGAACATACAACATATTCCGTGGTTATACCATAGACAAAGAATACGTTGTATTCTTTGCCATAGAGAAATAATATATTTTGCCTATGGGTAGAGGTAGCCAACTATCGATAGTTTTAATTTACTCTCGATAGTCCCATTCGATAGTTTTTGTCATACGTCAACTGTCAAAGTCATCATACATATAACGCATAACCTAACCATTAACCCATGGAGACTATATCATTAACCATAAAATAAAATAATTTTTCCAATTTCTCACTAATTTACATTGCAGCACAGTAGGCAAGGTAATCTACGCCCTAGTTTTTGGTTTTATTTTTGACTGTTAGATTTTGAGGTTATTTTATAAAATGGTTAAACGAAAATCATCGATCATCTGGAAGTATTTTTCAAAGGATGAGCTTGGTAGGCCACTAGCTACATGTATGAAATGTAGAAAGGTATACAAAACATCTGGAAATTCGTATAATTTAATGGACCATCTAAAAAGGGCACATGGCAAACGAATCAAGAAGGGTTCTTTAAATAAATATGTTATGTGTTATTTGTGTTTCTTGGAATGCTAAATAAACATTTTTTATGTATTTTGAGGTTAGGTGTTTGTTTGGAATGTTAGATGATTTCCCATTTACTACTAAACCGATAGTATCGATAGTTCTCAATAACACTATCGATATTTGTCATTTGCACGAATGTTTGCTTGATCTCCCACACGGTGCCGTAGTATAGCAAAGGTAGTGTTAGTTTCCGATCAGCGCCGGGAAAATGACGAAGGACGAATATTTGCCAAAGTTAACTTCCCACACGCTATGCGAATACGTCCGAATACCAAATGTTTGCCAAATACACGTAGTGTCTGGGACCGGCTTAAGGATTCTTCTACGATTGTGACGAACACATGAACAGCGGTGGACGGTGGTGAGAAAGTAGAGCGCTGTACAAGGATGTTAGAATTCTTAGATATAAGGAGCACAAACTTGTATAGGAAAAATGTTGAAAAAGTGTCCAGCGGTAAGGTACAAATAGATGGCGCGAGAGTAGCTAGCGATTAAAATTACAGAGCTAAGTCTGCTCAACAAGTTAACCTAACAAAAAATGAAAATAGTGTTTATTTTTATAGACGTTTTTATAAAAATTTACAATGGGAAAAACTTTAGATAAAGTGGCGGAGGGGGGCAAAAGTGATGTCATTCGACAGGTCTTGACGAGCTGAGTCGAATGACACCGGTCTCCACCTGCGGAAACGTCGGGGGCAAAAGTTACGCCACTTTCAAAATTTCGAAAAAATTCATCAAAAGCTGAAATAAACACAACTAGTACCGGCAGAGCGACGGTGGCTCAGTGGGTAAAAGCGCTGAACACTGTCTCTGTGGGTTCGGTGGAGGGGAAGGGGAACGTATTGCTTCTATTTATACCGTGACCAAAGATTTCGTCGCGGTATAATCGTTTGCGCATGCGTGAGGAAGAACGCGCACCTGTACATCGATTTCGTCGCGTTATAATCGTTTGCACATGCGCAACCTGTTCTAGCCAATCGCGCTGATCGTTGCAGCTCTTTTGAATACTATTTCCAACGGAAAAAATTTTTCTCATAGACTTAACATTGAAAAATGAAAGTGGCGTAACTTTTGCCCCTGACGTTTCCGCAGGTGGGGACCGGTGTCATTCGACTCAGCTCGTCAAGCCCTTTCGAATGACACCACTTTTGCCCCCCTTCCGCCACTTTATCTAAAGTAAAGGGTAGCCCGTGTGTCGTGAAAAGTTGTCCAACTAGAAGTAAAGTTAAAAATAAAATTTCACACCTCAGCCCCTGTCTTATTTTCGACCAACAGTAAGTAAACTGTTGAAGTACACCCAATAATACAGAAATACTCTATGAAAAGACTTTCATGTTTGTAGAAAATGTATAATTATGACAACTATTAAAAAATATATATGACAAGTATATTAATTCTCTATTATCAACAAGTACCTAACAACTAGTGAACTTTAAGTAAAAACCCAAAAATGATAATATTTCAACACTTTCCGTCATTAAGTGGTTTTTCTTTTCACTTAGTTAGTTTAATCCTATATTTGTACAAAGCTGTACTAATCTAGGTTTTGGAAGAGCTTAATTTGGTCATCATATCAGCCAACTGATGCTCGGTAGATACTTTTTTAACGACAATTTTGCCTTCTGATACCAATTCCCGTACAAAAAAGTGCCTTGTTCGAATATGTTTGGTACGTCTATGGAATTCGGGATTTTGAGCTAACCTCAATAGTGGTTCATTGTCAATATGAAGTTCTGGTACAGCGGTTAAATTTCTATCAAGAGACGTTTAAACCAAACAATTTCGCGAGCAGCCTCACTTGCAGCAACTATTTCTGATTCGGTTGTGGAAATTGCTACTGAAGTTTGTTTTTGGTTTAACCATGATACCGCACCTGCAGCATAAATACTGTTGTTCACACGTTGATTTTATTAAAAGTGCTTTTTCTCTGAACTAGTATTATTTTATTTACGAACCGTGATCTCAACGTAAAGTAATTCGTTTGACATCCTCACGTAACATTGTGGCGACCGTGACAGGACTAGTTTGGAGGATAACTCTCTTTATCCTAGAAGTGAATAACGTGTTCCTGTAGACATTTTGTAGTTTTTCGATACAAACTCATTCTCGACGCGATAAGTGGTATTCACCGGGTGGAGATTAATCGTGTAGTCGGTAAATAGAGTGAAAGTGAAAATGTCATCGGATAAAAAACGTCTAATGGTGCTTCGCGGACTTTTTACAAAAAAGGCTAACCTTTTAGACGATTTGTTAGCGGTGCCGGGCGATGCATGATACATGGCGATACATGAAAAGTTTACCGATCTGTCTGTTGTGGAGGGTAACGTTTTTGAATCGCTGGTTGAGGAAGCTACAGAGGCCGAGTTGATCAAAGAAATTGAGGATTTCGATTATTATCGCAAGCGTTTTGCAGAATTAAAGCGTAAGTGTTTGGTGACGGGTCCAGGGTCAGTTGCATCGGCTTCTATAACTTCTAGTCCTAGAGGTAAGCCACAATTAGATTGGAAGGTGGTTGCAGATTTTAGTACCGTCCAGAGGATCAAATGGCGGTTCAATCCCCCTGGTGCGCCGTGGTGGGGTGGATTCTGGGAACGTCTCATCGGAGTGATGAAAAGACTATTACGGAAAACGCTAGGTCGCGCGTCACTAAATTATGAGGACTTATTGACTGTCTTGTGCGAATGCGAGAACATTATCAATTCGCGGCCGTTGACTTACGTTTCTAACGAGCCGGAAGAATTCGCCGCGTTAACGCCAGCAATGTTTTTGCAGGATCAACCCGAGTCAGGTACCGCAGATCTCGATGTTCTGGAGAAGACTTCTTTATGTCGTAAGTTAAGACATCGACAGCAATTGAGGGATCATTTGCAAAAGCGATTCCGTAATGAATATCTGGCTCAACTTAGTTTTCATTGCAAGAGGAAATCTTCTAGTCCGATATCAATGGGAGATATCGTCTTAATAGGTAGTGACAACAGTAAGCGAATAGACTGGCCCCTTGGGAGGATCGTCGAACTTCTACCTGGAAAAGATGGCGAGACACGTGTAGTTCGCCTACAAACCGGCAGCGGTCAACTCCAAAGGCCACTTCAACGTCTTTATCCATTGGAGTCAGTACGGTCCGTTGCTGTACCAGAAGTCGAGCCTACTGAGAGCGCTGAAGAAGATAGTGCGGAAGTGATTCAAAGCAGAGTACCCGTTGTTAGTGAAATTTCCGGGGTGCCTACACAAGCCACTCGACGTGGTCGTTTAGTTAAGTTACCCGCTAGGTTTAAGTAATTTTTTTTAATTATATTTGAGAAACTATTGTATCGTTCCTCAAAGGTGGGAGGATGTTGTGTATTCGGCTTACAATTGCCGCTTTTATTTTTATTTCAGTTTTTTTGGTAAGTCTGGCAACGCCGCTGTTGGTGGTCGTTTTCCCCATCCCTTACAGCTGGCGCAAGCCGTGTTTTTTGGAATTCGGTTTTTTAATTAAGTTAGTTGTTGAGGTTATCTGTAGTAGTTGTTTTGTTATTGTTGAAAAATCGTTACAGATATATAGAATAACCGCGAAGCAGTGCAGATGCACATAATACGTTACTGTTTTCCTATGAGTTATGTTCACACGTTGATTTTATTAAAAGTGCTTTTTCTCTGAACTAGTATTATTTTATTTACGAACCGTGATCTCAACGTAAAGTAATTCGTTTGACATCCTCACGTAACAAATACAAACAATGCCTGATGTTGATCTACCAGTGAGTGTATCACCACCATGATCAGCATCACTGTACATTTTTATGATTCCTTGCAGATGGTGTGGTTCATAAGTGATTCCATAATCCAATGTTCCTTGAAGGCATCTAAATATACGTTTCACTTTAATAACATCTTCTTTACTGGGATGTTCCAACGACCTAGAGACAACTCCTAGTGCATAAGAAATATCTGGTCTCGTAGATACCATAAGGTATATTAGTGAACCAACAGCTTCTCTATAAGGAAAATTTAGAGAATCATCTTGATCTTTCCCTGATTGAGAATAGTCCTTAATAATAGGTGTTGAAACTGATCTGCAAGTTTCCATGCCAAACTTTTCTAAAATTTTCTTAGTATAGGACTTTTGATGTATTTTTATTGAACCAGTGTCTTTGGTAAATATCTCTATACCTAGAAAATATGAAGCAGGCTTGAGGGTAATTTTGAATTCAGATTTCAGCTTTTCAATAAAATCTGCAGTATGCTCGGGATGATTAGAAGCTAACAGACCATCGTCTACATAAAGAGCAAGTAAAAGTTTGATTTTTCCATGTAGTTTTATGAAAAGACAAGGATCAGCTTAGTAGATATACTATACAGATTCTGGACCACTACTTCAAAAATCTCCGCTGGTGGCGCTGAGAGCGGCGTTGGCCGCCATTTTTAGTCCTGTTGTATATTTAAAACTCTCAAATAATTTAATTAAAAAACTTTAACTCGGGTGTGGATCGAACCCCGAACCTACGCGTTCATAGCAATGCATCTAACATAGTCCGCCATGATGCCAAACTTTTCTAAAATTTTCTTAGTATAGGACTTTTGATGTATTTTTATTGAACCAGTGTCTTTGGTAAATATCTCTATACCTAGAAAATATGAAGCAGGCTTGAGGGTAATTTTGAATTCAGATTTCAGCTTTTCAATAAAATCTGCAGTATGCTCGGGATGATTAGAAGCTAACAGACCATCGTCTACATAAAGAGCAAGTAAAAGTTTGATTTTTCCATGTAGTTTTATGAAAAGACAAGGATCAGCTTAGTAGATATACTATACAGATTCTGGACCACTACTTCAAAAATCTCCGCTGGTGGCGCTGAGAGCGGCGTTGGCCGCCATTTTTAGTCCTGTTGTATATTTAAAACTCTCAAATAATTTAATTAAAAAACTTTAACTCGGGTGTGGATCGAACCCCGAACCTACGCGTTCATAGCAATGCATCTAACATAGTCCGCCATGATCTCTCATGCATATCATAGGCGAAGAAAAGTATATTACGTGAGCGCGCACCGTACGCTTCTTGCTGGCGGGTAGGAGTCTCGGTGGCGACATCTACATGCGGGTAGTCTATGGGCCGGTGGCCTGCGGGTAGGAGTCTGCCGCGGGAGTCTATGGACCGTCCGCCATTTTTTATCCATGCGCGCGGGGCGATCAAAATCTTGTAAATTGTACAAAAATCACAATTTCATGAAAATCCTTGATATTACGACGACCCTGACTAAAAAATTCACGTCAAAACGTCACATGTGCCGTAGGTGCGTTTATCATGATTAATCGTATTTTTGTAGGGGCGTATATCACAAAAGGGCCTTAACGTGAAAGGCAGGTATTTGTCAGCACCCTCGTGTCATCCAATCATAGCAAACTCGAAAGGTATTAACGGCCAATATATTCGTGAATCATATACAGGGCGGAGTATCTTTGAATGGTAGGACTTAAGCAAACGATAAGGTATTAACGGCTAATATATTCGTGAATCATATACAGGGCGGAGTATCTTTGAATGGTAGGTCGACTTTAGCAAACGATAAGGTGACTTGAGAGTAACTTTTTTGTGCCAACCCCAAGTGTCACGTCGTCACGTGGTACGTCATGTGAAAATCCTTGATATTACGACGACCCTGACTAAAAAATTCACGTCAAAACGTCACATGTGCCGTAGGTGCGTTTATCATGATTAATAAATCGTATTTTTGTACGGGCGTATATCACAAAAGGGCCTTAACGTGAAAGGCAGGTATTTGTCAGCACCCTCGTGTCATCCAATCATAGCAAACTCGAAAGGTATTAACGGCTAATATATTCGTGAATCATATACAGGGCGGAGTATCTTTGAATGATAGGACTTTAGCAAACGATAAGGTATTAACGGCTAATATATTCGTGAATCATATACAGGGCGGAGTATCTTTGAATGGTAGGACTTTAGCAAACGGCTAATATATACGTGAATCATATACAGGGTGGAGTATCTTTGAATGGTAGGTCGACTTTAGCAAACGGCTAATATATACGTGAATCATATACAGGGCGGAGTATCTTTGAATGGTAGGACTTTAGCAAACGACAAGGTATTAACGGCTAATATATACGTGAATCATATACAGGGTGGAGTATCTTTGAATGGTAGGTCGACTTTAGCAAACGGCTAATTTATACGTGAATCACATACAGGGCGGAGTATCTTTGAATGGTAGGTTGATTTTAGCAAACGACAAGGTCTTAACGTCTAGTATATACGCGAATCACCCGTTATATAGAGGGTGGATCTTTCACATATGTGACGCTCTAGTGGCATCAGCATATACAGAGTGTATTGAAGAGTACAAAGAAAAAATGGAGCCAACTCAAACGTCACATGAAACGTCGATGCTGCATGTCAAATGTCAAACATCACATGTGACGTCTATGCTGAAGTGTGACAAGGAAGGGGCAGACAGAGAACGCATCGCTAGATCCCGTACGATGATACACCGTAAGTTGTGACGTAATCGAGACTGATCCGTTACGATGCTAACAGTGCGATGGTTGGTTGAAAGTAGCTTGGAGTTTTATGCTGTTATTAATGTTTCTGCGATATACCAGGTTGGTTAAAAGATTTTAGAAATTGCTGCCAACCCCAAAACGTCACATCGTCACGTGCTACGTTGTCACGTCACGTTGTCACGTCAAACGTCACGTTGTCACGTCAAACGTCACGTTGTCACGTCAAACGTCACGTTGTCACGTCAAACGTCACGTTGTCACGTCACATCGTCACGTGCTACGTTGTCACGCCAAACGTCACGTTGTCACGTCACATCATCACGTGCTACGTTGTCACGTCACGTTGTCACGTCACATCGACACGTCAAACGTCACGTTGTCACGTCAAACGTGTGCGGATAGGAGCGCTCTCTTTTGACTTCGAAAGAGTACAGACATTGGTTGATAAAGATATTTTTAAAAGTGAGGTTATGAAACAAATAGAAATAGTTTATTGGATGGGAGACGTCGTCAGACGTGGAGCAGACTTCGTCTGGGATGTCGCCTGCAAACAATTACCGCAAATTATCCATTAAGATGTATCCAACCATGTTCAACAAAACAGAAGAGAAAAATGAAATCAATAATGTTTTTGTCATGACATGTGTAATATTAGTATCTGTCTTTGTTTTAAAAATTTTCTTAAAAATTGTAAGACGAAAATTTGAATCTTCATGTAATATAAAAGTTGATGGTGTTTCAATTTATTTATAATGGTAATACAGTATTTGAAAACCAGTGGCGGAGGCGTCTTTTCGGTACATGAATATAGTCCAGAGGCGTGACAGGGGTGACAAAGTTACCTGCTGCACACGGATCAAATTTGCAAACATCAATAATGTGTGGAAAAACACCAAATATGTGGCATTTTTAGCAGAAATTCCGCTTTGACCCCGAACGTAAATGTAGTCTGCTTCTTGCTGCTGGACCATTTAGAACACATTGTTCCAAAGCAATCATGTGAGAATGTATTTTATAATAATTATATTGAATATAACCAAAACTCTATCGAGGACATATTTTCCCAGGCAACAGATGTGCATTCCATTAACAGCCATACTTTTAAAAACACTACCTACTGCAATGAGTTTCGTGCAGCTGGAACATCTTTGATATTCAATGCCCCAACCTTTTTAACTGAAGATTTAACAAAAATCAATCAATATTTTAAAAATAAACTCTGCAATTAGCTTATCTACCACATACCTTTAGTTACAGCATTAAGAAGTTTTAACCACAAGTATAATGTTATCCGAAACATGATAAGACATATGGTCAGTTGTTCTCAACCAGATTTTGTCTTTTTAATACTAAATGATAAATTTATTGTGACTGAAAAAGGTCGCGAAAGTTATGTGTGGTGAGAATAATAGATCCTATTATTTTAAGGAACACCTGCAAACCTGCTGAATAGACAATTATTTAGATATATAAGTTCAATTTGTTTATAATTAGGACGCTTATAGTTATAACAGTTACAGTAGTTACAATTAATTTAGTTTTAGTATTTAGTCTCATTTGGTTCTTGATAGTTGTAGTTTGTTTAAATAAATAAATATTTTCTTTTTAAAAAGTTATTTTCACGAAGGAAATATATAATTGGCGCAGTCGAGTAGGATCCGTGCGAGTTTTAAACGAAAGAAAATCCTCTTAAGTAGTGACTTTTCGGTAGTTTATTAACTTTTAACGTAACACGTTATCGTTTTAAGTGCGGATACGAACATTGTTTCTTTTTGAAACAAAACAACTACAACACCCTTTCAGTGGAGCTTCAAGAATCATCGAGAAGTGAAGAAAAGAGTTTTTGCCAGCCAGTTTCTTCAGCAAACGTAAGTGCCAAATAATTCCTTTTCTTGCCCTCCTTAGCCTTTCTTTGGTCTTTGAAGGATAGTTTAAGTAATATTTAAATAATTTATGAGCAATTTAGAAATTAAAGATATTTTGGAAACTTTAGTTGATTCAGTAAAATCACTTAATTTAAACGAATCCAATACTAATAAAAACAAAATGCCTACTGTACCAACTACAATTAATTGGGACCTCTTTAAACAAAGAGTCAATAATATTAAACCTTTCAATGGTGATTGTGATTATTTAAATAAATTTTTAACTAGATGTGAAAGTTTAATAACTTCATACAGTGTTTTCAATGATCCAGAATTAAATGCACATGTACTTGAATGTATACAAGAAAAATTAGAAGGACGAGCAGCTTCTATGGTAGGAAATAGGATTGAAATAAATAATTGGGATAAATTAAAACAAGCTTTATTACAATGTTTCTCAGATAGACGAGATTTAGATTGCTTAGTTCAGGAGTTAACTAGGAGTAGACCTCATAAAGGTGAACATTTGATAGATTTTGGTGGAAGAATACAATTAATTAGAAGTAGGGTATTACAAAGAATAAGTAATGATATAACTATGAGTCAAGTTGAAAAAGAATGTCAAACTAATCATTATAACAAAACTGCATTAAATACTTTTATAGCAGGATGTAATGGAACTTTAAAAAACAATATGCATTTGAAAAAACCTGAAAGTTTAGAAGATGCAATGGGATATGTAACAGAATTCGAAAATTTTGAAAAAATGTACGGAAATTTAAATGACCGATTTTATCATCAAAACAAATCAAATTTCAAAACTAACGAACAACCCCACAATTTTCCAAGAAACAATCCTCATAATAATTATATTCCAAATAATAATTTTTCTCGCCCGAATAATAATTATAGTCCAAACAATTTTCCACGCCAGAATAATAATTATTCTCAACAACGAAATTATAATAATTTCCAGAATCCTCCACAAAATAGATCTTATTCAAATTTTCAACGAAATCATAATAATAATCAATTTCCTTCTCAACCTATAAACATTCAACCAATTCCTCAGAACAGGAAATACTTTACGAATCGTCAAGTATTCGGACCTCAAAAGAATGTTTTCAAACCAAATCCAATTCCAGAAAATCAATTGCCAGAACCAGTACCAATGTCTACAACGACACGAAACCCCTCTTTACAAACAAGAAATCGTTATAATAATAATAACCACTTCAGAAATTTTAATCCAAATCAAAAATCAAATTTCATATCTGAAGAATTATACTCTAATCAATATGTCGATAACGACCTAGAACCTGAAAATACCGAACCAAACGAACAACCAGAAAAAAGAAACTGTAACGAAAATTTTTGTATACCAGGCCCATCCAACAAGAAAAGATAATTGAAATAAATTTCCAGTCTAATAATGCTTTACCATACATAGAAATTAGTAAACCTAAGTTAAAATTATTAATAGATACAGGAAGTACTAGATCTGTAATTAAACCTTCAATAATTGAACAATTTTATCCACAAACCATTTACCATTCTAACATTACGTTATCAACTAGTTTAGGAAGCAAAAAAATTAGATATCAAGCTTTAATACCGGCATTTAAAGAATTTAAAGATAATAATTATTTTATTGATTTTATTTTATATGATTTCCATGATTTTTACGATGGAATAATAGGGTTACAAGATTTAATTAACATGAATTTAAATATTGATCTTATTAATAAGAAGTTAATTAGTAAATCTGTAGGAATACCATTTAAATACAGAGATCTAAAAGGAAAGAATAATGTAGTAGCAGACGCTCTTTCTCAAAACATATCAAATATAAATGCAATTGAAACTGCGTCTATTGACGTAAACTTTGACGAAGACGATTTAACTGACTTAAATCAAATCTTAGAAGATCAGAATTTTGAACAACCTCTACCTATTTTAGATGACATAGAATTGACAGACATGTTAGACACATATGACGAAAACCAAGAGAATAAACAAAATAAAAAAATAAACATTATTTCTGACATAACAATACCAAATATTCCAGCAACAAATGAAAACAAAATAGTTAAAACTATAGACACTATACACAGTGCAAAAGAAAACCCAATATTAAATACTCCCATTTCAGAAAAACCTTTGAATATGTATAAAAATCAAATTTATCTTACACTAGGAGAAATATATGTTTCTAAAATAATACGTGAAAAAATATTTGATAATATTAGATTATATGTAACGATACCAAAATTCAATAGTGAACAAAACATAATACGATTTATTAAAGAATATGTTGATCCTAAACAACATTATGCCCTTTATTTTCAAAATGATTTACTCATGAGAATGTTCGTAGTAACAGCCCAAAACACGTTTAAAAATTCAGCTTTTAAATTTACTCACTGTTCAAAAGTCTTAACAGATATAGAAACCACTGAAGAACAAAAATTAAAAATAGAATATAGCCATATTTATAAATCAGGACACCGAGGTATCAATGAAGTCAAAAAATCTCTTAGTTTAACATATTATTGGCCCAAAATGAATGACGATATTGAAAAATATATTAACAATTGCGAAACTTGCTTAAAAAATAAGTATGACAGAAATCCCCCTGTAATAAAATTCAACTTAACGCCGACAGCATCAAAACCATTTGAACATCTTCATTTAGACGTCTTTTACATTTCCAATAAATCATATTTAACAATTATTGATTCATTTTCACGATATGGACAAGCTTACCCCTTAGATACTATAACTGGTGTATCTGTAGTTGATAAACTGTGATGCCTTTTGGCCTAAACATTAAGTCATTAATTATTTAAAATATTATCGAATAAATTCCCTTCAGCTAATTCCAATAAACCACGAATTGTTTTATAAATAATAAATATAAAGGTTACACGTACGAGTCAATGTCAAAGCAAATAAACATTATCTAGTATCATGTATGTTTACTTATAGTGAACTTGACTCTTTGTATATATAGGTAACAATAGTATTTTAAGTATTCATTATTAATTGATTATCAATTCATTATTGATTCATTATTATTATTAAGTCATTATGATGGTCATTCATGAAAGGATGATTACAGTCAGTATCATTCATTCTAAGTAGTAATCTAAGAGTAGTCAATTAGTGTTAGTGGTTAATGTATAGTAAATATTAAATAGAACATGTCCCAGTGAAACAGGTAGTTGTTTTATTCCTGGGGGATGACCCACCAAGTGACCAGCAGCACCACCTAGTCAG
Source organism: Lochmaea capreae (assembly GCA_949126875.1). NCBI lineage: Eukaryota > Metazoa > Arthropoda > Insecta > Coleoptera > Chrysomelidae > Lochmaea > Lochmaea capreae. The sequence continues at coordinate 11,209,133 of OX421396.1, forward strand.
AGGCCCTTCTACTATCCTACTACACCCAGTATCCTCATTACATTACACATTACATGGCGATCCTGCAAACAATTGGAGTTCTGTAACAATGGGTGGTAAAGCAACGAAACAAGCGGTCCAAGAAAATGGCGTGGTCAACAGTAATTTTATAGTACAAGAAGAGGAACTCAAAGCAGATCTGGAGGTGAAGATTCTTATCTACATTATTGTGGTTGTTTTGGTACTACAATTTGGATGGTCTATATACAAGAATCATAGAAGACAAATGAAGAGGGAGATAAGAAGAAATCTACAGCAAAGCACGCTAAATCTGTAGGATGGTGAGAATATTATTTTTTTTTTGTAAACTTTAAGGGTATATTCTGTTTTGTGGCTAAAATTTTTTTTTGATAATTGATATTTCATATTTTTATTTCTATTGACAATGAATTTTAAATGTCCTCGAGTGATGGAAATGCAGTAACGTGGGATGAATTTGAGATTAGATTGAATTTAATTTTAGAAGATATACGTAGGAATAGTAAGCGTGTGTTAAAAAAGGAGGTTCCAAAAAGCTCAGATAGTCATATAGATATAATAAATAAGTTGTGTGATTCATTTAATAGTTTCTCTAAGTTAATAAATAAGAATTGGTATAAGTTAGAGGAGAATCAGCAGAGTACATGTATTTTATATTTTAACAAAATTAGAGAAAAGGTAGAGAAAGCATTTCAAGTGTTAGATTGTCAGTATGAAGTTCCGTCTCAATTAATTACGCGTAATAATTTAATTAATAATTTAATAGTATTAGAAGCAATGAGCAAAGATAAAAAGGAGAAAATGGCATTAAGTATGAATGACTTTTTCAATTTAGCTGGTAAGATATTACCAAATGAATTTAATGGGGATATAAGCAAATTGCAATCTTTTGTAGATGCTATAAGTTTGCTACAGGTTGGTGCAGCAGAGCATGAGGAGAATGCTGTACTATTTGTGAAAACTAGGCTAACTGGAAAGGCCAGGAGTCTAATCACCACCGAAAAATCGTTGGTAGAAATTATAGGAACCCTTAAAAAGGGACTAAAGGGAGATAGTGCTAGTTTAGTAGGAGCTAAATTAAGCAAATTAAGACAAAACAATAAGGATATAGTTGAGTATGCTTCAGAGATGGAGAAATTAACAGATCAGTTACAAGCCGCGTATTTGGCAGAAGGAATGCCAGTACATTTAGCAACTAAGTATACAACAGAAGCAGCAGTAAAATCACTGATCGACAACTCAGCATCAGAGCGGATAAAAACCGTTATAGCAGCTGGGAATTTTACGACACCGCAAGAGGTGATGACTAAATTGGTTTCCATCAATGTGGGAAACAATCAGTCAACAGGAAGTGTTCTGCATTATAAGGCAGATAGAAATAAGTTTGTGTCAGGAAATACCTATTTTCCACAGCGAAATACCTATTTTCCTCAGCGAAGACACTCTTATGTAAATCATAATGGAGAAAATAATTTCCATAGGAAAAATAACTACGATAACAGTAGGAAATTTCACGCCAATCAAGGCAATAGGAGATTTACTGGTTACAGGGAGAAACCAGAAGAATATAGAAACAAGCCTAACAATAGGTTTAACAATGATAATAAATATAGAAATGTAAGAATGTGTGAGAGTGGAGAGACGAGAGTGGAAGATGAACAGAAAGAATTGGGGTTTTGAAAAAGAAAGGTGAAAAATCCAAAATTTTAAATAACTTGCATAATAATAATCATTACATTTATAACTTTGATTTAACTCTTTCAAACTTTGTGCAAATTAAAACTGACATATCGGATAATATAGATACTTTTATATTAGATACAGGTGCAGATATATCGTTATTAAAAATTTCAGATAATTTTCCACATCACTTAATAAAGACAACACAAATCTTAAATATTAAAGGAATAACTCAGGGAGAAATTAAAACTTTGGGTACAATAGAAACTTTTCTTTTTATTAAGGGTATAGCATTTCAACATTGTTTTCATGTAGTAGAGGAAGAATTTCCTATACCTACGAATGGAATTCTAGGTAGGGATTTCATAAGAAATTATAATTGTATTTTAGATTATTCAGAATTAAAATTATACATAGATTGTAAATCTAGGAATACAGTAACATTAGAAATTCTTGACAATCCTGAATATGATACTTTGGCAATACCGCCTAGATGTGAAGTCTATCGGTTGGTAGAAAGTTTCAAAAACTTAAGACAAGATAAAGTTGTTGAGCAACAAGAACTATTACCAGGAATATTTATAGCAAGATCTATTATATCAAAAACTAATCCTTATGTCAGAATTTTAAACACAAATTATGAAAGCAAGTCGATAAATACAAACAATATTAAAATATTGGATTTAAATTTATTTCATGTATATGCTGTGAAGAATGAAAGTAAGAATAGGTTGAAAGAATTAAGAAAAACATTAAATTTAGAGGTACCAGAATACGTGAGGGATAAGCTAATAAATCTTTGTGAGAATTTTTCAGATATTTTTGCTTTAAAGAACGACATTTTAACGCATAATAATTTTTATGAGCAAAAGCTATTGGTAAAAGATGATACTCCAGTATATATTAAAAATTATCGCACGCCACATTCTCAATCTTCAGAACTTAATAATCAGGTCCAAAAGTTATTAGAACAAGGTATAATCGAATCTTCAATCTCAGATTATAACAGTCCAGTTTTACTTGTTCCCAAAAAGGCAATCAATGGAGAGAAGTCTTGGAGACTTTGTATAGATTTCAGGCAATTGAACAAGAAAATAGTCACAGATAAATTTCCATTACCCAGAATAGATTCGATTTTAGATCAGTTAGGGAGGTCGAAATGGTTTTCAGTCATAGATCTTATGTCAGGTTTTCATCAAATTCCCTTAGAACAATCTTCAAGGAAATATACATCTTTTAGTACAGAAAAAGGTTCTTTTCAGTATACAAGATTACCATTTGGTTTAAATATAAGTCCAAATAGTTTTTCAAGAATGATGTCCATAGCATTCTCAGGATTAACTCCAGAAAAAGCATTTCTTTATATGGATGATATAGTTGTAATAGGGATGTCAGAAAATCATCATTTAAGTAATCTCGAAAGGGTGTTTGACACATGTCGGAAATTCAACCTTAAATTAAATCCACAAAAATGTCAATTCTTCAGGCGAGAAGTAACGTATTTAGGACACAATTTGTCCAGTGAAGGGGTTCTACCCGATAAGGCAAAATATTCAGTCATTGAGAAGTATCCAGTGCCCAAAAATTCAGAAGAATCTAAAAGGTTCGTAGCATTCTGTAACTATTACAGACGTTTCATTCCAAATTTCGCTGAAATATGCATACCTCTCAATAAATTATCTAGGAAAAATGTGAAATTCGAGTGGTCGGAAGACTGCGAAAAATCATTCCAAATACTAAAATCGGCATTAATTCAGCCGCCTATTTTGAAATATCCAGATTTCAATAAAAAATTTATATTGACAACAGATGCTTCAAATATTGCGTGTTCTGCAATACTTAGCCAGGAATACGAAGGTATAGATCTACCTATAGCTTATGCTTCGCGAGGTTTTAAGAAAAGTGAATTAAATAAACCTATAATTATGAAAGAATTGTTAGCTATCCATTGGGGAATTAATCATTTTAAGTGTTATTTATATGGTTCTACACATTTTATTGTGAAAACGGATCACAAGCCGTTAACACATCTTTTTTCGATGACAGACCCAACTTCGAAACTTACGAGAATTAGACTAGACCTAGAAGAATACAACTTCGAAATACAATATTTGAAAGGAAATTCAAATTATGCGGACAGTATTTCAAGGATATCCATAAATGAATTAAAAGACTTGTACATTGACAATGCTCACATTTTAGCAATAACGAGGTCAAAAACTCGTCAGAATAAAGCTCAGCCTATAGGAGAAGATAAAATAGTTTCCACAGAAATAAAGGAAGATATTCGCAAGCCAGCAGTATATAAAGTACTGAATAATTTAGAGGCGCATAAATTACCAATTCTGCAATTTGAAAATAACCGTGTTTCGTTAAGGATGAACATACGGATCAAAAACAGGATGAGATTTAGCCAAGCCTTATTAAATACCGATATAGTTAACTTTGATTTAGGTCAAACGTTAGTTCAGCTTGATAAGCTAGCGGTAAATAATGGTATAAAAAGGATGAAAATTTATATGAATGATATTATTTTCACACAGTGCACTATAAAAGAGTTTATGGAAAAAGGAAACAATACGTTAAAAAACGTACAAATATGTATTTGCGATATACCTAAGATGGTGGAAAAAGAAAAAGAAAAGCAACAGATTTTAGAAACTTATCATAATGATCCTTTATTTGGAGGTCATGTAGGAAATAACAGGCTATTGAAAAAATTAAGAGCGAATTTTAGATGGAAAAACATGGAAAAAGATGTAAGGAAATATATTAAGCAATGTCACAAGTGTCAGGTCAATAAAGCAAAGAATAATCACAAGGAAGAATTTGTATTAACGGATACAGCAGAAAAACCATGGGATATAACATATATAGATACGGTCGGTCCTTTTCCACAAAGTGAAAATGGTAACCGTTATTGCATCACAATGTTATGTGAATTAACGAAATATGCAGTAATAATTCCAGTTAAAAACAAAGAAGCAAACACGATAGCTCGTGGAATTTTTGAAAATTTCATACCAAATTACGGTCTAATGAAACAAATTAGGACAGATTTAGGCACAGAATATAAAAATGAAATATTCAACGCTTTAACTAAAATGTTAAATATTAGGCATAATTATTCAACAGCATATCATCATCAATCTATAGGAGGTTGTGAGAAATTACATAGAACGCTTAATGAGTATGTGAGACACTTTATAAATGAAAGTAAGGATGATTGGGATGAATGGTGTAAACTATTTGCTTATTGTTATAATACGACTCCAAGCTCGTATCATGGTTATACGCCATTTGAATTATTGTTCGGTAGACGTGCTAACTTACCCGAGAATCTAACAAACGAGATTGAGCCATGCTATAATATTGATGAATATCAGAATGAGTTAAAATATAAACTGCAGGTAGCTCATCAGAGAGCAGAGAAATATTTAACCAAACATAAACTGAGTAGACAAAGTCAAAATAGTAAGGTAGCTAATCCAGTTGATTTTAAAATAGGGGATTCAGTGTTAGTAAAGAGGGAAAATAGAACCAAATTCGAATCTCAATATATAGGTCCATTTACAGTCACAGAGGTGAGCGATGTTAACTGTAAAATTAAATTAGAATCAGGTGTGATAAAAGAAATACACAAAAACAGAATCCATCCTTATTGTAAAATGAATTAAAAATTGTAAAATTGGAAGTGCGAGTGAGTTTATAAACATTTCCGAATAATAAACAAAAGTGTTATAACAAACATTCAAAACATTGAAGTGAAAATAAATAAACAACTAAGTGATCGTAAACAATTTTTAAAGGCAATGAACATTCATTTATTTATGAATATATTATGTAATCGTAGGTTAGTGACATTATTTAATAACCATCTACCATTTATTTTTAGGATAATTGTAAATTCATTTCATTAGGGGGAAAGGAAGCTCAACGGAATTTATTCTTTTTGTAAAAGGGGAAGGTGTGATGCCTTTTGGCCTAAACATTAAGTCATTAATTATTTAAAATATTATCGAATAAATTCCCTTCAGCTAATTCCAATAAACCACGAATTGTTTTATAAATAATAAATATAAAGGTTACACGTACGAGTCAATGTCAAAGCAAATAAACATTATCTAGTATCATGTATGTTTACTTATAGTGAACTTGACTCTTTGTATATATAGGTAACAATAGTATTTTAAGTATTCATTATTAATTGATTATCAATTCATTATTGATTCATTATTATTATTAAGTCATTATGATGGTCATTCATGAAAGGATGATTACAGTCAGTATCATTCATTCTAAGTAGTAATCTAAGAGTAGTCAATTAGTGTTAGTGGTTAATGTATAGTAAATATTAAATAGAACATGTCCCAGTGAAACAGGTAGTTGTTTTATTCCTGGGGGATGACCCACCAAGTGACCAGCAGCACCACCTAGTCAGAGGCCCTTCTACTATCCTACTACACCCAGTATCCTCATTACATTACACATTACAAAACTACTAGACTTTATCTCACACCATGGATTACCCCAAAAAATTACTACAGATCGTGGTAACGAATTTAAAAATTTCGATCTAGAAGATTTTTGTAAATTACATCATATCCATCTACATTTCACTACTGCAAAAAACAGTAATTCAAATTCCCCTATCGAAAGATTCCATTCAACCCTAATCGAACATTACAGATGTTTACAAGAAGAAAATAAAAACATGCAACCTAACCAATTAATAAAAAATGCCATATTCTGTTATAACAATTGTATACACTCCGTAACAAAATACACCCCATTCGAAATAATTAAAGGACACATTAATAATCCTGATCCTTTTGATTTAGATGACCACCTTATAATATCAACATATGTGCAAGATCACAAAGAAAACAGTAAAAAACTCTATGAAAAGATAAGACAAAATAACGAAACTATTAAAGAGAAAAATATTCAAAAAATAAATGAAAAACGTGACAACGCCCCAGACTTTTCAAACGAAAAAACTTGCTATGTTAGAACTAAATTAAGAAACAAAAAATCACCTAAGTTCAAAAAGACTAAAATAATTAAACAAAAAGGAGTACTAATCGAAACAGACAAAGGAACTTATCACAAAACCTTAACACGTAAACCAAGACATAAAATAGAAAAATTGTTACAGGTACCCGACAATGAACCTCCAGACATTACTGACAACGACATACATAATGCTCCAGGTACTTCAGGTACACAGCATTGAAGAAGACATAACAACTACAAAAATAGGAAACTTTCTCCTTCCCATCCAATTAGGAAACTCTAGAATAATATATAATAAACATACTTTCTTACACTACGTAGACTTAGATATAATTATGAAGCAAGCAAATAACCTTATTATTAACCATTTTAATATAGTAAAACATAGTATAACCATAGTCAATGTAAGTAATCCTATATCATATCATAGTTTAGCACAAAATATGTTAACAAGAACCGAATATCTAATCAATATTGTAGAAACTAAATTAAATAATCTCACTCCCCATATTAGAAATAAAAGAGGACTAATAAATGTAGTGGGCAAAGTTGATAAATGGCTTTTTGGAACCCTAGATGCAGATGACGAAATTAAGTATAATACTGCTATAGATTTGCTACAGAAAAATCAGAAAAACATAATCCAAGAAGTAAATTTACAAACTTCTTTATATAAAAAACTAATTGAAAATTATAATAAATCTATAACTATTTTAAGTAAAAATCAGGAAACACTCAAAAATAATTTAGAACAAATACAAGGATCATTTTATGACAAAATCGAAACTCTTGAAAGTTATTTAAGTTTCCAAGGCATCATTTCACAAATCAATTTAGATTGTCAAACAACAATTACTCTAGTTGACAATTTAGAAAATGCTATAATATTTTCAAAATTAAACTCTCTTCATAATTCCATAATTTCAAGCTCTGATATATTCGATATGATTAAACACTTGCATAATATATATGATCCCAAACAAATTCCTAAATTTGACAACATGTTAACTTATTATCAATTTTTAGGCACCCAAGTATCAATATCAAACTCAAAATTAATTTTTGCAATTCATGTACCTATTTTAAAAGACCAAACCTATGAATTTTACCACTTATTCCCAGTTATCCAAAATCACAAAACGTATACGCCTTCTTTCCCTTATTTGGCACGCAAGAACGAAGATACCCAATTTGAAAAAGAAGAATGCCCTTTCTTAGAAAATACATATTATTGCCAACAGAATCCTATGTCTCAAGATAATTGTACAATTCAATTACTCCGAGGAAAAAATCCAACGCATTGTCATATCATAGAAGTAAATGTTCAAGAACTAATAGCAGTACAAGTTACGAAAAATGAAGTTCTCATTATACCAGAAAAATCACAACAAATATTTTCAAAATGCCGAAGTAATCAATATATTCAAGTCACAGATCCAATACTCATTAAAATACCAGATTCATGCGAAATATGGACCAACAATCAAAAATTCATTAACAAAATTCCAATTAGTCACGGTAAACCATTTATATTACCAAAATTAGAAACAAAGATGTTAATTCCTTCAAGAAACTACCAAACGCCAAACATCACGAAGATCGACTTTGAAGAACTTCGAGAAATTAGCCAAATCTCAAAGCAACTCAAACCAATCACAGAAATTCAAGACAACCCGTATACAACAAGCTTATTTGGAACAATTTTAATATTAATAATCACTTGCATTTTAATTTTAGTTATAATAAAGTACAGGGTACAATTAAAAAATATTTTCAAAAAGAAGTAAGAAAAGAAATTGAAACATGAAGAAAAAGAAGAAAAGAAGTATGAAGAAAATGAAGAAAAGAAACATGAAGAAAAACACATTTCGAAAATCCACTCCGTGTTTCTCGAAACTTAAAGACGGGAGAAGTTATGTGTGGTGAGAATAATAGATCCTATTATTTTAAGGAACACCTGCAAACCTGCTGAATAGACAATTATTTAGATATATAAGTTCAATTTGTTTATAATTAGGACGCTTATAGTTATAACAGTTACAGTAGTTACAATTAATTTAGTTTTAGTATTTAGTCTCATTTGGTTCTTGATAGTTGTAGTTTGTTTAAATAAATAAATATTTTCTTTTTAAAAAGTTATTTTCACGAAGGAAATATATAATTCGAACCACTGCTATGAAGCGTTTCTTCACACATAATTAGGTAAAATAAAGAGATCTCCGTGGCGGAGGCGTTGTACATTTCTTTCGGGACATGAATATAGTCCAGAGGCGTGACAGTGCAGGTATTTAGGTCGACTTTAGCAAACAACATCTCGTTCGAAAGGCCTTAACGTCGAGTATATACGTGAATCACTCATTTTATATACAGGGTGGATTGAAAGTTTCTTTGAATGGTATTTAGGTCGACTTTAGCAAACGACATCTCGTTTGAAAAGTATTAACGTCTAATATATACGTGAATCGACCATATACAGGGTGAATTTAAAGTTTTTTTAATGGTATTTAGGTCGACTTTAGCAAACAACATCTTGTTCGAAAGGCCTTAACGTCTAGTATATACGTGAATTACTCATATACAGGGTGGATTGAAAGTTTCTTTGAATGGTATTTAGGTTGACTTTAGCAAACAACATCTCGTTAGAAACGTCTTAACTTCTAGTATATACGCGAATCATATACAGGGTGGATTGAAAGTATCTTTGGCGGGTAGGTCGACTTTAGCAAAAACGACATCTCGTTTGAAAGGTATTAACGCCTAATATATACGTGAATCGACCATATACAGGGTGAATTTAAAGTTTCTTTGAATGGTAGGTCGACTTTAGCAAACAACATCTCGTTCGAAAGGTCTTAACCTTTAGTATATACGCGAATCACCCATTATATACAGGGCGGATCTTCCACATGTGACGGATAGTGCTATAGGGGAATCAGCATATCCAGAGTTTAGCGGAGAGTACAAAGAAAAATAGTGCCGTAGGGGTATTAGCATATCGTTTAACATATACAGAGTAAAGCGTATAGTACAAGGAAAAATCTATAACGATTAATAAATCCAACCAAATGTTGACATCTGAGAGTCACAACTCAAACGTCACACATCAAATATCAAACGTTAAACGTCACATGTCAAATGTAGTGTCAAACGTCACATGTGACGTCGATCGACAAACGTCAAAACGTCACGTGTGACATATAGTGCCGTAGAGGCAATAATATCGACATATGCAGAGTGTAGCGGAGAGTACAAAGAAAAATAGCGCCGTAGGGGTATTAGCATATCGTTTAACATATACAGAGTTAAGCGTATAGTACAAGTAAAAATCTATAACGATTAATAAATCCAACCAAATGTTGACATCTGAGAGTCACAACTCAAACGTCACACGTCAAATGTCAAACGTTAAACATCACATGTCAAATGTAGCGTCAAACGTCACATGTGACGTCGAACGACAAACGTCAAAACGTCAAATGAAAACGTCAAAACGTCACGTGTGACGTATAGTGCCGTAGATGCAATAATATCGACATATATGCAGAGTATAGCGGAGAGTACAAAGAAAAATTTATGTGAATTAATCATAATATTCTTTTAACATAAACCTCTCTTTATCTATAGATCAAACTGAATGATTTGTGACGTTATTTATCTTCCCAAAAATTATGGAAACAATTAGGGATTATAAGAATAATTTCGTTAATAGTACAACGGAGCACAACACTTGGTTTAACGTACTCGTTTTCTTAGGCACCCCCCTGAATCATATACAGGGTATCTTAGGCAGGTTTAACATATACAGAGTGTAGCGGAGTATACAAAACGTCACATGCGTGGATCGAAAGTATCTTTGGTTTAACATATACAGAGTGTAGTGGAGAAAATGTCGCTTCAAACGTCGGCCGTAGGTGCATTAGTATGAATATCGTTTATCATGATTAATAAATGTCATCCAATCATAGCAAACGACATATCGTTCGAAAGGCCTTAACGTCTAGTATATAAGTGAATCATATACAGGGTATCTTAGGCAGGTTTAACATATACAGAGTGTACAAAACGTCACATGCGTGGATCGAAAGTATCTTTGGTTTAACATATACAGAGTGTAGTGGAGAAAATGCCGCTTCAAACGTCAGCCGTAGGTGCATTAGTATGAATATTGTTTATCATGATTAATAAATCGTATTTTCGTACGGGCATATGTCACAAGGCAAAAGGGTCTTAACGAATGTGAATCGTGGCAGGTATTTGTCAACACCCCTCATCAACCACAGCAACCGACATTTCGCTCGAAAGGCCTTAACGTCTAGTATATAAGTGAATCATATACAGGGTGGAGTATCTTTGGCAGGTAGGACGACTTTAGCAAACATCTCGTTTGAATGACATTAAGGTCTAGTATATACGTGAATCGTCCAGGGCGGATTGAAAGTCACGTAGTATGTCACAATGTTGACTTATTGATTCATGTACAGAGTGTTGCAAAATTATCTTACGTTGAAAAGACATTAACGTTCACTACCGTTATGACAAGTGACGCTGGAACATTCTTTTAACATATACAGGGTGTAGCAAAAATTACGAGGCAAAACGAATGGGCTGGTGGAGTACAAGTGACATCCTGTGACAAGGCCTTATTCTACTCTTTTAACATAGAGTGTTGCAAAATTATCTCACGTTGAAAAAAGCCATTGACGTTCATTACCGTCATGACAAGCGAAAAAAACACATTCTTTAACATATACAGGGTGTAGCAAAAAATCGAAGGGTGTAGAGTACAAGTGACATCCTTTAAAATTGCGATAAATTTCTCTTTTAACATAGAGTGTTACAAAATTATCACGCTGTCAAAAGGACCTGATCCGGGTCGTACACCAAGTCTACAGGGTGCTGCCAAAAGGACCTAATGTTGATCGTCTACAGGGTGTAGAGTGACATCATTGGAAATTACGATAACTACTCTTTTAACAAATACAGAGTGATGGTCGGTTAGAGTGTTGCCAAAAGGACCCATTGTACTATGATGAAGAAATTATTGTAAAGTCAAACTCACGTGATCGTATATGAGGTTGATTGAACTTCTTATCTACCCAAGATAATTCTAATTGCCGGATACAAGTGAGATCGTTTGAAATTACGTTACCTACTCTTTAACATAGAGTGCTGGTCGGTTAGAGTGTTGTCAAAAGGACCCATTTAGAAATGATAGTAAAGTCGATTTTCATAATTTTATTTCAAACTTCATACAAAGAAATATATTAGCTAATTTTATTAATGAGTCACCGTTACCATGGTCAATGACTTGTAATATTGCAAAAAGATTCTCATACTGGAAATGGAAATCAGTAAATGATCAAAATCAGCCTTACCCTTATCCTTTGGAGTATATCGATTGCAGTAGATATATATCGATACATAGAAGAAATACTGTGTTGTCACTTAAAAATTGGGAACATGATCACGATGAGGCTGAATATTGTCTATGGGTATCATATTATAGAATCTTCAATTATAAAATTAACGTTTGCAAGCATTGTTTTGAAATTTGATTAGCTCACAAGATCAAAGATAAATCATTATTAGCGTGATTTGATAATTTTCATGAAACAACAGATAAAGATTCTACAGATAAATATCAAGCTCATTGGTGCCAAAGTTGCTATCATGAAGTGCTGTTTACAGTTAAAAGCAGCGAATCATGTGTAAATGCACTACATACGTACCCCCCTAAAAGTAACAGATTTATAGATTCTGAGGATAGTGATACTGATAAATATCCAGGGTGTAAAATTTTTCTTTCCCCACACATTTAACAGACTTCCGAGAGCGGTAATATATACAGTGTGTAAAAGCCAAATGGAATAAATTCATTATTTCGGTTACTGTACATATTTATAAAAAGTCCCGAAACACGTCAAATTTAAATTATAACTTGACATTCTTTAACGTGAAAATGCAACCCCTACCTTCAACCCCCTTAGAATGACAGGTACAACCCCCAATTTTTTAAATGGGAAGTATAGGCTTGTGATATATCATTTGAAAGGTCTCTTCATTCTCTATTCAAAAATGTTATTGTTTTTAAATTTAATGCAAAAATTAACATAAAAAAAATTAATATCATGTTGTTACCGAAATTCGCTACATACAATCAAAAACTAAAATGTAATGGAAAACGTAATAAAATGTAGAACACGAAAAAGAACTATGAATGTTAATGAAGTAGATGTTCAAAATGTTCTCCGCGAACGTCTTGGCAACATCCTAATCTCAAATAAAACTGTCTTCTAACATTATTTAACATATCAGGCGTGATCGACCTAATCGCAAGCGTTATTCGTTCTTTTAAGTCATTTAAATCAGAAGGTTTAGCTTTGTACACATGGCTCTTCACATATCCCCATAAAAAGAAATCTAATAATGTAAGATCAGGTGATCGCGCTGGCCATTCAATCGATCCTCGCCTCCCTATCCACCGATTGGGAAATATTGTATCGAGGTACTGCCGGACATTAAGTTGGTAATGTGGTGGTGCTCCATCCTGCTGAAACCATATCGTATTCGCTGGAACTTGAGGATTACCTGGATCAGGATATAAATTTGCCAACGTTGGAATGACATCATTTTGAAGTAGTGCCAAATAATTGTTGCCATTCAAGTTGCCCTCAATAAAAAAGGGACCAATTATATTGTTCCCTACAATCCCTGCCCAAACATTAACCTTTTGAGGGTATTGAGTGTGTTCTTCTCTCATCCAGTGAGGATTTTCCGTGGACCAGTAGCGGCAATTTTGCCGATTAGCATGACCGTTAAGTAAAAAAGTACACTCATCAGAAAACATAACGTCTTCTAATTGGATAATATTGTTATCCAACATGTCCATCATTTGCTCACAAAAAAAAGTTCTCCTATCAAAATCGTCTTCCATGAGCTCCTGAGTAGGTATCATCTTATAGGGATGCAATTTATTTTCTTTTAATATGTTTGCTATCGATGTATGGCTAGCATTGAATGTAGTGGATGCCTGTCTACTCGATGTATGTGGGTTTTCCTGAAACTCAAGCAACACATCTAATTTGAGTTCATCACTCAGTGCATTAGCAGCTGCTTTTTTTATCTGCCTTACATGTCCAAACTCGCGAAACTGCTTTTCTATTTTACTTATTGTTCCTTGGGATATAGGCGGTAAATTAGGAAATTTCTCATGAAATAGGCGAGTTACTTCCTGTTGTGTTCGGATGTTATCTCCGTAACCAATCATTTGTAAAACTGTTATTTTATGCATTTCCGTTAATCTAACCATTTTTCAGAATTGAATTGAACAAACTTTATACTTAAATTACAACAATGACAACTTAAATAAAACAATTTACTACTGCTTGTTAAAATAGCGTTGCCACGGAAATTCTTTAAAGTTTTTTAATGGTTACCATCTAAAAACCACATTGCTACGGTTTTTGTTCACTTTCTCATTATCAAGACCTTGTGATGCCTTTTGGCCTAAACATTAAGTCATTAATTATTTAAAATATTATCGAATAAATTCCCTTCAGCTAATTCCAATAAACCACGAATTGTTTTATAAATAATAAATATAAAGGTTACACGTACGAGTCAATGTCAAAGCAAATAAACATTATCTAGTATCATGTATGTTTACTTATAGTGAACTTGACTCTTTGTATATATAGGTAACAATAGTATTTTAAGGATTCATTATTAATTCAATATTAACTCATTATTGATTCATTATTATTATTAAGTCATTATGATGGTCATTCATGAAAGGATGATTACAGTCAGTATCATTCATTCTAAGTAGTAATCTAAGAGTAGTCAATTAGTGTTAGTGGTTAATGTATAGTAAATATTAAATAGAACATGTCCCAGTGAAACAGGTAGTTGTTTTATTCCTGGGGGATGACCCACCAAGTGACCAGCAGCACCACCTAGTCAGAGGCCCTTCTACTATCCTACTACACCCAGTATCCTCATTACATTACACATTACATGGCGATCCTGCAAACAATTGGAGTTCTGTAACAATGGGTGGTAAAGCAACGAAACAAGCGGTCCAAGAAAATGGCGTGGTCAACAGTAATTTTATAGTACAAGAAGAGGAACTCAAAGCAGATCTGGAGGTGAAGATTCTTATCTACATTATTGTGGTTGTTTTGGTACTACAATTTGGATGGTCTATATATAAGAATCATAGAAGACAAATGAAGAGGGAGATAAGAAGAAATCTACAGCAAAGCACGCTAAATCTGTAGGATGGTGAGAATATTATTTTTTTTTGTAAACTTTAAGGGTATATTCTGTTTTGTGGCTAAATTTTTTTTTTGATAATTGATATTTCATATTTTTATTTCTATTGACAATGAATTTTAAATGTCCTCGAGTGATGGAAATGCAGTAACGTGGGATGAATTTGAGATTAGATTGAATTTAATTTTAGAAGATATACGTAGGAATAGTAAGCGTGTGTTAAAAAAGGAGGTTCCAAAAAGCTCAGATAGTCATATAGATATAATAAATAAGTTGTGTGATTCATTTAATAGTTTCTCTAAGTTAATAAATAAGAATTGGTATAAGTTAGAGGAGAATCAGCAGAGTACATGTATTTTATATTTTAACAAAATTAGAGAAAAGGTAGAGAAAGCATTTCAAGTGTTAGATTGTCAGTATGAAGTTCCGTCTCAATTAATTACGCGTAATAATTTAATTAATAATTTAATAGTATTAGAAGCAATGAGCAAAGATAAAAAGGAGAAAATGGCATTAAGTATGAATGACTTTTTCAATTTAGCTGGTAAGATATTACCAAATGAATTTAATGGGGATATAAGCAAATTGCAATCTTTTGTAGATGCTATAAGTTTGCTACAGGTTGGTGCAGCAGAGCATGAGGAGAATGCTGTACTATTTGTGAAAACTAGGCTAACTGGAAAGGCCAGGAGTCTAATCACCACCGAAAAATCGTTGGTAGAAATTATAGGAACCCTAAAAAAGGGACTAAAGGGAGATAGTGCTAGTTTAGTAGGAGCTAAATTAAGCAAATTAAGACAAAACAATAAGGATATAGTTGAGTATGCATCAGAGATGGAGAAATTAACAGATCAGTTACAAGCCGCGTATTTGGCAGAAGGAATGCCAGTACATTTAGCAACTAAGTATACAACAGAAGCAGCAGTAAAATCACTGATCGACAACTCAGCATCAGAGCGGATAAAAACCGTTATAGCAGCTGGGAATTTTACGACACCGCAAGAGGTGATGACTAAATTGGTTTCCATCAATGTGGGAAACAATCAGTCAACAGGAAGTGTTCTGCATTATAAGGCAGATAGAAATAAGTTTGTGTCAGGAAATACCTATTTTCCACAGCGAAATACCTATTTTCCTCAGCGAAGACACTCTTATGTAAATCATAATGGAGAAAATAATTTCCATAGGAAAAATAACTACGATAACAGTAGGAAATTTCACGCCAATCAAGGCAATAGGAGATTTACTGGTTACAGGGAGAAACCAGAAGAATATAGAAACAAACCTAACAATAGGTTTAACAATGATAATAAATATAGAAATGTAAGAATGTGTGAGAGTGGAGAGACGAGAGTGGAAGATGAACAGAAAGAATTGGGGTTTTGAAAAAGAAAGGTGAAAAATCCAAAATTTTAAATAACTTGCATCATAATAATCATTATATTTATAACTTTGATTTAACTCTTTCAAACTTTGTGCAAATTAAAACTGACATATCGGATAATATAGATACTTTTATATTAGATACAGGTGCAGATATATCGTTATTAAAAATTTCAGATAATTTTCCACATCACTTAATAAAGACAACACAAATCTTAAATATTAAAGGAATAACTCAGGGAGAAATTAAAACTTTGGGTACAATAGAAACTTTTCTTTTTATTAAGGGTGTAGCATTTCAACATTGTTTTCATGTAGTAGAGGAAGAATTTCCTATACCTACGAATGGAATTCTAGGTAGGGATTTCATAAGAAATTATAATTGTATTTTAGATTATTCAGAATTAAAATTATACATAGATTGTAAATCTAGGAATACAGTAACATTAGAAATTCTTGACAATCCTGAATATGATACTTTGGCAATACCGCCTAGATGTGAAGTCTATCGGTTGGTAGAAAGTTTCAAAAACTTAAGACAAGATAAAGTTGTTGAGCAACAAGAACTATTACCAGGAATATTTATAGCAAGATCTATTATATCAAAAACTAATCCTTATGTCAGAATTTTAAACACAAATTATGAAAGCAAGTCGATAAATACAAACAATATTAAAATATTGGATTTAAATTTATTTCATGTATATGCTGTGAAGAATGAAAGTAAGAATAGGTTGAAAGAATTAAGAAAAACATTAAATTTAGAGGTACCAGAATACGTGAGGGATAAGCTAATAAATCTTTGTGAGAATTTTTCAGATATTTTTGCTTTAAAGAACGACATTTTAACGCATAATAATTTTTATGAGCAAAAGCTATTGGTAAAAGATGATACTCCAGTATATATTAAAAATTATCGCACGCCACATTCTCAATCTTCAGAACTTAATAATCAGGTCCAAAAGTTATTAGAACAAGGTATAATTGAATCTTCAATCTCAGATTATAACAGTCCAGTTTTACTTGTTCCCAAAAAGGCAATCAATGGAGAGAAGTCTTGGAGACTTTGTATAGATTTCAGGCAATTGAACAAGAAAATAGTCACAGATAAATTTCCATTACCCAGAATAGATTCGATTTTAGATCAGTTAGGGAGGTCGAAATGGTTTTCAGTCATAGATCTTATGTCAGGTTTTCATCAAATTCCCTTAGAACAATCTTCAAGGAAATATACATCTTTTAGTACAGAAAAAGGTTCTTTTCAGTATACAAGATTACCATTTGGTTTAAATATAAGTCCAAATAGTTTTTCAAGAATGATGTCCATAGCATTCTCAGGATTAACTCCAGAAAAAGCATTTCTTTATATGGATGATATAGTTGTAATAGGGATGTCAGAAAATCATCATTTAAGTAATCTCGAAAGGGTGTTTGACACATGTCGGAAATTCAACCTTAAATTAAATCCACAAAAATGTCAATTCTTCAGGCGAGAAGTAACGTATTTAGGACACAATTTGTCCAGTGAAGGGGTTCTACCCGATAAGGCAAAATATTCAGTCATTGAGAAGTATCCAGTGCCCAAAAATTCAGAAGAATCTAAAAGGTTCGTAGCATTCTGTAACTATTACAGACGTTTCATTCCAAATTTCGCTGAAATATGCATACCTCTCAATAAATTATCTAGGAAAAATGTGAAATTCGAGTGGTCGGAAGACTGCGAAAAATCATTCCAAATACTAAAATCGGCATTAATTCAGCCGCCTATTTTGAAATATCCAGATTTCAATAAAAAATTTATATTGACAACAGATGCTTCAAATATTGCGTGTTCTGCAATACTTAGCCAGGAATACGAAGGTATAGATCTACCTATAGCTTATGCTTCGCGAGGTTTTAAGAAAAGTGAATTAAATAAACCTATAATTATGAAAGAATTGTTAGCTATCCATTGGGGAATTAACCATTTTAAGTGTTATTTATATGGTTCTACACATTTTATTGTGAAAACGGATCACAAGCCGTTAACACATCTTTTTTCGATGACAGACCCAACTTCGAAACTTACGAGAATTAGACTAGACCTAGAAGAATACAACTTCGAAATACAATATTTGAAAGGAAATTCAAATTATGCGGACAGTATTTCAAGGATATCCATAAATGAATTAAAAGACTTGTACATTGACAATGCTCACATCTTAGCAATAACGAGGTCAAAAACTCGTCATAATAAAGCTCAGCCTATAGGAGAAGATAAAATAGTTTCCACAGAAATAAAGGAAGATATTCGCAAGCCAGCAGTATATAAAGTACTGAATAATTTAGAGGCGCATAAATTACCAATTCTGCAATTTGAAAATAACCGTGTTTCGTTAAGGATGAACATACGGATCAAAAACAGGATGAGATTTAGCCAAGCCTTATTAAATACCGATATAGTTAACTTTGATTTAGATCAAACGTTAGTTCAGCTTGATAAGCTAGCGGTAAATAATGGTATAAAAAGGATGAAAATTTATATGAATGATATTATTTTCACACAGTGCACTATAAAAGAGTTTATGGAAAAAGGAAACAATACGTTAAAAAACGTACAAATATGTATTTGCGATATACCTAAGATGGTGGAAAAAGGAAAAGAAAAGCAACAGATTTTAGAAACTTATCATAATGATCCTTTATTTGGAGGTCATGTAGGAAATAACAGGCTATTGAAAAAATTAAGAGCGAATTTTAGATGGAAAAACATGGAAAAAGATGTAAGAAAATATATTAAGCAATGTCACAAGTGTCAGGTCAATAAAGCAAAGAATAATCACAAGGAAGAATTTGTATTAACGGATACAGCAGAAAAACCATGGGATATAACATATATAGATACGGTCGGTCCTTTTCCACAAAGTGAAAATGGTAACCGTTATTGCATCACAATGTTATGTGAATTAACAAAATATGCAGTAATAATTCCAGTTAAAAACAAAGAAGCAAACACGATAGCTCGTGGAATTTTTGAAAATTTCATACCAAATTACGGTCTAATGAAACAAATTAGGACAGATTTAGGCACAGAATATAAAAATGAAATATTCAACGCTTTAACTAAAATGTTAAATATTAGGCATAATTACTCAACAGCATATCATCATCAATCTATAGGAGGTTGTGAGAAATTACATAGAACGCTTAATGAGTATGTGAGACACTTTATAAATGAAAGTAAGGATGATTGGGATGAATGGTGTAAACTATTTGCTTATTGTTATAATACGACTCCAAGCTCGTATCATGGTTATACGCCGTTTGAATTATTGTTCGGTAGACGTGCTAACTTACCCGAGAATCTAACAAACGAGATTGAGCCATGCTATAATATTGATGAATATCAGAATGAGTTAAAATATAAACTGCAGGTAGCTCATCAGAGAGCAGAGAAATATTTAACCAAACATAAACTGAGTAGACAAAGTCAAAATAGTAAGGTAGCTAATCCAGTTGATTTTAAAATAGGGGATTCAGTGTTAGTAAAGAGGGAAAATAGAACCAAATTCGAATCTCAATATATAGGTCCATTTACAGTCACAGAGGTGAGTGATGTTAACTGTAAAATTAAATTAGAATCAGGTGTGATAAAAGAAATACACAAAAACAGAATCCATCCTTATTGTAAAATGAATTAAAATATTGCAAAATTGGAAGTGCGAGTGAGTTTATAAACATTTCCGAATAATAAACAAAAGTGTTATAACAAACATTCAAAACATTGAAGTGAAAATAAATAAACAACTAAGTGATCGTAAACAATTTTTAAAGGCAATGAACATTCATTTATTTATGAATATATTATGTAATCGTAGGTTAGTGACATTATTTAATAACCATCTACCATTTATTTTTAGGATAATTGTAAATTCATTTCATTAGGGGGAAAGGAAGCTCAACGGAATTTATTCTTTTTGTAAAAGGGGAAGGTGTGATGCCTTTTGGCCTAAACATTAAGTCATTAATTATTTAAAATATTATCGAATAAATTCCCTTCAGCTAATTCCAATAAACCACGAATTGTTTTATAAATAATAAATATAAAGGTTACACGTACGAGTCAATGTCAAAGCAAATAAACATTATCTAGTATCATGTATGTTTACTTATAGTGAACTTGACTCTTTGTATATATAGGTAACAATAGTATTTTAAGGATTCATTATTAATTCAATATTAACTCATTATTGATTCATTATTATTATTAAGTCATTATGATGGTCATTCATGAAAGGATGATTACAGTCAGTATCATTCATTCTAAGTAGTAATCTAAGAGTAGTCAATTAGTGTTAGTGGTTAATGTATAGTAAATATTAAATAGAACATGTCCCAGTGAAACAGGTAGTTGTTTTATTCCTGGGGGATGACCCACCAAGTGACCAGCAGCACCACCTAGTCAGAGGCCCTTCTACTATCCTACTACACCCAGTATCCTCATTACATTACACATTACAACCTAAACGGGAAATAAGTTTTGAGTAATATTGTAATAAGTTCCGAGTATATTTTAGCGAATTTCGGTAACATCATTTTAATTTTTTTATGTTAATTTTTGCATTAAATTTAAAAACAATAACATTTTTGAATAGAGAATGAAGAGACCTTTCAAATGATATATCACAAGCCTATACTTCCCATTTAAAAAATTGGGGGTTGTACCTGTCATTCTAAGGGGGTTGAAGGTAGGGGTTGCATTTTCACGTTAAAGAATGTCAAGTTATAATTTAAATTTGACGTATTTCGGGATTTTTTATAAATATGTACACTAACCGAAATAATGAATTTATTCCATTTGGCTTTTACACACTGTATAATTGACTAAAATATGACTTCCCTTGTTAACTTTGGCTTTGATTATTGTATTTCGTTTAAATAAATTTGTGTGCGTTTTTGGAACATTTTTGTGCGTTTTTGTGTGTTTTTTTTTATGTACTTTTTATGGGCGGATGTAATTTCGGCCGGATAAAGGGCAGGTACTAAAAGCCGGTAGGTAAATTCGGCCGGAGGTTTTAAGTTGCTTCCTTATCTCATAGGTATTTTCGGCCGCAAATCAAATAAAATAACAGAATGCTTTATATTAAAATATTTCTTTATTTCAATAAAATTATTACATCATTTTATTTCTATAACTTAGGTAAACTATAAATTTTTAAAAAACGTTTTGATGTGATACAGATTTAACGAAATTAATTCTAGAAATATTGTCAGATCGAAGCATATTTACCATGTTTTCGATAAATTTTAGTTTGTTTTTTACTTGTTTGTCTTTAATTTTTCCTAATCTAAACCACCCTACCCTACCCTACCATAATCCGAATCGAATAATTGAATTGTGAAATCGACAGATTCGCTTTCTATACACATTTTTAACTTGCAAAATATATCGCTTTGAAAAGTGTATAGAAAGCAATTCAATTCTATTTCACAAAAAACAATATTTTAATCTCATCGTAAACATCAACCCCTCGGCCGAAATTACCCCTGTCATAAATGGTACCCCTTGATTTATGCAGGTAGGCCAAGGGATTACCGGCCGAAATTACGCCCGCCGCTTTTTATGAAGGTTTCTGTATTAAAGTTTTATGCTGCTGCTTTAAATGTATTTCTTTTTAAAATAAAAAACATTATTTTAAATAGTTGTTTTTTTGTCGTCGGTTGGGGAGGGAAGAAAACACAAACACATCTATATAACTATTTATTCAAATCATTGATGACTTTGAGTTTATAAAAGTATACAAATTCTCTAAGAGCGTTGTTTAACATATCGTTTGGTGTTATGGAACAAAATGCGTATAAAATTTGTAGAGAACTTCCGGGGGTGATATTTTTACAGAAATCCAAAACATTATAATAATATTGACAAAAATCCAAATTTTCCAACACCGATATACGTTGTATAATCAAATTATTTACTTCTAAAATTTGGGATACTTCTTCTTCATCCATGTAACACTCAACGTCATGTTTTCTAACAAAAATTACCTTGCAATCATCGTAATTTAATGGGGTAATGGTGCAGTAGTCTCCACATGGAATCGAATCAGGTTTGAACTCGTCTCCGGTACGAAAGAAATTCATCTGTTGCGTCATTATTGAAATAAAGTTCTGCCATTCGTAAGTGCTGAAAGATATTTTGCTGCACTTTAAGAGAAGTATCCCAAATTTTAGAAGTATATAATTTGATTATACAACGTATATCGGTGTTGGAAAATTTGGATTTTTGTCAATATTATTATAATGTTTTGGATTTCTGTAAAATGTTCCAAAAACGCACACAAATTTATTTAAACGAAATACAATAATCAAAGCCAAAGTTAACAAGGGAAGTCATATTTTAGTCAATTATATATATTACCGCTCTCGGAAGTCTGTTAAATGTGTGGGGAAAGAAAAATTTTACACCCTGGATATTTATCATGTTCAGTATCACTATCCTCAGAATCTATAAATCTGTTACTTTTAGGGGGGTACGTATGTAGTGCATTTACACATGATTCGCTGCTTTTAACTGTAAACAGCACTTCATGATAGCAACTTTGGCACCAATGAGCTTGATATTTATCTGTAGAATCTTTATCTGTTGTTTCATGAAAATTATCAAATCACGCTAATAATGATTTATCTTTGATCTTGTGAGCATCCGTATAAGATGATACCTACTCAGGAGCTCATGGAAGACGATTTTGATAGGAGAACTTTTTTTTGTGAGCAAATGATGGACATGTTGGATAACAATATTATCCAATTAGAAGACGTTATGTTTTCTGATGAGTGTACTTTTTTACTTAACGGTCATGCTAATCGGCAAAATTGCCGCTACTGGTCCACGGAAAATCCTCACTGGATGAGAGAAGAACACACTCAATACCCTCAAAAGGTTAATGTTTGGGCAGGGATTGTAGGGAACAATATAATTGGTCCCTTTTTTATTGAGGGCAACTTGAATGGCAACAATTATTTGGCACTACTTCAAAATGATGTCATTCCAACGTTGGCAAATTTATATCCTGATCCAGGTAATCCTCAAGTTCCAGCGAATACGATATGGTTTCAGCAGGATGGAGCACCACCACATTACCAACTTAATGTCCGGCAGTACCTCGATACAATATTTCCCAATCGGTGGATAGGGAGGCGAGGATCGATTGAATGGCCAGCGCGATCACCTGATCTTACATTATTAGATTTCTTTTTATGGGGATATGTGAAGAGCCATGTGTACAAAGCTAAACCTTCTGATTTAAATGACTTAAAAGAACGAATAACGCTTGCGATTAGGTCGATCACGCCTGATATGTTAAATAATGTTAGAAGACAGTTTTATTTGAGATTAGGATGTTGCCAAGACGTTCGCGGAGAACATTTTGAACATCTACTTCATTAACATTCATAGTTCTTTTTCGTGTTCTACATTTTATTACGTTTTCCATTACATTTTAGTTTTTGATTGTATGTAGCGAATTTCGGTAACAACATGATATTAATTTTTTTTATGTTAATTTTTGCATTAAATTTAAAAACAATAACATTTTTGAATAGAGAATGAAGAGACCTTTCAAATGATATATCACAAGCCTATACTTCCCATTTAAAAAATTGGGGGTTGTACCTGTCATTCTAAGGGGGTTGAAGGTAGGGGTTGCATTTTCACGTTAAAGAATGTCAAGTTATAATTTAAATTTGACGTGTTTCGGGACTTTTTATAAATATGTACAGTAACCGAAATAATGAATTTATTCCATTTGGCTTTTACACACTGTATATATTACCGCTCTCGGAAGTCTGTTAAATGTGTGGGGAAAGAAAAATTTTACACCCTGGATATTTATCAGTATCACTATCCTCAGAATCTATAAATCTGTTACTTTTAGGGGGGTACGTATGTAGTGCATTTACACATGATTCGCTGCTTTTAACTGTAAACAGCACTTCATGATAGCAACTTTGGCACCAATGAGCTTGATATTTATCTGTAGAATCTTTATCTGTTGTTTCATGAAAATTATCAAATCACGCTAATAATGATTTATCTTTGATCTTGTGAGCTAATCAAATTTCAAAACAATGCTTGCAAACGTTAATTTTATAATTGAAGATTCTATAATATGATACCCATAGACAATATTCAGCCTCATCGTGATCATGTTCCCAATTTTTAAGTGACAACACAGTATTTCTTCTATGTATCGATATATATCTACTGCAATCGATATACTCCAAAGGATAAGGGTAAGGCTGATTTTGATCATTTACTGATTTCCATTTCCAGTATGAGAATCTTTTTGCAATATTACAAGTCATTGACCATGGTAACGGTGACTCATTAATAAAATTAGCTAATATATTTCTTTGTATGAAGTTTGAAATAAAATTATGAAAATCGACTTTACTATCATTTCTAAATGGGTCCTTTTGACAACACTCTAACCGACCAGCACTCTATGTTAAAGAGTAGGTAACGTAATTTCAAACGATCTCACTTGTATCCGGCAATTAGAATTATCTTGGGTAGATAAGAAGTTCAATCAACCTCATATACGATCACGTGAGTTTGACTTTACAATAATTTCTTCATCATAGTACAATGGGTCCTTTTGGCAACACTCTAACCGACCATCACTCTGTATTTGTTAAAAGAGTAGTTATCGTAATTTCCAATGATGTCACTCTACACCCTGTAGACGATCAACATTAGGTCCTTTTGGCAGCACCCTGTAGACTTGGTGTACGACCCGGATCAGGTCCTTTTGACAGCGTGATAATTTTGTAACACTCTATGTTAAAAGAGAAATTTATCGCAATTTTAAAGGATGTCACTTGTACTCTACACCCTTCGATTTTTTGCTACACCCTGTATATGTTAAAGAATGTGTTTTTTTCGCTTGTCATGACGGTAATGAACGTCAATGGCTTTTTTCAACGTGAGATAATTTTGCAACACTCTATGTTAAAAGAGTAGAATAAGGCCTTGTCACAGGATGTCACTTGTACTCCACCAGCCCATTCGTTTTGCCTCGTAATTTTTGCTACACCCTGTATATGTTAAAAGAATGTTCCAGCGTCACTTGTCATAACGGTAGTGAACGTTAATGTCTTTTCAACGTAAGATAATTTTGCAACACTCTGTACATGAATCAATAAGTCAACATTGTGACATACTACGTGACTTTCAATCCGCCCTGGACGATTCACGTATATACTAGACCTTAATGTCATTCAAACGAGATGTTTGCTAAAGTCGTCCTACCTGCCAAAGATACTCCACCCTGTATATGATTCACTTATATACTAGACGTTAAGGCCTTTCGAGCGAAATGTCGGTTGCTGTGGTTGATGAGGGGTGTTGACAAATACCTGCCACGATTCACATTCGTTAAGACCCTTTTGCCTTGTGACATATGCCCGTACGAAAATACGATTTATTAATCATGATAAACAATATTCATACTAATGCACCTACGGCTGACGTTTGAAGCGGCATTTTCTCCACTACACTCTGTATATGTTAAACCAAAGATACTTTCGATCCACGCATGTGACGTTTTGTACACTCTGTATATGTTAAACCTGCCTAAGATACCCTGTATATGATTCACTTATATACTAGACGTTAAGGCCTTTCGAACGATATGTCGTTTGCTATGATTGGATGACATTTATTAATCATGATAAACGATATTCATACTAATGCACCTACGGCCGACGTTTGAAGCGACATTTTCTCCACTACACTCTGTATATGTTAAACCAAAGATACTTTCGATCCACGCATGTGACGTTTTGTATACTCCGCTACACTCTGTATATGTTAAACCTGCCTAAGATACCCTGTATATGATTCAGGGGGGTGCCTAAGAAAACGAGTACGTTAAACCAAGTGTTGTGCTCCGTTGTACTATTAACGAAATTATTCTTATAATCCCTAATTGTTTCCATAATTTTTGGGAAGATAAATAACGTCACAAATCATTCAGTTTGATCTATAGATAAAGAGAGGTTTATGTTAAAAGAATATTATGATTAATTCACATAAATTTTTCTTTGTACTCTCCGCTATACTCTGCATATATGTCGATATTATTGCATCTACGGCACTATACGTCACACGTGACGTTTTGACGTTTTCATTTGACGTTTTGACGTTTGTCGTTCGACGTCACATGTGACGTTTGACGCTACATTTGACATGTGATGTTTAACGTTTGACATTTGACGTGTGACGTTTGAGTTGTGACTCTCAGATGTCAACATTTGGTTGGATTTATTAATCGTTATAGATTTTTACTTGTACTATACGCTTAACTCTGTATATGTTAAACGATATGCTAATACCCCTACGGCGCTATTTTTCTTTGTACTCTCCGCTACACTCTGCATATGTCGATATTATTGCCTCTACGGCACTATATGTCACACGTGACGTTTTGACGTTTGTCGATCGACGTCACATGTGACGTTTGACACTACATTTGACATGTGACGTTTAACGTTTGATATTTGATGTGTGACGTTTGAGTTGTGACTCTCAGATGTCAACATTTGGTTGGATTTATTAATCGTTATAGATTTTTCCTTGTACTATACGCTTTACTCTGTATATGTTAAACGATATGCTAATACCCCTACGGCACTATTTTTCTTTGTACTCTCCGCTAAACTCTGGATATGCTGATTCCCCTATAGCACTATCCGTCACATGTGGAAGATCCGCCCTGTATATAATGGGTGATTCGCGTATATACTAAAGGTTAAGACCTTTCGAACGAGATGTTGTTTGCTAAAGTCGACCTACCATTCAAAGAAACTTTAAATTCACCCTGTATATGGTCGATTCACGTATATATTAGGCGTTAATACCTTTCAAACGAGATGTCGTTTTTGCTAAAGTCGACCTACCCGCCAAAGATACTTTCAATCCACCCTGTATATGATTCGCGTATATACTAGAAGTTAAGACGTTTCTAACGAGATGTTGTTTGCTAAAGTCAACCTAAATACCATTCAAAGAAACTTTCAATCCACCCTGTATATGAGTAATTCACGTATATACTAGACGTTAAGGCCTTTCGAACAAGATGTTGTTTGCTAAAGTCGACCTAAATACCATTAAAAAAACTTTAAATTCACCCTGTATATGGTCGATTCACGTATATATTAGACGTTAATACTTTTCAAACGAGATGTCGTTTGCTAAAGTCGACCTAAATACCATTCAAAGAAACTTTCAATCCACCCTGTATATAAAATGAGTGATTCACGTATATACTCGACGTTAAGGCCTTTCGAACGAGATGTTGTTTGCTAAAGTCGACCTAAATACCTGCACTGTCACGCCTCTGGACTATATTCATGTCCCGAAAGAAATGTACAACGCCTCCGCCTCGGAGATCTCTTTATTTTACCTAATTATGTGTGAAAAAACGCTTCATAGCAGTGGTTCGCGACCTTTTTCAGTCACAATAAATTTATCATTTAGTATTAAAAAGACAAAATCTGGTTGAGAACAACTGACCATATGTCTTATCATGTTTCGGATAAAATTATACTTGTGGTTAAAACTTCTTAATGTTGTAACTAAAGGTATGTGGTAGATAAGCTAATTGCAGAGTTTATTTTTAAAATATTGATTGATTTTTGTTAAATCTTCAGTTAAAAAGGTTGGGGCATTGAATATCAAAGATGTTCCAGCTGCACGAAACTCATTGCAGTAGGTAGTGTTTTTAAAAGTATGGCTGTTAATGGAATGCACATCTGTTGCCTGGGAAAATATGTCCTCGATAGAGTTTTGGTTATATTCAATATAATTATTATAAAATACATTCTCACATGATTGCTTTGGAACAATGTGTTCTAAATGGTCCAGCAGCAAGAAGCAGACTACATTTACGTTCGGGGTCAAAGCGGAATTTCTGCTAAAAATGCCACATATTTGGTGTTTTTCCACACATTATTGATGTTTGCAAATTTGATCCGTGTGCAGCAGGTAACTTTGTCACCCCTGTCACGCCTCTGGACTATATTCATGTACCGAAAAGACGCCTCCGCCACTGGTTTTCAAATACTGTATTACCATTATACTTAAATAAATTGAAACACCATCAACTTTTATATTACATGAAGATTCAAATTTTCGTCTTACAATTTTTAAGAAAATTTTTAAAACAAAGACAGATACTAATATTACACATGTCATGACAAAAACATTATTGATTTCATTTTTCTCTTCTGTTTTGTTGAACATGGTTGGATACATCTTAATGGATAATTTGCGGTAATTGTTTGCAGGCGACATCCCAGACGAAGTCTGCTCCACGTCTGACGACGTCTCCCATCCAATAAACTATTTCTATTTGTTTCATAACCTCACTTTTAAAAATATCTTTATCAACCAATGTCTGTACTCTTTCGAAGTCAAAAGAGAGCGCTCCTATCCGCACACGTTTGACGTGACAACGTGACGTTTGACGTGTCGATGTGACGTGACAACGTGACGTGACAACGTAGCACGTGATGATGTGACGTGACAACGTGACGTTTGGCGTGACAACGTGACGTGACAACGTAGCACGTGACGATGTGACGTGACAACGTGACGTTTGACGTGACAACGTGACGTGACAACGTAGCACGTGACGATGTGACGTTTTGGGGTTGGCAGCAATTTCTAAAATCTTTTAACCAACCTGGTATATCGCAGAAACATTAATAACAGCATAAAACTCCAAGCTACTTTCAACCAACCATCGCACTGTTAGCATCGTAACGGATCAGTCTCGATTACGTCACAACTTACGTTCTCTGTCTGCCCCTTCCTTGTCACACTTCAGCATAGACGTCACATGTGATGTTTGACATTTGACATGCAGCATCGACGTTTCATGTGACGTTTGAGTTGGCTCCATTTTTTCTTTGTACTCTTCGCTACACTCTGTATATGCTGATGCCACTAGAGCGTCACATATGTGAAAGATCCATCCACGGCCATTGTTCATACTACAATCTTCAATTAAGACGCAAGGAGACTATTATTACATTCGCCCCCTCTATGAAGAGATGTAGTAGGCTGGAGGTCTCCGGTTTCTGCACGAACGCCGTGGTTGACTGCTACCTACATCCGAATCAGCATCATCTGAATCAGCATTGGCAGGTGAGTCTTGGTTCGGAGAGATATCTTCCAGATGGTCATCATCAAAGTCACCATCTGACAGGTCTTCAGCATTTCGTGGTACTGGGGCCAGTTTTCTGTTGGAAACTGTTGTCTCCCGCCCGTGGGGAAGTCTTACAAAGGAATATTCTGGGTTACTCTGCAACAATTGAACTCTGTCCACAGCGGGGTCATATTTTGAACTCCTTACATTCCTTTTCATGAACACAGGTCCAAGTGAATGGAGAAAAGTCGGCAAAGACTGTCCATTTTGTGAACGACGTGGATGATTAAACATGTGCTCATGGGGAGTTGTGTTAATGCTCGTACATAATAATAAAGACCTTATAGACTGCAGAGCAGATGGTAAAGCCTTCTCCCAGTTAGCAGTATCTTCTTTGTTGGATTTGAGGTATAGCTGGATCGTTCGCCACAGTGTACCATTAAGTCGCCCAACTTGTCCATTTCCTTGAGGATTCAAAGACGTAGTGCGGCTGCAAGACGTACCAATGGAAAATAAGAATTGCTTCAGTTCATCTGATATGAAAGACGTTCCCCTGTCAGAATGGATGTACGCAGGAGTGCCAAATGTAGAGAACAAATCCTTAAGACAGCTAATAACTGTACTTGAAGATACATCCTTACAAGCGTAGGCAAAAGGGAAGCGACTGAATTCATCAATTATGGACAATATGTATCGATTCCGGGTGTTAGAGGGTATAGGCCCTTTAAAATTAATGTTCAACCTTTCAAAAGGCGCGGTTGCTTTGATAAGATGTCCCTGATGTTTTATAAAGCTTGGTTTCATTTCTGCACATGTTGGACATGCAACCGTTACTCCTTTTACATCTTCTACAGAATACGGTAAGTTCTTTGATCTGATCCAATGAACCATACGCGTGATTCCTGGGTGGCAAAGGGATCTATGTAATTCTACTAGTTTTGAATTAGAAACGGAATTATCTATTTGCATACAAACTCGAGAAAATGCGTCAGCGGCGACATTCTGTTTCCCAGGTCTATATACGATATCATATTTAAAACATGACAGTTCCAATCGCCATCTCTCAATCTTTTCGTTCTTGATTTTGTTAGAGTGTATTTGATTAAACATAAATGCAACGGATTGTTGATCAGTGACGAGCAAAAAATGTCTCCCTATCAAAAAATGTCTCCATTTACGTAAACTTTCAACAATAGCGCGCGCTTCCTTCTCGATGGATGGTTGTCTTTTCTCAGAATCGTTGAGAGAGCGCGAGAAAAACGCGACGGGGGCGGCCTTTTTGTGATAGCGTCGCTGAAATAGCAAAGTCAGAAGCATCTGTCTCAACAGAAAACATTTCTTTGTCGTCGATTCCTGTTAGTGCCGATTTTGATATGTCAGTTTTGAGGTTTTGAAAGGCATTGATAGCTTCTTGAGATAGAGGGAATGTAGCCTCGATTAAAGGTCTGATTTTTGAAGAGAAGTTGTTGATCCAATTTGAATAATGTGCGAAGAGTCCGAGTGCTCTTTTCAATGTAGCAGAATCAGTGTGAATTTGAAAATTCGTCAGTGGTTCCAATCTAGATTTGTCTGGTTTGATAATATTGTTTTCGATAGAGTAGCCAAGTAGGTTTATCGATTCTGAAGCAAAATTACATTTGTTCATGTTTTGAGTTAGGTTGTATTTTTGAGCGGCCTTCATAAACATTTTAAGGTTTTCGTCATGATCTGATTTATCTTTACCGCATACGGTTACGTCGTCAAGATATGCGAAGGAGCCTTTGAGTTTTTCAGTATCAATTAAGTACTGCAGAGTTCTTTGGAAAGCCGCTACTCCATTCGTGACGCCAAATGGTATTCTCGTAAATTGGTAGAGGTTTCCACAAGCTTCAAAAGCAGTGTACACTTTTTCTTTTGGCAGAATAGGGACTTGGTGGTACGCACTTTTTAAATGAATTTGACTGTAAAATTTGTATTTTGCTACTTTTGCTATGATAGAGTCAATGCTTGGGATGGGGTAAGCATCTAAATTTGTAAATCTGTTGATTGTCTGTGAGTAGTCGATAACAAGACGCTTACGGTGGTGACCATCTCCTGCAACGAGTACTTGTGCCCTCCATGGTGAAATGCTGGGTTCAATTACTTTGTCTTTTAGTAGATTATTTATTTCGTTAGATATGAATTCTTGATCTTCTTGAGAATGTCGTCTTGAACGAATAGCTATAGGCTTTATATCCAATGAAAGATTGGTGAAAATCGATGCTGGCGGGACAGAAGCCTCTAAAACATTGCAAACTTTCAACGGTTGTTTGTCACCTCCAAATTGAAGTTCAAGTGACGAGTGCTTCCCAAAAACATCGTGTCCGACGATGACATCAGCGCACAGATTCTCGATGACAAACAGAGGCTGATTTTTATACTTGTGTTCACCAATCTGGATTGTTGCCAAGCATAGGCCGTCAGCAAAAGAGACATTATTGAGGGACGCTAGAGTTATGGCTTGGTTACAAGGTTTTTGTTTGAGATTAATAGATCGAGCAAGATTTTTATCGATAAAGCTGATTGAACTACCAGTGTCGAGAAGAGCATCTGCACGATATTCATTGATTGTAATAGGAATAGTTGCTTTTTTTTAGACTTACAGGAGCAGCAGCGGAAATAGTTGACAAGTAAGGGTCAGTGGATTGAGAAATTTGTTCATCGTCTATGGCGATAGCATTAACAGTACGATGGTTGGAGCCAGAGCTACGACAAACGTTCGCAAAGTGTCCTTTTTTGAAACAAAGCTGGCATTCAGTGTTATAAGCGGGGCATCTATTTCGTTGATGAATATTACCACCACAAAAAAAAACATCGTCGTCTGGTTTGGTTAGTGTAAGCATCTGGTCGGGATTTATTTGGAGTGTTCATGGCTGCTAAATTGGATATTGGCAAATGTTCTAAAGTTTCAGGAACAGCGTTGACATGAGCAGAAGTAGAAGGTGTCCCGGTAAGCAATTGTGATGTCCTTTCCGCAGTTTCTAGGGATGAAGCTAGATTAAGAGTCTTTTCCAGGGAGGGAGTCAGTAGAATTTTCAAGTAGTCTTTCTTTTATTTTTTGCGACAATATTCCAGCAATGAACGCTAAACGTACGTTTTGGTAATCAGCTGCAGTTACATCTGTGAATTTACAATCATGTGCGGGCATACTTAGAGCTCTCGAATTTTCAGCTATAGACTCACCTGGTTGTTGTTTTCTTGATATGAGGGTATGTCGAGCCAGAGTGATGTTTTGTCGTTTTGTCATTACAAATTCTTCGAAACGTTGTGGAGGTTTTATTAATGCTCTATTTCGTAGATTTCTTGTTTCATCTATTTGGGGTTCTGAATTTTCTATTTCACCATCATCTTCGTCTTGACTTATAAATTCTGTATTCTTCAAGATTTTTTCTGTTTCAATATCATTATTAGCGACATCTCGATTTTCCACATGAGTCTCTTCATTTTTCTGCTGATCAACTTCTAACTTGAAATTACTTTTAATAATACAGAAATACTCTATGAAAAGACTTTCATGTTTGTAGAAAATGTATAATTATGACAACTATTAAAAATTATATATGAGTATATTAATTCTCTCTACACCATATGCGATACCCATCTACACCATCATAGCCGATTAAAATACCTTTCATGGCCTTTTTATCCATTTTCTTTCTTTGTTGTTTAGGTATATGAGCATAGCATGTAGTTCCGATAATTCTAAGATGCTTAAGACTTGGTTTCTTCCCAGTCCATAATTGTATTGGTGATTTTCCTTCAATTCTAGAAGAACCACTGAGATTAAGAATATATTTAGCTGTATTTACCCTTCAGCCCACAATCCTTGAGGAATGTCTTCATGGGAGTGCATAAGAGTTCTAGCTGTTTCTACCAGCGTTCTATTTTCTGTTTCTGAAGAACCATTTTGTTGTGGTGTATATGGCATAGTGAAACATTGTTTTACTCCAAACTTTGCTAAAATATCTTTAACTTGTTTGTTATCAAATTCACCTCCATTGTCACATAGCAGTTCTTGCACTACATGACCTGCAGCTCTTATCTGAAGTAACATTTCTTGTAGCTTAGAGGAAACTTCTGACTTATGTTTGATAAAAAATACTTCACGAAAACAAGTAAAATCGTCTTTGAATAAAACGTAGTATCTAAACACTGACATAGAATTTAAAAATGGACCACATACATCCGTATGAATACGTTCTCCAGGTCGAGTTGCATGTTGTCTTGTACTAAATTTTCTTCGGTTGGCTTTTCCATACATACATCCTTCACATATTTCGCTATCGAGATGTACTTTGATTCCAAATTCTCTTTCTATTATGTTTTTTACATGTCTTTTGTTTTGATGACCTAGTCTTTCGTGAAATATCTGTAGTTGTGATTGATCTGATAAGCTATTCAATTCAGGTGGTTTCGTAAAAGTGTTTATATTTAGTTTAAATAATCCAGAATTCTGGCTTCTGTAACCTTCAAGAACAACAATATTATCAATTTTTAGAAAGCATTTTGTAGCTCTGGAGATAAACTGACTATTATATTTTTTATCTTGAGCAGCGAGAACGGAAAACAAATTTTTCTTGATTTTCGGTACAAGCCAAACATCACTTAGAATTAGTGTGTCTTTTTTATTATTGACCAATGTTTCAAAAATTATTGTTCCTCTTCCTAGGGCTTCAATTGACTCACCACTTGCAGTTATCACTTGATGAACTGTTGGGAAAGGTTCATAAGTTTCAAATAATTCTGGACAAAATGTAATGTGATTTGTAGCACCATTATCTACATACCAGTTACGAACGACTTCTTCTGAATTAAAACATTCGTTTGAACAGACTAGAATGACGTTAGCTTTTTAATTTGTAGTACTTGGCTTGGGCTTGGGGGGTTTACCATCAGCACGCCATTTGGGACACATTTTAACTTTATGACCTTTTTCTTTACAATATTTACAGTACCAATTCTTAAGCTTATTTTTATTTGGATATGAAGGCGTGCCAGTAAAAAGAACTTCTTGATTCACCTTCTTTTTGTCTTTTTCATTCAAGGCTTTCTCATAAACACACAATTCATTCGTAAGGTTGTCTATTGTTCTGTTATTTTTGGATATTAACATCCAACTAGATCTAAATGAGAAATAATTGTCTGGTAATGTTCCTAAAATTTTACAAATTTGTATAACACCTCTGGTAGTTCAATTGCGTTTTCTTTTTGTACAGCTAATTTCGATTCATTCCAAAGATTTTTAAGCTTAGACTTATGTGTAGCTACATCGTCATTTGGTTCTTTTTCAAAGCTAAAGAATTCTAAACAGAGATCATAAATTTTTTCTTCCGTTGCACCATCAAATAGTCTGTGTAGCTCTTGCCATATTTCTTTTGCTGTTGAAAATCTCATAATTTTCTTTAAGGTATCTTCGGTCATATTGGTTGTTAGGATAATCATTGCACTGCTTTCTACTTTTCTGTACTCTTTCAACTCTTCTTTGTACTTGATACCTTCTGCCTCCGTAGCATTTTCTGCTAAAGCTGTAGGTTCTTTTAGGATACCTTCTACAATTTTTAGAGTTCCAATAATACTTTTTAGTAATATGCAAATTTTAAATTTCCACGTAGACCAATTTGATTTACCTTCTAAAAGTCCAATTTGTACTTTTGTATAATCCATTTTGTCAACTAAATCTGTTATGACAAAAATTGGGGTATATTCTTTTTTACTTATGTTATTGCGTTCCTAGGCCCATAACCTGTTGAAGTACACCCAATAATACAGAAATACTCTATGAAAACACTTTCATGTTTGTAGAAAATGTATAATTATGACAACTATTAAAAATTATATATGACAATTATATTAATTCTCTATTATCAACAAGTACCTAACAACTAGTGAACTTCAAGTAAAAACCCAAAAATGATAATATTTCAACATAAACTACATGGAGCAACAGGAATTATTAGATCAGAGTCATCAGAAAACAGCAACTACACAATCCCTGGAGAGTTTTAGGGATAATTTTCTCTGCTACCACCATTCTGGCTGTATGTAGACAAACCAAATGAACTAGAATTTATTAGAATGGATCCTGCAACTAAGCAGATCAAAAACCATATACGTTTAAATGAGAATTTATCATATTATTATGAATATATTATGGGTAAATAGGTATATTTGGTTATCTTTTTATATTTAACAATAATTAATTGTAATCTAATTGCAGGTTATTTTCCCTAATAATGAAGAATTTGTCCCAAGTGATAAAATAAAATATTTATTTACAAGGTTGGAATTGGAGTAAATATCAGGTACATAGATATAAAAAAATTCAACTCAACTCCATGTTTTAAAAGGATCCGATATAAAAAATAGTATGGGTTTAGAAATGTTTGAAAGGCGGCTAAGAGATTATTTGATTGGGCAGTGATTTCTCATTTTTTAGATTATTTCAATATTATCAAATAGCTGTGACTAGTTTGTTTTGTATAATTTTATGTGTGGATGTAGTATTATTATTGTATTTACCTATTTTTAGACATTTTTGAGCTTAAAGCGGGATTTATAGATTGACGGACTGTAAACGTATACCACACGTAGACGCACTGGATACGTAACGAACGGTATGTAAAAATTGTTGCAGTTATAAATAAACGGAACGGAAATTTTGCGCATGGGCAGAGGTAACGTACTCGCGACATTCAAATTAACCTAGAAATTATACAAATCATCTACATCCTGTGTCCTATGTTGTTTTGAGCTTTAAATTTTGAATTATACATTCAAAAACACAACATTAAATGACAACTGATAGCCACGCTGACATCACACAAAATTCTTTCCTTTGATTGGCCGGACGTAAGAACGCACTGTAAAAAGATAAAAGTTGGCCAACTCTTCCGTTCCAGTCCGTTCCCCTTACGTTACGTCATGCACTTACGTTCCTTTATAAACAAGATAAGTAAATTCTGATAGTTGATCTTTTCACAGTGCGTCTACGTACGCTCTTATCCGTGAATGTAAGAAAAATCATAAATAAATTTGTTGCTTTTGAAGTACAATCCTGAGTACAAATAAATATTTAAACAATTAATTAAAATATTAGTTAATTAATTTTCTAACGCGCTGTTTTTAAACAAATTTTTATAGATTCAACAATTTTTTTTTCAAGTTTTTTATGCTTTTGTACGAACTGGAAGATATAAAATAAAATATAAACTATTCAAAATGTTATTTCTGATATTAATAAATATATTTTAACTAAGAAAATTTTTTTAAATACTGCAATATGTCATTACAATACATCAAAAAATTTTAAATACTTTAAATATTTAATTTATTGTTTCTTTTGAATCCAAAGCGTTTCTCGAACTTGGAAGAGGCTAGTATATTACGTAACGTGTGCTGTAAGAAGCATTTTACGCATGAATGGAAAAGTTGCGCATGAAGCCGCGTAGCGGCGAGTCGTTTTTTTACTGTAGAAAATAAGCATTCTGTTAAACTATAATATGCCTTCAAATTAAATTCTGCTAAATATTTCAAGCGTCTATCTGTTGTCGTTATCAATATCGAATAGAATAATTATTTAAAAATAAAATTAACATTTAAAAAAAATGTCCCCGCGGGGAATCGAATTCTGGTCTACCGCATGAAAGATTGGGGCACTGATCATTGGACCACTGAATATACTAATCATCTATCTATAACTTCAAATATGTATTACATAATTTTATAAATACTGACGTTTGTCAGGAGTCCCCTTAAATATTCATTTTATTCTGTTTTTAGTATTTGTTGTTAATTGTATGGATTATTTTATTCAAACTCACTCACCCGGCGCGGGCGGGTGTAATTTAGGCGCTAACCATCCTTCTTTACCTGTCTGACCAAGAAGGGTAGATAATCCGACATGTATTTTCGCCGCTAAGAAGTGCAGGTAGGTCGAGTCATAAAATAACTCTTATCATAATAAAATACGAAGGTGGTTTGGTAGGGGTAGGTTTGGTTGGGTTATTATTGAAAATTATTATAATTTATTCTTCAAAAATTGATTAAAAATACGAAGGTGGTTTGGTAGGGGTAGGTTTGGTTGGGTTATTATTATTTGAAATTATTATAATTTACTTTACAAAAATATATCTTATTATAAATATCGGTGATTTAATAAATAACTGTATTTCATAAGTCACGTACTTCAGTCGGTTAGCGTCCAAAATACACATAGGATTAAAATGACCCTTCGGTCTTGGCTCCTGTTGTAAAAAGTGCACGGATATTTCTAGAGATATTACAGTCACGGAAAATTTTAAGCCAGATGAGTCCGTGTCTCTATTTTGAAATTAGAGGCACGGAAATATCCGTGGAGCAGCACCGATACAGTGAAATACAAGAAGTAAGAACAATACTCGCTGATAAATGAAAATGTGTAGAACTGGGTAAATTTTCCCACAGGATATACCCAAAAAAAAGAAGAAGAAATCATTTTAACATTTTATACAAAAAATTCTACTATAAAAAATATATTACAGATTGTGTATATTATCTCTGTATTACAGACTATCATCTTCTGTATATAATATCTCTGATTATCATAGACAATATTTCTCTATGATTATTATAGTCTTCATGAAATCTACATTAAAATGGTAGATGTCTGATTAATAACAATGGTTTACTCCACAATATTCATCAATTGAATGCTTTGCTGCATTGTTATTTGAAAAGTGATTAATAATGGGTAAATATTATCGAATTAAACCATTCAGTTGTATTGAATACTTTTATATTTCATAGATCAAGAGGAGCCTTCACCTAAAAGACCCAGCAAAAAAAACAAATCTAAAAAATCAAAATCAATTACTTCAGAAGATGGCTCATCTTCAAATGACTTGGTCATTGTGGATGAAATTACTCCTCCTTTAATGAAGTCTAAAATTGTACTTCCAAATAAAAACTCTCCAATATCATCAACAGCAACTTCTAATAAAAAACGCAAAAAACGTGATAGTGCTTCTAGTGATGAAGAGAGGTGGTTAACAGCAATAGAATCAGGTAAATTAGAAGATGTAGATGATGAGTTGAAAAAAATAAAACCAAAAGATCCTGCACTAATGACAGCCAGGCAAAGAGCAATGTATGATAGAACAGGGGAAGGTACATCATCTATGTCCACACCTATGTTAATGTCTCTTCCTACAGGATACAAGGTATGGTACTTCTTCAACTGCTAAATACTATTTGCTTAGTTTGTTAACATTCGGGTCAATCCATTTATTCTAGAGTTTTGTTTTAGGAAAAAGTAATGACTGCTGAAGCTATACAAAAAGCTGCAATAAAATCATTAAAAAGGAAACAATTAGCAGATGAAAAAAGAGAAAAGGACAAGAAAAAAACAATGGAAAGACTTCTTAAAAAGCAAGATTCGAAAGCTGCAAGGCAATCTAAACCTAGAGTAGTAAAAACGTCAACACCATCAATTATATATAAGCAAAACTTTGATATAACAATTATGGCATTTCCAGAAGGATTTGATTTCCCTTTAACAACCAAGGAAGCAGTAAAACCCAATCCTATCTTTTGTAGTATGGGATGTGGGAACCCTAAAAAGTACTCATGTTCCCAAACTGGTGTTCCATTGTGTAGTTTGAATTGCTATAAACATAACATTTCAAAAGTTATTATGTAACAGTAGTTACAATTGAACTAGAAAGTTGTAACAGTAAAGACATGGATAAAGATAAATATGATGGCAAATTTCAAAAAAGCTGCGACATTGCAGACATGCAATTCAAAAGGGATTGGAGGATATAGAAAATGGATATAACATATTTATTAGATTTATGAAAAATAAAAACTGAATTGAAATATTTTATTTATAACCTATATTAATGATTGTACTATACATATAACGATACTAAGAAGCAGATCATAACTGTTTAGTGTATTCTCTGTTCTAAATGGTCCACCAGCAAAAAAGTTCCATAAATAACAAACTATTCAGCAATAACATCAACATAATATATTATTGTATAACCAACTTTTGATCAGATGTAAAATAAAGTTGTAATAGTGTAATTGTAAATGTGATGGGAAAATCATAAAATCAAAAATTGGACAATTTGTAAAAAAAATTAAAAATTATAAGCAGGTCAACTCCTATTAAATATACGATAATGTAACTCAAAGTAAAAACTGTAATAGTTAATAGTCATAAACAAAATTGGTTTTGCCAGTCATATATTTAATAAAAAAAAAGCTGAATTCAGAAAGGACTGCCCAGTCAAGAATATGGAGTGTATGAAATGTTGTATGTGTTGAAGTAAATGATTGTAACAATCATGTTTCTATAAAGCTTTATATTGGTCAACTACTATAAAAGCAGTTTTAATACAATGCTTAAGAACCCAAACAATTTGCATGTATCAATATGAAAATATAATATGCTCATCAAATAATAAATTACTAATTTCTTTTGGCTATTGATTAAGGCTGATATATGTTCAAAAA
Organism: Lochmaea capreae; assembly: GCA_949126875.1. Taxonomy (NCBI): domain Eukaryota; kingdom Metazoa; phylum Arthropoda; class Insecta; order Coleoptera; family Chrysomelidae; genus Lochmaea; species Lochmaea capreae. Next base: position 11,249,212 of record OX421396.1, read on the forward strand.
GTTAAGTATAAACAAAGGACAATTTTTTTTATTTATTACAACAAATTTCATAAATAACCCAAACTAACCAATTAATATCTATATTTTGTAGAATAGTCTTTTGGAGACACTACTAAACCTCTACCTTTTCTAGCTCCCCTATATACTGTTTCTACAATATCTATCATTTCTTGTTTATCTTCAAGGGGCCAATTAATCTTATTATTATTACCAGTGCCCAAATCAATCATAATATGCTTGTTTCTGAAGAAAAACATTACTGTACAAGGATCATATAATTCATACATTTTATTAAAATCTGGCACTTCTGTAATATCCACTAAATAAATTACAGCGAAGTTTTTAACTTTCTCGGCAATACTATACAATACTTCGTCCATTTTCATACAAGAAGGATCCCAATCGTGTCCAAATCTAATCACTACCACCCTATCTTCTTCCGATAGAATTGCTTGATCAACTTGCCATCCGTTGTGCAAATGCGCCAACATATACGACATGATTAAAAATATTTATTTTATACTTTTTATTTATTTGTAGAAACTTTTGTTATATGTATGTTTTTAAAGTAGAAAGCAGTTTCAACTTTAATAACCAAAGGTAAATAAAATAAGAACACAATGACAAGTCAAAGAATACTGTGACAATGACCATAGACAACATAAATAAGAACAATTGGTGTGTTCTTTTTACAGAATTTGCTTGAGCAACTCGGTTGCTCTGTTCCATAGCCAAATAAAAGAGACGGATTGGAATAGCGTTTCTGCTCAACTGACCCGCGCATCGAGTCGCTGCGGTCGCGCGAACTACAAGACTTCTTACACAAGCAGAATAGAATAAAATCGTTTAAAATATCATAAATTACATTACACTTCAACATTTCGCCTTTAATGTTGATAAATATTATAAAATATCATTGTATATTAACTTTTAAGTCATTAAAAATGAAAATATACAAAATCATATATATTGGTTGGTGTGAATCTGACTTCTGTTTGTCAAAGTCAAAAGGAAAGTGTCTAAAATTAATAATGGATGTGGATTTAGAATTAGTTTAGTTTTAAATTCTTTCAGGATTTTAATTCTAATAAAGGAAATAAATGTAAGTGAACCTTTAAAATGTCATCACCAGGTATAATTCGTCATAGTTGTATTGCAAAAAATTGTAATAGCAAATATTTTTGTCCACTTCACAATTTGGAGTCTGAGAATAAAATATTTTTCAAATCTCCATCAGACATTAATCAAAGGAAACACATTAAACAAGTTAACGAATGAGTAGAGAACATCATAATCTAATTTTCTTCGGTTTTGAAACCGAAGAAAATTGTTTAAAACTCAAACAAATCAAATACTTCTAACTGATATCAACGCATAGTACATAGAGAAATAATATATATTTTGTCTATGGTATAGTATATGTAGCATCGGTGAAGGGGGAGGAAAAATCTCAGCCCACTTCGATTCGGAGTAAATCAATGAGAGCGCGAACATTACCGATGGGTGCTGAGATCACGTGAGATCAACTAAAATCTCGGTGGTCAGTAAAAAGAGCGCACCTATTAGGTACTGATTAGAGCGCTTTAGTGCTGATACTGTCATTTCATTGCTATGATGTCGCTATGTGTCACTTTCAACACGTATCCATTTTTCGAATATGGTGAATTAAATTTGCCATTTTAGTAATAATTTTAAGTGTTTCCACTCCACTAATTCGTTCCATTTGACTAGTTATCTTGTTTAATGGCAATAGAACTGTTTACATACTTTTTTAAGTCTAGTTATTTAAACTCTTTTTCGCAGTGTAATATATTTCGACAGCTTTTTCAGTGCATTATAGGTGCTGATGCTTTCCAATGTCAATTACCCTAGATACTATAATATGCATTTCTTTTGTCTATTATCTATGATCCTGGACATAGACAACCCTCTATGGTGAAAAATACATAAACAAGTAGAAGTAAAATAACAAAGGTGAGGTTTAAGAGGGGCCTCCTCACAGGTACACAAACCTCAAAACATAAACAAAACTGGTCACTTATCTAGTTATTTTTAAGTTCAAAATATTTACGATAGATGTCGCTACTAGTATTAAATCGGCTTTTATTTAATATGCATCTCTTGACGCATGGGAGTTCTTACAATAGACTTTTTGGTGTGCGTCATCGTTTGTGACGTATATCCGGGTTTTCGGCATGTCGTTTATTATATTTGCTATATTGACATTTAGCTAACCTTAAATTTGAAGAATGAAATGATCAGGATCGTATTCAGCCATATTCGAAAATGATATGAAATTAATAATACTTGGGATATGAAAACACTGCAAAACAAAACAAATTGTATATTCAATTTACATATTAAAATAACTTTACATTAGTAAATATAGTCCTGCAAAAGAATTATACAGCCTGTTCAATTAAGTCTGCACCATATGGAACCCTATTTTATTCTAAAGTTTTATGGAAAAAGGTATTCTTCACTTATAATTCTTATTGTTAGTGAATTTCATTTTTTTATTTGTTTAAATGTGGCCACTGTCTTATTGATGTCTTTACTGACCTCATGTACTTGATCTTCATTAAAATATGTACAGGTGGTGTATTGAAAATTTATGTATATATGTATTTTGACATTCACTGAGACCTAAAAGATCTATTGTGCCCCCTTACCTCTACTTAGTTTCTGAGGAGTCTCAGGAGTGTTGTTAAAAGCTCCTTCTATGTCCAAAAATGCACATACTACAGTTTCTTGGTTGTCTAAGGCACCTCGGATATATTGAAAATTTAACAAAATAGATATTATTCTATAGCTTTTTGAAGCTACGACTTCTATCTTCAGTTACACGTTTAGTAGAAAACAAACATAAACATAGTAAATAGTCAAGAAACCAACCAACTAATAAAAAATTAAAAAGAAGAGGATTATGAAAGTTCAATTTTCGCAGTCATCTTCCCATAAGTCCCAATCTGATTCACATTCCGACTCATTCAAGTCAACAATTACAGGCGAAGTATCACTAGCGTCAATAATTTTTGCTGTTTCCCAATATTCCTCTATAATGTTTTGGGTATGCCTAACATATTTTTTCCATTTTTCTGGTGTAACCTACAATAATATAAATATAATTAAAATACAGTCTTCAGGACTCCCAAAAAAAAATCAAAATACTGGCAGTACGGCAGAAACGTAAACTTATTTGTTCATACCTGCTCAATTGCCTCTTGCCAAACATTTATTATTGTTGCTGCAGTTACACGGTCAACAGAGGTTATCTTAGCATCGTAATACCGTTTGAGCTCGGACCAAACCATTTCTATTGGATTGAACTGGCAATGGTAGGGAGGTAGTCTTAAAATACGATGACCGTGCTGAAGAGCCAGTCTATCTAATCTATAAAACAGCACGCTTACATTAACACTGTTGAGCCTTACCTCCTACAATAAATTACATACTTGTATTCTTTATCCGGTATACGTTTCTTCACAATTTTCATAATTTCATCTTTCATGCTAGATGCTGGAAAAGGTATACACCTTTCTTGTAACCAACTAATTAAAGATTGCTTGGTCCAAGATAAATTAGGGATTTTTTCAACTAAACTTGAATGGTAAGATGCATTGTCCATTATTATTAAAGAATGGTTCTTCTAAATTTGGCAGGAGCTGTTGTTCAAACCATTTTTCGAAGTTATTCGAATTCATCGAATCATGATAGTCTCTAGATTTACTCCCACTTTTGAAAATCAAACTACAATTTTCGACAAAACCATTCTCAGAACCTGCTTGTAAAATAATGTACCGTACACCTTCACCACTTGTCTTCCTTACTGCCTTAGTGCTACCATCTTGCCAACTCTTGCGAAAACTACCTTTACTAAAAATTCAGGTCTCGTCCAAAAAAACAGGCTGTAGAGGGTAAGGAGAACTCTCATTGTTCTTGAATTCTCTCAGATAATGTAATCTTTTTTGAGCTACTTGTGGTTGTTCCATAAGATAGTTTCTATTGGAAATACTGCAATTTAGCCATCTGAATTTTAGTTCCCTTAAAACATTAGCCATTGAACTAACAGACATGTCGATTCCATCCAGATCAATGAGTTTTTTATTCAGTGAATGTAGAGTTACATGTTCACCTAAAATAAATAAGTAAACAAACAATATTAATGAATAAAAAATACAAAAACACTTTTTTAATTACACACTTTTATTAGGAAATGCACTAAAAGGTGAATAATAATTTTTTTTTAATTTCTCATTCACTCTTTCTCACTATGATTAAAGTAGGTGGCGCAATCTATAAAATGTGACTACTAGTTTTAAACAAACATTTAATATGAGCTCTCGAATATTTTACTTACATACCACTCATACTCACTCAAAAAGTGGATTGTAAGATTTGATGTAGACAAACAGAGAAGTGAAGTTAAATAAAAGTGTGTAAAAATGGTTCACTCATCGGACTAATTAAAAATGTCAGATGCATAGAAAACATTTTTCTACATACCTTCACTAAACATTCTGTATATACGCGTCCTAATGACATGCTCGTGTTTCTCTCGGATTGTGGGACCCTTCGACATTTTGACAGACTTACTTATTTTAGTGGTATACTCTGAATCACTGTGAATGCCATTTTTTGCCAAATTTGCTACAGTCGGCAAGGATATTCCCAATGCATCTGAAACACAATAGATAAAAATAAAATATTTAAACAATCCTAATGAAATAGGATTAACTTGATTTATATTAATTTCACTTATTGTTATATAAAAAATACTTACTTGGTGCACTGAAGTTAAAGGTATCAATGGTTTACCAGCTTCTTTTTCTAATTGAAAATATTTAATAACTTTCAAAATTAGTTGCTGCTCTTTTTCCGTGTATCTAGGCATATTTTTGTATTATTTAAGAAATAAAATGCTAACAATAATATTAATATTCACTTTCCATAAATAATCATGAACAACAAAGTACAGACCTGACGAGAACTGTCAGTGGGACATTAGAAAAAGACGTAACCTACAAAGGGAACGTCTACATAGAATTTTAAACGATATAAATTCGCCCGATTGATAGGTCGCGCTTGCACGTAAACTAAACATCAACCAATCAAATTTTTCTGTCAAAGATTAGGGTTAACGTTTGTAATACGTTTAAACAGTTCATTATTGTGATATTTTGATTAGAATTAATCACAGACCTGCCTTTTTTTCCATTTCTTTCACCGTAATGCGTTAGAAGGGTATTAACAATCGATGACGCACACCAAAAAGGCTATTGTATGAACTCCCATGTCTTGACGATTCAAACAAACGCCTCTCCGGGTCAGCTGTTTCAATGTTTTGGTTTCAAAGGTTTCAAACACAATTTCTGCCAGCAGTATAGTCTGGGGCCAGCTGGTATTTTTATTAATTTTCAATCTCAATAAGTAAATTATGATTTTATTTATTTACCAGCTAGTATGTTCATTTTACCTAGGTAGGTATTCTCTTTTCTTCTTTAATTGTTTCTGTACTTATAGGTTAATTTTGAAATTAAAATAGTACTTATATCAATCATTATCGTCGGTTCTCTATATTTTGAAGTTTTATACCTATCCGAGATTTATAATTGCCATTTATTGAGAAGTAATGATAAAATGCAAAGCAAACCAATCCGACAATCTAACATCTAACAAAATTCTATTGGGATTATCTGAATGCAAAAAGCTAATCTTGTCTAAACTATCAGGTGATATATATGTATTTTCTTCCGCGACTATATAATAATGCACAAATACTTATATTTTTACAAAATAACTTCTATTTAATACTCTTCCTAAGAATCTACTTTTACTGTGATATAATATATATAAAAATTGTAATTTTTGCTCAAGAGTGTCAATAGGTACCTACCTTTATTTTGGACAATTTCAAAAATTATTATAAAAAACAACCTATTTAGAATTAAAAAGAACATCCAAATATTCAATATTGTTTTACATCAAAAACTTTTCATTCTTTATTTTACAGAGAAAACATAATAAATGATAAGACAAGAAAACAATTGAAGGAGATATTTCAACTCTACCAAAGCGATTCTATCGAGAAGCGCTATTGCCATTTCTAGAGTAGGTAGACGAAATTAATTCTTTAGTCATCCTTTGGTTTACAATATTTTTTTAATATCAACAACTAATAACACTATTTACTAAGTGATCCTTTAATAATTATTTTATTGTTTTAAATGCTTATATAATCAATTAATTCGCAAGGTACCTAGGTAATTTCGATTATATATTGTAAACACAAAGTTACAAGACATTTGTGCTTCCAAAATTTTCAAAATGTAAATTTTATTCAACAATAAACTTATTCTAACCTATGGCAAGCTAAAAACTAGATAACCATCCTCATCTCTTTTTATCGTCATAATCAGAGGATTACATATAAATTATTAAATAAATTGTAAGGATTTCTAGGGACAATTTTTACATTTGACATCGATGCTTTAGAATCCAATGAAATCTAGTGATAAACACATTACTGCATTTACAATCAATGTTACCATGTTATACGAAAATCCTAAATCCTCAAACTGCACGGGGAAAAAACAAACAAAAAATTTTTTTAACAGGAAAACTGTAAAACTATGCACGTCATAGATTATTAGGTTTATTTAGGTACTTGCAATATCTATATACCTAGTGACCATTTTACTTGTATGTTAGGTATTTTATGTTTTCAAAATTCGATATTCCACTACGTAGGTATGGTGTATTTGTGTATTAGCCATAAGGCAAATTGTGATAAATTTTTGTGTTTATAAAATAGAAATTATGTATCTAAAATGAAGTCTGATGTAACTGCCCACACAGATCCAAATAATTTTCATATAGAAGTGTTCGCTCAAACTGATCAGTAAGTAGAAAAATGACATATTTAGAATTGTGAAAAATTGATATTTTTGTAAACTTTTTCTTTTCTTTTTGTTCTCAGGAGAAATTTAAGAGAAAAATGGAAGATGAACTTCAGTTACCATGTAATCATAAATATGAAGACAATTATATTAAATTTGTAATAATAATAATTTCATTTATATTTTTATAGAATATTTTTGATTTGTTTCTTTTCAATAAAAACATAAACCCACTTTTGCTGTGGTTTTTTCTAATAATTAATAAGGGTCAATGAAAAAGCAGACATGTCTGTTTATGTCTATAATAAAAATTTTTATAGTTTACCTAATTAGCATTTCTTTGCTATAATTCATTTGAATTATTGAGAGGGGTCAGTGGAAAATCAGACAATCTGTTTTATAATAAATATAAAAACTACCTACTCACTTAGTACTTCAAATTTGTAATACTACTAGCAGATTGCCTAAATGATTTGTTTCCGTATTCAATAAAATGAAACATTTTTGCTATAATTTACTTGAATAATTAAGAAGAGCCAATGGAAAAACAGGCATGTCCGATTATTACAAACTGGAGGAAAACTGCAAAACATATTTTATAATAACATTTGGATACCTACATAACCTGGAAAAATTAAAGATCAAACATATATATATATATATATATATATATATATAACATTTATATTCCTGTGTTTCGAAAATAATAGTGTACAATAGAATAAGAAATGTCTATTTTGGTCAATTAGTAGAATGCAATCATTTTTATTACTATTACCAATGTAGTTTCACTCAATAACTCAGGAGGCTGATGTATATAACTATGTTTATGCTGATGCAATCTATGGCTACGTACAGGTCCCCGGAGGAACCAAATTTACTTTTCTAGCATGAAAATTATTTTATTATAACCGCCTACAAATACTAACAAGCTATAAACAGTAAATAAATATTTTTATGTATACAATACAAAACACATGACATGACAACGACATTTTTCCGTCGTCATCTGTCATTGAAGTTCCTTACAGCGCCATCCATCAAAACGGTGGAACAGCTGAACTAATGTACAGAAGCGTTCGTTTACAGAAACTTCCGTGCAACAAATCTCAAAAAATACAATGATTTGAGATTTCATATTTCCAGAATCGAATTCTCTAGGCTTTCTTTTGGGGATAAGGTCTTGGCGTTCAAATTGGTGACCACAAATTGTCAAAACTGTCAAAATCACACCATCACTTAATGGCTTATATCTTTTTTATAACAATCCTAAACTTGACCAAAATACCTTATCCCCAAGACAAAGGTCCAAGTTATATTATGTTTGAATCTCAACTCTTAATTTCACTGCATTCTTTAGATTTGTTGCATACAAAATGACCTAAATTTTTCTGCAAGTCAGGGATGCCAACTGTTTTGAGCTGTCTAAATTGTGAGGCCCCTCTTAATATTATTTTTATTTCATTCAAAAGATTTATATTTAACATGGCTGGATGCGTCCCTTGCTTCGTAATTCCACTACTTCTGTTCATTTTTCATCGTTACATTCAACCTATAATATTAAAATTCTGGAATCCATGGGAGAAATCTATCATCAAGCAAGATGGAGAAAAAGAAAATTGTACATTTAGCTGTGATTGCAAATGGATGAAAAAATCGAAACCAGAAGATAAAGAAATTGATCTTATAAACTCTCATGAAGATAAAGTAAAAGTGTCTTGAAATATATGTATGTATAGAATACAGTGTATTGTCAAATAATTGGGAATTGTTTTTTTGGGTTACACATATTTTTGTTTCCAGTTCATACCTAGTGTTTATTTAAATTGTCTAATACTAGGTACATATTCAGTAATTTTTATATTATGTCAGTAATGTGATTAGGTTAGTTACATATATTTAAACACTTTATTAGGACTTTTAAGTCTGCTTCTAGAAAATGACAATTCTTGCATCAGAAGGTGCAATTATGGTCAAGATATTCTACAGTACTATCTGATACATAGGAAAATATTAGACCTAAAAATGTGTGGTTTACTGTATGTAGGTGTTAACATTGTTCTTTCATAGTTAAATTCATTCTTAAATGCCTCATAGATTTTGTTTTCAATTGATTTGTTAGGGTCCTTTGATAGCTTTGTATAAGGACCTTTCATTAATAAATCTATTACTTTTGGATCATTCTATTAAATTACAGTAGAGTTGCCTTTATCTGCCAGTAATATAATAATATCAACTACTTTAAAACTTTGTTCTGCTTTTGTTGTAGTTTTTCAAATTAATGGATTTTCTTATATTACTTTACAATTTACCCTATTTCTTCTTTTTTGTGTTCAAGTAATTCACTACTTATTTGTTCTACCAAAGTTAAGTATTATGTCAAATTACAGTATTGATTTTGTGGTCAAAGCAAAATTTAATCCCTTAGAAAGAATTTACACATCTGAAGAGCTTGAAAGTGTGTTCAATAATTATTTAGTTCTTTTTGGCTTTTTTGTTCAAATAATATTTTAAATTTGAGTGTGTTTGTTGTATGTTGGAGTGTATACTAAATTTGAAATAATTTTCCAAAGTAAGTTTTAGTTACTGTATCAAAAACAATATCTTCAATATTGAATACTTTATATTCAGGTGTTCTTGCATCATAGCAAAACTTGCCTTTTCCAATATTCTAGTTAATTTTCTTCTTCCATATGTAGTAACCTTAGTCCTCTTGGTATGAGTTGATTTTATTCCTGCATTGTTGCAGAAAATTAACTGAAAATTTAGAGTGTATCAGCTTCTTTTATAAAGTATCTAATTTTTTAAAATATTTTGGAACAAAATGATCCATACCTTGGTCTAAATATCTTCTGTATGTTCCTTGTTGTGTATTAATTATTCTTTTCATTATTTTCTTGGAAAATAAAACCACAATCTTTCTTTGGAAACATCTTTCATAGGCTATAGCTTTTAAACTTCAATCTCTAAGGTTTAACTAGATGTATATAATTTAAAAGGAAAACAATTGAATGATGTACAAAAAAGTTCACTTATAGAATAATTAACAAAAAAACTCAATTACCTAATTAAAAAGGAAACCAAAATAGATGAGTAGTATTCTTTTTATTAAGATAATTATAAAATTGGCTAGTTCAAATATTTACAGTTGTATATTTCATTTGAGTCTTCTTCAATAGGTAATAGTGAAAGGTATTAACACTGGAAGTTCTGAAAAATAATAGTGTACAAATAACTGTATAAATGAAAAATATTCATGAATTATAGTATATTAAGTATTAAGAATGGTAAGGGTTGTTTACCGGTCGACAGCAATATTTGGAGGCTTCGCTACGCTCAGCCTCCAATTTTCCTGGAGACCGGTAAAACCCTTAACTATCGAGAAGCTCATACCATTTTTTGAGCGATCGTATTAAAATAAATTTCAAATAGTTTACAAAATGTTTAAGAATTGGCGTGAGGAGAAGAATGGTGCCAGTATTAAGGCTCCGTCATTAGCCGCTACGGTAAAATAATAAATTTCAGTTTCCACTAAAGACCACTAGATGGGAAGAGGATGCAATTTTATCAATTTGTTGACAAAATTTGGATCCTATATCCTTGATACTGTTGATTTAGTTGACCAATTAGGTGGTCGACGGTTGATTATTATTATCATCATCTCGAATAAGTACCTGTGCAACTGTATTCCGGACAAATAACCACGTGTATGTTCCCACTTCCCATGCCAGTATGTATCATTCACCGAGTGAAATACCATTGAGATGATACAGTTTTCATAATTTGCATTTCTTATCTCTTAACGAGGGTAAGTGTGATAGATCAATAACATATTAAAGGCCCATAGATAACATGATAGACCAGCCTTCACAGATTATTACCCACACAATGTTTTGGTCGCAACATAAATCAGGGCGATTACAACGTACAGTAGCGTATATTTCGAAAGGGTTAATTTAAACTATTTTATAAAAATTATGTTTAAAGTGATGTAGTTAAAACAAGTTTTGCACTACAGATTATAAACATGTTAATATAATATTGAAAGGTTTTTTGTTCAATATTATTAATATTACTAAACATCTAAATTCATAGTAAGTGTTCTAGACAGTTTTCAGCTTCATAACCAACAGTAACTATAAATTTAGACACTATTTTAAGTTTTCCAAGAGGTTTTTTAATTTGTAGTTTATACAAACTACAATCACCTTCTAAAAGTATAGAACACTGTTTGTAATAATTGTAACCAAAACAAAATAGTGAGCTGGACCGTGGGTTGGGCATACCTATTTCAAAAGCTTTCAACTTTTTTCTTAAAAGCTTAAATATTTTCATCAATTACGATTTTTGTTATACGGGATTTGGCATCATGTAAGAAGAGTTTCGTATTAAATATGTTGGGGACAACCAAAATGTAAACAAGGCTTGTCTATCTTTAGTACGTCATTGTGATACGATATTGGTTATCGGTTTTGTTTTTGTTCCTTCTTGTTCATCTTCTTGTTTTTATACACGACGGTGGAATGCTGACGAAAACGCTATTAGCTAAGTTTGATATTGTGACATTTGACCCTTCCCTATTTTCCAATAAATCTCCCGCTTATCGACTAACACATTTAAATTCCCGATAAATACAACTTTAATAATTATGTCATACGTAGAATTTGCAAAAATAATCACCACCTAACGAAATATTACCTAGATTTCATATATTATATTGTTATATTTATTATCAAATTTAACTATATCTCTATTAGCTTTCCTTAAGAAAATAATATTTCGTTTATTATTTATACCGCTTTTTTTTCTCCGTGTGAACATCAGGTTCGTGGTAACCGCCTTTACGTTTTCAAAACCAGGCAACTCTATCCTATAAAACCTAGAACAGTGTTGCCAGCTACTACCGAAATTATTTACCAGATCTTAGCCTATTAAATGCAGAAAATTAAATTAAAAAATCAAAATCCATGACGAAACCCTTAATTTTCCTCAAAACTACAGAAACAAACAATATTCAACTGAATAAACCAATATAAATAAATAAAATAACTTTTAAACATCTAGCTTAGCCTAATGTGATAATGTATATATTATAATTAGAAGGCGTTCATGTATAACAAATACTTTCGCTTTTAAAAGTTAACAAGCCAATATTATTGCATTACAAACGTCTGTGTACATTTAGGTTATCGAGAGTACCAAATCTGATACAATCGTGCCAGCTCTGGCAACACTGGATTGGGAAATTAGAGTCGTATATATCGGAAACTACATCCTCTCGATATATATATCACTCGAATGATACTTATTCAGTCAGCGCCCTCTGATGCCAAGTCGGTTCATTCAAATAAGATTAATTTTATGGCTACCATCTTTGAATTACGGCGCCGATTACGCCGCTTTTATTTCATTCAGTTCTAGATAATATAACAATATTTTCGTTGCATTGTCACACATTTGTCTATAAAATAATGTTTTCTGAATGAAAAACGTAAGCCATGTTTTTACGCTCATATTTCTGTTCAATAACGGGCCCTTAATGAAAAAGTGTTGTTAAAGAGGAAAAATATTGGACATAGACCTACGAAATCTGCTGTGTTTACCAAAAAGCAGATTAATTAAATATAAATCTTATTTTTTTGTTCCTTTTGTGTAATGAATGAAGTAATATATTATTTAGGACCACTTAAATGTATGTAGGGCTAAGACGTCGGTAAGTAATTTACTTACCGACGTCTGAACGGTAAGTAAATAACTTACCGACGTGTTGGACTTGGAAACCAGTAAACACAACCTACCGTCCTGACAACCGATGCTGTAAATAAACAAAAAAGATCGATCGCGCAAAAAATTACTTAAGTTGGTTTGTCCACACGAAAAACCACACGAAGTAAAATCACGAAAATATTGAATGACCTATGCAAGTGGATAAGTTTGAACGGGGCATATTCTGTTCCCCTACTACTAACATTTTAATGCGAGTCGTCCAATACGCAGCTGACTTAGAATAGATCACAAGTGGTCTTTTCTTACATGCGGTATTTCTTGGGACCGTTCAGACTATAGTTACCTGCATATTCTTCTTCATCTTGATGATTGTCAGTTACATGTTGTTTAAGGAGGAACTGTTTGGAAGTAAGAAAATTACATTTATTGCAATTATAAGCTTTCTTGTGGGGATTGGAATGCCAGTTTGAATGACGATTAGCAGAATATTTATATTTTGTTTTGAAATTACAACTTGTGCATTTGTAAAGTGTTTCGGGAACATCCTCAAGTTTTGAGTTTATCCTGCAAATATGTAAGTAAACAATATTCATAAAGTTTTAATTTTGTCTTGTACAATTGTGCATTTAGAATTTAAGGAAATAATTAATATATTACAGTTTTCTTACCTATTATAAGTTTTTTTATCTTCTATAAAATTAATTGTTTCATTTTGAGAAATCTGATTCAAAGTTTCTCTTTTTGAATCAACAGAATGATGATCAACTTTCCAAACTTCAAGCAAATCCATCCTTTCCAGTAAAGGTAAAGGCAGTGATTCAGAATCTGAATCAGTCCCAGACGGAGGAATATCCATAAAATGTTCCATTTTAGGTTCTATTATGTATACTTCCTCATCAATTAATGGTTCTGAATTTATGTTGGGCAAGAATGAAGCAGGAGTAACTAAAAAGTATAAAATGTTATTGAAAATTATTATTTATAATCATTGTAATGAAGATAAATAATCGAGAAAATCATATAATATTAATATTAGGGCTTACTTTCATCAACAAATGAATCATCAGATTCTTTATCTGAATCATTTAGAGTATCCCCTACAAACCTATTTACTGTTTCTAACCCTGCTTTTTTTGCTGCTGGTTTCTTTTTTTGAGCAACTTTTTTTACATTCATATTTGGTTTTCGTTTTAAGAGTGTGGTTAATCTGTGATAGATAGAGGTGACTTTTAAAGGTTTGTCAGGGAACTTATTTAACCATTTCTCTTGAATACATTTCCAAGGTCTAAAAAATTATGAACAAATAACAGCTGATAAATTGAATAATATTAAACTTTGTAGTTTCTATCAAGCTGTAAAGGTGAATATTTAAATATGACTCAGGAACAAAAATATTCTAATTTGCAGGAAAAGTGATAATTAAAAGAAGATTGTCCTGGATTAATAAAATGAATTTTTTTACCTGGTACCAACATTTGAATCTTTACTTGTAGCTTCAGAGTAAAATTCTAGTAAATATTCATCATCTCCAGTGGTAAAATTATATTTAGTACATTTGGGAAGCACTGAACATATAAATATTTCATTATTATTTATACTACTAAATATAAGGAACAATTCATTTTTAAATATTAACCAACCAAATAGCAGATATTGACTTTCGTATCATATCAACAGAAGATTCCAGCCAGCATTTCACTGGTTAATAACTGTATATTTCACTAGTGGTTGCAGTTACTTGATTATAATTTTTATGTATCTATAAATTTACTTGTGAAACATTGCTGTCAAAATAAAATTCAAACATTTTATTCTAATCATTGATTTTGTGAATTGAATAGTCTGTTGAATACAATTAGTTGTAAAAAAGTGTACATTTTTAATCATGTATATTAAAGCAAGAAAACACCATTTTTTTGTTTATAAAGCATATGACACACACATACTTTTACTGAATATTTTTATACATTAATAGTTATTTGTATGCTTAGGCCGCGAAATACCTTTTTAACGTACCGAAAGAACAGTTATCGCCGAGGCCGTTTGCGGCCGAGGCAAGATAATCTTGAGGTCGTTAAAAAGTTTCGCGGCCATGGCATACACACTATTTTTCATGCAATCGTTAAAATTATTGAACTAGATAATTGTAAATAAATATATCATTGCTCTAAAATTAACAGCAGGTTAATTTATTTGACAATGTGTGCTATGGAAATGATATGTTTCAATTTATACAAAATATTTTGACAGTTCTTGCTTCAACTTCTGGAGTAAGTATAAGTAATAATACAAACTGTACAATTAATATTAATATTCATCCTAAATAATATAAGTACTTATGTATTTGTTGGTATTCAATAAAAAATAATCCTTGTCTTTGTAGTATTTTAGAAATGTCAAATTTTGAAGTGATATTCAAATTTGGAAGTGACGTTTGGTTTCGCAGCCGATGCTATGGGTAACGGCCGCGAAATTGAATTTCGCGGACTGTGTTGAGAACGCGAAATACTGACTTCGCGTCCGATTGCTCGAAAATAACTATTATTTAGGATGAATATTAACATTAATTGTACAGTTTGTATTATTACTTATATTTACTCCAGAAGTTGAAGCAAGAACTGTCAAAATATTTTGTATATATTGAAACATATCATTTCCATAGCACACATTGTTAAATAAATTAAACTGCTGTTGATTTTAGAGGGATGATATATTTATTTACAATTATCTAGTTTAATAATTTTAACGATTGCACGAAAAATAGTGTGTATGCCATGGCCGCGAAACTTTTTAACGACCTCAAGATTATCTTGCCTCGGCCGCAAACGGCCTCGGCGATAACTGTTCTTTCGGTACGTTAAAAAGGTATTTCGCGGCCTAAGCATACAAAATAATTTTTGAAAAGATAATTTAAAATTTTAGAATAAATCTAAAAAGTTGATATCTAGTTAAAAATAAATGTTATTTTAGTGTATTGCAATAAAGCAAGAATTGTTCTTACATTTGATAGTATAGAAATAAGCAATAATATGACAATATATTTACCCTTACATTTTGCTACTAAATTTGATTCTTTGATTTTCTTTAAATGGCTTATATTATTAACATATTCTTTTTTCACATTTCTTCTCAATGAATATCCTTTATCCATTTTTATATCTTTTATTCCAGTGGAAATGTATTGGCTCATCTCTTTTAACACTTCTTCATTTACATCATTTTTAGAAATATTAAACTGTGTTAAATATGTTTTTATTTTGTTATTAGTTTCTATATAAGTTTTTTTAAAACTGTAACAAACTTGGATATTTTCCCAGCATTGCAAGCACATCACAGGTTGTTGAGATATATCACATTTCTAAAAATAAATGAATATAGTAATGTCAATTTTATCTAACATATAAGTATTTAATCATTCATAATTCAGAAGGTAGGTGATAGTTTTGGATTTATATCATTTGAAAAAAAGAAGTATAAATATTTCTTTGTTTTCAAACATTAATTTGAATATGTTAATCCATTAATGCCTACGGTACATAAATATACCAACGTATCTTAATTTTTTTTCTGAAAATTGTATATACTTGTTACTGCTGAATATATACAAAAATATTCTTTGTGATGTTGTTTACACTGTGTAATTTTTCCTAAAATTTAAAGTTAGTAGTGATTAATAAGTCAAAATACCACCTGTTGCACAACAGTTTGCCAAACGTGTTTGCACTCTAGTAAATATTGTTTGTTTTTGTTCGCCTGAATTATTTTAGTAAAAGTTTTTACGTTGATCTTATACTCAATACATTGTACAACAATGCTGCAGTAAAATAAGTTTACTTTTCATTTCGAAAAATATTTTATACTTTGATAAAAATTGGTGGTACATACATGAATGTGCCAGTGGGCATATTCGATATTGCTCTAGGTAAGCAGTTCTGTGAATTTGACCTTGGTTTATTTTATAGAAGATGTAAAGCCTGTCCTAATCAAGTTTCGAGTGCAATACCTGCAAAGTAGCTCTTCATCCAAATATCTGCTTTGAGAATTACCATAAACAATAGTTTCTTTTATATTGCGTTTATTTAGAGATGTTGATTTCGATTTTAGAATGTGTTCATTTTCATTTGTTGATATGGTACTTGCCCAGTGACACATGTATGTGCCACCTTTTCTTTGTGTTCTCCGGTAAAATAAAATTGATATATTAACAAATATATCTTGTTTATTATATATATGTCTCAATTTATATAGTTTTCCAAAAATCAAATAAAAAAAAAAGATACGGGCACTAATGGATTCTGAATATGTTAATATGAAAAAATAAAAAAAACTCACCAATGTTATGTTGCAAAATAGAAACATACTGTATATTAAATCATATCTTAAAATGTTAGTACCATTTTCATAAAGAAATATTTTGGGTACATGTATAATTTGTAGACATATTCTGCAGAGATAAATATTTTTTGTTTTTGTTCCTATTCCATTTTTTGTTTCTAGCAAAAATATTAAATCTACCTTTTTGACGTTTGAGTGTTTAATCAGTCCTTCAATCTTTTCATCAGTCTTGTTGAGGGTATTTTTTACATTTTTAAGGGTGTTAATGTTACACAGACAGGTTTCACATAACTGAAATACTGAACGATTCTGTTTTAGGCAGGGGTTCTAAAAAATAAGATACAATACATAAAATATGATTATATTAGGAATTTATGACTATACTGTTGGAACATTTCTATACATTTATTTAGGATGCTGTACTAAAAATGATGAATTAAAACTGACTTTTTTAGTAAAATACATCTATGTCACTAAATGTATGAGATGAATACTTACCACCGAAGGTAGGAATTTCGTTAAAATATCCAAAACATCCTCTGGATTTGGTATATTTTGGCTTTCGGATTGTAAACATAACCTGCATATATCCATATTCTTCAGCTATATATCAATAATTTACCTAATTTATCGGTATATTTTAAATGTTACAATATTATTACCAATACATTATAAACAGAATAAAAAGCGTTGCTCGTTTTGTTTCTAATTTTGTATTTCCATCAGCAGAGATATATACACAAGTCTATCAGTAGCATAGATATAATAACTTAACATGGATGCGCCTTGTCACTATTCAGCTCATATTATCGTGTGTCGCACTAGCAGTGTGAGAGAGATGGAGATAGAAGGGTGGCAAAAAGCGCGAGCCAGCAATGGAAAATACATACAAAATTGAAATTAATTTTGTCTATCTATAGTTTATTAGGAAGTTTGGCTTGGGAATGGATTAAAATAAATTTTGCAAACGTAATTATTTATTTTCTAAACATAAATAAATAAATAAAGATTTCACCATTTTATATTCAATATAATGTACACACGAATATATTTTGAATTTGCGATATTAATTTATCATTTAAGGAGTACAAAATAATCCAAAACTCACAATTCACAATTCTTTCACCTATGTTTCACGCTCTTTTTGCCACTCCTCTATATCTGTCTTTGTCTGGTTGCTCTGGTCCCATGATGTCTCTTTCTAAGGCGCATCCATGTTAAGTTATTATATCTATGATCAGTAGCAACGGAAACCATAGATAACCACAAAACATACCCCCTCTCAAACACGATAACCATAGATAACTGCACGATAACCTAAACCTACCATACCCACAGAAACGACAAAATTAATTTCTAGACTAGACCAGAGACAACCAACCAGATTACGTCGTCTAGTGACATCATACCCTGATGTTAGCTTGCACAGACTTAGCTTGGACCGTTGATTGATATTATCAATCTATGTTATCAATCAACGCTTGGACATAGACAATCAGTCTCTGGCTTGGACAAAGAATGCAATACACCGTTGTTGGGTGTACTCTTGAGCTTTGATCTGAATGTTGCAGTGATGGGTATTAACCGGTTAATAATTTTGTTAACCCCGTCATTGGTTAATAACTAGTTATTAACTATCATTTTTAACCAAAACAATTGTTTATTGGATATTTGTGTTCTGCACATTGTTACAAAAATTTTGACATAATTTAAGCTTATTTGAGATGTAAATAAAAGCTCCAGGACTGGCACTCTGTAATTTGTATTTTAAGGAAAGAGATAAAGAATAAGCAAACGAAAAGAATCGCTATACTTGGTTAGTGGTACTCTATAAGCGAATCTCTATCGCCTCGGCTATAGTTCGACAAGATTCGGGATCGTCAATCGGATAGAGAATAATCTACTAATAATTCAGAAAACATTATGCAAATTTGACTATTTCAGGATAAAAATAAAAAAGAACAAGAAATTTGACATTTATCTGCTAGTTGTTAGGTTTAGTAACCTCACATTTTAATGTATGACACTGTTTAAAGTATTTACCTATTTGCTTGGTGCATAATTAATAATATTGTTTAGTAATTTTTTTTTAATAGCTGTGGCAAAGAGTGGACATTCTGTTTCGTTAATTTATTGGGCTTTGTTAAAAATCTTGTCAGTATAATGATTTCTTGTAAATGAAATCAAAAACATTGCAAGAATGATAGTTTTTTTTATAATATTATTCCACAAACACAACCTTTGACACAACTAACCCTACAAAATTGAAATTAATAACAATAACATAACCTCTTTTCATTTTTCATCGAACAGAGATAAAAAATCTTACACATTGAGTAGAATAAGACAGAACGATATGTCTCTTAAATAGAAAGACCCTTGGAGTTGTCGCTATCATTCGCTTCGCTATCGCATCTTCAGTCATGTTCAGCTAGGCTCGGAAACGTCCGAACTCAGTTACAGAGTACGAAATAGTAAAGAGAAGGGTGCAGTCCGATTTACGCTTAAAGCGAGTTGACTGCATAGAAAATTGTTCCGATTTAATCAATGCGCGCATTGATAGCGCTGAGACTTCTGCAATGTTGTACTAACCGTACTGAATTTTTACGTTCCTTCCAGCGCACTGACTGCTTCTACTCTTGACATGAGGCAGTTGATGCGTTTGATGCGTTTATGCAATCTATGCGTCTCATGCGTAATTCGAAACACAACTGAACACAGGTAATGGCAGAGACCAGCAGAGACAACCCCTAATCACAACATTATCTCTAATCACAACCCTAATGGATACCGACTTGACTATGTAGGGCTTGACAGAAACAACATTGTATGAGTTTCCAGTTCTAATAGATGAAAGTAATGAAATAATAACCTTATTTTTAAGTAAAAATGAAATGGAAAGAGCAAATGAAGGTAGTATTATATACCTATTATTTTACTTCCATTTATTTAATGCTTAGGTTAAGTGTTGGTCGTGTTGCTTACAAGCGATATTTTTCACAGACGTATAATAATGCGAAGAACGTCCGCATATCATTTAAAGATATATTTTCATTTTCGCTGTCATCTTCGTCCTCACTAGATTCAGAATCAGAACTAATGTCACTTTTATCATTTTTTATCAAAAACTTTAACAAAAACATTGCAACTCCTGAAATTCGCTTCTTGATATTTTGCAAGGCAGCCATTTTTAAATTGTATTGCTAAGAAACGGAGACAAGTGACAACCATGGCAGAATGCGTATACAACCGTTCCGAATAACTATAGCGCTTCATGCACATTATTAAAACGGAACGATTTCGAAGCGCCGTGCAACAGTAATGCAGCTTATGCGTTACATGCGTAATTCGAAACGGACCCGAAGAGAATCTTTATCGGAGTTTTGTTACAGAGTGCCAATCCAGTATTCATATGTCATCGACAGTCGCGGACGTCAGGAGTCTGCGCAATGCTATTTAATAGACCTGGAAAAATTACTGCGCAAACTCCTGATGACCACGGACTAGAAAATGCGCTAAAATGCTTTTATACAAATATCAGAGAGATAGAATATCTATGATAAATATAAATATAATTTTATAAAAATTCTTCTTCTTCTTTTTTAAGTGGCCGCCTAAATTGTTAACCGTGGTTAATTTGAAACAATTTTTAACTTAGCGTTAATTAACGCTAAGAACTGGTTAATAACATAGATGGTTATTAACATTACCCATCACTGGCAATGTTGTCTCTGGCTAACATTATTATATATAGTCTTGCTAACACTGACGAGATGCTCGCGGCATCTTAAACTGCGCATGTTAAAAAATTTTAAATGAGAATTGTTTCAAGAAGGTAAAGGAAAAATAACCTTAAAGAAGGGGAAGGATGAATGGAATGGATATTTTCAAAAAGGAGAAGGAAAAATAACCTTCAAAAAGGGGAAGGATGGATGGATGGAATGGTTATTTTTCCTTCTTCCCCTTCTTGAAAAAAAATTTGAACAAAATTTTGAACATGCACAGTTTAAGCAGCCGCGAGTGTCTTTTAGCTTCTCGTGTAACACTGTTATAATTTAAAAAAAATTAGCGGGGAATTTAAAAATTATTTAAGCAGAAATTGAAATATAAATTTACGCGCTTCGTAACTTTTAGTATACAGGGTGTTTCAAAAAAAGGTAACACCGTCTCTAGGATAGGTAAAAAACTGAAAAATAATTGGGGTTTGCTTAGTAAAATTTTTTTCTAACGCCATCCGTTTTCAAGATAAAGGGCGTTGAAGAAAATAAAAAATTACACATTTCTTACGATTTTGCCGAAACTACTGGCACCATTGTAATGAAATTTTATACGAATATGTTTTGGAAGCTGATATATCCCATGAATTTGTTTTTATAACTAACTCTCATAGAGGGCGCTAGTTACACGATTCATACAACGTATTATTCAACATAACTTTTTTAAGGGTAGAATTATTAGTCAAAACTCCAAGTGAACATAAACATCGTTTAATTTTACACCAAAAAGGTACTCTTGGTAAAACTCGATATTATGTACCGTTTTCGGAATATTTTGATTTGAAAATTATGAAGTAATAACCGCTCCTGGTATAAACTAATGATAAAGTTCGCTTTTCTCTAAGTTTGCCATGTAAAATTGACATTTATTGATTGTTATGACAATAAGTCAACAATAAATAGAGTTTTGAAACCTTGTTATTTGTAAAATTAGATATTGTTAAACAAAATGTACTCAAATGTTGAATACACCGACATGTTATTAACTTTAGGCGAGTGTTTAGGGAACTCTAGTGCAGCTTTTACGCGTTATGCAGAAAAGTTTCCTAGAAGAAACTTACCAAGTAAAAAAACATTTAGAGCAGTTGAACGACGTTGTCGAGAAACTGGGAATGTAAGACCAAAGAAAATAAATTCAGGTAGACCAAGAACAACAAGAACAATAAAATTAATAAAGAAAATATTATTTTAAATTTAGTTGATCAAAATCCAACATTAAGTGTAAGGAATATGGCAAGACAAACAAATACATCTTCTTCAACTACTTGGCGGATACTTAAAGAGCAGCAGCTACATCCTTACCATTACAGACAAGTTCAAGAACTCTTGCCGGACGATCTACCGGTTAGAGTCGATTTTTGTGAAACATTGCGAGAAAGGACAGCCCTCAATCCAAATTTTTTAAAATGTATTCTTTTTACGGACGAGGCCACCTTTACGCGACAAGGTATGTTTAACTCCCATAACGCACACTACTGGTGTGATGAGAATCCACAAGCCAAAAGGGTATCACATTACCAACACTCATTTAAAGTTAATGTTTGGGCAGCAACTTTAGGTAACAGATTAATAGGTTATCATATTCTACCTGGAAATTTAAGTGGTGACATGTACCTTGATTTTTTAAAAAATCACTTATTTGAGATATTAGAAGATTTATCGATAAATGAGCGAACATCATTATTTTTTATGCATGATGGAGCTCCACCGCACTTTGATAGAAGGTGTCGTAATTGGTTGAGTAACAATTTTCGGAATCGATGGATTGGTAGAGGTGCAGAAGCTCCGATTCATTGGCCTCCTCGGTCATGCGATTTTAATCCTTTGGACTACACAGTCTGGTCGTATATTAAGGAAAAAGTCTATGCTACAGAGGTAAATTCTCGTCAAGAATTAATAGACAGAATTAAACGTCACTTTAATGACCTCATAGCTGATCCCCAACCGTTAAGAAGATTAATGGATTCTTTAGAAAAAAGGATAGACTTGTGTATTCGTGAGAACGGAGGACATTTTGAACATTTACTCTAATTGAATTTTATGTTATGTTCTTTGTCTTTATTTTAATTTTCTTATTGTAAGTTTTTTCAATTAATAAATTTATCATTAACTTATACGAGGAGCGGTTATTACTTCATAATTTTCAAATCAAAATATTCCGAAAACGGTACATAATATCGAGTTTTACCAAGAGTACCTTTTTGGTGTAAAATTAAACGATGTTTATGTTCACTTGGAGTTTTGACTAATAATTCTCCCCTTAAAAAAGTTATGTTGAATAATACGTTGTATGAATCGTGTAACTAGCGCCCTCTATGAGAGTTAGTTATAAAAACAAATTCATGGGATATATCAGCTTCCAAAACATATTCGTATAAAATTTCATTACAATGGTGCCAGTAGTTTCGGCAAAATCGTAAGAAATGTGTAATTTTTTATTTTCTTCAACGCCCTTTATCTTGAAAACGGATGGCGTTAGAAAAAAATTTTACTAAGCAAACCCCAATTATTTTTCAGTTTTTTACCTATCCTAGAGACGGTGTTACCTTTTTTTGAAACACCCATGTATGTTTGGGGTGGCTAAAAGATCTTTTGTGCTCAAACTCATTAGTATAGTGTCTTTACATCACGCTGTTTTTTTTGACTATAACAGGAAAACGAAGAATGTAATGTGAAAATAACAAAAGGAAATTTAATTATACCACTTACTACCATTTCAGCTGCAGAATTAATAAGCTAAAGGTAGGTAAAAAGTTAAAAGGCAGAATCAGCATTAATCTACTTTTTATTTTTTCACTTATAGGTATGGGACATACAATTTTTACATAAATGCTGAACTAAAATAGTTATTCACGTAACAAGTGTGTGTAAAGTAACCCTTTTTTGACGAATGTGAATATGGTCGCACGAGCCGTAGACGAGTAGGGACTATTCATACGATTTGCATATGGTTAGGTTCTAATACCAGAATTTTCATAAAAAAAACAGTAGTTTGATTGGTATTTTCTTTACGCACTTGTGCGTAAAGTATAATATCGTAGTAATTCCCATATCAACTCAATAGGATTAAAAATAAAGTGGTATGGAGGAACACATAATACTTTGTGAATATACTATTCTATGAAGTCATTTTGTCGCTCAGGATGCTTTTCCATGGCACAACGGTGGAAATTATATGGAAGTATGTTTTTTTTTCTCCAGATATCTTTCAACACAGTGCCCTGCGTGTCTTGTATATTATTTTAATTAGATAAATGACAGTGACTCTCAAAATCGATCCCGTTATCATCTTTGAGGGTTTTATCTGCTCCATTTTTCAACAGAAGATCGATTATGTCCTCAGAAGCTCCTACAATGGCTGCAACAATCAATTAAATCAGTTAATTGTAGTGAAGTTAAGTAATGGCATAAATCAGATCAAATTGAGTGTTCAATGTTTTTTTGCGACTATTTTTTTTTCGCTCTCATCCTGAAATTTTCTTGGAAATATCTTAAAAAAAATTCCTGAATGTTTGAGCTCTAAATTTAATATTAAGTAACAGATGTCAAAGAATAATTATTTATATTCACACTTCATACATTTTTGAAAAATAATATTTTTCAAAAACATTGACTGTTCAACTAAGGAGCAACAACTACTTCCCGTGCGATATGCACCGCCGGATATTGAATTACACCCCAAAGTCAAACGGGGTTGGTATATCACTTTATTAAATACGACAATATTACAGGAAACTGTAATAAGCTTTAATATTAAGTACTTACTCGCTCACAGCGTGTGAAGATTTTCCATTTAAAATACAGGTGAAGTTTAATTTTTGTTTTAATTTTTATAACTCAGCGGCATTTTATGGTAGGTATCACCTTGTCCAAGAACGGGATTTTTTCAGAATTGTATGTTCGAATTAATAAAATTAAACTTACCAGCTCTTAATAAAGGCGTCCAGCCTTTGTTGTCTTTCAAATTTGGGTCTTTTATGAGCTTAATACTGAATTGAACGCTTTCCAAATCATTAGAATCGACAGCGATATGAAGAATGTTCATTTTGTTTACGTCTTTGGCGAATACATCTGCTCCTTTGTCAACTAAAAGGGACGCTATTTGCAATCGTGCTTTTTCCACGGCTATCATTAAAGGCGTTCTTCTAGTGTACATAATCGATTTGTTGATGCTGGCACCTAATGATATTAATAAATTTATCATTTGTATGTCTTTAGCTTCGATTGCCTGCATTAAGGGCGTTTTATTTTCTCTGTTTTCGGCGTCTAATAAATGTGGCCTGGAAAGATTTTTTTAATAATCAAAGAAATAATGATGAAACAGATCTCAGATAAACAAATTGAGCAATACGCAGCCAAATAATATCCAAAATTGTTAGGAAACTCAGCGTTTTACCTATTGGGAACCAATACGACTCTCTCTCTCTCTGATGAGGACTATGAGGAAAATATTCAAGAACCAGATGAGAAATCCAAGAAAAAGAGGAAGATGCAAAGCAAGAGAGACAGGAATGAGCAACCGAGTGAAGATGAATCTAAAGCCATGTCCACACCAAATAAACATAGAGGAAGAACATTTTGTTGCTGGTTTTCGCAACCTGCTTATGGAAACAGAAACAACAGCAAAAGTTCCGTGAACAATCTGTCCATCTAGGTAACTCATTCTTATTTATGTTTCGTTGTGTTGCTGCAACAGGAAACTTTCTACACCAATGCAGTGTGTGTTCTTGCGACGAAGATTTATAGGCAGCAGCAGCTGCAATTGTACCTAATTATTTCACAAAAACAAAAAACGGGTCCGTAAATGTTGGACTGGACCAAGTGTTTTAGACAGACAGTCACGTGATGTCATACTTCTTGTAAGCTCATTGAATAAAGATGGTATAATATCAGAATGTATTTATAATGGATATTTAAAAAAAAAATTATCGTATGAGTGGTACTGATTTGGAATTATTACTATGCAAAATTTCACCTTTAATTCAAAAAGAAGATACGAACTATAGAGCTAGAATACTATTGTTGTAACCTGGGAGGTTACGTATATTTTATTTTACTATTTACTTTACTAATATTCTTTATACTTTTATGTTAATTATTATTGCTTTCTATTTAAATAATCAATATTTCTTTCAACCACATTTTTATTGTTTTATATTATTTATCACTACTTTCGCCCACATGATGCCTCGAATAAGAGACGTGTTATTTAAGACGCATTCTTATCAATTTAGTTTTTTCTTTTAATGTCTCGAATTAAATATGATTTCAAATACAATCTTATATCCAATGTTTTTGTTACGTCAAGCTCACTTCTTGGAATGTATTTCAGTATTTTCAGTCTAAGTTTTAGTTCCACTTTTTCGCATAGAAACTGCACGTGTTTGCAAATTTAGCTACTTTTAAAATATCAAAACTTATTTTCTTCTTGAGTGGCAATTATTGTTAAAAAGATATGTACAGATACAATAAGGGAGAACAGGAAGATATTTGCAAGAGCAACGATCAGTGTAACATTGTAAATTAGTCAAGGGAATAAACGTAGTATTGATTACCCAAAAGTTTTATTCTTCAACCACTGTTGATCTGCGGATCAAAACACTATATCTCCATTAGAATGCTTCTTATTCACACTTCGTTTTCTTGGAAAGGGAGATTCATATACTTCTTTGAATTTCCATAAAAATATGCGACAAGGGTATGCAGATTTTTTTGTATTACCACAGGGACTAGTAATATGGCAAAAGGACTATTAAAATAATATTGTCATTAAGGTGGAAAAATAAAATAATATACTTACATTTGTATAGTCTATTCCTTTTTCGGTGCAATGACGAACTGCATTTTTGTCTGATAAAAATTGCAGGCTTTTGTAGGCTAGCTAACCATTTGCTCCAGCAAGAGATTTTTCATATATGCGATATTTTTTTCTTTATAGAACTGAGCCACCAAGTTTGTCATTTTTCTTTTTGTTTTTGGTAACGGTCTTTATACTTTTCATCCCGTGGACTTCACAAACACTCGGCATTCCGGTATAATCTAATTAACTAAATTATATTTTCTGTTTTCCATTTAAGCGGCATGTTTTGTATTATTACTTAATGCTTTTATTATTAATCTAATCAACTTACGCTGATGTTTTCGGCAACGACGCGATGGCTTCACGACACAAATTTCGAGTTTTGGGAACAAGCAACAACGTGTCCACACTTATGAAAATACCATTAGTCAACAAAAATGTTTCTGAAGTTTCTTTGATTTTTACCACTAAATATGGAAACAAGTAACTTTTGTTGCTGCAACCGTAAACGATGAGGAACTTAAATAAACTTTTGACAACATTCAGAAGCAAGTTCCAAGAACAAGCAACATAGACATAATGTTTCTGTGTTGCTTTCAGTGTGGACGCAACTTAATAAGGAGTTATCGAGACATACAAACACGGTTTGAAAATCACAAGACTAAATACAAACTCAATCTTCCCTGAAAAACAAAATTATACCGAACAAGAAAATGTGACCAACGATTGTCATTGATGGCCAGGTGGCCGGGCATCGTAACATTGTTCAGCTTTTGAAAGACGAGTGTCGGAGAAAATTCGAATTAAAAATACAAAAATTAATCAGTAGTTGTAAAAACACAAGAGGAAAATGACCACGCTAAAATAAAAAATAAACTTCTACATGAAAAAGTACCCTTTCATTCATATTCAAAAAAAAGAGGACAAAGCCTATGCTTTTGTGACCAGAGGACTAGCGGAAGCTGTCGAACCGAAATAAATCGCAGAGGATCTAAATGATTTATGCTAAATAGCAGTGAGGGAGGTTTTTCGCATGAACACCAAGGGTACACACCTCTTTCTAGTGATAACACAACCTACAGTCACGCTAGACTTCCTAAAACGTAATGTACGTTTAATCGAGAACACAAGGATAATCTGGGAGATGAGAAAACAACTCAAACCCATAATAAAATACAGTGCCACACATGTCAGCAATGGGGATACGCGACCTCAAATTTCGGCCGTCCTCCCAGCTGTCTTAAATGTGATGGACCTTAAATCACCATGTGATGGACTGTGATGCCTTTTGGCCTAAACATTAAGTCATTAATTATTTAAAATATTATCGAATAAATTCCCTTCAGCTAATTCCAATAAACCACGAATTGTTTTATAAATAATAAATATAAAGGTTACACGTACGAGTCAATGTCAAAGCAAATAAACATTATCTAGTATCATGTATGTTTACTTATAGTGAACTTGACTCTTTGTATATATAGGTAACAATAGTATTTATTAATTCATTATTAATTCATTATTAATTCATTATTGATTCATTATTATTATTAAGTCATTATGATGGTCATTCATGAAAGGATGATTACAGTCAGTATCATTCATTCTAAGTAGTAATCTAAGAGTAGTCAATTAGTGTTAGTGGTTAATGTATAGTAAATATTAAATAGAACATGTCCCAGTGAAACAGGTAGTTGTTTTATTCCTGGGGGATGACCCACCAAGTGACCAGCAGCACCACCTAGTCAGAGGCCCTTCTACTATCCTACTACACCCAGTATCCTCATTACATTACACATTACATGGCGATCCTGCAAACAATTGGAGTTCTGTAACAATGGGTGGTAAAGCAACGAAACAAGCGGTCCAAGAAAATGGCGTGGTCAACAGTAATTTTATAGTACAAGAAGAGGAACTCAAAGCAGATCTGGAGGTGAAGATTCTTATCTACATTATTGTGGTTGTTTTGGTACTACAATTTGGATGGTCTATATACAAGAATCATAGAAGACAAATGAAGAGGGAGATAAGAAGAAATCTACAGCAAAGCACGCTAAATCTGTAGGATGGTGAGAATATTATTTTTTTTTGTAAACTTTAAGGGTATATTCTGTTTTGTGGCTAAATTTTTTTTTTGATAATTGATATTTCATATTTTTATTTCTATTGACAATGAATTTTAAATGTCCTCGAGTGATGGAAATGCAGTAACGTGGGATGAATTTGAGATTAGATTGAATTTAATTTTAGAAGATATACGTAGGAATAGTAAGCGTGTGTTAAAAAAGGAGGTTCCAAAAAGCTCAGATAGTCATATAGATATAATAAATAAGTTGTGTGATTCATTTAATAGTTTCTCTAAGTTAATAAATAAGAATTGGTATAAGTTAGAGGAGAATCAGCAGAGTACATGTATTTTATATTTTAACAAAATTAGAGAAAAGGTAGAGAAAGCATTTCAAGTGTTAGATTGTCAGTATGAAGTTCCGTCTCAATTAATTACGCGTAATAATTTAATTAATAATTTAATAGTATTAGAAGCAATGAGCAAAGATAAAAAGGAGAAAATGGCATTAAGTATGAATGACTTTTTCAATTTAGCTGGTAAGATATTACCAAATGAATTTAATGGGGATATAAGCAAATTGCAATCTTTTGTAGATGCTATAAGTTTGCTACAGGTTGGTGCAGCAGAGCATGAGGAGAATGCTGTACTATTTGTGAAAACTAGGCTAACTGGAAAGGCCAGGAGTCTAATCACCACCGAAAAATCGTTGGTAGAAATTATAGGAACCCTTAAAAAGGGACTAAAGGGAGATAGTGCTAGTTTAGTAGGAGCTAAATTAAGCAAATTAAGACAAAACAATAAGGATATAGTTGAGTATGCTTCAGAGATGGAGAAATTAACAGATCAGTTACAAGCCGCGTATTTGGCAGAAGGAATGCCAGTACATTTAGCAACTAAGTATACAACAGAAGCAGCAGTAAAATCACTGATCGACAACTCAGCATCAGAACGGATAAAAACCGTTATAGCAGCTGGGAATTTTACGACACCGCAAGAGGTGATGACTAAATTGGTTTCCATCAATGTGGGAAACAATCAGTCAACAGGAAGTGTTCTGCATTATAAGGCAGATAGAAATAAGTTTGTGTCAGGAAATACCTATTTTCCACAACGAAATACCTATTTTCCTCAGCGAAGACACTCTTATGTAAATCATAATGGAGAAAATAATTTCCATAGGAAAAATAACTACGATAACAG
The DNA here is from genome assembly GCA_949126875.1 of Lochmaea capreae. Lineage (NCBI taxonomy): Eukaryota > Metazoa > Arthropoda > Insecta > Coleoptera > Chrysomelidae > Lochmaea > Lochmaea capreae. Next base: position 11,279,017 of record OX421396.1, read on the forward strand.
TAGGAAATTTCACGCCAATCAAGGCAATAGGAGATTTACTGGTTACAGGGAGAAACCAGAAGAATATAGAAACAAGCCTAACAATAGGTTTAACAATGATAATAAATATAGAAATGTAAGAATGTGTGAGAGTGGAGAGACGAGAGTGGAAGATGAACAGAAAGAATTGGGGTTTTGAAAAAGAAAGGTGAAAAATCCAAAATTTTAAATAACTTGCATAATAATAATCATTACATTTATAACTTTGATTTAACTCTTTCAAACTTTGTGCAAATTAAAACTGACATATCGGATAATATAGATACTTTTATATTAGATACAGGTGCAGATATATCGTTATTAAAAATTTCAGATAATTTTCCACATCACTTAATAAAGACAACACAAATCTTAAATATTAAAGGAATAACTCAGGGAGAAATTAAAACTTTGGGTACAATAGAAACTTTTCTTTTTATTAAGGGTGTAGCATTTCAACATTGTTTTCATGTAGTAGAGGAAGAATTTCCTATACCTACGAATGGAATTCTAGGTAGGGATTTCATAAGAAATTATAATTGTATTTTAGATTATTCAGAATTAAAATTATACATAGATTGTAAATCTAGGAATACAGTAACATTAGAAATTCTTGACAATCCTGAATATGATACTTTGGCAATACCGCCTAGATGTGAAGTCTATCGGTTGGTAGAAAGTTTCAAAAACTTAAGACAAGATAAAGTTGTTGAGCAACAAGAACTATTACCAGGAATATTTATAGCAAGATCTATTATATCAAAAACTAATCCTTATGTCAGAATTTTAAACACAAATTATGAAAGCAAGTCGATAAATACAAACAATATTAAAATATTGGATTTAAATTTATTTCATGTATATGCTGTGAAGAATGAAAGTAAGAATAGGTTGAAAGAATTAAGAAAAACATTAAATTTAGAGGTACCAGAATACGTGAGGGATAAGCTAATAAATCTTTGTGAGAATTTTTCAGATATTTTTGCTTTAAAGAACGACATTTTAACGCATAATAATTTTTATGAGCAAAAGCTATTGGTAAAAGATGATACTCCAGTATATATTAAAAATTATCGCACGCCACATTCTCAATCTTCAGAACTTAATAATCAGGTCCAAAAGTTATTAGAACAAGGTATAATTGAATCTTCAATCTCAGATTATAACAGTCCAGTTTTACTTGTTCCCAAAAAGGCAATCAATGGAGAGAAGTCTTGGAGACTTTGTATAGATTTCAGGCAATTGAACAAGAAAATAGTCACAGATAAATTTCCATTACCCAGAATAGATTCGATCTTAGATCAGTTAGGGAGGTCGAAATGGTTTTCAGTCATAGATCTTATGTCAGGTTTTCATCAAATTCCTTTAGAACAGTCGTCAAGGAAATATACATCTTTTAGTACAGAAAAAGGTTCTTTTCAGTATACAAGATTACCATTTGGTTTAAATATAAGTCCAAATAGTTTTTCAAGAATGATGTCCATAGCATTCTCAGGATTAACTCCAGAAAAAGCATTTCTTTATATGGATGATATAGTCGTAATAGGGATGTCAGAAAATCATCATTTAAGTAATCTCGAAAGGGTGTTTGACACATGTCGGAAATTCAACCTTAAATTAAATCCACAAAAATGTCAATTCTTCAGGCGAGAAGTAACGTATTTAGGACACAATTTGTCCAGCGAAGGGGTTCTACCCGATAAGGCAAAATATTCAGTCATTGAGAAGTATCCAGTGCCCAAAAATTCAGAAGAATCTAAAAGGTTCGTAGCATTCTGTAACTATTACAGACGTTTCATTCCAAATTTCGCTGAAATATGCATACCTCTCAATAAATTATCTAGGAAAAATGTGAAATTCGAGTGGTCGGAAGACTGCGAAAAATCATTCCAAATACTAAAATCGGCATTAATTCAGCCGCCTATTTTGAAATATCCAGATTTCAATAAAAAATTTATATTGACAACAGATGCTTCAAATATTGCGTGTTCTGCAATACTTAGCCAGGAATACGAAGGTATAGATCTACCTATAGCTTATGCATCGCGAGGTTTTAAGAAAAGTGAATTAAATAAACCTATAATCATGAAAGAACTGTTAGCTATCCATTGGGGAATTAATCATTTTAAGTGTTATTTATATGGTTCTACACATTTTATTGTGAAAACGGATCACAAGCCGTTAACACATCTTTTTTCGATGACAGACCCAACTTCGAAACTTACGAGAATTAGACTAGACCTAGAAGAATACAACTTCGAAATACAATATTTGAAAGGAAATTCAAATTATGCGGACAGTATTTCAAGGATATCCATAAATGAATTAAAAGACTTGTACATTGACAATGCTCACATTTTAGCAATAACGAGGTCAAAAACTCGTCATAATAAAGCTCAGCCTATAGGAGAAGATAAAATAGTTTCCACAGAAATAAAGGAAGATATTCGCAAGCCAGCAGTATATAAAGTACTGAATAATTTAGAGGCGCATAAATTACCAATTCTGCAATTTGAAAATAACCGTGTTTCGTTAAGGATGAACATACGGATCAAAAACAGGATGAGATTTAGCCAAGCCTTATTAAATACCGATATAGTTAACTTTGATTTAGGTCAAACGTTAGTTCAGCTTGATAAGCTAGCGGTAAATAATGGTATAAAAAGGATGAAAATTTATATGAATGATATTATTTTCACACAGTGCACTATAAAAGAGTTTATGGAAAAAGGAAACAATACGTTAAAAAACGTACAAATATGTATTTGCGATATACCTAAGATGGTGGAAAAAGAAAAAGAAAAGCAACAGATTTTAGAAACTTATCATAATGATCCTTTATTTGGAGGTCATGTAGGAAATAACAGGCTATTAAAAAAATTAAGAGCGAATTTTAGATGGAAAAACATGGGAAAAGATGTAAGAAAATATATTAAGCAATGTCACAAGTGTCAGGTCAATAAAGCAAAGAATAATCACAAGGAAGAATTTGTATTAACGGATACAGCAGAAAAACCATGGGATATAACATATATAGATACGGTCGGTCCTTTTCCACAAAGTGAAAATGGTAACCGTTATTGCATCACAATGTTATGTGAATTAACGAAATATGCAGTAATAATTCCAGTTAAAAACAAAGAAGCGAACACGATAGCTCGTGGAATTTTTGAAAATTTCATACCAAATTACGGTCTAATGAAACAAATTAGGACAGATTTAGGCACAGAATATAAAAATGAAATATTCAACGCTTTAACTAAAATGTTAAATATTAGGCATAATTACTCAACAGCATATCATCATCAATCTATAGGAGGTTGTGAGAAATTACATAGAACGCTTAATGAGTATGTGAGACACTTTATAAATGAAAGTAAGGATGATTGGGATGAATGGTGTAAACTATTTGCTTATTGTTATAATACGACTCCAAGCTCGTATCATGGTTATACGCCATTTGAATTATTGTTCGGTAGACGTGCTAACTTACCCGAGAATCTAACAAACGGGATTGAGCCATGCTATAATATTGATGAATATCAGAATGAGTTAAAATATAAACTGCAGGTAGCTCATCAGAGAGCAGAGAAATATTTAACCAAACATAAACTGAGTAGACAAAGTCAAAATAGTAAGGTAGCTAATCCAGTTGATTTTAAAATAGGGGATTCAGTTTTAGTAAAGAGGGAAAATAGAACCAAATTCGAATCTCAATATATAGGTCCATTTACAGTCACAGAGGTGAGTGATGTTAACTGTAAAATTAAATTAGAATCAGGTGTGATAAAAGAAATACACAAAAACAGAATCCATCCTTATTGTAAAATGAATTAAAAATTGTAAAATTGGAAGTGCGAGTGAGTTTATAAACATTTCCGAATAATAAACAAAAGTGTTATAACAAACATTCAAAACATTGAAGTGAAAATAAATAAACAACTAAGTGATCGTAAACAATTTTTAAAGGCAATGAACATTCATTTATTTATGAATATATTATGTAATCGTAGGTTAGTGACATTATTTAATAACCATCTACCATTTATTTTTAGGATAATTGTAAATTCATTTCATTAGGGGGAAAGGAAGCTCAACGGAATTTATTCTTTTTGTAAAAGGGGAAGGTGTGATGCCTTTTGGCCTAAACATTAAGTCATTAATTATTTAAAATATTATCGAATAAATTCCCTTCAGCTAATTCCAATAAACCACGAATTGTTTTATAAATAATAAATATAAAGGTTACACGTACGAGTCAATGTCAAAGCAAATAAACATTATCTAGTATCATGTATGTTTACTTATAGTGAACTTGACTCTTTGTATATATAGGTAACAATAGTATTTATTAATTCATTATTAATTCATTATTAATTCATTATTGATTCATTATTATTATTAAGTCATTATGATGGTCATTCATGAAAGGATGATTACAGTCAGTATCATTCATTCTAAGTAGTAATCTAAGAGTAGTCAATTAGTGTTAGTGGTTAATGTATAGTAAATATTAAATAGAACATGTCCCAGTGAAACAGGTAGTTGTTTTATTCCTGGGGGATGACCCACCAAGTGACCAGCAGCACCACCTAGTCAGAGGCCCTTCTACTATCCTACTACACCCAGTATCCTCATTACATTACACATTACAGGACCTTATATCACCTCCATCTGTAAAAAATCGCCCACTTAACCAAAAAAGTGCTGTAGGTAATTGGGTTTTAATCCGATATCCGTTTGTTGATATATAATTAAAATATATTAGTACTTCTTTGCAAAAATGAATTTAAAAATTCTTTAAACCGAATATTTCAAGAGAAAACTGGAAATTAAGAATTCCTAAATGTTTGCAACTTCCACTATTGATACGTCACAAACCTGAAGATGAAGTTAGCCACTTTCTGATTATATGTTGCCAGTTACAAAAAGGCCATTCGAATTTGAAGTTTGAAGAACTCATTTCATTCATTCATTCGATTAACTGATGTTTAGACTGATGTAATTAATGATAATAAATAAATCAATACGTCACAGTCTAAACATTAGTTATAATTAAACCGAGTTTAGGTGTGAGATATAACACACCATTAATATTATTTTGATTTGTTGAAAGGGCTTCAATAGCTTGATCATATTTTTCGGCATCACTGCTATCTAGATTTCCGGTTATTGACTTTATTATTAAACCTAGACCATTTATTATTCCTCGTTTTGTTCTGAAATCTTGGTTCATCGTAGGAATTAATTGATTAATTTGAAGATTGATTTTATTTTCGATTGTAGTTACCAATTGAAATGTATTTGATATTTCGTCAGACGCTGAAATATTGGAGTTATTACAAATTTCGCTTAAAAATAAGTTTTCTAATTTAATATGGTTATACTGTAATGATTTAAATTCGTTTAATATTTTTGACGTTTCAAATGTTTTTACAAATGACCAATAGTCAATGATATTTTGACTGGTCCCTAATTTAAGAGGTAATATACCAGGGTTATTGGTTACATTGTGGAAGGTTGGATTTATTCGTCCGTAACTTCCGATGTTGAAGGCTGTGAGGAACCTGCAACGACATTTTTTCTTAATTCTTTTATGTGAACTATTTCTTTCTTATTATTTCTAGTATTTATTATCTCTACCCTATTCCTATCTAATAGATTAATTATCTTAAATGGACCTACAAATTTATTGTCCTTCTTACATCTATATTGAGAATTTCTTTTATAGACCAATTGATCCACCTGAAATTCTTCATTTTTGTCACCATTTACATTATGCTTCGATATTATTTTGGATTTTTTTGATTCTAACGATTCTTTAACTTTATTATAAACATGTTCTAATTTATTTTTATGATTTTCTGCATAATCTGAATAAAAGGTTGTTGGTAAAAATATTTCATTAGGATTCCTAGAATTAGTGTGACCAAATGTTAGTTCAAAGGGTGTGTAATTTGTTGCACTGTGAATGCTACTGTTGTAACCTAAAATAGCATAATTCATAAGATTTTCATTTTCTTTGGGGTACATTTCTCTAAGTATTCGAAGGTGTTCTATTATTGAGGAGTGAAAGCGTTCTACTATGGCATTTCCTTCATGATGTCCTACAGTGGTGAAATGTATTTTTATTTTATGTAATTTTAAAATTTCCTGAACGACTTCATTATTAAATTCCGTACCATTATCTAAGATTAATTTTTCTGGTACACCAAATGAAGATATAAATTTAATTAAAGCATTACTTATGTGAATCGCTGTTTTGGCTGTTACTTCGTAAGCTTGCGCAAATTTTTTAAACGACTCAACAAGGGTTACATATGTTTTGTTATTAAAAAAGAAAAGATCAATATGAACAATTTGAAATGGTTTAGAAGCTGTTTCGGTCAGCATTAATGGTGAATATGGGTTTTTTCTAGCATATTTGGTTTTTTGGCAAATATCACATGAATTTATATATTTAGTGACTGATTCCTTTATTCCTATCCAATAATAATTTTTCTTTAATCGTTCAATAGTTTCTGAGATGCCTCGGTGATTAGTTTTACTTTCATGATGATTTTTTATTAATAAAATTTGCTCTTCTTTATCTTTCACTGTATTAACTAATTGCGTGCATCTAATTAATTTAGAACCCTTTTCTGCAAATTTAGTCAAATAAACTTCGTTAAACTGTCTATATAAACTTTCAGTATGGAAGTACATACAATAAGTTTTATTGTGGGAGTGGGGGCAGGAGTGGTGGGACCAAGGTTCAACAGACATGTGTCCCTCAGTGCTGACACCACCATTTTTCAAGCAGAGGTCTATGCCATCCTCATGGTGGCTGAACACCTGATTAACAAAGACCGATGCAAACAACACATAAGTATCATGTCGGACAGCCAAGCGGCATTAAAAGCACTCCAAAGTAACAGCTTGAGATAAAAAATGCTTCATGAGTGCCATCTGGCTCTAAACCAGCTGGCGGACAAGAATAAAGTTGAACTTGTCTGGGTGCCAGGGCAAGTGGGTATAGCAGGCAACGAGGAGGCAGATCAGCAAGCGAAACAGGGTGCACAAAAGTCCTTTATAGGACCAGCTCCCATGTTTGCTTTTGGGCAAAGAGACTACCAGAAAGTCATTACCAACTGGATCAACAAAGAAATCAACAGAACCTGGAATGCTATTACAGGTCTCAAACATTCAAAGAAATTCCTCAACCCTAACAAAAAGAGGGGAAGGGAAGTGTTAAAACTAAGCAGAAGGGAGCTAAGACTACTTTGCGGCATACTAACAGGACATATCCACTGCAGGCATCACCTGAGAAAGATGGGACTGGTGGATGATGACACTTGTAGGTACTGTGGTGAAGAGGTGGAAACTATGGAACACATTATCACGAGCTGCCCGGCGTTATGCCGCAAAAGACAGAAATTCTTAGAATTTATTTTCATCCTGGAAGAAGAATTACTAAACCTACCGATCAGGGGCTTGATCGACTTTGTCAATGACATAGATCTCTCCTGAATCCAACAAGAGGGGGGCACAAAAGATCTTATTTGGTCGCAGTGCAGGAGGTTGCGAAAACACTCACCCTGTTCTTATTAATTAATTAATTAATTATTGTGCATAGTATAATCGCCCAAAAATTCAAAAATTAAATCGTTGTTATTTTCTGTGGCAATTTCTACTGTTATGATTTTATGGTGTTCATAATTTTCTTGTTTGACGTCTAATTTATTATATATCTGTCCAAAAACTAAAATTTGATTAACCTTATTATTGATAATTTCGTCAAGAATTTTTATTCCTTCGTTAGTCGTTTCGTTAGCTGTCGTGTGTTGTGTAGAACCACCAGACTCTTGGTCAGGGGGTCTAATTTGTACATCAGATACTATATTGATATTTGATTGGGAACTTGATTGATTCTGTATATTAGTGTCGTCTAAGGGATGTTCTGATAACTGTCTAAGAAATTGTAAAGTATCACTATCAATATCTCCGGGATTATTGATAATAGATTCATTTCCTAAAGCGTTTATTTTTATGCGAGAAAGAGCGTCAGCATTAGTATTGGTTTTACCCTTTTTATATTCTACATCATAATTAAATTCTTCGAGTTTTAGTCTCCATCGTACTAATTTAGAATTTGGTTCGCGTAATTTAAAAAGCCATACCAAAGGTCGGTGATCAGTTACTATTGTGAATTTTCGACCATATAAATAAGGACGGAAGTACTTACATGCCCAAACTATAGCTAATAGCTCTTTTTCTATTGTGCTATACCGTTGCTCTGAGTCATTTAAAGTACGAGAGGCATAAGCAATGGGTTTGTCTGAACCAATAGGCCCTTGTGACAAAATAGCGCCTAAAGCTACGTTTGATGCGTCTGTAGTTAAAATAAATTTTTTTTTAAAGTCTGGGTACTGAAGAAGAGGGGCATTAGTTAATAAGTTTTTACAAGTATTAACAGTATCGATAAATTCTTATAAATTCTTGATTATGAATGATTTTAGAACCTTTCTTTAAACATTGTGTTAAAGGTTTTGTTATTTTTGCAAACTCTCTAATAAATTTACGGTAATATCCCATTAACCCAAGGAAACTTTTAATGTCCTTCGTGGAATTCGGTATTGGGAAGTTTTTTATGGCTAAAATTTTATCAGGATTTGGTTTAACACCAGAGGGGGTTATAACGAGTCCTAAATAATTTACTTCTTTCCTTAAAAATTCCGATTTGTCCAATTGTATTTTAAAATTAGCTTCTCTTAGTCTGTCAAATATTTGTCTAAGTCTAGTAATATGTTCTTGAAGAGACGTACTGTATATAATAACATCGTCAAGATAAACTAAACATGTCTCATTCTGTAAACCTCTGAGTATATTATCCATTACTCTTTGAAAGGTGCTTGGAGAATTTTTCATTCCCATAGGCATCCTTACGAATTCGTAATGTCCATTTTCAGCGGAAAATGCTGTCTTATGAATGTCATTTTCTTCCATTTGTATTTGGTAAAAACCGTTAGCTAAATCAAGCGTAGTAAAATATTGACTTCTTCCTAATTGGTCAAGAATTGTACTAATTAAAGGTAGTGGATATTTGTCATCGACTGTTTTCTCATTTAATTTCCGATAATCGATAACCAATCGATATTTCTTTTTGTTAGATGCGTCTTTACGTTTTTCTACAATCCAAATTGGACTATTATAAGGAGATGATGAATGTCTAATAATACCTTGTGATAACATATTGTCAATTTAAGATTTAACTTCTTTTTTATAAACTTCGGGATATCGGTATGTCTTTGTATAAACAGGAGTATCGTCTGTTAGTCTAATTTTGTGTTTTACAGTATTTGTAAATGAAAGTGGAATTTTTTCACAGTAAAATATGTCTCTATATTCATAACATAGGTCTTGTATTTTTTGTCTTTCTTCGGAATTACAATGATCTAATCGAATTTGATTTAAATTAATTTTCAATAACTTATCGTGATTGTTAGTTAAAATATCATTATTTGATTCCAATGTGTCTACAAAATTAATTTCCGTAAGATCCAATTTTTCGATAATAAATGGACCTGTAACAGTTATTACTTTAGGTTCACAGCTGGAGTTTGTGATAGATGTGTATGCAAAAGAATTTTCAATATTAACAAGAGCTTGAGGGCATTCTAATTGTTTATCAAATTTAATATATTTCATGTATCCTAAACCTTTCTCTATAATAACTGGTAACTTAACAATTTTAGTTGTTCTTTCCGGAATATCAAGTTGATAGTTATCTATTTTTATCAAATTTTTTGAATTAGCTCTTCCTTCACAATCATAATTTATTGGAATTTGAGTATTAGGTGTAATAATTAATTTATTATGTATATCAATAGATGCGCATAATTGTTTAGGTAAATCAATACCTATAAGTCCATTATATTTTTTACTAAAATTAAAAAGGTGAAATTTGTGCTTTTTCTTCACTTTAAAAATGTCAAAAAGAGGAATTTCCATGACTTCATTGTGAAAACTGATAGTATGAGCTGTTTGAATACTAAAATCTTCGTGAAAAATGTAATTTCTATAAAATTTATATGCTAATTTGGGATCAATTAAACTTCTACTACTACCGGTATCTATTAGAAAATTTGCTTTTAATTCGGGAATAAAAATATAAGGAAGATTGGATTTTAGTAAGTTGATATTTATTACGTTATTTCTTTGTTTTTCGAGCCCACGCGAAAATTTATATCTGTGTTATCAAAGTTGTACGTTGCATTTTGTGTGGGACCGTGAGAATGTATAACAGGTGTACTTATGTAATTTTCTTGTTCTAGATAAGGATTGTGAATATCAGCTTCTTGATAATTTTTAGTGTGAGAATCTCTGCAGTTTTTATTTTCTAAGAATTTATTATTAACAGAATTTATATTTTCAGGATATTCAAATTCTTCCGAAAATTCAGATAAATGATTATTTCTGATACGTGTGTTACCAGAAGATGTATCCATTGGTTCTGGAATATATCTATTTCTATTATAACTTGAATTTCTAGATACTTGGGTATTTCTACCGAAATTATTTGGGTGTGGGTTATAATTTTGGAAATTATTATTTGGGGGTGATTGATTTTGTTGAGGAACATAAAAAGATCTTCGATTATAATTATTGGAATTATTTGGCTGAATATTAGTATTATGTTGACGAAAATTATTATTATTTTGAATTGAACTATAATCGTTAACATTATGTCTGTTAAAATTGGGAGAAAATTGTCTGTTAGGAGGTGGAGATTGTCTAGAAGTTGACATATTATTTATTCTAGAGGTTGAGGGTGCCATTCTTTGAATTGGTCTAAAATTTTGAGAGTTCAAATAATTAGTTTTACGAGTACTATATAGAAAATTTTCTTCTTCTATTACCAAAGACATTGCTTTTTCTAAACTGTCTGGATTTCTTAAGCGAATATTATTTTGTAATTGGCCACTTAGCCCACTAATAAATGTTTTTAAAGATAATTCATCATAACTTTCTAATCTAATACATTTTTCTTGAGCAGGAAGATGAGATGCATTTATTTTTGATGCAATCAAACTCCTACAATCTTGACATCGCATGCCAAAATTATATGGGGTTTCATTTTTATAGGGATGTAAAGCAATCAAGTCTTGAACGAGACAATCAAGATTTCTTTGATCTCCAAAAGTTAAATTTAATAATTTTTTAATATCCTCCCATCTAGTTAATTCGGTACGAGAACCTATTAAGCTTAAGGCCCTACCTGTTAATTTACCGATTATTGCACGTAAAATATAAGAATTAATTTGAGCATTTATATTTGTGGTATCTGCAAATTGAGCTATCAAACTTTCACATGCATCTAAAAATACTCCTAATGTGTGAGTATTGCCATCAAATTGTGGTATAGTATCCACGTATAGTTTCAAAAGAGAATAATTAACATTTGCTACAGCCATCTCTATATTTGAATTTTCAAAGTCTAATTGGTCTTCTACTGAGGATAAATTTTCAAAATTGATCGGGTTTAAATTAGAATTATTCAAATCCAATGATCGATACAAATCACTTATTTCTTCGATATCTGACATCAATTAATTACACATATATAAAAAATGTAAAAATCAAAAATCACTCAAAAATCAACAGAAAAATATAAAAGGAATAAAATATGGAAGAACAAAAATTTCTTACCAAAGTAAATTGATTAGCTTCATTTATCTACTTAGTGCCAAAGGGGTTGAACGATGCGGTTTCTTCCTCTTAAGTTGGCTTATCTTAAATCTAACCGGATTCTGCGATGCTGGCTTCTTCCGGGGTTTCCAAACTTTGGCGATGTGGATCCTTCGTCTGGACAAACACTTTCCAATCACTGAATTTTTCGACTTTTCGCGACCGATAATTATTGCCAATGAACTATTGATATAGACCGGTTCGACACGATTTTTGTTGTCACTCCGTTTGGCAATCCTACTGACTGCGCCAATTTTAAGTTCACTCGTGAAAAGTTCGTTTTTAAAAAAAATTCAAATGATTAGAACAGCGGAACTTTATTAACGTTATAAAACAATAGATGTTATCATTTATGAATTAGAAGTTAAAAAGCTGAAAATGCCGGCTTGCGCCTGGTTTTGTCTAACGTTATCTTCAAGTGGGGGAACGCTCCCAATTCAGCAACGTCAGCTATTCTGTGGGAACTCCAGGTTCATAACTTACGAACCCAGTCATTCTATTAATTTACGAAAAATATCTAATACTTACTAAAATAAAAACTAATTGTAAATACGTTAACGAAAACTACAATTTATAAAATAATCTAATGTCCGTAAAACCAATGTAAGTAAATCGGTAGTAAATTTAAACAACTCCTAAGTCAGTAAGATTTTAAAAAAGAAGACGACAGAATTGTGGTCCTATGTCAACCCTTATGTAGCTAACTTCTCTTTATGGTATGTACGTCACAGGTACCTATTTAAATCATCCAAAAGTTGAATTTTCAAACCGATATAAAAACCTTGTGAGAATGAAAACATTAAAAAAATTGATTCCGCATTATGACTTTATCTACTTCTAACTATTAATGTTGTATCTTATGTTATATATATGTTTTATTATTTGTGATTATTTTCACTTTTATATATGTATCGAGTATGTTGTGACAGTTATGGCCGTTTGCACCAATAAAAGCATAAGCTAAGAATAACTAAGGCGAGCTTAAAATTTAAGGGTCGCTTAGTGAAAGTTCAGTTGCACCAATGTTTTTCCTCGGCTTCTTAGCTAAGTGTTTAATACATTTGTCAACATCGCTTTTTAAGTTGAGTTTTATTGATTTCTCTATGGTTTCTGGTGACTTTTCGTTTTTATGGTTTGAAATAAATGTATTAGAAACTGTTAAACGTCAATTTTTGAATTTTTGAAAATCAAAAGATTTTATTCTTGTTTTCTTAATAAGAAAATTACTGATAATGGACACAGTTAAAAATAAGAAAATCAGTTTTTTCGTCCAATTCTTCGTAATAATTTTTACGGTTGTACCGTCTTCTAGGAAATCCATTTTCAAGAATGTCCAATACTTCCAAATCATCCTCCATAAACATTTTTCTTCAAAAATAAAGAAACACGCCTGAAATAGGAAAACGCAAAACGAAAACAGAAAAATAATTGACATATATCAATCAAAACACAAAAATGTTAGGTTAGAAATCTCCACTTTGAGGATAAGTGGAGTTTAAGCGAGCGATTTTCTAAGCTTAGCTAAGTGGAGCTTTAAATGACAACTTGTTCATGGTGCAAAGCAAAACTTTCCTAAAGCGCCACTTAACTTTAAGTCTACTTAAATATTAATTGGTGCAAACGGCCGTTAGAGAGTTAAAACTATGTATAGAATTCGAATGTAATGTCAAAAATAAATAAGTTGAAAAAACTTGTCAAAAAATCTTTTAATCGAAAGTATTAATCCCGGACGGGATAACTATAGGTAACCATTTACCATTGTGGTCCTTCGAAACCAGATTCATCAAGAATAGGCATCAACAATTTGTGAAAATCATTCCGACTGTATCCACGAAGAACTCCTTTCCTGTAAGTTTGTATCTATTCTACTATATCTATACTAAACCTCTTCTGGACGAAAGTTTCGAATTATTGTATCAATTCTGCTAAAGTCAATCTAGAGTTAAAAGGGCGAAAGTGAAATTATTTAGCTTTACTAGTAGGGATACAATTTAATGAACCGATTTGTTATATAGATAAAATAGAACGGTAGTATATCGTCTATAGATTAAATGGTAGTGGAACTATTATTGTAAATATATTTTGAACAGATATAACTAGCTTGTTTAATAAGTCCTTTTAATTAACTTATTTTCAGTTAAAATTACATGTGTCAACATTAATCATTTTTATGACAGTACCAATCTTAGAAAAGATTATTTATTATTTTATAGGATTAGATCAAATTGGTACCATGAATTCCAGCACGTCCCTTTAAGCGTATAAAACAATAAATTCAATAAAAGTAAAACAGTTCACTTCAAACTCAATCCCTCTGTACACAATCTGTGTTTGGGAACTGGTTAAGATTTAGTACAAATGTCTGCAATCATAAGTGTGGTAGGCGTATATCAAAGATTAATCTTTTTGTTAATAATCAGCTCTTTAATATAGTGATATCTAACATCTATATGCTTTGTACGCCAGAACTTGTTGCTATTTTTTGAGCAGATTGATTGTCATATAATTTAACAGATTCCTCTTGATTCATATGAAGTTTTCCAAGATTCATAATCTCATTAATTAAACTTTTAAGATATACAGCTTCCTTAGCAGCTTCTGCTATAGCCATATACTCCGCTTCTGAGGATGACAGTGCGGTACTTAATTGTTTACCACATCCCCAAGAAATAGCCCCATTTGCAGATTTAAAAACAAAACCAGTGAAAGACTTCCTATCTGAAGTATCATTCGCCCAATCGGCATCAACAAATCCTTTTAGATTGAAATAACTACCACTGTACGTAAGACATAAGTCTTGAGTGCCTTTTAAATACCGAAGAATTATTTTCGCTGCATTCCAATGCTCTTTTGTATGGCACGTGTTAAATTGGCTGAGGAATAACACTGCAAATGAAATGTCAGGTCGCGTTGCCACACACAAGTACATTAATGAGCCAATCAATTATTGATATGGTACATTAACTACAGGTTCTTCTTCAGTAGAAAATTTAAAATTGGGATCTAATGGAGTTTCAATAGACTTAGTCTCTGTCATGCCAAATTTTGAAAGAATAGATGTGATATACTGCTTTTGACTCAGTATTATTTCATTATTCAGTTTATTGCTCTCTATTTTAATTCCAAGTGCTGAAGAGATAGGTCCAAGGTCTTTACTTTTAAATTTCTTCAAAAATTCAGTTTTAAGGTTTATCATATCAGAATTATTGTAGAATACGAAAAAATCATCTACATATAAAGCAATAAAAACAACATTCTTCTCTTCTGACTTTAAAAATATACATGGTTCGTTTTCAAATAAATAGCCCTTTTTAATAGGCAAACTTTATCTTCTTGACCTTCTAAAGTGAAACCTTCTGGTTGATCATATAAATTCTTTCTTGAAGTTCGCCATTTAAAAAAGCTGTTTCAACATCTAAGTGGTCAATATTAAAATCTAAAATTGCAGCCAATACAAATAAAATGCGAAGTGAACTATGACGAATTACTGGAGAGAAAGTTTCTTCGTAATCGATGCCTGCTTGTTGTGTGAATCCTTTCGCTACCAATCTAGCTTTGTACGATATATTTCACCTTAACCGTTTCTTTTGGCTTTAAAAGCCCATTTATTTCGAACTATGTTTTGACCAGTTTCAGGTTTATTAACCAAAATCCATACTTTGTTATGTTATTTTGTTCCATTTCCATTTCCATTTTCATAGCTTCTAACCAATTTTCTTTTTCTTCACTGGACATAGCTTCTTCAACTGTTAAAGGATCTGAATGCTCAGATACAGTATCGTAAGCCAAAAAAGCTGAAAATTGTTTTTGTTTTCTTTGTCTTAGTGGATACAATCTTGACGGTTCTTCGTTTACATCATTTTGCCCTTCACTAACAATACTTTCTTCTTGACTTTCTGTAATCTCAAAGTTGTTTTCGATATGGTCGTCTTCATTATTATTCCTTAAAATGATTGGAACATTTTCCTTAATACCTTCGCAAATATCTTCAGTTTTTTTTGAATGTTTTATGAATATTACATCTCTAGATCTGATTATATGTTTAGTCTCCACATCGAACAGTCTGTACCCCTTGCTTTCTTCACAATAACCAACAAAAATTAGCTTTTTACCTTTTGATTCCATAGCTTATTTCGATTTTTACTTGGTATATGGGCATAAGCTTCACATCCAAATACTTTTAGATTGCTTAGATCTATTTTGTTACCACTTCAAACTTCTAAAGGTGTTTGTCCAGGTAACTTCTTTGATGGAGAACGATTTATCAAGTAGACGGCTGTATTTGCAGCTTCTGCCCACATTCCTTGATCACATTTTGGATCCTGCATCATAGCTCGCGCTTTTTCCATGATAGTACGATTATAACGTTTAGCAACACCATTTTGCTGCGGCGTGTGATTAATCGTTAATTGATGTTTTATACCTCTACTTCTCAGGAAGTTTGAAAGCTCTGCATTGCAGTATTCTGTCCCATTGTCAGAACGGATCACCTTAACATTTTCTTTAGTTTGAGTTTCAGCCATCATTATAAACTCCGAAATCAGTGATTTCACTTCATCTTTCTTTCTTACGAAGTAACAAAATACCATTCTGCTATGATCATCAATTATTGAAAGAATGTACTTCTTACCACTCCATGACTCAACTGGCATAGGTCCACATAGATCGGTATATAGTAGATCTAACCTATTTTTGGACAACTTTTTATCTTTGGAGCTTAAAAAAGGTTTTCTGGCTTGTTTACCTTCAATGCACGGAATACAGCATGGTCCAAAAGAACTGTAATTTTTAAAATTTACACCGATTGCTAAACCATTTTTAACAGGTTCATGCTGACTCTGTTTAAGTGACCTAATCTTCTATGCCATAAATACTCATCAGATTCATTAAAGTTTGAGAACATGACTTGGTTGTTTTGATTATCACACTCTGGAGTACTTGAGTTTTCTTGAATAATATTCAATCGATAAATCCCAGAAACTTCTGAAGCAGTAGCTAAAATGTTACCTTCTATATTGTAGTTGGTTTCGTCTAACATTTTACATCCATTTAAGTCAAAAACAACAACAAAACCTTTTTTAACCATTGAACTGACGGACAAAAGATTGGCAAAAAGACTTGGAACATAAACAACGTTAGATATTTTGGAGATTGCCGTATTTGAAGTCTTAATAGGCACATCACCAACACCATTCGTGTATAATTTACTATTGTTTGCTACAGTTTCTTCTATCCCAATTTGTTTTTCATCATCAAAATTTTCCATCCAGTCACGGCGAGAGCTCATATGATTTGTAGCCACCGAATCCACATACCAGCTTTCATGATTAGCATTGACGTTAACACCGAGATCAGTAAATAAAGCTTTTCCTTTTTGAACACTTTGTTTTTCATGTTTTCGCTTATTTTCAATAACAGTTTGTTTAGGGCAACTAATTTTCGGATGACTTTGCTTACATTTCCAACATCAGGGTTTCTTTTGATTTTTGAACCGCAATAGTTTAATTGTGACTATTCCATCGTTTATTATCTTGCAACAATTTCGTTTTGACTAGCACACGTTATTTGGACACCAGAGTGCTCTAAGGCTATCGTTTCATATTATTCATCAGGCAAACCTTGCAACATAATAATACCAACAGTCCAATAAATAAAGGCAAAAAAACCCATCAGCCTGGGCATCTGGTCCGGCGGGAAATTTTTTTTTTAATTTGCAGATACATTAAATTCCAAAAATATCAGGTATCTGGAATTTGTGGAAGGGTGGGAAAATTGCTCAGGAGTTCCCGAAAATCCATTTTCCGGCGATATCTGCCGAAATATGACCCTAAGACAATTTTTGTTAAGACAAAAAAATAAAGACCAATTTATTACCTACAAAAGTTGTCCTTATGATTTTTTTCGCTATCCCACTACTTTTTGCAAAAACGGCGGTTCAAAATTCACCGTTTTCCGAAACTTAAAATCCGGCGCTTCCCTATCAAAATCTGGGGTGAGGGGCCTGCAAATAAACCAATTAGGGCTTCAAGTATCAATTGTAGATGGCACCACCATTCTTTTTCGCACTCGCGAAATGATCAAGGCCATTAATGGTAGTCATGAAAATGCTCTTTTTCTTAAAAACTCTCGGAGTCAGAACCACTATCACCTCCCCCAGAAATGAGCCCTTGGTCTACTTTAATGGTGTGCCCAAATCTTTTGAATGATAATAATAAGACAATAATAACTTTGATTTCACTTTCTGAACTTGACTAATAAATTTATTGTGAAAAAAATCAAGGAAACCCAATTCCTTAATGAAAAAATATAGGTTGTTGACAAACAAAGGAGCAGAAAGCATCCATGTGTGCACGCACTATATCAAACGTGTCGACCACACTATACACGGGTGGCGCGTGGCGGCGTGCGCGGAAAATGAATAAATGAGACGTAAATTATATCAACTTTAGATAATAAATTCTTTTCCGTGCGTTCACTAAAATAATTGATATACACACCAAAGGAAAGGTCAGAATGTTACCTTTCATCGGGTACAATCCTTGACCGGAAAAATTTCACCGTGGGGAGAAAAAAAAGGAATTATTGAGTGAATTATTTTGGAATCCATTAAGCACCCCCAAAGCTCCTTTACTCAGAAGAATTCGGGAAAATTAATCTTAATGAAAAAAATATGAACATATTTATGGGAGGGCTGAAAAATCAGGCAAAAACGAACTTTGGCCAGGTTTTTCACTAATCCAGGGAAATAAATTAGGGGAGGAAAAGACACGATATTATAGCCACAGGTTCCTTCTTTCATCTGCACTTTAAATCATGAAAAAATATTCATTTTAACGGGAGTTATTAAAAAATTTGTAATTTGCTTGGAGGCATCATGCTCTCAGAGCGTACTTTCTTGATGCCAGGCAGCTTGCAATACATGCGACAAACAGTTAGTTTCGATCATTAAGTTAATCTTGCTCAAAGCTTTTTCGTACTTCAAATTTTAGTAGGAGTATCAATAGTATCTCGATCAGGATAACCCAACACGGAATACCATAGATTATCATGTCTCAGTAAGTTCTTCATTTGAAATTTCCAAATGTTGTAGTTTTCTCACCCTTTAAGTTTGGCTAAGCCTCCAATTAAAACTGATGAATCTTCTTTAGATATTTTTTTTTAAATCTCCTCCAAGTATTCACAAATTATCTGTTATTTGGGTGATCTGGGCCCATAACCTATAGATTAAATGGTAGTGGAACTATTATTGTAAATATATTTTGAACAAATATAACTAACTTGTTTTATAAGAACTTTTAATTAACTTAATTTCAGTTAAAATTACATGTGTCCACATTAATCATTTTTATGACAGTAACAAACTTAGAAAAGATTATTTATTATTTTATAGGATTAGATCAAATTGGTACCATGAATTCCAATAGTTTCTTTAGTTATAGGTAGAACATTATTGGAACATACAATGCCTTCTAAAGGATTAGGAAAATTAATTACAAAACGGCAGTCACTAAAATTTAGACTAAATAACTTTGACAGTTTTCTTGACGCTTTCAATATTAAGTTAATTGATAAAAATGTAACAGAATTACCGACAAAAGAGATTTTAGAGCTAGAAATGCGTTTAGAAAAGCAAGTTGAAACGAATTCAGAATTTCATCAAGTGCAAGATGAAATAGAGATCCTTACAGATGCAGATCTTGAACAATTTGCCGAACGGGAGAGTTTTGATCAACAATATTTCAATAGTTGTGCGATTGCAAAGGAATTAATAGGCGAATTTTATAAACAAAAAAGGGATCATGCATCAAATGGGTCTGAAAAGAGCATTGATAGTTCAAAATAATCTAGGTATCCATGTATACGCAATGATAATATAAAATTACCAAAAATTCAGCTACCAAAATTTGCGGGAAAGTACGAAAATTGGCTAGAATTCCGAGATACATTTGAGTCTTTAATTCATGGGAACAGCTTAATCAGTAATATATAAAAAATTCATTCTCTTGAAGAGGAAGCTGCAGAAATTATTAGATCTTTGGAGTTTTCTGAAGCAAATTACTCTGTAGCTTGGGAAACACTTTTAAATCGATATAATAATACCTAATCTATTATTTTATACTCATGTTCAAGCAATATTCAACGTTCCATTTATTAAACAAGAATCTGCAATTGAATTGAAGAATGATAGACAGTTTCCAAACACTTACAGTCATTAAAAACACTAAAACAACCTACAGAATCATGGGATACTTTGTTAATTTATATACTTGTGAATAAATTGGACAAAACATCAATAAGGAAGTGGGAAGAATGTAAACTAAAGTTAGCAACTGTGAAAGATTATTCTCCTACTTTAAATGAGTTTAAAAATTTCGTAAAAATTCGTGCAGATCTCCTAGAAACATTATGCTTATCTAATGACAGTAAAGATGGCAAATATAAACGGATAATTTGTTTTGCAGAGTCTTTTAATCCAAAAAATCGCAATACCAAAACACAATGTTTATATTGCGAACATTCAAATCACTTTATTCAAAACTGTCCAGAATTTTTAAACCTAAGTATCGAACATAGGGTAACTGCGGTAAATAAAAATAACCTGTGTACCAATTGTTTACGTAGTAATCATTTTGTGAGAAATTGCGTTACTCGGCCATGCAGAAATTGTAAGCAAAAACACAATACTCTTTTGTGTACAAAACCCAAACCAAGTACTTCTCAAATTCAACCTCAGCCTTCTACATATAAATCTTTACAGTACAAATCCGAATCTTTTGATATTTCTTCTTGGAATATTCCAAAAAAAATCCAATTAGCTGATCAAAATTTTAATCAAAGTAGTCCAATTGACATGCTTATTGGCGCAGAGCACTTTTATGATTTAATATCCATTGGTCAAATTCGTTTGGGTAAAAATTTACCACCCTT
Source organism: Lochmaea capreae (assembly GCA_949126875.1). Classification (NCBI taxonomy): domain Eukaryota; kingdom Metazoa; phylum Arthropoda; class Insecta; order Coleoptera; family Chrysomelidae; genus Lochmaea; species Lochmaea capreae. Next base: position 11,299,690 of record OX421396.1, read on the forward strand.
ACAAAAAACTGTTTTCAGTTGGGTAATATCTGATCCTATAAATAGCCCTCCATCGAAATCAATTCATTGCAATTTTAGCGAAAGTTTAGAAGATAGTGTCCATCATTTATTGCAAAAATTTTGGGATATTGAGGAATCTTTTAATAAATCGGATGCCATGTCCGAAGAAGAATTAAAATGTGAAGAGCTATTTAAAAGAACTACAAAACAAGATTCACATGGTATATGTAGTACGAATTCCTTTAAAAAACTCCCCAAGGTGTTTGGGCGAATCAAAACCGAAAGCTTTAAACCGTTTAGTATCAATCGAGAAGCGATTATGCAAAAATCCTCAGTTAAAAACTCTTTACACATCCTTCTTAACCGAATATTTGCAGCTTGGGCATATGTCTGTGGACATAAATAATGACGATGTTGAATATTATCTACCACACCATGGAGTTTTAAATGAGAAGAACCAAACAACTAAGTTGAGGGTAGTTTTTGACGCTAGTTGTCAAACAACTTCAGGAATCTCATTTAATGGAATCCAATGTGTTGGTTCGAAAATTCAAGACGACTTAATCTCCATCCTCTTGAGATTTAGACATCAGATCGTATTATCTGCAGACATAGTAAAAATGTATAGACAAATTCTTGTAGAACCATCACAAAGATCCCTACAAAAAATTGTCTTGAGGAATGAACCTGCGGAAGAACCGAAAGTTTTCAGATTAAATACAGTAACTTATGGTACCGCTTCGACACCATGGTTAGCTGTGCGTTGTTTGAAAGAATTGGCTTTAGCAAATGCTAACCTAAACCCTGTCACCTCAAATATTATTGCTTCCGATTTTTATATGGATTATTTATTAACCGGATGCGAATCGATTGAACACGCTCAACAAATATGCGATGAAGTCCAAACAATTTTAGCAAGTGTATGTTTTACTTTACAGAAGTAGGCTTCCAATGGTCAAGAACTTTTGCAACATGTCAAATCAAAAAACTCGGTAGCGCTACTAAAGCTACAAGATGATGAAGTAACAAAAACTCTAGGTCTTTATTGGTGTTGTGAAAATGATTTACTTAAGTATTTAATTGTGTCCAATGCAAATCAACCAATAACAAAAAGATTCATTTTATCAGAGATTTCAAAAGTATTCGAACCTTAGGGTTACTAAGTCCGTGCATAATTGTGGGAAAATCCTGATCCAACATTTGTGGATCATTAAATAAACGTTCCGCTTCATGGAGATTCTTTCCAGATTCACCAATTATTAAGATAGCTGCTACTTTGTTGGCTTGAGTACGTACCATTTTGCGTATGTAAAATCTTAAACGTCTCGTTAAACAATAATAAAATTAAATATTTAAGCTATTTAGAAAAACTTTGCAAAGCAACAAATACTATTAAATTAAAAACGTCGATTTTTTTGACAACTAACCAGAGGCGGACTGAAAAATCTTCAATATTTAAATGTAAAATAATAATTTTGGTATATATTTAATTTATCCGTCAAAATTAGTTTAAACCCAAACAAAATTAATATGGCTGTGTAGCCAATGTCAATGCCTTTCAAACGAGATATCACTTGCCATAAGGTCCTTTTTAAAATTATTGGCCAGAGTGGCACTGTGACGACATCTATTACTATTACGTCACCTGTTACCATTCGTAGAGAAGTTTACAACACTTTATTTTCACTCTCCAATTTTTATTAATGTAAGTGTAGCCGTTTAAAAGATACGAGGGGGGAAGGGGACTTTTGAATAGCACTGTATACATTCGTAGTATAACCAATTTATTCTAAAAGTATCAAAGTAAGTCTTTTATTTCAATTCGCTAGTCTAAACATGAAGTTACAGAATTTCCGCCATCTTTTCTAGTGTTTGCTAGAAATGTGCCTGTTTCGGGATCATTTTATGGGAATATTGTAGATAATGCAAATAATCAGCCTGCAATTTCTGATAAAATACACCGTCTACAGGATACTCAAGAAATGCCGAACATTTTCGAAGATGCTAGGAAAAAATTACATAAAGTTTACATAAAAACAAGGAACCGTTATAATCTTCGTAAACGCAATATTAAATTCCATGTAGGTGATCATGTTTGGAAAAAGAATTATCAAAAATCAGATGAAGCTCAATTTATTTCTGCAAAATGTATGCCTAAATATATATATTGTACTGTTAACCGTGTAATATCTCCCTTGATTTATGAACTTAAAGATAGTAATGGCAAAAATATAGGACGATGGCATGGCATGTTAAAGATCTTAAAGAATATAACTTATCTACTGATGATTCAAGTGACACTACTGATGACGACAATAATCCCGATTCCGTATCTTCTGATAGTGAATAATTATTTGTTAGATGAACACATTTTTACCTTTTACGCTGTGCATGGGGTTAAAAAAATATCTATGCAAAATTAATTTGGTGGTAAACTAGTTTTATGTTGTAGAATGCTAGAAATTTGAAAGTATTAAGGAATTAATATTTATTTTTGATTACTAAATTAGAGGTATGTGATGTTATGTTGATTAGTTTCTCTAAAATTTGAATGTTCCATATTATGTATCTGATTGGTAAACTTATCTTTTCGGTTGAAATGTGTGGTTACACATATTGAAAAATATTACCTTATCTTACCTTTTTCAGTTAAATTGTGTAGAGTTACACAAACTGAAATACCTTACCTTGACTTTTTCAGTTGAATTGTGTCAATTGACACAAACTGAAATAACTTATCTTACCTATGGTTTTTGTGTGCTAGATGTAATGGCACACGAAAATTTATCTTTATCTTATATGTATTACATGTATATTGTGTCTTTGTGGACATGTACCTAACTAGTGTTTCACCAGACATTTATTGTATCTTGTCTTAGCATGGCTAAATGTAGTTAGCGAAAATTTTACTCTTACCTCTTATTGCACAACAGCATATAAAAAAATCTTTCTATGTTTCTCAACAGTAGTTGTAATTTTATCTTCAATTTTTTATCTTTATCTTTCCTAATTATTAGATTCCTAATGAATCCAGTTCCTTGTGAGGAATGATTTTAAATGATTATCTATATCTAACAAATGGTTATATTCACTATTTAATATTCCTATATTTATCTTGATATACCTTAACGGAGAGAAATATATTTTCTTTAACCTAGAGTTGTGGGAATTAGGGAAAATTAAACAAATAAGTTTGGAGTTTGTTAACTCACCATTGGAATGACATATGGTTGATACATATGTTAGTGCAGGAATAATCGTCCATTCCTTTGTTACAGTATTTGTATTTTCTCTAAAATAATTTTTACTTTTTCTCTCGTTGCCTTATTCTTGTGAGTTCTTATTGTTATCTATTACGACAACATCTAAAATTTTTTTTTTAAATATCTTTACCTGACTATGACATATATATTCTATAGTAGAATATCTATCTATCTATTGTATACATCGAAAACACATTACCCATGTTTATGAACATGAAAAATCAAGAACTAACGGAAGAATAATACAAATAAGTTTGGAGTTTGTTACCTCACCTTTTGATTATGACATGTGGTAATTACATATGTTAGTGTAGGAATAAACGTCCATTCCTTTGTGATTGTATTTGTATTTTCTCAAAAAGTTTTCTTTTATTTGTTCGTAAATTTTCAGTGTTTTTGATATAACTTACCTGATTGTGACTTATTTATTCTCTTTGAGAATATATTTTTTCCTTTTTCTCTCTTTTTTTCTCTTTTCCTTAGTTATTTGTTACGGCAGTTAGTTATGAGTTATGAGTTTATGATTTAAAGAATTTGTCTGGGATGTTATTTTTGTGAGTTTATTCTCACCAGTGTTGTTTGCAGTTCGGTCTACGGATAACAAGTTGCAACACTGAAATATCATTTTTGGACAAACGTCTTTTCCTATATACCTTACCTAACCTTTTAAACTGATTTGCACCCAATGAATAAGGTTCGTGACAAATACCTAGTCTGTCTAACATATAATGGGTGGTTAATGTTGGACCATCTTAATAAAATTCCGACTTTTAAGCTTTTTCTATTTTTCTTTTTTTCCCGATTATGACTTTAATAAATTATGTTATTAATATTTAAGTTCCTTAATAACCCTTCAGGTTATTATTTTAGCGTTAATGATATGCTATAATATCATTGAGTCCGCAGTACTCTGAACTGTACGTTGTGTATTGTCTGAAATCGATTTTCATTGCGGTGTGGGGTGACTGAAATTGTTATGGTGTAATGTAGCAGTAGTTGGATTGGAAAATGAGGCTCCCTTTGCAGCTAAGGGTGCGCAATTTCGGTCTTGTGTGACCACTTCCAACATGGTACACCTTCTATTTCTATATTGGACTATGGGGATTTCCGTCATCAGACCTGACAGCGGATGTCGGGATCAGACAGTGCAGAACTTGTGTAAGTGTGTTGTTTTTTATCGTGTCTTTAGATCCTTAGGTCCTTAGAACTATCCATTTTTTCTTGTTTTATTTTTTTTCGTTGTAGTCTGTTAGGGCTTTACCTTTACCTCTTCTTTTTACCTTCTCTTATGCTACTAAGAGTTCCATGGTATTAAATAAGTTCAGTTACTAATTGGGTGGACTGTTCCTTTGTACCAGTATTTAATAATATAGAAATCTTAGATTTGTCTCATAGTGACTTGTGAAAGAAAATTATCTGGGTGAGGGTTGTGAATATAGTTAAATAATGTATAGGGTTGTTAGTTAATATAATTTTTATAGGATTTGACAATGTTGGGATTGTAATTTTAGCTTTAAAGAGATTTTAAGATATTAAAGTTTTGGGGTTTAAAAGGTTTATATTGAAAAAAAAGTTTTCTTCTTGGTAATTTTTTTTCCTGGCTGCTTGGGGTATGAAACGTTAACTTTGCAGTTAACATTCCAGAAAATAAAAATATCCAATAATCACTTTAAAATTTTGATTTTTGGTGGAATCGAATGTATCGATTTCCTAAAAATATTGCAATCGAAAAATTTATAAATTATTTCACATTTGTGATTTGTGGTGGAATAAATTCATTAACCAAAAATCAATATTCTAGAGATATTTTACCACGAAATTTAAAATTTTGAAAGGTTTTTAAATAAGAACGGAGAAGGCACCGGCCTTGTATATTATCTCTGGCACCGGCGTCTTCTCGTATCGTCAGTCGACGAAGAATCAAGTGAAATCTATACAACTATTTTTTATCTTTTGTGTATATAAATTGTCGAAGTACCTACCTTTATCTAATAAGAATCTGGATTACTGGTATGTTATTACATTTTATTGTTTCTTTTGAATTTTAAATTTTGATATTGGAAAATTTTTTGTAAGAAATGTAGTTAGTACAAAATGGATACCCATTTTGGATGCCACATGGTTTTACTTTCATATTCCTTGAAAATTTTCTCTATTAATATAATTTTTTTTCATTTGTTAGATTTTTCATTTATTTTTAAATCAGGAATCCTAAAGTTGAAAATATTATTCAATTGTATTTACTATTTATTAATCTAGTTACTTTATATTTTTTCTTATAACTATGTGTATCCTTATAGCACAGTTTCTGGGAACACAGTTTCCTGGTCTACAGTTTCTGGGAGTTAGTTTCCTGAAATACCTACCTACCTATCATGCTTTAGTTTCTGGGAACAAAGTTTCCTGGAGCTCAATTTCCAGGAGCTTGATTTCCGAGAGTACAGCGGAGCACCAGTTTCTTACAGAAGAGGGTGTGCTTGTTTAAAAACTTACACAATTGGTTTTTATAAATCAAAAGTTAGAAAAACCAGTTCTATCCATTCAACGCATCAAGACAAGAAAAAAAAGAGGTTGTATCATTATCCATCTTTCCAATTGTAACTTTATATTTTCCATCATTTTTTTTTTTAGTTTCATTAGCAATCAATCAGTTTTGTTTCACTTTCTTTTGATGTATTTATGGTTTCTTTCAATCTAAAATCTATTTGTTCTTTCCTTTGGTATTTATAACCCGAATATCAAACATTGCTTTAAACAATATTAACCTATAGTTTGGCAAGTTTATCTGAAGCTACGGGCATCGGTAAAGGGCGAGGAAACATGGCGGATATCTGTCATAAACGTACCAATGGCGTACGGTACCTATTTTTATAAAAGTATTAAAAATAATAAATATTATTATATAATAATTATATATATGGAACTGATTTTTGCTTTGCTTTAAAGGTAAGGTATTTTTCAAAACACGGTATTTGTTAAAAACAAATAGTGTTAGGAATCGTTCTTGAATTCAATATGGATACGAAATAGTTCAAAATCTGACACTGACAATACCAACGCCACTGGATAATCAATGTTACTCAATTGCCAAAGTGAGATGGAAGAGCACACGCACGCGCTTGCCAATAGGAAGTCAGCTGGTCGTTAAGCAACGAAGCCCTTTGATTCATTTTACCAATTGAATTAGTTCGGAAGGCGTGAAAATTATGGTTTTCGCACAACGCTAACAAAGAAAATGCCCATAACAAATTTGGAAAAGTGTTCATCTTTTAATATTCATAAATTAAAAAAATAATGTTAATATACAAAATCCAATGAAACAAACACATTAAAGAATTAACGTTTAATCATATTGTTAATAATAAAAAGTCCATTTTCTAATTATTATCACTACATATTTAGCACTTTAGCTTTTTTATAGTTAAACGTGGCAATATCGAATGTTTTCGACTGCATTCCTTTCACGGCTTCAGATAAACTTGCCAAACTATATTTATATTTAAAAACATTGAAATAATGGTGACGAGAGTGATGATTTTAGTAATAGTGGAAGTAATGAAAACAGGATTCGACGACATTTAAATTTGGAAGCACAGAAAATATGTTTCAATATGTATAAGAATCTACGAGATCCAACCCTGTGCCATTAAACTGGTAACGAGTCATTTAAATCGCTCTGTGTTTTTCTCAAGTAAAATCAAGTTATTACTTCTCAAAAATAGATTAGTGTTCATAAAAGTGTACAAGAACTAATTAATAATCAATCCAGTGAAACGCAGTGAGTAAATTCGCCTATTTCTGTTGCAAATCTAATATATTGTAAATCACAATATTATCCACACCAAGTTTTTGTCAACTCGTCCCAATTCGATACATTCAATAGGACAGGACCGCACTCAGCGATGATTGGTAATTTCACTGCTTACCAAAATGGATAATCTGTCACAAAATTCTACGATGTCTTATTCTACCGCCTTAACACAACAACGCTACCCATCACGAAGTCAAGCCATTGTTCTTACCATTCCAAATACTAAATTACAAGATTATTTGTGTCAAATCGGCCCTCTAGTCGAACCGAAGAATATAACGCATATATCTAGAATTTCCAACAACAGGTTATGTATATTCCTGTCAAGTAAAGAAGTAGTTGATACATTTATCAATGGGTATGGTCAAATCAAAGTCAATAATGAAGTAATTCAAGTGAGACGACTTATTACACCTTCTGAAAGACTAGTCTTGTCCAATGTAAGCCCTGTCATTCCAAACGATTTGCTTACGTATAAGTTGGAATCACTAGGACTTAAACTACTTTCGCCTATAAGCTCCCTGAGAATAAATTCAGACTATCCTGAATATAGCCACATCCTAAGTTTTAGACGACAAATATATATCGCGCCATTAGAAAATGTGCTTATCCCAGAATTCATTGATTTAGAATATGACAGTCTCAATTTTCGAATTTATTTATCGAAGGATAATCAAAATTGTTTTAAATGCAAAAACTCAGGACATTTATCTTCACAGTGTCCTAATGTATTAATACCTACTTCAGTACCTTCATCAATACAATCTAATTCTGCTCTAGAAACCAATACTCAAGTTAACACTACCTCCAATACATTAACAGTCGACTCTCTTGATTCAAATGCAATAATAGATCCATCCCCATCAATGGAAACTTCTGCCAAGTTAACAGCATCGACAACTTCCCCCATTGCCCTTCCCATAGCAAACATAAACCAAGGAACTACTATCAAGGACCCTACCCAATTATCGCAAGATATTGATAAAGAAAAACAATCAATGCAAACCTGTTCGATAGAAGAACATGCCACAAATAAAAGAAGTCATTCAGACGTTACCACACCTACGCCCGAGCACTCACAGGAATTTCTCACCCCAACAGAACCAATTACCTTTACAACTCCAGAAAACCCCAAAAAGAGAAGTAGAAAAATAAAAAGGAAAAACGTACGACAAAACAGCGAATTCAAAATAGAAGAAATAGAGAATATTCGAGATTTCATAAATAACCACAACCCACCATTCATTAAACACCGATGAATTTGTTTCCTTGATGGAAGAATCATTTGGAGCTCAAGATATAGCTAGTGTAGTCAAAGATTATACTACAAATTTAAATGACCTAATTGAAATGCTGCTACAAGTTTACCCACAAATAAAAGACAGAAATTTGAAGACAAGATGCACAAAACTACGGAAAAAATTGGAAAGACAAACGGAAGCCGATCCTAGTAGTGACACATCTACAAACAGCTACTATTAAAAATCAAATTCAATATCATTTTACAGTGGAACTTGAATGGATATTACATCCATTCAAATATGTTACAACTCTTGATCGCAGAATATTCGCCAGATGTTATATGCTTGCAAGAAACACACTTTCATGTGAACAAAAGTAGCAAACCAACAAATTATACTGGATTCCTGAAAAATCGTAATGCTGAAGTAGCTAGTGGAGGTGTTGCAATATACACTAAATCACATATAACTGCAATACCAATAAAAATGAATACTCCGCTCGAAGCCGTTGCAATTCAATTAATATCTCCTAATAAGATAAGTATATGCAATATTTACATACCTTCTAGCCAAGCCATCGACCAGCTAGAGCTAGAACTACTAATTGAACAATTACCCAAACCTTTCATTATCCTTGGTGACTTTAATGGCCACCATTTTTCTTGGGGTTCTGAGAATATTGACACACGTGGCAAGAAGATAAAAGAAAGGATTGACTCAATGAATATTTCACTTTTAAATGATGGAAGTACGACTAGATTTAATGCGGGTACCAAAAACTTTTCGGCTATAGATTTATCTCTATGCAGCCCAAATCTTATTGCTAACTTGAATTGGAAAGTAGCTGATGACCTCTACAATAGTGATCACTTTCCAATAATAATTGAGAACTTGCAGCATAAATTTGAAACTAACAACGAAACAATCCCGTTGAAAAGATGGAAGATAAACAAAGGAAATTGGAGAAATTTCGCGAATCACATAGATAGAAACATTACAAATATAAAATTAACTTATGATATTAACGAAACCATTTGCAACTTCAATTCTATTATATTATCTGCAGCTGTCGATGAAATAGGAAAAACTGGTCATATAAAAAAATACAATCCTGTACCTTGGTGGAATAATACATGTGACTCTGCAATTAAAGCTAGTAAGCATTCGTGGAATAGGTTCAAAAGACATAAGACTACTGAGAATTTAGTGGAATACAAAAAGCAAAGAGCACATACTAGACGTGTAACACGTAAAAGTCAAAAAGACTCATGGCGAAAATATCTTCAAAGTATAAATAGCTCCACGCCATTATCATCGGTGTGGAAAAAAGTAAACAAAATTTCAGGAAAGAAAATAAACTACGGAATTTCAGCATTAAAAGTTAACAACAATACCATAATCTCCGATTCAAGCGAAATAGCCGAAATATTTGCAGAACAATATAGGCAATCCTCTAGCAATGTGAACTATGATGCAGACTTCCAAGCTCTGAAAAATGCAGCTGAATTAACCCCAGTGAGTATAGAAGGTAATTTGAACCCAATTAATAACCCGATTATAGAAGAAGAATTTGCTGAAGCATTGCAAAGCATGAAAGACTCCTCTCCCGGTCCAGACGATATCCCGACAGTATTTTTGAAAAATCTTCCGTATTCTGCCAAAAAGTACTTACTTAATATATTTAACATCATTTGGAATCAACAAAAGTTCCCTGAAATTTGGAGACGAGCGATAATTCTCCCTATTATCAAGCCACAGAAATCTCCGCTGCTAGCTGAATCATACAGACCGATATCACTAACATGCAGTACTTACATGTAAACTACTCGAAAAAATTATTAATCGAAGGTTACTGTGGTGTCTAGAAGCGAATAACCAATTATTTCCAGAACAGTCCGGATTTAGGCCGAATAGATCTACTTCAGACTTAGAAAGTCAAATTAATGAAGCTTTTGTGAATAAACAGAAATGTGTTGCAGTATATTTTGACCTCAGTAAAGCTTTTGACACTACATGGCGCCACCAAATCTTAACTACACTACAAAGATGGGGATACCAAGGAAATATTTTGGCTTTTATTCAAAATTTTTTGAAAAATCGAATATTTCAAGTCCGAGTCAACTCTACTGTATCTCATCCAAAAGAACAATTGAATGGAACTCCGCAAGGATCGATTATAAGCCCCACTATTCCTAATCGCAATCAACGATATACTCAAAAATATTAATAAACCTGTCCAAGCTAGAATGTACGCTGATGATTTAATTATATTTATGAAGGGAAAAAACATAGATAACATAACCACTATATTACAGAATCAAATCAATGAGATAGAAAACTTTACCAAAGTCAGTGGGTTTAAATTTTCGTCCGAAAAAACGGAATGCATAATATTTTCCAAAAAGCCAAATCAATTACAGCCAGCGTTTACATTACACGGTCAAACTCTTCGATGTAAGGCACAAATAAACTTTTTGGGAATTATATTTGATCAAACACTCAATTGGAAAGCTCACATAAAGCAAGTAGTTTTAACATGTCAGTCAGGCTTAAATCTTCTGAAATGTTTAGCCAATAAACACTGGGGAACCGATGGAAAAACTCTATTGATGGTATATCGAACATTAGTCAGATCAAAAATAGACTATGGCTGCATTGCATACGCTTCCGCAAAAGAATCAACTTTGAAGCCTCTTGATGTTATACACAATCAAGCACTGAGGACGGTTTTGGGAGCGTTTCGCACTACTCCCGTGAATAGTTTATACTGCGAATCGGGCGAGGCAAGTCTCAGTGATAGAAGACAAATTCTTAGTTTAACTTATGCAGCTAAAATATCCAGCAATAACCAAAACCCCACTTACAATAATACTTTTACAAATAGATTCCCAACTTCCTTTCAAAGTAAATACTGGAACCCTCCCTTTTATGAAAGAATTCGCAGATATCTGAAAAATTGTAATGCTGAATCATTTCCTTCCACCTTTCCAAACAGAATATCCTATTGCGATATTCAACCTTGGACACGCCATTTACCTAAAATAAATTCCCGCTTATCTTCCATTAATAAACATGATGTTGGGGACCTTCTTATACAAGCAAAATTTAAAGAAATGATTAGCAAATATCAGGGATATACACATATATATATATATACGGATGCATCCAAAAAGGGTGACAGTGTTGGAGCAGCCTTTGTAAGACACAAGGACTTCAAAGTTTTTAGGCTTCCCAGTTCATACACAATACTTTCTGGTGAACTATATGCACTTCACAAAGCGGTTGAATATGTCAAACATCTACGAAATGGAAAGTTTATCATCTTCACAGACTCGCTTAATTCACTAATAATGTTAGAGAAAATTTTCGAAAGACATCCGATTGTTAATTTGATAAGAAATGATTTGGAACAATTGTACAGAAATAACCAGGACGTTAGATTCATCTGGATTCCATCCCACGTGGGAATCAAAGGAAATGAAGAAGCAGATCAAAAAGCACAAGAAGCAGTCTCTAAAAACTCGATAGACTGTAATTTATCGGTAGCAACCGATCTGAAATCATACTTTAAAGATGAAACTATAAAACGCTGGAATTCACAATGGCATAATTCAGAATAGAAATTGAAATCTATCAAATTCAATTTTGGACCATGGCAGATGTATACTGAAAACAGAAGAAACCAGGTAATTTTAACTCGACTTCGTTTAGGACACACCAGATTCACCCATCAGCATTTAATTACAAAAGACGATCCTCCTTTCTGTCATGTATGCGATGAGATTATCAACGTACATCACCTCCTAATCGATTGCCCTATGTATGAACTACAACGTAGGACCCATAAGATTCCGGATAATATTAATGAAGCCATTGGTAGTGCTACGAATTCATCAAGAGTTATTGCTTTTTTAACAAGTGTTAATGCGCTATACAAAATCTAAACTGCATATACTTTAATAATACAAAATTGTTCATGCATCATATAATTGTAGTAACATTTGTAAATTTTTTTTATTTTTATTTTATTTTTCTTTTATATGTATTACTGTGTAACCGCTAATGACCTTGCAGGTCGATGCGGATAATAAAAAAAAAGAAAAAAAAAGAATCTACGAGAAAAATTTGGTTTCGATGAAAAAACGGAATTAATGCAAGCAGTATCTGATTTAACAGAAGTTGCCTTAGCAACTATACGTAAAATAGCCAAAAATGGGCCTTATGAACGCAAGAAGCGATGTGATAAGGAATTGGTAAAACCTTTAGATGTGTCTTTGATAAAATTATTAAAAACCACCATGTATGACTGTTACAAACGTAATAAGTTACCTATGATTGAAGTAATAAGAAATACATTGACAAATGCTGGCTGTAATGTAAATTGCTGTAAGAAAACCATTGAAAACTGGATTAAAAAACGTCAAACAGTCATGGAAAGCAGAAGAATAGTGGATATGCGGTATACATACTTGGAACAAGTAACTAAGTTATATAGAAGAAAACCGGCCAATTATCTATTTGGACGAAACTCTGTATGATACAGACGATACGGTTAAGAAAGGATGGACTGATGGGTCAAAATACAAATACAATATAGAATTATGTTTGGTAAGTAGACAAAAATAATATTAATACCTTTCAGAGTTTAGTTCCGCAACATAACTTAAAGGGGATATACGATTAGATAGCTGCACAATATGTTTTACGTCAACTATACAAAAAAATATCCATGACAGGACATATTCTCCAATCATATAATCAGGACATTTTAATTATAGGAGAAACGTTCTTTAACTCTAAAGATAATATAAAATTTAGAAATTTGTTATCATTTTATTTTCGAGAAGACAGAGAGACGCACGGGGGTGGAATTCTCACTTTAATAAAGAAAAATATTGAATTTGAAATACTAAATAAACAACACGGTTATTGAGCACTAGAGATCATTAGAGAGATCAAACTCCTTATTGCTGCGGCTTATACCCACCTAGAATGAAAATTACTGAATCAGATTCTCTCGGAATAATGCAACATTCTAATCAGGTATTACTGATAGGAGATCTGAGCTGCAAGCATCGCGAATGGGATAATAACTGCAAATTCCCAAATACTAAAGAGAATGTTCTCCGAAGGTTTTGTGAAAATACACACTGCAATGTGTCCTGTACTCACAACCCAACACACTATCCCTTTAATGGGAACTGTCTTAGTACATTGGGTATTGTTGTCGGTAAGAATATCGAATCAATTACAAGACTTCGAACTCAAAACGAACTTCATCTGATCATGACTCAATTCAAGTTATTTTAAAATGAAAATATGTAGCAGACATTAACAACAAAACAATATTTAACTTTAAAATACAAAACTATGCATTGTACAGAAAATATCTAAATAACAATATATAGTCTCCATGATAATAATGTTCAATTTATTGACAAAATTAATTCCAAAGACGAACTAGATAGAGTAATTTCGGACTTACAAACTAAAATTATAGAAGAACGAGACTTGACTACTGAAAAAATGACATCGCGCAATAAAACAGACAATTTGCCAGACACAATAACATATAAAATTAATTGGGGAAATAAAAAGAATGGCAAAAGTAAGAACTACAAAAATAAATAGATAAAGATATTACAGAGCTAAGAAACGACAACTGGAATATCTACCTACATAACTTGTACCATAAAGCCGAGAATCTTTGGTGTGTAATGAAAAAAATAGTAAAACTAGGACAGAAGTGACTAAATCAAAACTGAACTGACAAATCTTCACCAACCAAAGTGACATAGCTCGAGCGTTCGTAGAACAATTCCTGACAATAAGGAACACGGGGAAACACTGAGATAATATGAAATGTTAACACTTTTAATTCACAAAATTCCGAATAAATTTTTAACTTCTTGTAAAGAATTTTATAAAATCATTGGACCAATCAAAACAAAAACGTCATGGAATTATAAATATTCCAATTAAAAACCTCCCTTCGAAAGCAGTGGCAATTCTGGTAAAAATAACTAATTTTATACTAAAGATGGAATATTATCCGGATGGTTTCAAGCCAATGTCATTTCGGTTTTGAAAGCGCCACATTTAATGAGCTGCATAGACAACTGTAGGCCAATATCTCTTCTTAGCACTTGACCAAAATAATTGATACTGAATAGGCTGGAGAGTGTTGTCTCCAGCTTGAACATTATACCGGAAGAGCAATTTGGTTTTAGAGCAGAGCGTGGTTGTCCAGCTCTACTAATACGAATGTTAAACTACATAAAAAAAGGCTTTCGAAAGAAACACCCATCCATAATAGTGTAAGTAGATATTAGAAAAGCGTTCGACTCAGTATGGCTTCCCAGACTAATATTTGAGCTGATGGAACTGAGCATTCCGAGCTATTTAGTATCATTTCTCAACTCTTATCTTTGCGACAGGAAAGTTTTCCTGAAAATAGTAGACGTTGGAGTAGGACCATATATCACGCAGGCAAGGCTCGGCTGTATAATTCAAATAGCGAGAACAGTGGATCTTGCATTTAAAAGGAGCTGAAAATCATTTAAACAATAAAATCATTCCGTTTTTAATTGCTTAATACCTCCAAAACGGAATATATGGTCCTACGAGAAGTTTATGGCCAAAAACATATTCAACATGCTAAACATTCAAAATATCATTATTCATCCTAATACGGATTCAGTCAAATATCTAGGATATCTCATACAACCGAATATTCTACACTACTTGTAGAATCCGTGTGAATAAAGCCAAATTGGCAACTATCAGTAAATAACAAACTCTTACTATCTAGACAGACTGTTTGACCGACAATGGTATACGGCTACCCGGTTTTTTGTTCCACAACTAAATACCACTTTAATCGTATGCAATCCTTATCAGATAGTGTAAGGAATAACATCTGACAACAACGCGCAAAAAGTTACAAGGGCTATAGCCTTTTACATGTCAACTTACCAATGCAGCTTCTTGATTTATAACTCATGTAAATACTCAACGCCAATAATTCATACAGTCAATCGGGGTAACTTTGCCCATCAGTATAACATTGGCCCAAACATTAGAAATCTCTTCTATGAATGTTAGATAAACTTATATTCATCAACGTTTTTCCAATTTAAATTGCCTTTCTGTTCATTCAGTGGCACCTATAGTGACGGTTGTTTGAACGGTTTAGTATGTGTGGCTATTCGCGCCTAAATATCTATCCCTGATAGCACGTCGTTTGTAAGCACTCTATTTAATTTACATTTTCGTTAAATTCCAAGTGAAAAGTAAGGTTAGTAATATTATCAATATTAATGGTTCTTGTAAAGATTTATCAAGTTTATTTGGCACGCTGTAAACATTTTTAAATTATACAGTGCTATTCAAAAGTCCCCTCCCCCCCTCGTATCTTTTGAACGGCTACACTTACATTAATAAAATTTGGAGTGTGAAAATAAAGTGTTGTAAACTTCTCTACGAATAGTAACAGGTGACGTAATAGTAATAGATGACGTCACAGTGCCACTCTGGCCAATAATTTTAAATAGGACCTTATGGCAAGTGATATCTCGTTTGAAAGGCGTTGACATTGGCTACATAGCCATATTAATTTTGTTTGGGCTTAAACTAATTTTGACGGATAAATTAAATAAATACCATAATTATTATTTCACATTTAAATACTGAAGATTTTTTAGTCCGACTCTGGTTAATTGTTAAAAAAATTGACGTTTTTAATTTAATAGTATTTGTTGCTTTGCAAAGTTTTTCTAATTAGCTTAAATATTTAATTTTATTATTGTTTAACGAGACGTTTAAGAGTTTACATAGGCAAAATGGTACGTACTCAAGCCGACTAAGTAGCAGCTATCTTAATAATTGGTGAATCTGGAAAGAATATCCATGAAGCGGAACGTTTATTTAATGAGAGATACCCAGATTGCCCTATCTCGAGGAAGCTTCTTCACAAGTTTGAAGCAACAGGTAATGTTCAAGATGCCGAACGATCTGGTCGACCAACATTTAGTGATGATAAAAAAATTTATATAGTTGCTGAAATGGTAGTAAACCCTACTTCCTCTTCAACTAAAGTTGCGTCTATCTGTGAAGTAAGTAAAAGTACAGTACAGAGAGTGTTGGCAAAAAATAAATTTCATCCATACAAGTTAAAAATGGTGCACCACCTTTCGGATGACGACCCCGACAGAAGATTCGAATTCTGTGAATGTATGACAAATAAAATTAGTCAAAGCCCACATTACACAAAAACAATTTGTTTTAGTGACGAAAGTACATTTTGCCTAAATGGAAATGTGAATACACAAAATGTAAGGTATTGGAGTGACACAAATCCTCACACCTTTCGTGAACAACATACCCCATTTCCAGGAAAAGTCAATGTTTGGGCAGGTATTTTGGGAAACCACATAGTTGGTCCTGTTTTCCTGAATTCAAATTTAAGCGGTGAAGTGTATCTGGAGATGTTACAAAATGCAATTGAGCCGTTAATTTTGAAATTCTGGAAGATAATCCAGATGAATTCGGCCATCTGGAAATAACATTTCAACAAGATGGTGCTCCTGCACATTATAATGGTGCAGTAAGACGTTACCTGGATGAAGAATATCGAGGTAGATCGATCGGCCGGCGAGGTCCTATAGAATGGCCACCTCGGTCACCAGATCTGACACCATTAGATTTTTTTCTATGGGGGTACTTGAAATCCAAGGTTTATACTACGGCACCAGATAGCATTGGCGTTTTGAAAGGAAGAATTATTGAAGAATGCAATGCAATTTCAGCTGACACATTCGAACGTGTACGACAAGAGTTTACTAATAGGATGTATTACTGTCAGGAAGTAGACGGAGCACATTTCGAACACTTGCTATAAGAATCGATTGTTGATATTTGATTAATTAAATTTAAAAAAAATAATTTCAATAATTTTGGTATTTATTTAATTTTTTCGTCAAAATTAGTTTAAACCCATCAAAATTAATATGGCTATGTAGCCAATGTCAATGCCTTTCAAACGAGATATCACTTGGCATAAGGTCCTATTCAAAATTATTGGCCAGAGTGGCACTATGACGTAATCTATTACTATTACGTCACCTGTTACCATTCGTAGAGAAGTTTACAACACTTTATTTTCACACTCCAAATTTTATTAATGTAAGTGTGGCCGTTCAAAAGATACGAGGGGGGGGAGGGGACTTTTGAATAGCAGTGTATATGTATTATTTTAAACTTTGTTTACATCTGATAATTTTCAGGTTAACATTGGCCCGTGCCTATTTTACCCGAGTCCTGGCCAATGTTACCCAAACACAATTTTTACACTTTTTATGTCTAAACATAATAGGTACATATATGCTTTTTGTTTTCAGCTTATTCACAAAATGCCAAGGAAAAAGGTCGTTTTACAATTACACAACTGAAACCCTCCAAGAGGCTATAGAAAAAATAATAAATGGTAATCTTGGTCAAAGAGAAGCCGCTAAAGTTTACAACATTCCTCGACCAACCTTAAAAAATAAATTAAAAGGTGTACACGACAAACAAATAGGACGTCCAGTATCCCTTACCACCGATGAAGAAGAGATTGTAGTAAACCACATCATTGCTGTTAGTCAACAAGGTATTCCTGTTACACTCCAAGACGTTCGTTGCATTATGAAAAGTTACCTGGACAACATAGGTCGCAACATACCGATATTTAAAGATACCAGGCCAGTTTGGGAATGGGGTAAATGATTTCTTGCCAGACACCGAATAATCCAGCAGACTTTCGCATCCAATATTTCAGAAAAAGGGCTCAGATAGGCGCAGATGAAATACATCCATTTTTTGATCATCTTGACCTGAAAATATATCCAATTTAGATGCGTCTGGCTTCCACGATGTTCCAAAAAAAAAACAAAGTTTTATTCCTGCGGACTTGCAGGAACCCTGAAATAATAAGGAAAGCAACAAAGTCCTGTTTTACGTTTATGTTTTGCGGAAATGCAGCAGGGTAGCTTTTACCAACATATTTAATTTTTAAGGGAACATATAAATGGACAGACTGGATGTTTAAAGCCCCACCGGGCTCAAGAATGAATGTATCAAAAAGTGGCTGGATAGATAATACCATATTTGACGGTTGGTTTCAGTTTCACCTATTACCTGTCCTAAGATCTAAGAAGGGAAAAAAAGTCGTAATAGGCGACAATATAAGTTCTCACTTGAGCATCAAAACTTCGAAATTGTGTGAAGAAAACAACATTAGGTTTTTGCGTCTCATACCAAATTCTACTCACCTGCTCCAACCCCTTGACGTCGCCTTTTTCTCGCCTTTAAAAACAGCATGGAGGTCAGTCTTGTTGCGATGGAGAACTTCTCAAGGAAAGAAATGCATTAACCTAATAACCGATTCGTACAGTTACTAAATGATACATTAGCCAAATTAAAAGACAGAATTGCAGATAATCTCATTGCTGGTTTCAAAGCAACAGGCTTGTATCTATTGTAACGAGAGCAAGTTATTTAAAAATTTCCAGACTATACAAAGCATATTGATTTAAATAGTATTCAAAATGCTCTTGGGGCAGAATTTCAACAATATTTGCAAAATATTCGATTATACGATTTATCTGGCCCGAAGAGAATGCGGAAGTATCAGCTCCCTGTTCTTCCGGGTAAAAGTGTCTCCGCCGAGGAAGTTGAAGCATTTTATAAGACAAAAGAAGCCGCTAAAAAGAAAGTACCAAATAAACGAAAGATGCAGACACCTTAAAGTGGGAAGAAAGGCCAACCTAAGAAGAGAAAAATTCCCATCAAAACAACATATATGATCTTTCTTCAAATAGCGAGTCAGGTGTTGACACGGCTGCAAACAAATCTGGCGTAGATAATGAAGAACGCTTAGCTACGGAAGTAAGTGTACAAAAATTTTTTTCTTGAAGAAACTTGCGGAAATAGGGGAATGACAAACATATATTGTCAGAAAAAGAAATTGAAAATGTGGAGATATTGTTGAGGAACATACGAGTATTACTGAAATATGAAAAAATGAAGAACAGATGGAAGAAGAAACATCGGGAAGAGAAAACAAGATCGTCGAAAATGAAGAAGCTGATATAGCAGGCAATGGTATCGCTGAAATGCCTATCTTGATGCAACCTTGTCAAGAAGCAGAGCTTTTGTCGGAAGTTATCAAAGAATATGTCGTTATCGGTTCTGAGCCAGTCGTCAGCGATCAAACAAACAAAATATCGAATTGATGATTACGTGGTGGTGCACTATAACAAGCAATATTTTGCAGGCATTGTAACAAGCATCATTACTGAAAGATAATGAAATTAACAGTTTTAGCTACAAGGTAAACTCAATGGAAGGAGTTGGGAAGAAATGGCAGTGGCCAAAAAGGAAAGATGAAATATTATACAAGGAAAAAGACGTAATAAAGAAATTGAGTAACAACGACATCAAACCTCATACCAATAGAGGCATTTTTAATGTCAAAGATCTATTTCTCCTGGAAAAATGGACCGATGACCAACAACTTGAAAAATGTACGTTGTCTATGGAGGCGAAATATCGAGTCAGTGATTTTGTAGTAGTACGCTATGATAAGAGGTTTTTCCCAGGAATAGTAACAGCAGTCACAAATGAAGACAGTGAAAATTTTATATACAAAGTAAATGCTTTTGAAATATTTGGGAAAAAATGGAGATGGCCACTACAAAAAGATGAAATAGATTATCAAGAGAATGATGTTATAAAACTAATAAAAAAAGTAAAAAATGTAATTTCCTATAACCAGAGAGGAATATTTAATATTATAGACCCATTTCTTGCAGAAAAGTGGGAGAGTTTGTAATAAAAAAAAACACCGTTTACATTCGAGCCAACTACGCAGCATCATAACAATTTAGTATTTTTTTAAATAGATTTAATTTGTTATAGAAAATTTGGTTTTATTTACACATTAACAAGATATTTATGTAATATATCAGGTTGATGATATGGTGATAAAGTTTAAATATATACATATCTAGGCTCTACCCTCACTATCCTGCAAACTATGTACCTATATAAAAATGTTGAGTATTGCGCGGAATTTTTTTTGTTCGTTTTTATTAGCATCTACAAATGTCTTACAGTAGATCAAAGTTACTCTAATAGTTAAAACTGGTCAAAATATACGATTTCTAGTTGATTTTTAAGGTGTGGGTCAATGTTATCCGAGTATTGGGAGTAACTATGACCCACTTAATTTAAAAAAAAAATAACCCGAGATTGGCTAAATAAGTACAAGTTGGGAAACACAAGTGTTTCTGTTAGTAGTTTCCAACTTTTGCCATCAGACAACTAAGATTCCAGCTTGACATCCAGTACTTATATTCCATAGTATACTTACCTAGGGCTTAATAGTTTGGGGTGGTAGTAGTTATATAGAACAAGTGTTTATTGCACAAAAAAGGTGATTCGATTGATGCTTACTATTTACCTCTTTTTAATTTGTTATAATTGTACTATTTATCTCTTTTTAATTTGTTGTAATTGTACTTATTTTGTATTTTTTATTTTGTATTTCATAATTTTTATATTTACATTTAATAACTGACTATTGTACTATTACTGTGATATTACTTGAATAAATTATCTATCTATCATTATAAATCATAAAAGAGCGAGTATTAGCTTATACTTTGAAGATAACTAAGAAAATATGGCTCGTGTGGTACAAAGTTACCCCGATTGACTGTATGTACATTTGTACATTAAACTGTAAATACCAAATTGGATAAAATATGAATGAAGATAAATGAGATAGGGTGTATGAGCTGTAGAAAGAAACGAAAGAAAGGATATATTGTTGTACCTACATAGATATTAAACATTTTCAACACAAATTATTTTAACCTAGAGTGTTTTTCGCTAGCTTTTCAGGGATAAACAACTATAATCTCTGATGAAATGATAACTGTTAGTTTCGGCTCGATCGATTGTAGATCAGGCATGCGTATGCTTCTTGAAAGGAGGCGCGTTAGCCAGAATATCGCCATATCAGCATTTGCTACGGTTATTGATTATTTTTGTTGTAAATAGCTATTTTGTCGGCAACATACCTTTAGATTGTATTATAGGTAATTAATGACTGAAAAAGATTGATTTATTTTTTTAGATTCGAAGCAAAGCTGCACAAGGTGAAAAAATATCAGTAAGCTTTCAATTGAACATTGTTCCTACTAACGCTTTTCTTAATGCGCATGCCCCTGACAGTTTCTGACTATTTTACGAGCAAACCTAAAACCTATAGATAGAGCAGACAAGTCATGGATTATTCACTCTACCTGGTGCAGAAGACAGAGCTAATAAGTTGTAGTTACATTGTTTTAAAGCCTCACTTTCGTTATATGTTGTCCATTGCTGGATTTCTGTTTAGAGGTTGCCTTTGGATTTTTTCGTTTTTTAGTTATTATATTCGTTATATTATTTATTGTATTTGTTAATAACACTTAACGATTTGTGTATGGATGTTGGATGTCCACCCACCAGATTTCTGTTTATTTATTAAAAACTATGAGTGCGAAGCTCCGAACAAAAGTCTCTTTGATGATTATTGGGAGGTACGTACCTAACGTGGGCAATTTTCCTAACAACCGATGTTTTTCCTAATTTAACGTATCGAGTCATGTGCATTATGGTATAAAAAGGTCCTTCATCAGTAGCGCCTTTAAAATGAATCCAATTTTCATCGTTCATATCGTCTGCTTTAATGCGAAAATTGTAGCAAGTGCAAGGAGCCAAATTTTCCACTTTGCAACTATCATTTTTACCCCTGTGAAAACAAACGTTTGCAACTGAATATCAAATACACCGTAGATTGAAAGATACGTTCACGATCTGCACGTAATTCATGAAATAATGTGCATACCTCTTGTTGAGTCGGTACCCTATGGCCAACACCAATCATCATTAAAATTTTAATTCTCGCCATTTTAACAAAACATTTTGTATGACAAATTAGATGAACAATACATAATTCTAAGTTACAAAACAAATGGTGAGAAAAAACTTTTCTGTTCAGTCGAGCGATTAGGGTTACTCATGAAAATGGAAAGATACAATCTTAATATAACAAACACTTTTGTAATTTTGTTGATCCTGTACAAATTTAAATCAACTTATTATACATTTTTGGAATTATCCCAGCAAAGGAAATCTGTGAAGTGAAAAAAGTTGATGCTGACGTCATCACTGAAAGGTTATTAACCCTGTATGATAGATTATTCTTAAAAATAATAGTGAATTGAAATAAAAAATCGACCTGCTCCAATTTTTTCGTGTTACTGTTTATTTCTAATAATGAATGTATCGGTTACTTCATGGACGCACTGAATTTAAAAAAAGCAAACCTTAATTTATAAAATGATTTTATCCGGAATTGATTTCTTATTATTTAATCTACTTACCAATATACCGTTCGCCATTCTCTAATACAATTTAAAATTTGCAATTTACGGCTGCTTTCCGTGTCAAATAAGTTTTCCCAACTTAGAATTACATGATTTGGCTTTCTTTCCAACATTTTGATCAACTTACGATCGTCTTTAACGTTTGTTGCATGAAACATGTGAAAGTGCAATTTTCTCCACCTTGTTTCAAAATTATGGAAGTAGGTATTGATTAAACAATCCTTGTATGGATATCAGCGCCGGATTAAGCCTTCATGGGACCCGGGGCAGAATACATAATGGACCCACAACCTTGCACCCCCCCACCCAAAATTTTTCTACCAAAATTTATCAAAAAATATGAAATTTTTTTTTCAGTTTTATTTTCAAATTATCGATCAAAGTTTTGAATACGTTTGGGTAATTAGGACAGGACAAAGGGTATAAGAAATTGAATCTAAAAATAAAATCTAAAATCCACACATTAAGCTTTCATTAACTGGTAAACTTAAAAAAATTATAAAAGAAAACAATAAAGAAATTGAAAATAAATTTTTACCTACTGAAAAAAAACCACTAAGGAGAATATGGTACTAGATTTTAATGAACGGAATACTGAAATTATTAACGGAAATCAATTATATAATTAAACTGAACAAAATATTTTCTTTGGCTTTCCTAAAATAATTGAACCTTACTTTTGTTTCACACCGTGTTTTAACATTCAAATATTACTTACACTAGCAATCTAGCAGGTCGGGCACTTTTAACACTAAACTAGGAAATTAGCGGTAGCAGAGACAAATTCGAAGACGAACGATACTAGGTATATAAGTTTTTAATACGAACGGTAGTAATCGAGATAGACTCAAAGCCGTTTTGCTTTCGAATTTATATCTTCATTCCTCCCTACAATTTTTGGTCATTAGCGAAATATTATTTACTTGCAACAAAAAGTTCCTAATATACTGGACGGTTTTCGATTTAATTAAAATAGTTTATATACCGTATGTCCTATAGTCTTTGAATTTTGAAAATGGAAATTAATAAAAAATTTTATATTTTAAATTGGAATTCATGTCTTTGTAATTACTTATAAAATAAATAATCAAAGTAATGTTGATATACAAAAAACGGTAAAAGAAATTTAAGTCGGGAACTAAGTAACGAGTTATATAAAACTTACTAATAAGCAATATACTAACGGCAAAAAAATAAAAGAAGATCCAACATGATTTAAAAAAAAAATAACTCGTTACACACCCCCTTTACATTTTTTTTTCCAGACCCCAAGCTTACTATCAAATAAGAAAAATTAAACTAAATACTTAGCTATTTGGTATATAACGAAACAAAAATATCCAGTGGACGTTCTTAACATCTGGCAATTCAGCGTCGTATTGTTGAAGAGTGGGTCGCAGGTTGAGGTCCTCTTCCACAGGGTGAATGGCGGCGATATGACCGGAAGCGAATTTCAACGGGTCTGGGGTGTTCAATGCCTAGGTCGCACTGAACTCCGGCATCTGTACGAAGTTGGTGGGAACCGGCTGCGAAGTGGGCTTGGACGGCTACCGATCAGGTACGGGGACGGGATTCTTCACACGGACAATTTCGGGACATCTGAACAATCTGTCCACATCGGGAACAAAACAGGTTGGCGGGTCGATTGCAACTCTCTCGGCAATGACCTGATGTGCCACATTTCCAACACAGATCCGGTGTTATGGGGATGAAGGATCGCGCCTCTCTCCCGGAATTCGGCTGCATACTGGATCATCGCAGGAATGCTCATCCTCATCAGCTCCTGGAATTTCTTGTTCGGGTAGTCTTCCTGCTTCTCGGGCAACGGTGATTGGTTCATCTCTTCTCGGTCATCAGAAAGGCTATCCGTATCGGACAAGTGGAGTATGTCCATGGGGAATTCGGGGTCCATGGTTGTAACTTCGATGATAATTCTAAAAAAAAACAGAAAAGTACTTCTTATAAACCCTCGCGACTTTTATACGGTGTCAGTTCACCGGACATAACAATACTAATGAAGGTATTCACAAAAAAAACTCTTCCATTCGGTTAAAAGTGTAACAGGAGATGAAAAATACTGGCAAAATAACACCTTTAGTTTTGCTGTAGCGTAGTTGGGTCGTCGGCGGAGGTCCTTCATGGGGCAGGAGGGATTAGTACATTATGCCTCTTTCCCTGCAAATCGAATACCAGTGCCCGATACCATTTCGTTGGTTCGGCGGTCTTCGGCCCAGGTTTTTGGCCACTCTTGCAAAAGGGGCCATTGTCGGGAAACATCCAATATCTCATAGCTCCGGGGTTTCCCATTGGGCTCTTCTGGGGTGCTTGGAGTGTGGGTGGTGGCCTCCTCAGTTTCCATCGGCTGCTGGGTACACACAGCGGGGTCGAGCATAGGTACAAGTCGGTCGGGAGACTCCACGGTGTGAGGGGTGAAAGTGGTATATAACCCGGAGTGAAATTGGGAGATGGTCTCGGTCACTTCTGTCGTGCTCTCCTCGACATCCTATCCTGGGTACACAGTGATTTTTTTCCACTAAGGTACACACCAGAACCTTCTCTTCGTACACTCCTGGTTCCAACGGAGACGGATATTCTGGAGGGGTGTTGCCCGGAGTGTAATGGGCTAAGCCGAACATCTCATCAAATTCCTCCTCAAACTGGTTGGAGGTCTCTTCCCAACCATAATTGACCCATTCTTCCTCGTCGAAGAGATCGTCGAGATCGGCGATCGGTGAGGGCGACATGGCATCCAAAAAAACTTCGGCAGAGGCTGGAAGAGTAGTTTCTCCCGTCAGGTCTATTACCTCCTCGGAAAGGGGGAATAACGGTGGCGGTCCGTCCAGGTGGTCCATTCTATGGACAAAAATACAAAAACTTATTCATTGGCGGGTTTTAAATCTTTTATATGTACGTGCTTATACCGTTTACCGTTTTTGTCCTGCAAATCGTACTCGACGGCGTAAATTATAATAGCGGCTCTGACTGGTAAATGCTTTAGACAAATTCAAACGGACAAGCTCAAAACAGTCTTGCAACTTTTCCATTCGCAAGAGATGCGGTTTCGAATCATCTTCGGATTTTCTTCGGAAGCATCCTCAGCTTCCCTTCGGAAGGATTTCGGTATTCCGGGGTCTCTTCCAAAATTTAGGAAGGTAGGGGTGAATCAAGTCGAGTCATGCCTTGAGTTATTCATTGCAAATTTCAAATCCGGCAACCTTATATCCCAGTCTCGGTGATCTTCGCAATATTGCGCAATCATGGTTTTCAAGGTGCGGTTGGCTCGTTTTACTGGATTTGCCTGTAGTGTATATGGCGGAGTAAAACGGTGTCGGATTCCTAATCCTCTCAGCATTTCCTTGAAAAGCTTACTGTCATACTAAGTTCCATTGTCGGTCTGCACGGTACGGGGGCATCCAAATATTGTCAATATTTCTTCATAAAATGCCGTACTTATGCTACTGGCAGTAGCATTTCTTAACGGTTTACACTGTACCCATTTAGTGAATCGGTCTTGGAACATTATAATATAACAATTCCCTTTCTTACTTCTTGGTAATGGTCCAATAATATCGGAGCTAACGGTTGGCCATGGTTGTCGATTCGATGATGGTTGCATCTTCCCTGGGAGCTTTTGTTGTGACGGTTTGTACTTTTGATATTGCAGACATCTCCTCACATATTTGGTGATATCCCTAAACATTCCTGGCCAATAGTACACTCTTGCAATACGAGTGATGGTTTTAGCAAATCCCCCACCAAAACCATCTTGATAGCCTTCACTAAGAAAAGAAAACTCAACCTCAAAACCATTAAACTTGATGGGAACGACGTTGAATGGAGACAAGAAGTCAAGTATCTAGGTTTGACTCTAGACAGCAAACTCCTGTGGAACAAACACGAGAAAAAGATTACATACAAAGCAAAAATGGCTCTAATGGTGTGCAGGAATCTGGCAGGGAGAAACTGGGGCTGTAACCCAAAAATCCTGAGCTGGATGTACACTGCCATAGTGAGACCAATTATCACTTATGGAGCCATTGCGTGGAGTAGTAGAACTAGCCTCTTGACGACGAGAGAAAACCTCTCTAAAATTCAAAGACTAGCCTGTATATGCATAACAGGAGGAATGAGTACATGCCCAACGGCAGCAATGGAAGTGATTCTCAACCTCACACCATTACATATGGTGGTGGAGAGTGTTGCAGAAAGAACAAGATACAGACTAAGTAGAGAGGGAATCATTAAAAAGAAAACCACCTCTTCACTTCTTAGAAATCAGACAACCTGGGACATGCCACAGGATGGTATGATGAAAAAGTATAACTTTTCAAAGAAATTCGTTACGGAATTAAGCAACAAGAAGGAATGGGATCCAAATACCATTACCAGACTTGGAAAGAATGTCATTCAACGGTACACAGACGGCTCAAAAGCAATAGAAGGAACTGGGATAGGAGTGTACGGGACAGGAACCAAACACTCTAAAAGCTTGGGAAAAACCCCAAGTATCTTTCAAGCGGAAATTCACGCAATAAGAAAGTGTGCCTAGTTCAATATTGACAAAGGATATAGAAGGCAAAGGATTATCATAATGTCTGATAGTCAAGCAGCCATTAAAGCGCTGAGTTCTTGTGTAATCAGTTCCAAAATGGTGTGGGAATGCCTAGGCAAACTTAATGAACTAGGCGAGAACAATATAGTCACCTTACTGTGGATTCCAGGACACACTGGAATAGAAGGAAACGAAATAGCAGATGGACTAGCAAAGAGGGGGACTGAAATACCCTTTTAGGGACCGGAACCTTTTTGCGGAATCAGCTCCAATGTAATATTGGAAGAAATAGGTAAAGCCGAAGAAAAGAGAAGATCTGACAATTGGAAAGATATAGTAGGGCTTAGGCAATCAAAGATTCTTCTGGGTGACTACAACCTGTTGAGATCAAATGAATGCATAAGTCAAAGCAAAACTGCACTAAGAGTTTTAACAGGAATCCTAACGGGACATTGTCGCCTGAATGGGCACCTTAAAAAGCTCAAAATAGTGGAGGAAGAAGATTGTAGGTTTTGTGGAATGGAAGAAGAATCCTCCATCCACATACTTGCGAACTGCACAGCAATTCAGAATCCTAGGGCACAGCACCTGGGAGACTACTGGATAGTAGAGGGACAGTTACCTAAGTTGAAGCCTGCAGATATCCCAAAATTCCTCGGGGAAATAGGACTAAAGGAGCTACTAGTCTCTAAGACTTTCCTCAGGAACTAAGTAGAAGTAGGGGGGCACAATAGATCTTTTAGGTCTCAGTGAATGTTACCCCAAAAGACATACATACATACATAGCAAATCCCAGATGACCAGCACTCGGATCATCATGATTTTCTTGCAGCACTCGGGTTCGATCAGGTTTTGCTATACATAACTTCCAGGGATCACTAACCTCAGGTTCTCGGAAATCGTTTATGTCCCAGAAGTGGCGGTACAGGCGGTCTTCTCGAACGCAAACGCCCGGAAATTTATCTGGATCCTTCAAAACCTCTTCCTTCTTGTTCCGGTACCATGAACATTCGGCGGTTACATCAGTCAAACAGAGCAGACGGTGGATTTTTCTCGGTGGTCATTGGTAGCGGATTCCTGGACAAGGCATCGGCTACACGGCTTAGCGCACCTTTCCGGTTTTGTATTTCGAAGTCATACTGCTGCAGAAAAATACTCCATCTCACTAAACGTCCGGACGGACTAGATATGGAATGCAGCCATCTAAGAGATTGATGATCGGTAACAACCGTGAAATGGTAGCCCTCTAAATAAAGACGCATCTTTTCAATCACCCAAATAATGGCAAGACATTCTTTTTCCGTGACTGAGTAATTGTTCTCGGCAGGACTCAGTGTGCGACTTGCGTACGCTACCACGTGTTCATGACCATCCTTCTGTTGGGTAAGGGCTATGCCCAACCCATATTCGGAGGCATCGGTCTAGAGAGTGAACGGTATGGTAAAATCAGGACAGCTCAAAACGGGTGCTTCTTACAGACGTGTTTTAATCTTAGCGAAGGCGGCTTCTTGCTCTTCAGCTAACTTCCATCGTTGAGACTTACGGAGCAATTTTGTGAACGGGGCTACCTTTTGAGAAAACGATGGCACAAACCTCCTATACCAGGATGCAACTCTTCTCTCTTCTAGATCGGTACGGATTCCATCTCCAGTGATTACATGGCCCAAGTATTTCATTGACGGTAACCAAAATGCCATTTCTCCGGGTTGAGTTTCAGCCGTAATCGGCGGAACACTTCGGACAGATTTTCCAAAGGTTGATCGAACATCCAGATACGCAAATGCGTTAGGGCCTAAATACGGACCTATTAATTGATCAACCAGTCGCTGGAAGGTGGCTGGTGCGGAGTGTAAGCCAAATGAAAGAACCGTGAATTGAAACGGAACTTGCCAGTACCCACTCTTCAAATCCAAACTAGAAATATATTTGGCCTTTCGCAGTTTGTCAAGTATAGCATTGATAAATGGAAGAGGTTTCATGGTCACCTCATTGACCTTTCGGAAATCAATGCAGAAGCGGTTCTTCCCACCCTTCTTCTTTACCATAACAATCGGAAAACTCCACGGACTAGTAGAGGGTTCTATCAGTCCTGCTTTCAACATGGCGTCTATTTCAATGTTACAAATTTCTTGCATTCTCGGATTCTGAGGGCGATATCTATGTTTGATCGGACGGGGTTGTAGCAAACGGATTTCGTGCTCAACTAGCGTCGTTGCACCTTGAATCTTCTCAAATTACGGTAACTCTTGGTTTATAAAAATGCTCAGCCTGTCTGTCTGTTCTGTCGTTAAATTTCTTTCTTCGAGCGGAATTATGGTTTCCAACGGACATCCTACATACTTATACTTCTCGTTTTCCCGTAAATCTCCCAGGGAGAACGCAGATATAGCAGAAAGGGTTTGCTCCTTGTCGACCCCTAACTCCAGGGAGGACGCAGAGACTTCGGAAACAACTTGCTCCTTGTCGACCCCTAACTCAAGGGAGAACGCAGAGACTTCGAAAACAGATTTTTCTTCATCAACCCCTAGCAACACCGGGAAAAACTCAGAAAGTTCAACAACAGACAGTTGGATTTCCGGAACAGCGGTCTTCTGTGAGACGATGGGTGATTTCTTCCTCACAAATGATCGGAACAATATCTACTTCGTTCCTGGACGTATTCGCTACTTCCAATATTCCAACCGGACTGGCTAATTGCGAACTCTTTACTAGTTTGCCACGTTTCTTCTAGTTCCCTATTCGGACTCCACTAGCGGTCTCTCTACTAGCAAATTATGCCCGAGCTCAGACGTAGAGGGTAGAAAAAAAAAGGTGAGCCGCGCCACCGGCTTAGACGGTTCAAGCCGGAAACCCCTAGGTCTTGTAGGCACTAGCAGAGCCACAAGATAAGTTACTAAAAATATTGTGAACTGAATAAATAAAACTATTTCCGAAATATGTTAAATTACTTTACTTAACAAAAAAAGTGAATCAGGTTGAAGTTGAACAAATTTAAAACAAAATTAAGTCAACATAAATACCAAAATTACGTACAAAGAGATAATACTATAAGATAAAAAAAATAATTCGTATATAGCGTACGTGTGATCACACTAAATTTAGTTTACCGTGAAATAAATAAAAACCAAAGTTAGATAAGCTTATCTGTTTCTGAAGTCACTCGGTGGCCCAATTCGGGGAGTGAACCTTTCCTTCAAGAACGGTTGAGCGTTCTAGATGCTCGGCATAGTTGAACCTTCAGACGAAACTGCTGGAGTTGGGATCCTCCAATAACCAAGAAAAGGTAGATATTCCTGATGAGTACAGGGATGGATCCTCCAGGAAAAAAACCCTAGATGTCATAGGGTTTTATGTCAAACACTTCAGCGAGGAGAACTGTTTGGTTATGGAACGGCACCTGCTAATCAACAATGGCTTCCCGCAAGCGGTAATTTTAACTCGACACCAAAATCCAAAAATATCAACTACTGAGGTAAGATAGAATGGTCAAGTTAAAAATCAAATGATTTTGCTTCAAAATCCA
Source organism: Lochmaea capreae (assembly GCA_949126875.1). Lineage (NCBI taxonomy): Eukaryota > Metazoa > Arthropoda > Insecta > Coleoptera > Chrysomelidae > Lochmaea > Lochmaea capreae. Next base: position 11,330,554 of record OX421396.1, read on the forward strand.
ATTGAGATGGACCAAATACAGCCAGATATGATAGGAAAACCGTAGAGTTCGGCACACTTGTTAACATCACCTTGACCCAAATTCCAAAACCCAACAAGACCTCTTCCAATGCCGGAAATCACAAATGACACGGAACTGACTTCTGTCAACCGTGTTGATAGTTAGCCTCACATTACTCAATCTCCAGCCATCAACAAAAATGCCTTAGACATTAACAAACGAATCAAAATGAGGTATGCGACACTATTTACAGCGAATAATAGACTTGTAACTTAAGGTATGCGACACTATTTACGAGTACTTGAGAAAATTATCAGACATATAATTATAATGGAACTGTAACAGAATAAAAAGAGTACGTTACAAGTTCGTCATTGCAAAGATTTGTGGAAGTTGTGTTGGCCTCTCCTTGATACAACTTCGGATTAGTTTTCCTGCCTTCTACAGGAACAGTCTCGGGAAAACACTCCTTCCTTACGGCTGTAGATCCTGTACATATATTCTTTAAGGTACTTGTAATAAAACCTAACCGAACTTTTGTGTTTCACTGACCTACTATAGAGTGTAGAGTACCCCTATAGTAGAGTAGTCGTTTTGCTGCAAGAATTTAGCTTCTCCGTAGTGTGGGCCAGGAGAATAACTTTTATTTCAGGAACAGTAAGGACGTTTTCTAGACATTTTGGCGCCCGAGCAGGGACCGTTTTGTCAGTTCTGATTTATTTCCTGATTGTTGATAGAGAAGGAACCAAATTGTTGGTGGATTTAATTTTTTTTGTTTTTTTTTCAGTATAGTTGATTGGAACAGGGATCTGATTTTTATATATTACCAGTTTTTTTGTATTTTGTTTTTATTTTTAAGTAAGGACTGTTGTAAACTGCTTATATTGCCGGGAAGAGTAAGGACTATTGTAAACCATTTGGATTGCTGCGAAGAAGCTTGAGAAGATTGAAAAGGATAAGAAGAATTCAAAATAGGCAAACAAACTAGATGAGTTAGCGCTGAATAAATTGAAAGAAATAATTTTATGTCTGGAGAAAATCGACTTAGCCCGTTTGTTTGATCAAGGAGAAGCTGAAAAATCCGAATCTGATATTTTGATACCGGCCGCCCAACTACCGACCGTAAGTTCCGTGGAAGAAGCCACAGATCATCGTGTAGGTTGGGTATACCTACTAAAGAACGAGGAGTTCAACATCCAGCTCGAGAGGAGAAACTTATCCTTTGCGGGAATTGTCCCGGAGAAAAGGAGAAGACTTGTTCAATTTTTAAGGCGAAGAAATAAGTCACCACAACCAGCTAGAACCCAAGAAGAACCTATTGATTTTCCGACCGCTATGACAACTCCACCGATAAATGTACACGACTGAAAAGTGTGCTTTGGAAACCGAGGCGATCCGGCCGGATTCATAAAAAGAATTGAAGAAATATGTACAGCAAAGAATGTCGAGAAAGACAATTTGTTTCCGGTATTACCGGAGTTACTATCAGGAGAACCTGCATTTTGGTACCGTAACAACCGGAGCAGGTACACGACCTGGGATGAATTTGAAGCAGATTTCCGAATTTTCTTCTATCCTGTTAATTATGAAGTAGACTTAGAAGCCGAGATAGGTAGACGTCTAAAGAGGAGAAATGAGTCCGCCGCTACGTACATAACCGAGCTACAGACTCTGATGAGAAGACATGGGAAGCTAACTCCTGAACAACAGTTAGCATGGTTGTACCGTAACCTGTTACCTGAATACCGGCTGCAGATCCGAAAAGGAGACTTCAAGAAGTTTTGTCGATTGGTAAGGGAATATGAGCTTCTCAGAAAAGAGCTCCAGAACGTCCCGACCACCAGCGGACCGAACCGTGGACCAAATCCCCGTCCGCAGCCATTAAGTACACCCAGATTTGGACCGTTCAACAACACGACACCTGGTCCATCCAGAGAGGCCTACCCCGGTACCAGCCGCCCATCAATGAAGGATACGCCTCGCGATGCTAGTCAACAACCGTCTGGATCATCTCCTCGTCAACCAATCTGTTTCCGCCGTGGGGAATCTGGACACTACCGAAACAGCTGTCAGAACCCCCAGAAAATATTCTGTTCTCGTTGTCATAACGAAGGAGTATTTTCCAGAGACTGTTCCTGTAGGAGGCAGGAAAACTAATTCGAAGCTGTCCCAAGGAGAGGCCGACACAGCTTCCGCAAATATTTGCCTCTCATGCTGAAACTCCAGAAGAAATGACCGATTTCCGACCGCACATCGACGTCGAAATTGAAAACTGTAAGTTTACAGCCCTGTTGGATACTGGAGCTGCTAAATCATACATCGGTGATCAGATAGCTAGGACATTTTTCCAAAGAAAGCAAACCACAAGCCAAGTTACGAGGGCTCGTTTAGCTAATGGAAATTTAGTCTCCATCACAGACACTTATGAGCTAAAACTAAAGATCCATGACGTCATTATGGAAGGTTCGTTCTAACATTTCCCTAGTCTAATAACGGATATTGTGTTAGGACACGATGTCCTCCAAAAGTATAATTTCCGTTTAGAGCTAGGAGCCGGGAATATATGCATAAAAAATGAATTAATAAACCGTTCACAATTAGCTAGTCCGGTTGAAATATTGAAAGTAATTAAAACACAACTGGAGAAATCCGATGCGGAGGTCCCAAAGATCTGCAAGGAAGATACCAACCCTAGAATTGGTGGGAAAAATGGTTTCCGAAATCTGTCTGTTTTTGAAGTCTCTGCGTCCTCCCTGGTGTTAGGGGATGACAAGGAGCAATTTGATTCTGAAGTCTCTGCGTCTTCCCTGGAGTTAGGGGTTGACAAAGAGGAGTTTGTTTCTGAACTCTCTGCGTCCTCCCTGGTGTTAGGGGTTGACAAAGAGCAATTTGTTTCTGAAGTCTCTACGTCCTACCTGAAGTTAGGGGTTGACAAGGAGCAATTTGTTTCCGAAGTCCCCACATCTTCCCTGGTGTTAGGGGTTGATAAGGAGCAAACCGTTTCTGAATTATCTGCGTTCTCCCTGGAAGATTTGGGGAACGACGAGAATGATGCTTATGTCCGTTGGAAACCATAACGCCCATCAAAAAAAGGAACTTGACCAAGAATGAGGAAGAAAGACTGACCAGCCGTGAATTGCCGAGGTTTGAGAAAATTCAAGGTCCAACAACGTTAGTCGAACACGAAATCCGTTTGCTTCAACCCCTTCTGATCAAACAGAGATATCAACCTCAGAACCCAAAAATGCAAGAAATTTGTAACGCCGAGGTAGACATGATGTTAAAAAAAGGAGTGATAGAACCCTCCACCAGTCCGTGGAGTTTTCCGATTGTGATAGTGAAGAAAAAAGATGGGAAAAACCGGTTTTTCATTGACTTCCGTAAAGTTGATGAAGTAACCAATGTATTTTGGGGTAACATTCACTGAGACCTAAAATATCTATTGTGCCCCCTCACTTCTACTTAGTTCCTGAGGAAAGTCTCAGAGACTAGTAGCTCCTTTAGTCCTATTTCCCAGAGGAATTTTAGGATATCTGCAGGCTTCAACTTAGGTAACTGTCCCTCTTCTATCCAGTAGTCTCCCAGGTGCTGTGCCCTAGGATTCTGAATTGCTGTGCAGTTCGCAAGTATGTGGACGGAGGATTCTTCTTCCATTTCACCAAACCTACAATCTTCTTCCTCCACTATTTTGAGCTTTTTATGGTGCCCATTCAGGCGACAATGTCCCGTTAGGATTCCTGTTAAAACTCTTAGTGCAGTTTTGCTTTGACTTATGCATTCATTTGATCTCAACAGGTTGTAGTCACCCAGAAGAATCTTTGATTGCCTAAGCCCTACTAGCTCTTTCCAAATGTCAGATCCTCTCTTTTCTTCGGCTTTACCTATTTCTTCCAATATTACATTGGAGCTGATTCCGCAAAAGGGTTCCGGCCCCCAAAAGGGTATTTCAGTCCCCCTCTTCACTAGTTCATCTGCTATTTCGTTTCCTTCTATTCCCGTGTGTCCTGGAATCCACAGTAAGGTGACTATATTGTTCTCGCCTAGTTCATTAAGTTTGCCTAGGCATTCCCACACCATTTTGGAACTGATTACACAAGAACTCAGCGCTTTAATTGCTGCTTGACTATCAGACATTATGATAATCCTTTGCCTTCTATATCCTTTGTCAATATTGAACTGGGCAGAACTTCTTATTGCGTGAATTTCCGCTTGAAAGATACTTGGGGTTTTTCCCAAGCTTTCAGAGTGTTTGGTTCCGGGCCCGTACGCTCCTATCCCAGTTCCATCTATTGCTTTTGAGCCCTCTGTGTACCATTGAATGGCATTTTTTCCAAGTCTGGTAATGGTATTTGGATCCCATTCCTTCTTGTTGCTCAATTCCGTAACGAATTTCTTTGAAAAGTTATACTTTTTCATCATACCATCTTGTGGCATGTCCCAGGTTGTCTGATTTTTAAGAAGTGAAGAGGTGGTTTTCTTTTTAACAATTCCCTCTCTACTTGGGTGTGGTGTGAGGTTGAGAATCACTTCAATTGCTGCCGTTGGGCATGTACTCATTCCTCCTGTTATGCATATACAGGCTAGTCGAATTTTGGAGAGATTTTCTCTCGTCGTCAAGAGGCTAGTTCTACTACTCCACGCAATAGCTCCATAAGTGATAATTAGTCTCACTATGGCAGTGTACATCCAGCTCAGGATTTTTGGGTTACAGCCCCAGTTTCTCCCTGCCAAATTCCTGCACACCATTAGAGCCATTTTTTCTTTGTATGTAATCTCCTTCTCGTGTTTGTTCCACAGGAGTTTGCTGTCTAGACTCAAATCTAGATACTTGACTTCTTGTCTCCATTCAACGTCTTTCCCATCAAGATTAATGGTTTTGAGGTTGAGTTTTCTTTTCTTAGTGAAGGCCATCAAGATGGTTTTGGTGGGGTTAATGCTGAGTCCCACTTGCCTACACCAGCTATTTGTATAGTTCAGACCCTTTTGTACGATGTCACAAAGGGTGTTTTCAAATTTCCCTGGCTGTTATGACAATATCATCGGCATATCCTTGGCAGGATATTCCGAGGTCCGTCAAACCACACAGGAGTTCGTCAACCGTCAGACTCCACATTAATGGGGATGCTACTCATCCCTGTGGGCATCCTCTGGTTGTGCAGATGGAGACAATGTCTTTGCTCGTTCTCGTCTCTGCTACTCTGGTGGTGAGCAGTTCCGACATCCATTTGGATGTTGTGCTGTCTACACCTCTTCTATTTAATGCTCTCTTGACAGCCTCGTGTGGAGTGTTGTCAAAAGCTCCTTCTATGTCCAAAAATGCACATACTACAGTTTCTTGGTTGTCTAAGGCACCTCGGATATCCTCCGACAGTTGTACCAGTGCAGTCTCCGTAGATCTTCCTGCCCGGTAAGCGTGCTGATAAGGGTGGGGAGGTAGTCTCTCTAGGATTTCCGTTCTAATATAGTTGTCAATAGCCTTTTCCATCGTTTTAAGCACAAACGATGTTAGGCTAATTGATCTGAAGGATTTGGGGTTTGTTGTGTCCCTTTCTCCAGCTTTTGGAATGAAGGTTACTATTGCCCTTCTCAATGCTTCTGGTATATAACCTACTTCGACTAATTCTAACCAAATGTGGAAGAATTTCGTCTTGTCCTTGCTGGAGCAATGCTGGGAAAATCCCATCTGCTCCAGGTGCTTTGAAAGGTGAAAAGGTGTTCATAGCCCATTTCAACCTATCGTTACTACAAATGTGCTTGGCCATTGTAGTAGTTTATCTCGAAGGCCTGTTATGACCTTCGAGAGGATTATCTCCTCTATTTGGGGTACTTCCAGGAAAATGAGTTTCTAGTAAGAGTCGCACTATTTCCTCCTCATTTTCGGTATATTTGCCGTCTGGCTTCCTCAAAGCTATATCTGTGTTGACCCTACTTTTCGCCATGACTTTGTGAACTCTTGCCGCAGCAGGTGTTGTGTTTATATCTTCACAGAATTCCCTGAAGCTATTTCTTTTAGCTTTTCTAATTTCCTTGTATTAGATGTTTCTCACCTCGGTGCATCTCTGCCAGTCCCCGGTGAATTTTGCTCTATTAAAGAGGTCCCGGGTTTGAGATCTTAATTCTGACAGATGTTTGTTCCACCAGGGTGCATCTTTGCTGCTTCGTTGTTCTTGAAGAGGGCAGCTCGATTCAAATGCATCGATTATTGCCGTGTTCAGATCCTCAAGCTCATTTTCCAGGTCGAGATGGTGCTTAGCCCTTCCTTTCCTCTGGATATGTGCTAGAGTTCCTTTCAGACAGGTGTCATAGTTGTCCCAATCTGTTTTTCTTGGTTTTCTACGGAGGCTTACCTCAGGTATGCCTAGCTCTAACTTGAATGTTATGATACTATGATCGGAGAGAGATGGTTCACCCGATACTCTCCAATCTTTTACTATATGTTTTAGATCACGAGTTGCCAGTGTGACATCTAAAACTTCTTGCCTTACCCTTGTTACAAATGTGGGGGTATTCCCTATATTGTGAATGTCAAGGTTTTTATTAAGGATATATCGTCGTTCTAAGATGCAAATTGCCTAGCTCACAAAATGACAATTTTGCAGGAGAGCTAAAAAACGTTGTAAATTTTAATTAGAAGCAAACCAAATTTAAATATTTTTTAACATTTCTCGTTTTTTATATGTTAAATTAGAGATTTGGTTTGTGCGTTTGTCACCAGAAGGCACTAATACCTTTGTTTTCATCAAAAATGGACTTGGGCAATTTGCATCTTAGAACGACGATATTCTAAAAGTTGCTCACCCATTTGGTTGGTGTTGCTGCTGCCCCAAACGGTGTTGTGTGCCTTGGCATCACATGCTAGAAGTAGAGGTAGTCTCTTCTCTTCACAGTACTCCACCAGCCTTTGTACCTCTGGGGGTGGTGCTAGCCCATCTCCCTCGAAGTAGCATAATGCTATTACTATCTCCTTGCCCTCCTTCTTATGTTCGAGGAGTGCTCGAACTGGAACGAGGTCCCGAGTCATGTATTCTGAAAGACAAAAATAGTAAATATTGTTCCTTATCATAATAGAGCTACTAGTCTCTAAGACTCTCCTCAGAAACTAAGTAGAAGTAAGGGGGCACAATAGATCTTTCAGGTCTCAGTGAATGTTACCCCAAAATACATACATATATACACACATTTCTATGGTATTATATTTATACTTTGTGACGTGTTTTTCACCTTTCTTTGGTGCCTACCCACTGGGCACGTCACTTTGGACACCCTCGATGCAAAATCTTCTAAAAGAAAACTCGGGCGCCAGATTTTTGTCGTGGTTTACTCCATGGCCCCTTGACCCTTAGGGGGGTCTCGTTGAATACACTACTTCTACCATTGATTCAATATATTTTTATACAGGAACAGTTTAAAAAAAATCAATATACAAAATAATAATTTCCAGAAATATTATAAATTAGATATTTCTGGTGGTTCCAGACAGAACAAATATATACAGATTTCAAGGGCGGCGGTAGTTAGGAAAACGAGTCGACCAATGAAACTGAAAACGGTGAGCTAAACTGGATAATCAATCAACCTATGGCAACAGCCTCAGACTTGTTTGACTATGTTAAATTTACCTACTAATAAAATTATTTAAAAAAAATTAAACTCCAAAAAAACTTTACCGGCTGAAAGTTGGAGAGCTTGTGGCAAAAGCCTCTTCTCTGCCCCGCAATCAGTTGTAAATTTCAAATTATGGGAAAAATGAATAATTAATAAAATATATTGGTCTCGGAAGACAGGACAACGGATACCCAAATAAAAGGACCACTGTGATTTAAAATAGATATTCATCAACCTAATGGCAACAGCCTCAGACTTGATTGAAAATCTTATTAATTTGTTAATTAAAGCTACTAAAAAAACTAAACGAAGTTATAACCGGCTGAAAATTGGACAGCTTGTGGCAAAGGCCTCTTCTCTGCCCCACGATCAGTTTTATTTTCAAATTATCGATCATAGTTTTGAATATATTTGGGCAGTTAGGACAGGACAAAGGGTATGAGAAATTAAATCTAAAAATAGAATCTAAATTCCACTTTAAACGGTATCTTATTATTATGCTTCCTACATATTAAGCTTTCATTAACTAGTAAACTTATATTGCTTACACTAGCAATCTAGCAGGTCGGGCACTTTTAACACAAAACTAGGAAATCAGCGATAGCAGAGACAAATTCGAAGACGAACGGTACTAGGTATATGTATAATAATAATTGTCTCCGTGTTAGATTTATAATTCTAGGTTGTTCATTAGCTGCGTTTTTTACAGTTTTGGAATTTGGCATAATTGATTCTTTTATATTTGAAGTTTTTTTTTGCAAAGGAGGAGGCAGCCGGCTTATGGAGAAATGGGCTTCGGTGAAATTTCATGAATTGTTAGTATATTGTAGTTGACGACTTTCTGAACACTAGTGTCCATGGGCCCAACTCAATCTTATGACTAGTTTCAGAGATACAGGGTGTTGAAGTTGGAAAATAGCCATTTTTTAAAAGCATGTATTTCTTATTTTCTTCAATGTATCAAGAATTTTTCCTGTGACAGTGTTTTAATTACACTAAATATCAGTCCCTTATGGGAGAAAGTTTAATTTGCTACAGGGATACCCCAAAATTAGAAAAACGGAACGTTGACTTGAAATATAATTCAACTTTCAGGAATTTCAATATCTGGCTGGATTTGCTTCTGGTTGGTTAATAATCATGAGATATGCAAACATTTTTTACAGGGCGAGTCAGAAAGTTGATCGCCCTGTATCGCCTACATTTCTGTGATACTTTTATATTACCTTTGCTTTGAGTTTGTTGGTTGGATGTAAAAGTTTTGTCAAGCCTATCATTATTTTCTTCATATAATTATGTATATCGGTATTGTCGATGTTGTTTACGTTATACCATGATCTAATATAAAGGAATATTATTAGATGGCTGGAGCTCTAATAAATAAATTCCATCCCCCAATAACCATGCCTGGTACCTTACAAACAGCGCAGGAAATATTAGATCAATTAGAAGAAGTTAATATTATGCAAACAAGAGTTCAAGCTGAAAACCTACATTTAAGGAATGGTCATTGGACTCTATTAAACCACTAGCACGCACCTGTATTTCCTCGTTTGGATTTACATTATTTGAAACAGCTGACGGGAATTTACTCTAGGTTTCATAATTCATGTAAATATATGTTGTGGATAGCTTTCTCTGTTGCTCATGTGGCCAGTGTTTCATGGTTTTTGGGTTTAGCCACATACGAACAGAATGTGAAATATCATCTACTCGTCTCCTGAATGAAATAACTAATGCAGCTGAAAGGATAGAACCAGAAAACATAGATCATGGTCCAGATATTGTAGAACTTTGAATTCGTTCAGTTAGTTTTTTCCGATATCAAGATCAGCTTATATTTATTTTGTTTGTTTTTATGTATATGTCGATCATGGTATAACGTAAACAACATCGAAAATACCGATATACATAATTATAGAAGAAAATAATGATAGGCTTGTCATCATATTGTCGGGATAAAAAAATGATCATAGCAAGTTGACAAAACTTTTACATCCGACCAACAAACTCAAAGCAAAGATAATATGAAAGTATCACATAAACTCACCGAGGAAATATTTAATTACAGGGAGATTTCCAAAAAAAATCGATTCTCGGATTTTCTTCCATACATATATTTTGAATAGCCCTGTATATTATATATGAATTATATATATTTCAAAATGACTTAATGTCACCTACTAATATGCAAACAAAGTATATAAAATTTTATCAAATGTAGGATACAGGGCGATCAACTTTCTGACTCGCCCTGTAAGAAATGTTTGCATATCTCATTATTATAAACCAACCAGAAGCAAATCCAGCCAGATATTGAAATTCCTGAAAGTTGGATTATATTTCAACTCAACGTTCCGTTTTTCTAATTTTTGAGTATCCCTGTAGCAAATGAAACTTTCTCCCATAAGGGACTGATATTTAGTGTAATTAAAACACAATCACAGGAAAAATTATTGATACATTGCAGAAAATAAGAAATACATGCTTTTAAAAAATAGCGATTTCCCAACTTCAACATCCTGTATCTCTGAAACTAGTCAAAGGATTGGGTTGGGTCCATGGACACTATTGTTCAGAAAGTCGCCAACTACAATATACTAACAATTCATGACATTTCACCGAGGCCTATTTCTTCACAAGCCTCCTCCTTTGCCAGACAATTTTTGTATGTATAGATAGATGTAAATTATATGATTACAGTGTTATCATTGTTGACAGGTTGCTTAATTTGACAGGAATATTGGGGAAGCGGCAAAATTGTAAAAAGAGTATTCTTTACACTATTTTCCAAGCTTTCGGAATATCTTTATTTCCAATTTCAAGGATAGCATTCGAGATTGTATTACAACATCTAACAATAATTTTGATTTGAATTTAAAAAAAAAATAAATGTCTAAATGATGTCAAACAAAATCGTTTGATTGATAATTATTCATTAGTTTTTTATAGAATAAGAACAAGTTTAAAATTATAACTAACCTATATCTAAGAATATCGAGATTAGTTAGGTTCATCTTCTTTTTTTTTAATTGTCTGATGTTATTTTAACCTCACATGTTTGAAATAGACGAATTTGGAATTTGATGACCTTCATGTTTCTTATAAATAGTCAAAAGGTAGTAATAAATATCACTCAAATTTGTATGATCACTCTTTCTATTAATGATATTTTGCTCTTGAGATATGTGAGCCATTTCCAAGAAAAGTCTTTTTTTTGTATTTGATTGTGTATCTAAAATACTGACAGAATCAAAATCAGTCGGTGCACAATTTTGACTACACTCAACTAAACAGTTTAGTCGTTTTTTAATAGACTGTGTGCGGTTACCCTGAGGGTGGTCGACGGCCCGACTAAAGGTTCACGCGCACTTAGCCGAAGCGCTCGAACGGAAGCGGCGCGAAGAAAATTGTAGATTTTTCGCCCAAGTAATTAATATGTAAGTTATAGTTATATGGCAGTTCACGCACTATGGCGGCGCGAAGCGAAGAGACGTGTCGGTGGACGCATGAATTCTCTTCGGACCAACTAGGAGTCGTTTCTCTTGACGCTTCGCCTGAATGCGATATGTCGCTTATTTCAGTTTTTAGCAGTATTTCATAGGAACTGGTGCTAAAGTTGGCTATTAAACCAAGAGGCTCAAAAAACGTTTCCTCTGACATACGGAAATATATGAAACATTTCTTTTCATATTGTCTAAGATCTTTGAATAAATGATGAAATTCACTATAAGACCATCTTTTGATTGGAGTGGCACTCTGTAACAAAATAGAGATAAAGATTCCCTTCTTTTCGCTATTTAGTACTCTGTAACTGAGTTCGGTCGTTTCCGAGCCTAGTTGAACATGACCGAAGATACAATAGCGAAGCGAATGATAGCGACAACTCCAAGGGTCTTTCTATTCAAGAGACATATCGTTCTGTCTTATTCTACTTAATTGTGTACGATTTTTCATCTCTGTTCGATGACAAGAGAAAAGAGGTTATGTTGTTGTTGTTGTTATTAATTTTAATTTTCTAGGGCTAGTTGCGTCAATGTGTTTGTAGAATAACATTATACCTGAAAAAACTATATAAAAGGTAAGCATTTAATTTAGAACTTAGTTTTTGGGTGTTGGGTTGTTATCAAACTACCACTTTCAGTTAAATAGTTATAGGTACCTACCAAGAACAATTTATTAATTAAAAACTGATAACTGTGTTCAAATACTGCTATTGTAATAATATTATTTTATAAATTATAGAAATATGTCACGGGCCCCAAAAACAAAAAGTTCAATGGATCACTCTCATCTCGCAATACCCTTTTTCTAACTCTGTTTTCATGCATTCTTGCAATGTTTTCGAGTTCATTCACAAGAAATCTTTGCACTGGCAATATTTTTTACAAAAACCGATAAATTAAATGCAATATAAATTGTGAGGTTACTAAAGTTAACAGATAAATCCATAAGATAAATGTCAAATTTCTTCTTCTCTTTTATTTTTATAACGAAATAGTCAAATTTGCATAATGTTTTCTGAATTATTAGTAGATTATTCTCTATCCGATTGACGATCCCGAATCTTGTCGAATTATAGCCGAGGCGATAGAGATTCGCTTATAGAGTACCGCATATCAAGTATGGCGATTCTTTTCGTTTGCTTATTCTTTATCTCTTTCCTTAAAATACAAATTACAGAGTGCCAGCCCTGTATTTTTTTTTGTTTTTTTCTTCTTTCATAGTGGTAATTGAACTTAATACAGAGATCCTCTTCTGACGAACTGCTCTTTGTAACTAACTATACGACGTACTTCGCTCAAATGCGCGGACACCATCAAAACGACGCTTCGTTTCGCAAAGCTTCCATTCGCGTCGCTTCGGCTGAAGGTGATTTTCCACAGTTCCCTCATCCGGCGATACGATCATCCGAAAGTTTTGTGATTGGTGGAAAAATTCAAAATTGACAAGCCGCCAAATATTTGCCGACAGTTTTAACTTACGTCCGTCATGGGAAAAAGTTTATAAATGTACAACTTTTATCCGTCTCGGATCTGATTTAATCCAACTTTTTAATGATCTGCTTTTTTTGTGATATTATTTCAGAATTAATAATAATATTTATAATGAAAGACGATTAAAAGCAACGAACAGTTTGCTGTTAATTGCAAATGTGTCGCCAAAAAGTTTAAAAGTGATATGTCACTTTTTTTCTTTTTAGAACGTACGACTGTTTCGAAGCAATGGAAATTGGCAATTTCATTCATCCGATACAATTAACAATCGGACATCGGATGCGTGAACCTTAAGTGGCGTCGTCAATAACGTAGTCGGAGAACTACAGAGAAACAGAGGCGAAGGTAGCGTATAATTGTGAAATGAGAACAAGCAGTTCTTTTGGAAGATGTACCTCTTAATACTAGAAAGCACGTGTGGTTCATGTATGACGGTGCTCCTCTTCATAATGCAGTGATTGTAAGCGAATTTGTAAAAAACGTTTTTCCAGACCATTGAATCGGACGAGGATCTCCACGCCCGTGGCCCCCTAGGTGAGTCAGTATATCTAAAATCGCTCATTTACAAAACCCCGATATTAAACTTAGGAGGTCTTCAAAATCGTATCATACAAGGCAGTAATGTTATTCGTAACAATCCTGTATCTTCGAACGTATTCGGCAATCCAGTAGACGTCGAGCGGATGCTGAAGGTGCACATTTTGAACATATGCTCTGAAATGTACTGTTTTTCCTTTATGTTTAACACATGTTGTTGCTTCTAATAAAATAATAAAACAATTCAACACCCTGTATCTCATTAACGACAAGACTTATCACACATGTTTATAACAACTTTTCGTCTTAAAATGGAGTGACGAAGCGCTCACTACAATATTACTTAGGAAACACCCTGTACATATGGTAATAAAATATCATCGTAATAATTATCAATTTAGAGTTTTCATACATTTTTAATTATTATTGAAGTGGAATTAATTTAGAATTAATTTAGATTCATTTAACATAGAAATTAAACTAGATTCCATAAAGTAAGGGTCGAAACAATAAATTCAAGTATTCTGTTGTTGCAGCAAGCTATATAGATAGCACAATTACACAACAGAATGAAATTTGTGATAAACTTTTGATGGCTGATAGTATGCCATCCACAACCAAACAGGGTGTTTCTAGAAGTTTTACTGATGACAACTCTAATGAAGAATTAGTGGAGCCACTCCATACTCAAATTAGAGTTACGGAAGTAAGTAATACCACAAAATTTTTAAACTTCTGTACTTGAAAGGGCCAAATACATACCACTGGATGCTCAAAATAAGCTTACGTGTTTTCATTTTCAATTTAAACTCTATGTTTGAGAAGCAATAAATGTATTATTATTATTATGCTTTTCACCGGAGCGCAGAGTCCTATCTTTTGTTCATCGAACTACCAGAATTCCTTCATCCTGTCTATAATAAATTTATTTTGCATCTGCGTACCTATTACCAATATGTATAGCTGTTGTTGTTGTGTACTGTTGCTGTTTTATTTTTTTTTTAATTTTGATGTACTGGCTTCCCCCCGTAGGGTTATGGCGCCCTACTAAGAGGCTGTGCTAATTATTTACTTTTTCTATCGATGACAAAATTGTTGAAATGTCTTGTTTACAAATTTGAAATTCGTATGAAAACTATGCTTGAATTATTTAATATGACACAATCACTGTTGACTCATTGAAAAAATAATCAATGGTCAAGAGTGGAATATTGAAGAATCGTGTAGTGTTCTGAATTTTGATTAGCTTTCCTTAATAGGTCAGGTGACGAAGGTGAAAGAAGTTCTATGTATGATTGTGTACCTATTTCAATTTTTTGTGATTCTTCAGTTGTTATGTACTATTAGACACTGGTGAGTTATATTTATATATCTAATTATCAATAGCTCTCACTTTGATAAATACCTTTTAAAAAGTCAAATACCAATTATCAGCAGTAACTTAACAGTTAACAGTCCTAAGGTTGAAAATCAATTTATAATTTAACATTAAAATTCATTTGTCCACGACCACTTAATAATAAGTCAATATTTCACCTCCTAACAAAAGGTATATGGTACCCATATATCTACTAGAGTGAATTATGAACTCATAATTCACGCTTCTGCATTTAAATAACATGCCATGACAACTCAACACTCAAAAATTTCGGTACATAGATCAATAGAGATGGGGGGTACAATATGAAATAAACTATTAAATCTGCGTATTTTGTTTGGGAAATTTGTTTCCGAAATATATCGTATCGATAAAATATCCACATTTTTAGTATTGATACTTTTCATAACGGTATTTTTTAATATTGATATTTTTAAAACAATATATTTATAGCGGTACGGTGTATCGATACTTTACACAGTATCACCCATCTCTATATGTCATATTTGACGTACTCCTAAAATTTATTAATTTTGACGTTAGAATTGTCAATAATACCAAATTATTACTTTCCGTTCTACACTCGCATTATATTTAATAAAGAAATCAAGGGTCGTGGATAAAATATAGTATTCTACTCGCAAGTTATGGCCATTATTTACTCGGGTTACTTGCGCCCGTCGCCTACTGCTAGGGAAGCAAACTATCATAAGTTGCTCGTTCAATAATATACTATTAATTATTCATAATAGTGGGTAGCAAATAAAAAAAAATAAAAATTTTATTTAGCCTCCTGAAACATATTTGCAGACAGGCGGGTATTAAAAAAAAATACACTAGACAAAATATAAAACGGTTCGTGTACAAGACAAATCAGAGGAACATATAAGTTATACAGACTCAGTGGCTTTATAAACGGGGCTATCGTATTCAATATTACTGAAATATTTCACGGTACTGAGCAGCGGTGTAACAGAATTTGAAAATTAATTTACAAAACGTTATTAATAACCTATATGCACAAGAGAGGAAGAAATTTCAACGAGACCCGAGACAGTCGGCGATTCGATGAAATTCCTAACAGAATTAGTCTAGTCGACAAGTTGAAAATGGTACAAAATAGAGATACTGCTCTTAAAATTATGTGCGATAGCTCACTGGATCCGGAATGACGTCTAGAAAAATGTGCCAAAAGCGTGTATTAGCACATCAAAAATTGCAAAAGTTATAAACAATAAAAGATGAAAAAAAATGGCATTTCGTTTTTTGCCAATATTTAATAAACTATTAATATTTAAGAAATTTCAAAAAAAGATTCTGAAAGAGGAGGAAATTTCCAATAAAAAACTCCTAACTCCCGGAACTATATCTCCATTATTTATAATTTTAATTTAACGCTGAAAATAAGTCTGCGCGTGACATTTTTAGGATGCGCGCGTTGCGTCAAAAGCGAGTACAGCACATTAATTAATTTATTTAAGGTATTGGATATTTTTTTTTAAATTTGAAAAAATTATGGTGTGTACTGAACACTATAAATAATTTATTCCCGTTGGAAATTTTACTTAAAGTTAATTTTTCAACGAGTTAAACAATAATTGTTAACTAACGAAATTTTCTCGAACTACCGTCTTAATTGTAAGTGAAAAAAAATGTTTAAATAATGGTCGTAAAAAATGTTCGCTTCGTAGAGCCTTTCTTACATATATACTTAACAAGATCGTGCTTCTAAAGTTAAAAAAATATTTATACTTTGTTTATAACAATTTTTTTACTTGAACAAAAACTTAAAAATCCAAGTAATGTTGTTAAAAAAAATTTTTTTTTCTAAATCATCATATTATCGTTTTTTTATTAATACAAGATATTTATTGATTTGTAAAAAAAAAATTTCCCGCCATTTGTTGATACATTTTTTATAAACAAATTGATTAAATCAATATTTTTAAAAACATTTTTTTCACAACTTTATTACATTACAAATATTATGATTTAAAAAAAAAAATTTCCCTAATAACAATTTTTAATTGTTTATAATCGTTTTTTTTATATTTCTAGTGTTTAAATAATTAGTTAAGAAATAATTTTTTTTCTAAACATCATAATTGACAGTCCTCTATGAAGTAACAAAAAAAAATTTTTTATCAACAATTCTATTGTAATAAACAAATATTCAACTTTTTTTAATTTGTTTCTAAAACTCCTAAAATTAACAAAAACAACCATATATAACAAAGTATAGAAAACATTTTTTTTCAATTTTTTATTGTACTTTTAAAAAACACGTGTTACAAAAGTTGCTGCTTCGTTTGTCTACTAAAAAACTAAAATAACTTTTAAACTATTAGAGATACGAAAATAAACATTCCAGTCGATTTTATAAATGGTTAAACGGTCTTTTAAATGAATTATTGAAAAAAAATTTAGTTATTACTAATTTATAGTTACGCGCATTTGTTTATAAAAACTTATATTTTTTTCGATGTTTTTCGAACTTTCGTGACTCCTAACTTTTTAAATAATGCAGATACGGTTACAGACCTTTAAGGCTATTCTGTCAAGTAATAAAATATATAAACGTTGTAGTTATTTATTTATAAATCATGTCATTTTTTAATTAATTATTGGCATTTTTCTCTAAATTTTTTTTCATTTCATAAAAAATTAATGTCGATTACTATCTATTCATTTATCATAAGCAGAAATTTATACAAGCAATGTTAGGATATAATTGTATTGTTAAAAAAACTTTTGATTTTCATTAATAACAGAATTTTATTTGCATGAATTACAAAAATAATAATAAAAGTAATATTAATGATAATCAAAATTTTAAAAATAGTATTTATATGGAGTTAAATACATCGTTTTCTTCGTTTTTTTTGGGGAGATTTAGATAATTCATTTAAAAGATCGTTTAACAATTTATAAAATCGACTGGGATGTTTATTTTCGTATCTCTAATAGTTTAAAAGTTATTTTAGTTTTTTAGTAGACAAACGAAGCAGCCGCTGCAACTTTTGTAGCACGTGTTTTTTAAAAAAAAATTTTTTTCTATACTTTGTTATATATGGTTGTTTTTGTTAATTTTAGCAGTTTTAGAAAAAAAATTGAAAAAAGTTGAAAATCTGTTTATAACAAATTGGTAAGTTAATAAACAATAGAATTGTTGATAAAAATTTTTTTTTTTTGTTACTTTATAGAGGACTGTCAATTATGATTTTTAGAAAAAAAATAATTTCTTAACTAATTATTTAAACAATAGAAATATAAAAAAAAAGATTATAAACAATTGAAAATTGTTAAGGAAAATTTTTTTTTTTAAAAATCATAATATTTGTAATGTAATAAAGTTGTGAAAAAAAATTTTTTAAAAATATTGATTTAATCAATTTGTTTATAACAAATTTATCAACAAATGGCGGGAAATTTTTTTTTTGCAAATCAATAAATATCTTGTATTAATAAAAAACGATAATATGATGATTTAGAAAAAAAAAATTACTTGGATTTTTAAGTTTTTGTTCAAGTAAAAAAATTGTTATGAACAAAGTATAAATATTTTTTTAACTTTTATGGCACGATCTTGTTATGTATATATATAAGAAAGGCTCTACGAAGCGAACATTTTTTACGACCATTATTGAAACATTTTTTTTCGCTTACAATTAAGACGGTAGTTCGAGAAAATTTCGTTAGTTAACAATTGTTTAACTTGTTGAAAAATTAACTTTAAGTAAAATTTCCAACGGGAATACATTATTTATAGTGTTCAGTACACACCATAATTTTTTTAAATTTTAAGAAAAATATTCAATACCTTAAATAAATTAATTAATGTGCCGTACTCGCTTTTGATGCCACGCGCGCATCCTAGAAATGTCACGCGCAGACCTATTTTCAGCGTTAAATTAAAATTATAAATAATGGAGATAAAGTTCCGGGAGCTGGGAGTTTTTTATTGGAAATTTCCTCCTCTTTCAGAAACTTTTTTTAAAATTTCTTAAATATTAATAGTTTATTAAATATTGGCAAAAAACGAAATGCCATTTTTTTTTCATCTTTGAATGTTTATAACTTTTGCAATTTTTTATGTGCTAATACACGCTTTTGGCACATTTTCCTAGACGTCATTCCGGATCCAATGAGCTATCGCACATAATTTTAAGAGCAGTATCTCTATTTTGTACCATTTTCAACTTGTCGACTAGACTAAATAAATTTAATTTCCGAACGAGACTTTCGAGTCGCTCAGTAATCAAATATTATTATTGACAACCAACAAGTCCTACTAAGAAACTGAATACACGGAAAGAGAAAGAAATTTCAACAAGACCTGAGACAGTCGGCGATTCGCTGAAATTCCTGTAAATAAATAAATTTAATTTCTGAACGAAACTTTCGGATCGCCCAGTAATCAAATATTATTTCTTGAACCAAAACTATTAACAAACTAAAACAACGGAGGAAGAAATCTCAACAAGACCCGAGACAGTCGGCGATTTGCTGAGATTCTTGTTAAAAAATAAATTTAATCCCTGAACGAGACTTGCGAGACATCCAGCAAACAAATATCATTTCTTAAAACCAGAAAAACTTACTAATAAACTAAATTCACGGAAAGAGAAAGAAATCTCAACAAGACACGAGACAGTCGGCGATTTGCTGAGATTTCTGTAAAAAAAAAATAATTTTAATCCCTGAACGAGACTTGCGAGACGTCCAGCAATCAAAAATTATTTCTTAAAACCAGAAAACTTACGAATAAACTAAAGCAACGGGAAGAGAGAAAAATCTCAACAAGACCCTAGACAGTCGGCGATTTGCTGAGATTCCTGTAAAAAAATTAATTTAATCCCTGAACGAGACTTCCAAGACGTTCAGCAATCAAATATTATTTCTTAAAACCAGCAAGTGAAACCCTAATAAAAACTTAAGTAAAACAAATCAATGTAAAGTGAAAGACCAGTGGAAAAAAACCGATGCTTACCAAAAATTGGATTCTTAGTCCCAGCACAAAACAAATTTACGAACCAAATTATTTAAATAAACTTTTCAAGGTAAACGGAAAAAAATATATGTCGGATAGATTACAAATTTATTTATCGGAAAACAAAAGAAAAGTTAAAAATGCACAATAAGAATACCACTGAGTACCATATATAACAAACGGACGTAAGTCTAACAAATTTATTCATTTGTAGAATACATTAAATTCAATAATCAAAATAATTGCGGGTTGAAATAAAATTAAAAACGGAAATATGAAGTGCAAAATAAAATTTTACCTTTTAAACACTTTTTCAAAACTCGGTCACTTCCGACGGACGCTGTATGTATATTCTCAGTACGGAGAGAAGAAGCCTCTTTTAAACTCTCGTTTTGCTATTTATACCTTCTTTCCCACTAATCGATTCAAAATAATTTTTGCCCAAAAACTAAATCTAATTACTTTATACCAAAATTCATACGGAT
Organism: Lochmaea capreae; assembly: GCA_949126875.1. NCBI lineage: Eukaryota > Metazoa > Arthropoda > Insecta > Coleoptera > Chrysomelidae > Lochmaea > Lochmaea capreae. The sequence goes on from OX421396.1 coordinate 11,350,546, forward strand.
ATACCGAACGGCCTAAATATTATAATCAAATAAAATTGAAAGGTATATATACCGGACGGACCAAATATTATAAACCAACAGACTTGTTATCAAATTGTTTTACCAGGTAACATTTATATTCACTGCCTCAGAACATTTGAAATTAAAGAAACTGAGTAGGGAGGAAATAACACGTTACATACTTTATATCTTGAAAACCAAAATTAATACTAGAAAAGAAAATAATACTACAATTCAATTTAGTATTAGACCTGAAAAGTAACTTCGTTACACACCCTCCTTACTTCGGTAAAAAAAATAAATGAACGAAAGCGTAGCTTTTGTTCATTTAATTTTTTTTTCTCATTATATTTAAAGGTCTATGCCCATATCGGATAAACTAAATACAATCTTACATATTTACACTTTCAATATTGAAATCCAAAATATTCAGCTGCGATTTCGGTAACCTAAACTTGATTGACGCGGCTGATTCCTCTTCTACAGATCCCTGGAGCGGAACAGTTCCTCCTGGGTCCAAATCCTCGTATCGGTGGGCAGCGATGTCTTCTTGAGTGTCGCTCACGTACGGCTCCGGTGGGGTCAGAAGTTTTCTCGGTGCCTGCATATAGGTTACACTGTATGCCTACGTCCTGGGTTTCTCGGAGTTGTGGTCGGGGAACAATGTGTACCTGCACTGCTACGGATCTCGTGAGTTCTCGGGTCGGGGTGGTAGAAGCGTTTTCCCCTACTCCCCTACACGGACAATCTCGAGACATTTGTCCAATTTGCCCACACCGGGAGAAAAACACAACATAGGGGCGGTTGCAGCTCCCTCGGCGGTGTCCTGAGGTTCCACACCTCCAGCACAAATTGTTTGTGATCGGTACAAAACGGGGGTTTCTTGATGCTTCTAAACGGATACGGTACGGTGGCGAAGGAGGTGGGTCTTCACGGAGAAGGTGGAATGTGTAATACACCCCGGACCCATATTCCGCCACGGTTTCAGAGACGTCCTGGACGGGGTTGTAGTCCTCGTCCATGGTTAGCACCGTCCTCCGTTCATATAGGGTGCAGACCACCCTTGTCTCCACGTAGGTACCTTCCTCCGGTGGTGGTGGGGATGACGGGGGGGTTTGGCCATAGCAGTACATCTCGAATAGGCCAGGATCAAATTCTTCCTCGAACTCCGTATCGGAGATCACGATGAATTCCTCTCCGAAGAGGTCGTCCGGAACGGTAGGGTTGGGTAAGTGCAGCTCTTCCCACTCCTCTGGAGCTGCTGCGGTGGGGAAGTCGGTTAAATCCACCATCCCGTCGTCCTCCAAATTCGACCAGAATAGTCCGGATAGGACCGACTTTGGTACGGCGGCGGGTTCGGGTCGTTATTCATACTGTAACTGAAAGTAATTATGTAACAACTGGTTTTAAATTCTTTATATGTACGTGTTTATATCTTTTGCCTTTGTCGTTCCGCAGATCATAAACTACCGGAGACACAACTTTTACAACTTTATACGGACCGGAATATTTTGGAGCTAGCTTTGCGGCCACATGATCCACAGCGGAGGATAATGTATGCTCCTTCTTCATTACTTCATCACCGACGGTGCATTTTCAGTCTCGGCGACGTAAATTATAATAACGGCTTTGATTAGTAAACGCTCTAGACAGGTTTAAACGGACCAAATCGAAACTTTCCTGCAACTTTTCCATTCGCAGGAGATGCGGTTTCGAATCCTCTTCGGCGGGAGAGAATTCCGTAGAATCATGTTTTGCATTATTTATCTGTCTTGAAACATTACAATATAACTGATTCCCTTTTTACATCGTGGTAACGGTCCAATAATATCGGAGTTAACGGTCTCCCATGGTCGTCGATTTGAAGTCGGTCTCATTTTTCCTGGCGGCTTTTGTTGTGACGGTTTATATTTTTGACATTTTAAACATTTTCTCACGTATTTGGTGATGTCAATAGTACGACCTGGCAATACGGGTGATATTCTTAGCGATTCCCAAATGTCCGGCACTTGCAGCATCATGGTTTTCTTCCAGAATACGGATTCTTTGTGATTTTGCTACACACAGCTTCCAGGGATCAGACAAATATGGCTCTCTGAAGTCGTTTATATACCAAAAATGACGGTACAATCGGTCTTCTCGAACGCAGTAATCCGGAAACTTCTCTGGATCCTTCTGGACCTCTTCTTTTTGTTCCGGTACCAGGAAAATTCGGCGGTTACCGACGGAACACCTCCATTAGATTTTCCAAATGCTGTTCAACGTTTTCCCCAAAACTATGATGTCATCCAGATAAGCGAAGGCGTAAGGGTCTAAATCTGGACCTATCAGTTGATCAACCAGTCTCTGGAACGGGGCAGATGCGGAGTGTAACCCAAATGGAAGGTCTGTGAATTGGAAAAATTCACGTCCCGGTGCGGTAAAGGCGGTAATGGGTTTGCTTTCTGGCGTTACCAGTACCCACTCTTCAAATCTAAATTGGAAATGTACTTGGCCTTTCGCAGTTTATCCAGTATTGCATTGATAAATGGAAGAGGGTAGGCATCCGCCATTCTAGCCTCATTAACTCTACGGAAATCGATACAAAAACGGTTCTTTCCATCTTTCTTCTTAACAATCACAATCGGAGAACTCCACTGACTTGTAGAGAGTTCTATTACTCCTTCTTTTAACATCGCGTCTATTTCGGTATTGCACAGTTGCACACTTCTTTCATTCTTGTATTTTGGGGTCGGTATCTCTGTTTGATCGGACGGGGTTGAAGCAAACACAAATTTAATTTTTCACTCGGGTAAATTATCTCTAATGGACATCCTATATTACCATAATTGTTGTTATTTCCTAAATCTTCCAGTGATAGCACGGTTTTTCCAAATTTATCATCTTTTTTTTTATCCCTCCACTCTACGAGAAACGACGGAACGACCTCCTTGTCAACCCCTAAACTTCCCAGGGAAGACACAGAGACTTTAATAACGGACTGCTCCTTGTCAACCCCTAACACTAGGAAAGACTCAGAGACTTCAAAAACAGATTGCTTCTTGTCAACCCCTAACTCCAGGGAGGACGCAGAGACTTCAGCAACGGTCTGCTCCTTGTTAACCCCTAACAACAGGGAAGACCTAAAGACTTCAGAAACAGATCTTTCTTTATTAACCCCTAACAACAACGGGGAAAATTCGGAAACTTCAGAAGCGGATTGCTCCTTCTCAACCCCTAAGACGGTCTTCTGTAAGACGATGGGTGATTTCTTCCTCACAGATGAATGGAACATCTAGCTCTTTCCTGGACGTTTTCGCTACTTCCAATATTGCAACCGGATTGGTTAATTGTGAACACCTTACTAGTTCATCTTTCACGTATATTTTTCCGGTTACTAAACCCAGATGGAAATTATATTTTTGTAGGACATCATGTCCTAATACAATGTCGGTTATCAGACCAGGGAAATACTCCAATGAACCCTCCATAGTGACGTCATTGATCTTCCATTGAAGTTCATATATGTCGGTCATAGAGACTAAATTTCCATTAGCTAAACGGGCCTTTGAAGCTTGACGGGCGGTAGTTTAATTTCTTTGGGAAAATATCTTAGTTACTTGATCACCAATATATGATTTTGTCGCTCCGGTATCTAAGAATGCCCGGAACTCTAGAAAATACTCCTTCCTTACGGCAACGAGAACAGAACATCTTCTTAGGGTTAGGGCAATTATTTCTGACGTTTCCCGACTCCCCACAGAGGAAACAGTTTGGTCGACGGGTAGATGATCCAGGTGAGTGATGAGTACTATCTGGCGGCGGACGACGATAAGTATCGGTGGGTGGCGGTTGGCTGGGACTGGCGATGGGCTCTCTGGATGGACCAGGGGTCGAGTTATTGGATCGTCTATATCTTTGTGTCCCTGTCGGCTGCGGACGGAATGTTCCACGGTTCGATCCACTGGTGTTGGGTACATTCTGGAGTTCCTTCCTAAGGAGCTAATACTCCCTTACAGCTTGGCAGAACGTGGAAAAATCATGAAAATGAAATTGTACGATTATCGGTTCCTGAGATATGGCCGGTGTCCATTCTTATTGGGCCACCTGGTACATAAAGGCCTTAGCTTACTTTTTGAAGTTACTTTATTTTATTTTTTGAATTTGTGAATTTTTAAAGAAATCAACCTCACATATTCATTTTTTCTTCTGGTAGTTTTAAATTATTAATAAACCTTAAACAGTATGCTGTTAACCGAACCATCCTACTGAAACTTGGAAATGTTTAAAAATATTTGGTATTAAAAACTTGACTAGACAAAGTTATTTTTGGCACTGTTTTGCCTTCTGGAATATTTTGAGTGGATCACTTAAAATTGATAATATTTGAGTTTTCTGACCATTTTTTGGATTCAATGAAAAAATCCGAACCGTTTATGTTGGAACCACGAGATATATCTGCTCTGGATTCTTATCAGACAAAATATGATTTCAGTCTTCGCTGTTTGTCAATTGCTTAATTTCCGCGACACGATTTGCCATTGTCTGTACGAAGGTAAATATAACTAGCATATGCCTTGTCGCCCGCCTCCAAAAAACCGTGAATTTCGATGAGTTTTGGCTCCTTTACTACGACGTGACGTGAAATATGCAAAGAACCAACCTGAGATAATTCGTTTCTTACATCCAACCATTCTGTATACAGGGTGTTTCAAAAAAAGGTGTCCCGTCTCCAGAAACTGAAAAATAATTGAGGTTTGCTTCGTAAAAAACTTTCATAACGCCATCCGTATTTAAGATAAAGGGCGTTGAAGCAAAACAATTTATACACATTTTTTACGATTCTGCCGAAACTACTGGCAACATTTTGTACGAATATGTTTTGGAAGCTGATACATACTATTAATTTGTTTTCATATCTGACTCTCATAGAGGGCGCTAGTTACACGGTTCGTACCAAGTAGAATTGAACATTTTTTAAGGTTAGATTTATTAATTAAAATTTCAAGTGAACTTAAACATCATTCAATTTTACACCAATAAGGGACTCTCGGTAAAACTCGATACTGTGAACCGTTTTTGGAATATTTTGATTTGAAAATTATTAAGTAATAAGTTTATTAATTATTATATTATTATTATTAATAAGTGTGCATTATGTGAACTAAAAATTTTTTTGTAAAGTTAATGAGACCTCATCGATAAAATGGATACAAGCTAAAAAAATTGGGATTGAGGGCTTTCCTATCTTGTAACGTATCACAAAAATAATCCATTCTAATCGGTATATCTCGATTTTCTCTTTGCCATGGCAAACTGTCATTTATTGGTAGTTATGACGATAAGCCAACTATAATTAGATTTTTGCAACCTGGTTATTTGTAAAATTAGACATTGTTTTTCAAAATGTTCTCAAATGCTGAATGCACTGAAACTCTAGTGCCGCTGTTATGCCTTATGCTGAAGAGTTTCCTAGAAGAAACTCACCAAGTGAAAATACATTTAGAACCATTGAACGACGTTGCCGAGAAGATGGGAATGTGAGACCAAAAAAATAAAATAAAATCTGGAAGGCCAAGAACAACAAAAACCATTAATAATGCAAATATTATTTTAAGATCCAACAGTTAGCATAAGGAATATGGCAAGATAAACAAATACGTCTTCTTCAAGTACTTTGAGGATACTTAAAGAGCAGCAGCTCTATCCTTATCATTACCTACAGACAAGTTCAAGAGGTCTTTGCCAGACGATCACCAGTTAGAATGGATTTTTGTAAAATATTACAAGGAAGGACATCCCTCAATCCAAATGTTTTTAAATGTATTCTTTTTACGGACGAGGCCACCTTTATGCACACTACTGTTGTGATGAGAATCCACAAGATAAAAGGGTATCACACTACCAGCACTCATTTAAAGTTGATGTTTGGGCAGCAACTTTAGATAACAAACTAATAGGTTAACACATTCTACCTGGAAATTTGAATGGTGATATGTACCTGGATTTTTCAAACAATCACTTATTTGAGATATTAGACGATTTAACGCTGAACAAGCGAAGATCACCATTTTTTATACACGATGGAGCACCACCGCACTTTGATAGAAGGTGTCGTAATTGTTTCAGTAACCATTTCCCGAATCGATGGATTGGTAGAGGTGCAGAAGCTCCGATTCATTGGCCTCCTTCGTCATGCGATTTTAATCCTTTGGACTATAGTCGACGTAAAACTTATAGTGCCAGGCGATCTAATCGTATATCCCCTTTAAGTTATGTTGCGGAGCTAGACTCTGAAAGGTATTATTATTATCTCTGCTTACTTACCAAACATAATTCTATATTGTATTTGACGTTACGTAATTGTTGAAAGAGCGTTAGGTTTAAACGGGATACCACACGTTAACTGAGCCCTTTTTGTATCCCATTAGATTTTTTTATGGAAAACGAAATTTCAAAGCCATAAACAAAACTAAATTCTATGAAAAAATAACAAACAAAAGAAATTTTATAACAATGAATAAAACAATTCATTAAAAATAAATATAATTTCTAACTCCAATTTGTCACTACATAAGTAACATAAAAAATATATTGAACTTAATTAACTTTTTTCTTCCAAAAATTCTATTAATCCTTCTTCCATACCACCTGCTTCACTATCACTATCGTCTTGTAAATCAATAATAAACTAATTTCCCCCATTAATATGGACTTGTCCAATGGTCTTATACTCATCTTCAATTTTGATTACTTTTTAAATCATTTTCTGCCAGTCGGCATACACGACCCATCAGTCAATCCTTTCTTAACCGTATCGTGTGTATCATACCAAGTTTCGTCCAAATATGTATACAATTGGCCGGTTCTCTTCTCTATACTTAGTTACTTGTTCCTAGTATGTATACCACATATCCACTGTTCTTCTGCTTTCCATGACTGTTTGACCTTTATTAATCGTTTTGAATCCCAATTTTTTAATCCAGTTTTCAATGGGTTTCTGACAGCAATTTACATTACGGCCGGCATTTGTTAGTTTATTTCTTATTATTTCAATTGTAGGTAACTCATTTCTTCTGTAACAGTCATAAATAGTGGTTTTTAATAATTTTATCAAAGACGCATCTAAAGGTTTGACCGATCCCTTATCACATCGCTTCTTGTCTTCATAAGGCCCATTCTTGGTTATTTTACGTATAGTTGACAGGGGAACTTGTGTTAAAACAGATACTGCTTGCATTAATTCTGTTTTTTCATGGAAACCAAACTTTTTCTTGTACACATTGAAACATATTTTCTGTGCTCCCAAATTTAAATGTCGTCGAATTCTGTTTTCATTACTTTCACTATCACTAAAATCATCACTCTCATCACTATTATTTAAATTTTCGTCGTTATTATAGACAATATTTTGGACCGAACTCGATATTTCCCACATGGTAAATATATAATGTTCAACTAAAAATATAATTTCTAATAAATATGAATATTTACCTACAATTTCCACACAAAACACAAGAGACACTACACTTTGTTGACGTCAGACCACCGACTATAAAAAGAACACGTGCGTGCTCCCTCAAAATAAATAAACCCTCTCTCAAAAATAGTTATAGTTCAGTCAAAGATGTAAAAAATAATGGATTTTTTGAATTTTACTCCTTAATAAAACGAGATATAAGGTAGTGTTAATTGTTAATTGTCTGGTATTGTGTTTAAGATGTTTTTAAATATAAATAGGTTAAAATTGTTTAGTTTAAAGCAAAGTTTGATTGGTATTCGTGTTATAAATAGCAGATAAGTGAACAAATAGATATTAGATTGAAAGAATCCGTGAATACATTAAAAGAAAGCTCGAGTCGTGAATTAGGTAAAGATTCGTTAAAAAATGTGTTTTGTTCTATACATTAACGCTAAGGCCACTTTCAGATAGGATTGATGATTTGTTCTGACGATCGGTCGTGATTCATTGTTTTACATTGCTTTATATGTGACCGATGATACGCGGACATGTGAATGATAAATATAAAAAAATGGATCAGACCGATCGACACTACTGATCATCAGTCCTTTCTGAAAGTGGCCTTCGTATCTTAAAAAGTAGGATGGCGCTCCATAATTGCGGCTTAAAACTAATCGTCAGACAGTCGATAAATTTATTTAACAAATAAAAATTATTAAACACACTTTTTCCGTTTATTAATATCGATATGAATGAATTATTGTAATTAACATTTTGATAAAGACAATATACCAAAGTTTGCACTCGCCAATACTGCAGCAGGTAATTGCGCAGTGTTTTCTAACTCCATAACTGCACAATTAAAAATTTACAATAACTTTTTCACAATGACAACTTTTTTGACAATTCGCATTTTATTTTTCAATGATAACTGAGATTTTTAGCAAACGTGATTTTCACGTGAAATTGAAAATGTATGTCAATTGGTATGGATTTGACATTATTGTCTTCTAATAGTCTTTGTGGAAAAGTGATTTTTGTTACAAAAAAAGAGTTAAATTGTAATCAGCTCATTTGTTAATGGGCGATTAATATTATTAATCGCCTTCATTAACAAACTAGTTTATTAAATAACTATTAACGATTATTAGTTGAAATTATAACATTAAATTAATTTATCGTCAACTAAGTTAGCATTTTCAATAATTATAAAATTGACTGGGCTATGACGGTATACTCTTAGTCTTAGGATCAAACAAAAAGCCGGCAACTTTAAGAAGGCACTATACCGTTTACGTCGACTATACACAGTTTGGTCATATCTTAAGGAAAAGTCTATGCTACACAGATAAATTCACGTCAAGAATTGGAAGACAGAATTCAACGTCACTTTAATGACCTCATAGCTGATCCCCAACCGTCTAGAAGGTTAATGGATTCTTTAAAAAAGAGGATAGAGGTAGAAGCCTTTAAAAATAATAAAAAGTGAAAAAAATAATAGTAAAATGAAACCCATTTGAAAAGGAGGAGAATATTATAAAAATGAAGGGAAAAATAATTTACGGGCGATCTGAGGTCGGGAAGGGGAAGGGATTGAGTTTTTATGGGTAAAAAACAGTTTTTCTCGAATTCCGGCAAAACTACAAGTCCTATAGAAAAAAGTACAATGGGAAAGTTGTAGGTAATAAAAAGATCTACAGCTTCTGTATTCACACTTTACTCACAATATTTATTTATCGTTAAAATGACCGTGTCTATTTATATCATGAACGATTTCGGGATTATTTCATTGAAATTTTCTTAATTCGAATCCATATTCGGATAAAGTTGTGGAAATATTTTGTTTCTTGTAAGTGTATCGAGCTCTGATGATCCAGTGAGGGGATCATCAACGCAAAAGTCAGATGCAATTATGTCGCTTTCAAAGGAATAAGTTTCAGCTATATTTCGAGATATTTTCAACAAAAAACGCGTAGAAAGAAACGCGGCTGACAATGTGCCATAGGTGATCGTTTTGAGTTGGAAGCGTTTAACTTAATCGTCTGGTGAGTTCTTCCAGACTATTCGCTGCGAATGTCTTTCGATTTGATCAATCTATACTTACTTATACTCTGTACATTTTAGTCAAATCACCGATAAAAACACTAGTATGTTTTCTAAATCGTGATAAAATTGAAAATAAATCATTTTGGATTGTAGAACCGACTTTTAGAACGTTATTTAATGAAAGATTCGTAGATGACTTACAAGCATCGTCGAAAACAACCCTCAGTTTAGTTGGTAAACTGTCGGGTTTTTCAACATAGTGGTGCGAAATAGTGTATATAGGAGTTTTCCAATAAGAGTCGCGGGGTATTTCCGTCATGTGACCTAAGTTTTGGTATTTTTGCATGAAAGAAACGCAAGACGTTTTATTTTCGAGATTTTTCCCCAATCTTTTTTCCATAGAATATAGCTTAGTTAACGCGGATTGTTCAGAATCATGTAAATTCGAGACATTAGTCTTTAAAAGAAACTCTCACAATCTATTTCCTCTTTGGTCATTAACGAGCGAAGATTAGGATTGATATCTTCAATGATCCAGAATTTTTCCTTGCAATCGTTCAAACAATCCTAGATAAGAAAGCAATTTGATAGCATGACCTCGGATTAGTCAAGTAGTGTTTTTTTAGGATTGGAAAGTTTTTTCCCGATTAAATTTGTCCGATGTAAAGAAATGCAAAGAAAACTCCTCCGCCCAATAACATGTGAATTTCCGCGGGGACATTGAATTCTGGGTATACTAATGGCCTACCTTGCCGAAAAACCTATCATATCTGTAGTATACCAATTGTGGTACGCCACTGAGTTATTTTTGTTTCTGGTTTTTGTATGTTCGAAGTTAAAAACTAAGCGAACGGCAGTATAGTTTGTATGTAGATAATGAAGAATATACATTAAAGTTTGATGACAAGTTGGTCGATATATTTATTTCACAACCTATCATATTATAGGGATAGTAAATGTGCATCATCACATTTTGTGGCATAATATATCCCAATATCAACACCAAAAATAGGGCGGAAAATTCATAACGCCACGATTTTTTAAGTTTTTCACTATCTGTCACTTGTAATTTTGACGTTTCACGTGCATTTTTTAATTAAACGTCAATGAATGTCAAGGTTTTTGTTATATTCTCCTATTTTTTGGTATATTCGGTAGGCGAAAAACATTCGTATGTCACACATGCAGGAAACACTTTAGCAGCTCTTAACTATCAGCTGCCCTTGCTTTCTACGCTCTAATAGTTTCGGGCTCCTATAAAGCTTATGCTTATGCTCTTGTTACACAATTATACTATTTTCGCCTACCTTATCTGAAAACCAATCATATGAACACCAAAAATAGGGCGGAAAGTACTGTTTAGCAGACCAAGGGCGGAAAATTCATAACGCCACGATTTTTGAAGTTTTTCACCATCTGTCACGTACCTTGTTGGAAAACAAGTACTGAATTTTTTACAAAATATTTGACTGGAATAAAACAATATAGTCGGGGAGAGGATCACTGCATAGTGGTGGAACAAGGCATTTCCGCGGATTTTAATTTTCGTATCGGTGCTTAAAAATAAGTCTACAAAATAAAATAACATTAATTTTTCATGTATCTCATTTCGTTACTTCTAAACCTCATTCAAAAAATGGCAACAGCGCATTTCCGCGGCAAAATTTTTTTCATTAATATACTCCCTGAGTAATGACGAAATGACGAAAAATTTGTTTTTCTCTTTTAACAGATTTCGGCCAAACGAAACTTGACCCATGGTGGCTCATCTCATTGTGTATATAATCAAGGGTTGCATAAATCTTCTATGTAATAATGAATGGAAGCATAATAATTATTCACAGACAGTTATGGAATTTTAAAAACCTTCATCAGTTCTTATGAAATATATAGAGTAGGTATAAATGGAATTCTTATCTAAACACATGATGCAGTTTTATTGTTAAAACAACTCTCATATTTATATAAACATTAGAATCACTAAATATTAATATTAACATCAACACATTTTTTTAATAACTAACATTTTTGGGTGTAATTAATAATGAATATGTATAATTTTAATAAGTTCGAGATTGGTTTATCTTGATAAGATTCCTACATATATTTAGGTCTCTTAATAAACATATAAGGAAAAATTGAACAAGATATAGTTTTCATTACCACTTGAGAATACCATAGAAACTTTTTGTGAAAAATCAGATGCATTGAAAATCACAAATCAATAGAACGTAAGTAAATAACTTCTTTACAAATATGAGATTTATATCGCGTTATATATTTATTAACATTTCTTTTTTAAACATAGATGACAAACAAGTAGGTATTTCGTACAAAGATAGAATGAAGACTGAATAAGAATTATACAATTATAAAAAAATAGATATAGAAAATGCTGGATATAATAATGCTGATTAATATTGAATACTTGCTGATTTTGTGAAGCTCTATCGGTAATAAATTTGGTTCTTGGTACTTCGTTCCAAGATATTTCGTTTTGACATGATTGATTTAAGACCAAAACTCACAGCAGGTAGTCGTTTTTCGTACTCGTTTCTTCGAAAAGCGAAATGATAAGTAATGCCTAATAGAATGATTATTCTATAACTGAAATATTGCTGGTAAAATAATATTTGAAACAAATTTTTAAATTTATTTAATTATTTGTGCTTCGGAAGGTATATTTCCGAATTTCTTATTTTTCAAGTTAAGAGTATTTTCCACATAATAATATTTTAAATAAAATTAACACATAGTACGCCATCTATTACAATATACAGGGTGCGGCATTAGTGCGAGGAAGTCGAATAACTCACTTGTGAGAGATATGAAAAAACTTTATTTAGATAAAAGTTAAGCCATACATAGGACCATATTTTAAAAATATTTTCAAATATACAGGGACACCCATATTGGCAGGCTGAGCCTAACTTCTTTTTTTAAATGGAACACCCTGTACATTTCCAAATTTTTTATTCCCCTCGATTTTCTTGTTTCTGTGATAAGAGGTATTGTGATGTTATACGAGGTAATTCAAAAGATATAAGCACTTTTTTATTAATTTCCTAGTAACATCAACACCCTGTACCATTGTACATTGATATCAAGAAATCTATTTACGTTCAAACGATTTTTGATATAGTTTACTATTGTCCAAAATTATCAACATAGCAAAATATTCGTTTTTTATATACAGGGTTGGTCATAAATCGGAATTATCATTTACTGGGTTTTCTTAAATGGAACACCCTGTATTTTAGTATCGTAATGAAATGGTATTGTATGACACTTTATTATTTCTTAAGCATTCCCTAAACCTATATGCCTTAATTTGTGAGTTATTGATGAATACTTTCGGCCAAACATTATTTGAAACAAATATTATGTGAAATTTTATTAGTTTGGCGGTGGAAACATTTAACCAAGAATAATTTTCAAAAAAAAAAATAAAATAATTTAGTCTGATCTATAATTGATCTATAATTAGGAGTTAGGTAGATTGTGAATAATGATCGCTTATTGTATAGGACCCTATTCACTGACGAAGCTCAATTTACAAGGTGTACGGGAAGGGATTTCGCCTTAGCGAGATTTGGCTGGTTCCAATGAGTTCTTATTTTTGCTCCTAGCCTTCCCGAAACGTTTTGAGAATTTTATGAAAAGAATACTCGCCAACCTTATGTTGACAAGTGAAGATGGAATTTCCTTTTGAAATAAAGGTAAAATAAAAATACGGGACACTGATAACCCTTCTATTAGAAATCTTGCAACTGGAATAATTAATACATTTAAAGAAACGAAGTACCAAACTTGAAAGGTGGATAAGGCAACAGCGCTTACCATCATGCAAAAACCCGGCCTCGTTGAGTACGCGGGAAACGAACAATAAGTAAATTTTAATTACAATACAGGTATTGATACATTACCGATAGACATCGGGTGAACACTTCACACTATGTACACATTTTATTTATTATAATTTGGAGTAATTTAAGTATATGGAAATGAAATAAAAGAGGAACCTTCAGAGATCACATCGCTACAAGGGTTGAGCATACACTACTAGCTTTCGTTGGCGGTATTTTAGCGGCAAGTGAGTCGTAAAGTACCGATTGGTTCCGCGAGCATTCACAAAAAGCGCGGAGTTTTAAAATTGGAACTTATGCCTTAATGAAGAATTAAGGTACAGTGTAGGAATTTATAGGAAATTCTTACATACTGGGGGCCGGGCAAAAAATGAGAGGAATTGTTCAAGAGCAGAGTTCAAAAATCTGAATAATAAAGAAGAAACGAATAGAAAAATTAGGAAAGTAAGGTATCTTCCAAATACAGACATAACTCAGTCCATACATGGAAGAGGAGCTAGCTTAGTGATGGGACGAGTATAAATTCCATCCACAGTTTTTATACGTGCGGCGTGCCAGCATATATTTGGCTGCAATTCACATGCCAAAGTCCTAGGTCATTTGAAAAAATTTGATGCTAGAAGTATATATACATTTGTAGGTTATGCCCCAAATGGTTATAGGCTATGGGACAATGAAAAAAACAAGTCAATAAAGTTTTAAGAGATGTTATTTTTGAAGATAAGACTAGGGCTATCTCACAAAACAACAATCACAGATTCCTATTAGAAGAAGAAATGTTGATACATTAGTTGCCGGAAATCAATGAAATAGAAGATATACAATTAAAAGTGAAGTTTCATACCAAGATAGCTACTTGGAAAATGATGTACAAGAATAAATATCTTCAGAAAATGAAGAGAGTTTTAGGTTAGGAGAAGGCCAAATAACTAGAATAGGAAGACACACTAAAATTCCACAGAAATTTGAAGATTATGTGCTTCTAACTTATGAAGAAGTAATATGCTCTGATGATAAAGGTAAATGGTTTAAAGCAATAGAGGATGAAAAAAATTCTCTGATGAAAAAATGAAGCATGGACTCTGATAAATAGAGAAGAAGCTCATGGTAAGAAAATCCTATCAAGTAAATGGGTTTTAAAAATAAAAGAAAACAACAAATATAAGGCCAGGCTTGTAATAAGAGGATGTGAACCAAAATATGGGATTGACTATAAAGAAACCTTCAGTCCAGTAGTAATTACATCCTCATTAAGAATTCTGTTTGCACTGGCTGCACATCACAATTATCATATTAAGACATTTGATATAAAAACAGCATTTTTTGATGGAGAAATAACAGAAGATTTATACATGGATCTACCCGAAGGCTTTGATCATGAAGATAAGGTGTGTAAACTGAAGAAATCCTTGTATGGCCTGAAACAAGCTCCATTAGAGTGGAAAAAAAACATTCACAAAATTTCTGGCAAATAATGGACTCTATAAATTAAAAACTGAAAACTGCATTTTTAAAAATGAAGATTGTTCACTTATACTTGGATCTACGTAGATGATGGAATTTTAATTGGAAGGAGTGAAATTGAAAATAATAATCTTTTACAAAGATTTGAAATTGTTCAGAACGATAATCCAGATTCGTTTCTTGGAATTAAAATTATAAAAGAATGTGATGGTATCAAAATAAGTCAGGAGCCTTATAGTAACAAAATATTAGAAACATTCACAATGGAACATGCTAAACCTACAACAACGCTATTATCCAGCAATAGTAATAACGAAGAAGGGCAAGAGATAAATAAAAACCTTCCCTATAGAGAACTGATCGGAAGTCTGATGTATCTATCAAATAAAACACGACCAGATATTACATATGCTGTAGGCTTTGCTAGCAGACATATGGAAAACCCCTTGAAACAAGACGTAATAAATGTTAAAAGAGTTCTACGATATTTGAATGGAACAAAAACTTTGGGAGTTAAATATATAGAAAATTCTGATCCCACAGAAACAATGGCGGATCTAGGATGTTCTCATGGGGGGGGCTTGATTGACAATAGGGAATATCTTAAAAATTTTACATTTTCAGATTAAAAAAATCAATAAAAAAAAACAATAATAGGTAATAAAATATTTTTTGGATTTATTATATGAGATAATATCAAAAATGGAGTCGAATTAATTTTTATTCAATCGGTTCGCATCCTGGGACAGCTGTTTCGGCCTTTAGGCCTCATCAGCCAGGCTATCGAACCGATTGAACCAAAAATCAACTCGACTATAATGATCAAAGATCAAGGCGAAACAACTAACGCATTAGTGTCGCCATCCATCCATTTTTGATTTGTTTCTTTTTGTCTACTAGACATGAGTGGAGTTGGTGGTAGAAAGACCAATAAAGTTTGGTCGGCCATCTATGTACAACAAGACAAACCTCTTGCGTAGTGGCTGTAATACCTATACCTTCTCCACATCCATTTTCGAGTTAATATAATATCTATACATATTATATACCAATAAATTAATAATTATTAATTTATCCATAAATATAATATTGGTCTAGTTCCAATTTGGTATTATTTCCAAACGACGAGGCTTTTTTTTACAAAAGTAGCAATTATTTCATTAATGTCAACCTCGCGTGATGAGTTTATATTCGCTAATGCTAACCCATTCAGCCTTACCTCACCCATTGTACTTCGAAGGTAAGTTTTGAGCCTCCTTAAAACGGAAAAACTCCGCTCCGCGGTAGCTGTTGTTACCGGTAATACCATGGGGTAATACAATGAATATATGAAATGCCTCCAAATTTTAAGCTCAGAACTTAATTCCATAACTGATCCGGGCATATCTATTTCGTATGAGACAGTTGCTTCAAGTATTTGTGCATCTTCATATTTGTGAAGATATACTGGATTTAAGCCTTCGAGTGCAATAACATTGCATATGCCATCAAAACGGGATTCAGTTTGAGCAATTATATGATCCATAAATGGTATAAATATGTTGATTCTGTAATTTTCTTCTGTACTTGATGATCCGACATTGCTACTCTCAGTTTGCCGTTTACATATTCGATGCATAGAAATGGTCGCACCAATTTCACTGACAAGACCGTTGGCGATTTAGAATTAAAAAAATCCAAAATTGTTCGCTTCACAATCAAGCCAAAGAGTTACTCTCTAAACTGCGAAGTGCAATACGACAATTAGATATCCACGTATTTACGTTGTTTACGCCTATTAGCAAGCGGTGCTGCCGGCATTATTTTCTTGTAGATATAGGGAGAAAAGTGATATGGTATTATTATTTTTTCTTAAGACGTTTTTAATTTATGGCGGCTGTTATTTAGTGGGTCGCACGGGAGGCAGCTTGGGGGGGGGGGCTAAAGCCACTGTAGCCACCCCCATAGATACGCCACTGCACAGAGATGATAGCATATTGTGACAGTGATTTCGCTGGTGTTACGGAAACAAGAAAAAGTACAACTGGTTATGTGATTATGTACTGTGGAGGACCCATTATGTGGTGCAGTAGAAGACAACCAATAGTCTCCCTCTCAAGCACAGAGGCAGAATACATTGCTACGGCAGTGCCATTAAATTAGTTGAAAGTAACCAATTAAATAAAAGATCGAAGCCCATAGACGTCAGGTGTCAGTTCATATCAGGTGTTGTGAATCTACAATATTGTCCAACAGAAGATCAGATCGCTGACGTCTTAACAAAACCATTGGGTTTAAATAAGTTTGGGAAGTTTCAAAACACTTTGATGTGTGTGATTTTTTTTGTGTATTAAAAGATTTTGTTTAGATTCAGTAATTAGGAGAAGGTGTTAAGATATCTATGATAATTACTGAATACTTTATATTTATTAGTTAACATACTATGATTATATTTTTTAATGTCAGTCTCTTGGTAATATAAAAACGTCAAATGTGTAATATAAAAGTCGTATAATTATGATATTTTATTTAAAAGAACATTAAAACTAAAACTAAAACTAAAACTCTTCAGCCACAGCCAATTTTTAATGTTGTCACATCAACCTTATATTTTTGTTAAGTAATTAACATGGATTTCAATCGATATATTGTGAAAATCTTCCATTTCGTTGTGTTTTCGTCTTTTTCGTATGTAACTAATTCTTTTTTAGCTAAACAGGCCATTTTAAGAAATAATCCTGGAACACGTCGATTTTTGATTTTAATTTACCGTGTTTTAAAATAATATTCTAATATACAGGGTTAATTACTTTCGAGTAATGACGTCACCGTCATTTTTTTTAAATGGAATATCCCCATTTTGTCTCAATTTTTGGATTACTCTAGCTGAGCTGATTCCAAAAATGTATCACATGTTGATTCCAATTGGTACAGTATCGACAAAAATACAATAGTTTTGTATGTACTCATAAAGTAACGCGTAACATTCTTTATTAGTTAAATTAACAATATTATCATAAATACTTATTGTCTAGCGGACAGAATAAGATGCAATACATGACTTTATAAATGTTCGAACTGCAGCCCTTGCTGTATTTGACAGTAACCCAAACGGTGTACAAATTCTTGTTGAACCTTGTTTATTGTGTCTTGAGACATATTGTTTATTGCTGTCCGAATTCTCTCTTTTAATTCTTGAATATTTGCTGGTTCGTTTGATACACAACATTCTTCAGATAGCCCCACATAAAATAATCCAAAGGATTGAAATCTGGTGACCTCGCTGGCAATAGGTCCTCGTCTACCAATCCACCTGTTCGGAACAATTTCATCTAGATACCTTCTAACATCCACAGCATAATGTGGATGTGCACCATCCTGTTGAAACCATAAACTTTCATCAAAACCTCCAGGATTACTTTATGAGCACACACAAAACTATTGTATTTTTGTCCACCCTGTATCAATTGGAATCAACATGTGATACATTTTTGGAATCAGCTCAGCTAGAGTAATATGAAAATTGAGACAAAATGGGGGTGTTCCATTTAAAAAAAATGACGGTCATTACTAGAACGTAATTCACCCTGTGTATTAGATTATTATTTTAAAATACGGTAAATTAAAAACAAAAATCGACGTGTTTCAGGATTACTTCTTAAAATAGTCTGTTTAGCTAAAAATGAATTTATCCCATACTTTACGGACACAGTGTATAATCTGACCATATTATGTCACTCGAGGTATATATTTTGTTTCTATAACACGTAAAATGCCGTCATGATAAAAAAAATATCGGGTCCTAATGACCGGACGAGTTTTTTCCTTTAATCATATACAATTATCTATTTCGGGCCATGATGGGCGACATAAGTCCACCACATACAGGCCAAATAGACTAAAATGAAGCCAAAACATTTAAGAATCTATCCCAATATGGTTTACATTGATTCGGTGGGACAGTATCATCCACCGAGGCCAGAAGCAAAATTTGGTATAGTGCCTTACATAGACCCACCACGACCCCTCAGAAATATTTTGATGTCAAAAAATGGTGGGCTCCTTACACCCACCACGGCACTTTACGTGATGAATAGCCCTCCATGAAATATCTTTTTGAAAAATATACCTCCAGCTTCGCGGTCGGGATCTTTTTAAAGAATTTTTGTCTTGCGCAATTTTTACAGAAATTTTACACAAAAAAGTAAAAAAATATTCTAAAAAATATTCACCTCTTGTGATATAACTAGTGACGATTTGTTTATCAGTTACATTTTCATTAATTCCATGAATAATAATGTTTTTTTGTCTCCCAATTCTCTGATAACATGTCTGGAGTACTTGAAGGTTGAATATTTTGTTCTCTTTCTAACACTTTGGAACTGAGGGCAATGTTCTCTACTTCTAACTTATTGATTTTAGTGATGCAGGAATCAATTTTTTTATTGTGTAACAAGCATTGAACGAATATCTCCAAGGGCATTTCTTAAAATAGATAATTGTTACATAATTTGCTGCAATTGTGTATCCATGACATTAAATCGCCTAGGTAGTTTTAAAACCTAATCACATACACAAACAGGTTCTGATTTAAAAACGGTTTCTGGTTGCAAAAAGAGAAGTAATATTGTGATTAGTTTAATTGTTCCACTACTTCAGACTACGTTACTTTCTGAATTATAATTATAATAGCAATCCATATTTATTTTAAATAGTTTATTTCATTTTAAGCGAGAACCCTGGACACTGGACGTGTTAACTCGTCAGCTGCTCGACCCAAATTCTGCATATTTTACATAATACTATTATGTCGCAGCCAACTAGTTTAATTAGCCGTTCAATCAATAGCCTTGTCTCTACTCAACATTGCTGTTCAACTAGTGACCTAAATGATATTCAGCCGTAGCGTCTGTTACAACATTACTCAATAAACTGGCTGGCTAATGCTTAGGCCAATCGTACGATAGGGTGACAGACAGAAGGAAAAAGATGAAACTTACCTTAATGCTGTTCCTAAACTGAATCAGGATCATTGGTTGTTTTATCAAGAAGGGCATGGAAAATGATTGAAGAAGCTATACAAAAGGGGAAGGAAAAATAACCATTCCATTCACCCTTCCCCTTTTGTATAGCTTCCTCAATCGTTTACCTTGCCTCTCTCGATAAATTTACCAATGATCCTGATTCAGTTTGGGACTACGCTTGGCAAAGTCGTCTACATTTATACGCTTCTCATAAAATTTGTTGTTTGCCGACGCCTTATTGACGGTTTGGAGAGTTTCGGCGCTAGTGGAACTATATAAATACTAGGCAAGTAATGAAACGTCATCGATCCAAGGCTTAACTAAAATTCCGGCTACAAAAACGCCTTCGCATAATTGTTCTGGTAATACGATACTCTCATTCTCATTGTCAGTATGAAAAAATTTAATTATTTCGCATCTTGGCGGAATTAGTATATTAGATAATTGTTTAGAGTGCATTGGAAGTGAAATTTTGTAACCGTCAATCCAGAAAGTAAATAAAAATGTTTCATAGTCTATACATGCAGCATATTTATTAAAGAAATCTGAACCTATAATACCATGCATAGAGTTGTCAAATTCATTCATCAACAAAAATGTATGAGATATTTTTTTTCCATTATTTACATGTAAAGTAATATTAGCTGAGCCATGTGACACCGTTGACCCAGTGACTCCCTGAATTTGGACCTTCTTTGTAGAATCTATAATCTCATGTTTATGTAAATATTTTGAAAATATTAAACTTACTGAGGAACCTGTGTCTAATAGAAAATTTAGTTTTAATCCGTTGTAATTAAATTCAACAAAATTTAGTCCATTAGCATTATAAACTAAAACATTTTTAGCATATTTAGGCACGAAAAAACGTTTGTGACGTATAAGGTTCATTTACATCTCGTATGAAATAATTTCGATTACTATTATTTCCACGATAATTATTAAAATTAGACCGAGTGTTAAAATTGCCTCTTTTATTACCATTGTAATTTGTGAAATTACCTCGTCCCCTGCGAAACTGATTGTAATTTGAATTTTTTCTTTGACCCCGACTTGAGGAATTATGACTTTTCATGAAAAACATGTTTTGTTTGGGTATTTCTTCGTCTTGTGCACCCTGAATGGCATCGCTAAGTTTAGTATAATTTCTAGATTTAACTATGGTTTTCAAATCGTTATTTTGTAGACCATTCGCAAATGCATGGATTGCAATTTTTTCATTAACTACTTTTAAAGTTTCCATTGAATCTACATTGCCATCGGCTTCACTAATCGTTAAATTAACTAGTAATTCTTCTACATATCTACCGAAACTATCAATTGATTTCCCATTTTGTTTAGCATTATGTAATTGATTTGATAAAGTTGAAACTGATTTTTTAGTAATGAAATGCAATCTCAAATCGGAAGTTAAATCCTTATTTGTATCATAATTTTGTTTTAATCTAATTTTTGCATTTTCTGAAAGACGTGTCTTTAAAACAAAAATTGTTAAAAGTTTTTTACCGTTCGCATCTAGTAATGAGTCGTATAATTCAATGTTATCAATGAGACTTTTTGTTACATTTTCATTTCCGTTCATAACAGGAATTAAACCTGTGGCAGTTTTCAAATCAAATTTTTCTGACATGTTTTCTTCTTTAGCACTTAAATCTGAATTTGAATTATTACCTTCAGTTGCATTTGCTAATCTATCTTGTAAAATTTCAGCAATATTTTTCAAATACTTTTGAATTGAATCTGCCAAAGTTAAAATGCCTTGTTTATCTTTATCCTCAAAAGTTGCATTATTTACTAACCGTTTTAAATCATTGAAATTATCTCTAAGCTTATCTAGTTTAACAAACTTACGTTGTACATTTTCTAAATTTGTCCTTCTATCTACGGGGTCTTTATTTAAGTTCCTATAAAATACTCTTAATTCTTCAAGCAAGTATTTAAGTTCGTTGCAAACCGGCATTACACTTTCACGCACATTTTGTTAATTTTCTTACTTTAACCGTCACTTTTACACTAATTCTTGACTAGTCGTAATCTCTCTTCGGATCTTCCTTTCAAGCCGCTTCTTACACTTTCCATATAAATAAAAGATGACAACTGCAACTGCTATAATAACAACTCCAATTTCCAATATCTCTTTGATGGAAACACCTCCATTTTGTTTTGGACTATTTGTCTGTCCTCCGCTATTTCCTGACTGGGCTATAACAATTTCTTCTTTCTCTTCCTTTGAATAAGTATTTCCACCCATTTTCTTACAACTTCATATTCTCATTTTATTTATTTATTTATTTATTTATTTTTTAAATTCCGGCTGGCAGGGTCGCCATGTGATAAACTAACTTCTCTTTATTTGTACTTTAATAATTTAAACTCATTTTTATACTAAACCCAATTTATTTACATCTCTACTCGTTGAATGTACAAATTATAATAATTCTACAATAATTCATTTAACCTAAAACGTTATATCAAATTCGATCTATCAGCGCAAAGTACTTCAGGTAGCAACAGTGTTATTGCTGATTAAACAGTATACACAAGTCAATAATACTACACCTGAAGTCGATGCACTTGATAGAGGAAATTGTGAAATATATCCTATTACTAAATATCTAAAATACTAAATATCATTACAGCCTAGCTGTTTGGTCAAATGGTTGAATATAATTCAGCCCGCTAGTTGAATGTCGCTGATTAGTAAAGAGGCTAGGCTAATTCAGCTAGTTCGCTGCGACATATACATAGAATAGGACTGCATATTGCTGAAAATGTGAAGTTTGAAATAAAACACTTACCCTGTAAACTATTCGAATCGAAAGATGTTGAATAGTTATCTGTAAATGCCCTTTCTAGTTTTGCAAATTTCTTGGTGCGTGACAATTTCTTTAACGGTAACCAAGGTCCCTAAAGTACATAGGTTGCCTATAAACTATTGAAGGACATCCTACGTCGCCATATTGCGCGTCATTGGTGCGTTTTTGGTGCTTACGAATACTTGTTAATTTCGTTGTTGTGATAATAGCGAGTATCTTCACGTTAAGTTGCGGAAGGTCAAAAATAGGGACTGCTATCCAGGAAGGTTTTTGCTATCCCGCGATTACGAGATCGATATATGAAATCCCGGGATTGATCCCGATATAAGCATTTTACAAAATAAAATTATTTTTTATTTTGATAAATTTAATCAAAAAAACAAACAATATAAAACTGGTTTCTAAATTTATAGAAAAACAACAAAGAACATTTATATTAATAGAACGTAAGTATAATTATTGTAATAGTATAATATACTCGTAGAAAACCCACTCCGTTCATTTTCGAAAGTAATGTCACAAAAACATCAATTTGTCAATTGTATTGTCGTCTGATTTAGGTGTAATTTTCGAACAAATTAACCCAGATGAGGTAAAACATCTTTCAGATTCAACGCTTGTCGGCGGAATAGTTTTTAAGTAGTCAGAGGCTAATTGAAGATTTATGCCAAGATTGTCCAACAAGCCTATTCCTTCAGAAATAATATTAGAAAGTTTGAAGCCCCACAGAACAGTTTGAATTGGGCAGGCACGATTACGTATTCCCGCGCATTTTAATCGAGTTTCTGATTGGCTGAAAGTTAGTAGGCAGCCTATGTACTTTAGGAAACCTGAACGCTAACGCCTTCCTTTTTTGTATATTCGGCATTTTATTTTCTTACACTGCTCGTGAACTTGAAAATGAACTAGTCGTCTTGAGACCAATCAATCTTCAGTTATCTAAGATGTAGCCAAGGAGTTCAATTTTTTTGACGTGAAGTGCCTGGTTGGCTATCGTCATGGTTAACCTGTAAATATTTAGTATTTGTAATGATATGTTTACTACCTTCTTTGGATTTTTGAGAAATTAATTTATCGTCCAATTTATTTGTATCTAGTAATATTTTCCTATATTTTGGTTCTATTTTATTTCATGGTTCCATATCTAAATAAACATCGTTTTTCTTTGGGATATTATCTTTAAATATTTCTTATCTTTCAAGATTAATTTTATTCGAATGTTCGGCTCTTTTAATTTAATGTTTTTGATAAAGATCGTTGAAAAATGAAAGAAATTTGTTATTGAATGTATTGATTGGTTATAGATAAGAATAGCGATTTAACTAAATCATATTTTCTTTTGATTTTTGTCTTAAAATTCTTAATTTTTCGATTATGGTGGAATGAGCTTTTCCTATAGGGGAGTTTCCAGTATGTGATTGAGGAATTGTAGGATGGATTTTTATTGGAAAAAGTTATTATATGGAAGCAGCATTGTACCTTTTATACAATACTATGCAGCCCACACTTCATTAAAACAGTCAACTACACTGTGGGCCGAAATAAAGGAGTACATTTTTTAATTGAAAATATTTTTTTTGTTTTTTTGGCGATTTATTTTCTTCCTAGCATGTCCTCAACATGACTGTGAATTTGAAAGCAAAAATAATGTACAGGGTCGGACTTATATAACAGTGCATTTGAGCTCGTTGCAAATGAAAACTGTATTAGCTAAAATTGTACTAATATGATTTTTGGTAGATAAACTATCCAGAACACTTCAGTAAAAAGAAAATTTTCCGAAATCACCGGATTCACGAAATATAATTTTTTTATTAATATTTTACTCTAAGTTTTCCAGTTACTAAACTGTTTTCATAAATGTTTTATTTGTTAAAATGTTATTCAATCCGGTAATTTCGGAAAATTTCCTTTTTACTGAAGTGTGTTCTGGATAGTTTATCTACCAAAAAAGCATATTAGTACAATTTTAGCTAAGACATTTTTTATTTGCAACGAGCTTAAATGCACTGTTATATAATTTTTTTTATAAGTCTGACCCTGTACATTATTTTTGCTTTCAAATTTACAGTCATGTTAAGGACATGTGAGGTTCTTAGCCCTGCAAAAAGAAAATAAATCGCCCAAAAAACAAAAAAATATTTTTAATTAAAAAATGTACCTACTCCTTTATTTCGGCCCACAGTGTATATGTATAGGATGCAGTAGTGTGACAATACATGTCAGATATAAAAATGTTTTGTCAAGTTTTTGATATAGTTTTGCAAAATTAAATCCTGACTACTATATTATTTTATACTCAAAAAACCACGAAAGTTACATGTCATTGTATACTTTGAAGGTTTGTAAATTCTCTTGCATTGTCGACATTGTCGTAAGTTATTTGCGAAGGATAGTTGTGTTGGGAGAAATAATAACGTAATCACGATTTTTTTCTATTCCTATACCATAAGTTGTTAATTAAATGCCAATTTTTAGTTTCATAATGATAGTCATTATAACATTGGATTTCATTATTAAACTGAAAAATTGACCAATATAAATCTAGATTTTTAAATAACCAAGTAGGCAGATCCGATATTTTCTGTAAAATGTTTGACTGTTTCTAAGAGATTCGTGTTTTATGACAGTTTAAATCTTTTGAGTTAGTCAAAAATGTAATTTATAATTTATCTTGTTTAATGTTACATATGAATTCGCTAATGTTTATTGTTAACAGTTAAATTAATTCATATAGTCAAAAGCGCTCTTATCGTGCGGCTACAAAGGTCACTAACCATATGTATATATATATTTAGCTTTTAACAGGCCTTTTAGGCCCATAGCTTTGTAATTCCTTTCCATATTTTTCTATCTTTTGCCTTTTCTCTCCATCGATTCACATTCTTTTCTTCCAGGTCATCTAGTACCACCTCCCTCCATCTTTTCCTTGGTCTGCCTCTTTTCTTCTTGCCTTCCGGAACTCTCCATGCTATTTGTTTCACTATTCTTCCTCCTTCCATCCTTTCTATGTGCCCTAACCACTGAAGTCTTCTTGATGTAATAGTTGAATCTATTTTGGGTTCACGATAAATGTTATATAATTCTTCGTTAGTCCTTCTCATATACACCCCTTCTACTTTTTTTCCTCTCAGAATTCTTCTTAACATTTTCCTTTCCCATCTAATTACACTTTCTTTTTATTTTTTGTTTAAAACCCACGTCTCACAACTATACAATATCGTAGGCTTCAATATAGTATTGTACAATCTTAGTTTTGATTTCCTTGACAGATGCTTTGACCGGACTAGGTGATTTATTGCTCCTGCGCTTTTGTTAGCTTTCATGATTCTATGATTAATTTCCTTTTCTTCACTACAATCACTATTTAACAGGGTTCCTAGATATATAAACTCTTCCACATATTCAAATTCGATGATTGCTTTTTGGGTTTCTACTCTAAATTTGTTATTTGTTGCCTGGTTTCCGAGTCTCATCAGCTTACTTTTCTGTTCGTTTATCGTAAGTCCCATTTTAGCGGCCGCTTCTATCAAATTCTGTGTTATTTCACCCAAATCCTTCTCTGTTCTTGAAACTATGGCCATATCGTCCGCATAACAAATAACTTGATGGCTTTTATAGTAAATGTGTCCCTCTCTATTCAATCTGCTGTCTCTTATAATTGTTTCTAATGCAAGATTGAATAGTAATGTTGACAAGGGGTCACCTTGCTTCAGACCTGTTCCTATTTCAAAACTTTCTGAGCCTTCACCTCTGATCTGTACACTACTAGTTGTTTTGATGAGAGTCATCTTTACAAGATTCACCAATTTTCTTGGGGTCTCGAACTCATTCAAAGCCTTCAACAGATTACTTCTGGAGACAGAATCATATGCCTGCTTGAAATCAAGGAAAAGTACTAGTACTGGTATTTTGTACTCATAGCATGATGTTAAAATTTCCTTCATTGTAAATATCTGATCTGTCGTTCCTCTCCCTTTTCTGAAGCCCGCTTGATATTCTCCTATTACTTTTTCTGACATCGGTTCTAATCTTTTCTTAATCACAATAGCTAGGTCCTTATATACGACATCTAATAAGGATATCCCCCTGTAATTGTTACATTCAGTTGCATCTCCTTTTTTAAGAATAGGTATTATCAGAGAATGGTTCCAATTTTCGGGCATCTTTTCTTTCCTCCATATTTCCAATATCAATTCGTAAATTTGTTGTTTCAGTTCTTCACCGGCATATTTAATATTTTCTGCTGTAATTCTGTTTATACCAGGGCATTTGTTGTTTTTGAGTTGGACTATTATTTCCTCAATTTCCTGTCTGGTTGGTTCTGGAACTTCTGTGTTTATGCACCCGTAACCTACTTCTTGTATATTTTCTACTCCATCTGTGTTTAGCGTCTGTTCAAAATATTCTTTCCACCTCGCTCTTATTTCACTATCCTCACCTATCAAATTCCCTTCCGCATCTTTCACATAAACTGTCTGGTTTGGTGTTCGTTTTTTTTTTTACTTCTCTGTAGAAGTTTCGTATCTCTTTCTTTTGATAGTAATTTTCAATTTCTTCAGTTTTCTGTTCCCTTTCCTCTCTTTTCCTTTGTCTGCATACTTTCTTTGCTTTTCGTCTTTGTTCATTATATGTCTTTTTGTCTTCTGTTTTCCCAGTTTGTATTGCTTTAATTCTCAATTTATTTCTTTTCTCTATTTCTATTGCACATTCGGCAGTCCACCATTTCTTTCTTCTTGAATTTTGTTTTTTGGGAATTATTTTTTTGGTTGCATGTTGTATTACTCCTTTTATTTTTTCCCACTTCTCATCTATACTTTGCAGGTTCTCTTGATTACGCATTTGGCATCCTCGAGTTATTTCTGCTACATACCTTTCCTGAATTTCCGGGTTCTGTAAAGATTCCATATTGTACTCTGTTTTTTTTGTAATTGGTTTTTTCTCCACCTGGGCCCAGATTCTTGAAACGAAGGATCTATGTTCTCATGAGAAAAGTGGGCGGAGTTCTCTCGAAAGTGTCTAAATCATATTCTTGAATAGATGTGACAGTTCACATCACCGATTTTCGAGAGAAGTGGTTTCTACTACTAATATTTAAGGGAACGGAGCGTTCCCGGGTGTTCGTGTAAATTATTTTGACCACAGCACACATATGTGCTGTGATTTTGACGTTGGGAAATTAAGATAACTTCAATTTGGCTGGTTTCTTGTTTGAAAAATTTACTTTGGATATTTTATTTTAATTGTTTTTAAATACGAGTAGAAGTAGATTACTTGGTTCAAAAATTTTGATCGACTAATGAACACATAAGAATTCAAATGAGTTGAACCGATAACAGTTGTTAACAACCATATCCAATGTCGATAAAGTTTATCACTAAAATACTTCCACTTTTTTCACAGCCAAATCGCACAAAATACAGAAGTCAAAAACACAAACAAAAATTAATACCCGCCGAATTACAAACTTTGGTTATGTTAACAGGTTCTTCTTCTTACTTGCATTTTAATCATAGAAAAAGTATCCATATATACTTTTTCTATGATTTTCATCATAATTTTTTCTTCTTCTTTCTTTAAAATGGTGTGCTTTAGCTATAAAGTATCTGGCAACATAGCATTAATCATCCGCATGACGTTTCACATCACAAGTGCTCAAGAATTAGATTTTAGAGTAACGCGTGAACGTTGGCGGATCGGAATGTTCATTTTGGTGAAGTGAACGTTCCTTTTCTCTTGAACTCGAGAATCAGGGCCCTGGGACTTTTTAATTTTCATTTCTATTTTCACCAAGAAATGGTCTGAATTAATGTCAGCTCCTCTACATGACCTTACGTTTTTTATTATGTTACAGTACTTCTTATCTGTTATAACATGATCTATTTGGTTTGTGTAAGTTCCATCGGGAGATATCCACGTCCCTTTATAGATATCTTTTCGCTTAAAGTATGTGCTCATAATTTTCATTTGATGTTCTGAGGCGAAATCTATTAATCTTATACCATTGTTGTTACTTTCTAAGTGCTTGCTTTCGATGCCTACTATGTTTTTATATAATGATTCTCTTCCTACTTTTGCATTTGCATCCCCTAATATTATTCTGATGGTACTTCTGCTTAATTCATTATAGGTTTCTTCAAGTTTTTCGTAAAACAAGTCTTTGTATTCGTCAGTTTTTTCTTCTGTTGGAGCATATACATATATTCAAGAATGATATATTCATTTCGCTCTTTATTATCAAGTAGCATAATCTCTCTGATGTCGGCACAAACTTCATAACTTTACCTTTTAGTTCTTTGCTGACCAAAAAGCCAGTTCCATATCTTCTTGTATCTCCTCCGCTTGTGAAAAGTATATAGTTTTCTAGCTCTGTTATATTTGTTTCTTTAATATGTGTTTCCTGAAGAGCTATCAGGTCTAATTTGTATGTCTTTGCTATATTTTCAAGATCTTTCACTGCTTCTTTTTCATAAATCCCCCGTACATTCCATGTCGCCACTCGCATTTTGTTACCATTTCCATTATACGTAATCTGTCTGTTTTTTCCCTTTAATATATCTGTATTTCCCTTTGCTAATTCTGTTCCATATTTTGTGTACTTTTCCATATTTATTTTACTCATGTCCATTTTCATTGCGTTTTGTCGACTAGTTTTTGTTCTGTCTGTGTTTTCCAGAACTATTTCCCGTTTTTTCCAATTTGATTAGCTTCTTCGTCTCCCCTTCCTTTCTTAGCCTCCCATTTTATCACTTTTCCATCTACAATAAGTTTTTTATATCCTAATTTCACCGTTTTGCCCTGAGATCTCAATTCCTTGCCTTTTTCTCTGATCTCCTTTTGCATTTGTCGTTCTGATGTTGTTAGATCATCGCTTATATAAATTGGTTCACCTTGAAGTAGCCTCAACTTGTTTTTCGTTTTCATTATTTTTTCTTTATCTGCCAAGTCTTTCATCTGTACCAAGTAAGTTTTTTGTCCCAATTTAACTGCCCTTTCGACAACAACATTTTCATTTAGGTTGGTTTCTATAAATTGTTTCATTTCTCTAGCCAACATCTGTCCATCATTATTTGTCGGTGTTATTCCCGTTATTACGATATTTTTTCTTTTTATTTCTTTTTCAATTCTTTCTAGCTTGTTTTCTGTGGTATCCAGTCTTTTCTTTGTTTCATTAAGTTCTTGACGTAACTGAATATTTTCTTTTTTCAGAAGGCCCATTTCATCCCTAAATTGTTTATTTTCTATTCTTATTTCTCTTAATTCACTTATAATTGTTTTTAACATCATAGTTGTATCTTCATCTTCATCGGACTTTACTAGCTTCTTTTTCATAGTTGGTGACCTATTAATTTTCTTTGAACTTTGGAACGGTGATTCTGGCTCTCTTTAATTCCTTTTTCTGTCGTCTGACAGATAATCATCACTGTCTGTATTCATTCTTTGATTTTTATGTTGGATTGCGCAAGAAGCTTTCCCACCTCAACGGTTCGGAGGTCCACTCCTATCAATCCTTAAATTTTGTAATCTCTGCACAAGCTGGCAACACCGTTATTCTTTCGCACACGATTTCACTTCCTTATCAGCAGTTTATTTATTAATAACCTTGCTATCTTCCTATCGTATATTGTTTTTATCCACAAATTCACTAGATCTGGTATATTTTTGTACTTACTGTATCAGAAATTCCTCTATTATCACTCTGTAGCACTTTATGTAAATTATTTTTCACTATTTCCCTTATTTTATGAGGTAAAAATAGGTGAATCTTAATTTACATTATATCAATTTGGTGCAACGTTGCCGTCATGTCACTAACCATATGTATCAAATCAGAAAACACAGAGGTTACCAAAGTGTGGGATTACAAATATTCCCGGAGGATAGTTTTATTATTCTAACTAACATGAAGATAGCTACATAGACGTACCTGGTATTTTTATTTTTGCAAAAAACATTTTTTAGTATTCCTCGGTATTATATTATGCTTTTTTTAATGCACAATTTTCTGTGCAGTCCTTAAACTAATTTCCAGTGCTTTCGCTACTGTTTCCTTCACACTGTTTGACGAATTTCCACTTTTTCTTTCATTCTCGAAATAATCTGTAAGATTAAGTACCATTTTTTTTGCTTGAGGATGCAAAAAACCGGAAAATTGCTTGTTATTATTCATATTGTCACTTTGAATTATCAAAGTCACAAAACTGACATATTTAAATGAAAACTTAGCTAGTGAAAGACTTTTTAGAATCGCTGAAAACTAAATACATATCCTTTTTTTCCCCGTCAAAATTGCGTAAGTCTGTCTTATTTATCTTACGGATTTTATTTGGGAGTTATGATTAAACTCAATAAAAGAAAACAAAAACTGAGAGTATGTCTTTATTGAATCGTATGACCAGCATTATAAGACTGCATTTGACTATAGTTATTATAGTGGTTATTTTGTAGGAATAAAAATTAAGTTGAAGAACTTATTTTTCTTTTATATTTTATTTCTTATTGATTTTATAAAAAAGTATTAAAAAATTGAAAAAAAGCAATGTTGTTGAATTCAAATAAAATTTCTTGTTCGTAGAAAAAATAGTGTATGCAACTCTCGTATAATGGTTATTAATACACAATACACTTGCATTAACCAGAAGAAACTCGCCTTCGGCTCGTTATCCAGGTTAAAGCTTGTGTATTAATAACCATCATTACATGATCGTTGCATAATAAAGATACTATTATAGGCTCTGAACATTTTCTCGAAGCGATGTTAAGTAGTAAATCGCCGGGAAAATATATATAATATGTTTTCCTTGGGTTAATTACTTCTAAAAACATCTTAAGTACTTGTTACATTATGGTCTGCCTTTACGAAAAATTGAAGTATATCGATTTTTACTAAAGAGTTTTGAATATCTATAACGCTTTTATCACCGTATTTTAGAAAAATTTGGAAGTAAGGAGAGTTTAAGGATTTTTCCGAAATTGGGAAGCCAAAAATTTGTTTTTTCTTGTGAGTCACTGCGCTTACATTTACCCGCGAAGGATTGTAAAAGCATAGAAATTTGCAGGAGGCCAAGCTTTGATTCAAATCAAAGCGTTAAACAATCGGTACACTATGAGTAAAACGCAAGTTTTAAGTGCGAATTTTTGTACAGCAATTAGTCAGCTATATGTAATATTTAATTCATTGTAGAAATTACCTTCACCTAAACTTGGTTGAATTACTACACAATATCACGCAATATGTACCTACTAGCCTTGACTATATACACATACTCAAGGCACTAGCTCGTAATCGTTCATTTTTCAAATAAGTTGTTAACTCTGAACTGAAAAAATCAAGTGAAAGTGCTTTTAATTGTTACATAAAAATTGTTTTCGTTTCAAAATTAATTATTTTTTATTTGAGTTAACAATTAAAAACAGTTACAATCACTCCTATTTTTTCCCTTGAAACAATATTCTTCTATTATTAGTACCTCAATATGGAATTTAACATTCGGAGAATTGACCGTACCAAATTTATATAATGTTTTTGGAGACGGTACATTTTCAAGTTTTTTTTAACTTGCACCTTTCGTTTGGCAATATTTACATTACTTCAAATAGTCCTTTATATTTCTTGTCAAGCTCTAAATAATCATTTCTCGACAGCTGAAATAGTAGCTTGCTCACTGATCTTAATACCTTTGTTACGTCGTTTGGTATAGATTCAGTACATGTTTTTAGTCTGGTAAATTACCTTTTACTCTGGTTAATAATAACCAGGCGAAAATACCGTGGTATTTTGTTCCGATTACCGTTTTAGAAGAAATTGCTAGGTTGTTGCTTGATTTCTGTGAATCCGCCATACTATTACCTCTGATGAAGGTGTAAATTTTAAATACATTGATGTTCAAACAGATCCTCTCCTAATATTGCATCTTCGACACCTTTATATAATTTATCAACTACATTAAAACAAACATTGTAAGCTGTCCTATTATTTTCAATTCGTATAACAGTTTTGCTAATAGAAGGAATTGTATTGTTTCCAAAATGTGGCAATAAAGTCTGTACCGTATTCTTGATACTTTTATTTAACTACTCATCAAATTTTACACAGCACATCTCAGCATTTTTAACCACTCGGCCCTGTAGATTGAAAAGAAAGGTGAGATAAAAAAAATTTAGAAAATAAAATAACAGAAATTTAAGAAAAAGGAAAAAAAAAGATGAAGTATAGATTTTCCAAGAGATTTACAAACGGCGTCCAACAAAAATTTACAAAACAATAAAAACAATAAAATATAAAATAAAATGAAATGAAAAATTAAATACTAAAAAAATATAAAACCAAAACAATGTACATCAAGATCAATTGGATATTTCGATGTGAAATTTTGTCTTACAAATATTATAAATATGAATTTAAGATTAATGGGGTGAGTATTATTAATTAAATATAAAGAAATACGATAAGAATATATTATCAGTGTAGTCTATCAATTTAAACTTTTACAACAAATCAAATAACGAACATTGTGTGTTCAATTTTAAGAAAAGTGCCGTCGGAAAGGCATCGTCAATGAAGGTAACTCCAGGCAACAATCGGCAGAGAGCCAATATTTTCGTCAGAGAGCATTCAGCAGGAAGCACGTTTTTAGGAAGTGAAACTGTGTCTTCAAGAACTCTATTCAGGGAACTGAATCTTCTGAGAACTAAATCCAGGGAACTAAATCCTCAGGAAACTGTGTAGTCAGGAAACTGTATTTTCAGCAACTATATCTTAAAGAGACTGGATTTTTAGGGAGCTGAATATTCCGAGAACTGAATCTCCAGAGAACTGAATCTTCAGGAAGCTGAATCTTCTGGGAGCTGTGCTGTAGTTCTAGTATATTGGCAAAATATTAGTAGGAAAAAATATATCTACAGCATAGAACTTCTGCACAGCTCCTCTCAGCTTTATGTTTTAAATCATTCATGATCAGAGAGCCGGAAACCTCTGTATCCATATATATTTGAAATTTAAATAATTTGAATTTCGCGGTAAACTTGAGAACCGAAAATTATCAGTTAACCAAATTATTGATTTTTCGGACCGGCTAGACCAAAAGAAATATTAGTACTAAATTATGAAGTTTTCAAATGGAAGACATTTAGGTTTTATTCGGATTAGCAGATTTATTGGAAAAAGTTCTTTTAAATGTTTAATAGAATCTTCAATCTCCATTGTTATCCAATTTTTGCAGTTACCTTCACAGCAGCCATAAAAAAGGTACGTATAATTGCTGGTCAAAGCGTGTGAGAAAAAGTCAATTATTCCCACTACCCTAGCGTAGAATCAACCAATCAGAACGCGTGTAGCACCCTTGAGTATAGATACTAATATAATCACCCAGGATCACGAATCGGGTCTCGCCTGAATACCTCTGGTAAATAGCAGACGAGAAGGCAAATCCATCGGGTAAGTAACACCCGTGATCCTGACAGTGCTTTTCAATTCATTCTGTAAATAGCAGACGAAATCACTAAATTCGCTAAATTCAAATTACTCAACAGATGTCTTTTGTATGTCGGTTTGAATGTAAAATGATAAATTTCGTAATAACTTGGCAACGTTATATAGGATAATCAAATAAAATTGACCAGTAATGTAGACCTCAATGGTAATTCATTCATATACTGCCAGAATATCCCCACCATTCCTTTAAAAAAAATGTATTTCTGTTGCACCCTTTTTTTGGAAGACTCTGTACAAGCCAACACAATTTGAAAATGTATCTCAATTGGTGTGAATTCTAGGTTCCAAGTGATTTTTGCATCGCCTTTCAAATAACGCCATAAGAGAATAATGCCGCACTAAATGGACACACGGTATATACAAATATGCGATAGGCGCACACGCCTAAATGTTATAGTCAAAGAATACACCAAACAACTGTACTGTATTCTTTGGTAATATTGTTTTGACAAGCTCTTTACATTTATTTGCTTATCACACTGTGCTGGTGGTTGATGTGAGAACGTTTGGTAGCTAATTTACACTTGCTACTGAAGTGTGCTAAATAGTCAATATAGTGTTTAATGTATACTCGCCAGTTTTAATATCTGTTAATAAGATATTGAAAAATATCAACAAGTAAATATTTATTTTGAAGTACTTACGTCATAGTAAATATTTACGTTGTATCCAACGGGTCATTAGTTTACTAAATATAGCCAACAAAGTATTTTAATTTTATAATATGTTCAATATAATTTTAGTCGAGAATAGAAGCAGTCGAGAACGTTGTTATAGGAAATCAGAGCCTATCAATTATAATACATAATCCAATATACGTTTGTTTTTTCGAATACTCATATGTTCCAGTTCCAGTAGTTTTTTTAATTTTAATTTTTTCCCCGCTAAGAGATGCTAAATGGTTTTCCATTTTCTTTTTGCATTAGTCCACTGGTCTTCCTACTTCGTTGGACATCTACGCATCTTCCTTCTTAATTTTGTTGAAATGATCGGTATTTTGAGGATTCGAAATTATAGCTTTAGCATGGTGAATTTCCATGAAATTTAGTATAATTCCTTTACTCCAACCCCTAATCAATCAGTGTCTTATTAATGACTGCATTCAGAAAAGCTCATCGATGTTTAATCGATGAGAAATTTTGTGCTGAAAGGTGTCAAACCGAACGATGAGTAATCGGACGCCATTTTTTCCATCGGAATATAAATGCGATTAGTTATCGCGATTAACAATTAGTTTATTTTTGAATTTCAACTTTCAACCGTGTTGTTTAAAATTTTCTATGAAATGGAGTTTGAAGTGATGTATTTGTATGAACTGAACAATATCATTTACACAATTAGGGGAAGTCAAGAACTTCATGACTTATTTCTGCAGATTCTCTGGACATTCTAAAGTGTTAGCCCATATAAATCGGAATGATTTGTTCAAAATAATCCTCACTTGTATGGGCCTGGACTATTATCAAAAGAGGTGATGGTCTAGCAAGGTTATCCACAATATTTCCTTCTATGTTTAGGTTTAGTGCGTCATCGTAAAAAAGACTGTTCAATTATATCATCCATTTTTCATAATTCATATTAGGGATACTACACTTGACTTGAAACATGGAAATTTAAAAATTATTTATAATCAACAGCATTACCGAAACCTCAAAACGTCACCACAGAGTACACCATCTAACAAGAGACGAAAGCTTTGTCGGTTCCTTTGAAGTCGGACTCACACGATATTGAGCGGAAATACGTCGAGGCATTGAAACGTAAACTACCTGATTCACTGAGAAAAATAACATGAGTATTGATTTAAAGTAAAACCATAACTACACTAAGAAAAACAGTAGTGTTGATGAACATCCCTCCCAGAGTTAAGTCTATAGAATATTTTTTTCAACTACTAGCATAAGAAAACATTATTCATCTCATGGGTCTTATGAAGTAGCTCATTTTTAACCTAGGTAAATAATCATTATTCACCTGAAATTCTTTATTATTTTAAAGAAATTACCTGGAAATTTATTCATTTTATGAAATGAATATCAAAAATGAACTCTAGAAAATGTCCTTAGACAATGTATAGACATTATCAAAAATATGAAAATCGTTTAAAATATCAGTAGGAATGAAGTTTATTGAATTCTGTCAGTTTCAATAATTTTCCGTCACCAATTGGAGAAAAAAACAATTGTTTACCAATCTGAACCGACAGTGTTGCCAATAGATCAATATGAAATTACTAGAGAAACTTATACGAATATACTGAGTATATAATTTTGGTATGTACCTATGACATTATTCACGCCACAAGTCATAAATGCCTATTTTGCGACCTTGATACATACATAACTATTATTTCAAGGGGGCGTCGGTCCAGCACTGTAGTGGAACGCCTCTGATGCGATAATTGCAGTGAAGCAGTGTCGAGCGGAGCGCGGTTAGTACTTGGATAGGTGACCCACTCGGAAGACCGTCGTGTAAATAGCCCATACAGCCTTCAGCGGAGTAGCATATCACAGCTCGCAGGCATTATACCAATGAGCACGAGGTATAATGTAGGCATGCCGTCTTTCGGAGGAGACGAGACGAGTCCATGAAAGCTAGGCTAGATAAAGAACCCTACCACTGGCTGGAACACCAGCGGGTTCGGCAAAATTTCCGGTTATGGGTAGAGTGATGATTAGCCCCGGTTGCAGAAATAGACCGACGTTAAATAACCAAATAAAAAAAAATTATTTCAAGTATCTTGGTTCAGATAACGCCTGGCAGGATAATTCATTTCCAAGAAAGTCAGTAATTACTGACAAACCGGTAACACGTTGAACTGAGGGGAATGAAAGGAAGTGACGACTTGACATTAACAGATAAACTAATTAATTCACGCATGTGCACACAAATTTGCGATCACGAAAACTACTTTCTTTCGCCTCTTGTTAGCTGGTGTACTCTGTGACGTTTCTTTGTAAAATCTAAATGTCTTAAAAAAAGCTAAATTGTCCATTGTGTGAAAATAATTTGGCCGAACAAATATCCGTCTCGGAAAACCATGTCTATCATTTCTAACACATCTAAATTATCGTTGAAAATATCAATTTTCTTATTAAAACACAACAACTTTTAGGTTAGCAGAATTTAAGTTTTGTTGTAAGCCTCCGAAATTGACGGCTTAAGTGGCCCTTAACCCTAAGCTTCACTTAAAATAGTCGGTGCAATTGGCACTAATAAATATTAATAAATGTAAAACAGTAGGTTTCGTAGGACGGAATCTTTTATAAAACGACAGATCGTCAAAATCATGAAAATGATCGTG
The DNA here is from genome assembly GCA_949126875.1 of Lochmaea capreae. NCBI lineage: Eukaryota > Metazoa > Arthropoda > Insecta > Coleoptera > Chrysomelidae > Lochmaea > Lochmaea capreae. The sequence goes on from OX421396.1 coordinate 11,387,980, forward strand.
ACGTGTACAAATTTGACGAGGTAGTCCATATGCAATTATTTCTAGGACTTCAATATTTACATCAACGGTGTCAAAGTCATGTATTAATCGTAATAATTCCATACTGACACACCTACACAGACTTTATTACCTATTTCTTTAACTCAGCTTTTCGCTTGCGTTATCCAAAGATGTTAGGTTAAATGTCACTTAAATTCCTTTGAGGGACGGTCTAACTACCGCTTAAATTAAGGGAAACTTACTGGCAGATAAGTGACACTTATCGTATGGTGCAAAGAGTTAACTTTCCCTTTAGCGATTTAAGTGTCACTTAAGTTTTAGCTGAAGGTGGTGCAAATGGCCCTGAATCAACTTGGATAGTCAAGTAGGATTTGTCAACAGCGCGTACTTTCAATCTTTTAATTGGTCGGCTTACAGCGGATTATTTAAATCTGAGAAAATGTTTAAATCTAATTTTCGTAGATATTTATAACTTTTTGAGATAAATATCGTTATCATTGAAAAATATATGTTATTCTTAATCCTTCTGATATGATTTCACTTGTTAATTTATAGCCATGAAACTGTTAGGAAAGTAGTCTGCAACATGCTAAAACAAAACACTTGGCAACTCGGAAGTGTAGTCAATAAAAAAGAAGACGAAGTCAACTGTCTGTCAAAATAATAACCACATAACCTGTACTGTAATGTAACGATGTAGTTTATGTATGTTTCATAAAATAATAAAATATCAACCCGAAGCTTGTGCTTAATATAAAAAACAAATAAAAAAACAACAGGTTATGGGCCTAGTGCTCATCCAGAAATAGATATTCGCAACGAAGATACCTCCACGCAATAAAATCTTAGAAAACCCATGTGCACACTGAACACGTGGATACCCAATAAAAACTTAAAAACGATATCAAATAAACAGTGCTCATAAAATGGCTGCTAAAATGAGTTTTGAAACAATAGGTGAAATTACGAAACTAACAAACAAAGAAAATTTCCGGCTGTGGAAGTTTCAAGTCGAGATAACCTTAAAAGCATATGGACTATTAAATATAGTTAAAAATGGCATACCAGCTAGTGTTAATGATCATGATGCAGACATGCAAAGGGATGCTAAAGCACAAAGAATCATCACCGGCACCATAGATATGACTTGCTTAACACACATTATGGATTGTACAAGCAGTAAGGAGATGTTCGAAAAATTAACAAAGCTGTACGAAGGAGACACAGAGCAATTGAAAGGCAAGCTAATCTACATAAACTTAAAGGTCTTAAATGTGAAATAGAAGATGAAATAGTTATGTCTAAAATTCTAACAGCACTACCAGAAAATTACAAATATTTTGTAAGTGCCTGGGAATCAACAAGTAAAAATGATAAAAATATAACAAATATTTTCTCAAGACTACTAATTGAAGAAGTGTAGTATATACTTTTACTTAGTCTTAAATTGTTACTTGGATTTTTGTCATGTTTATTTATTTAGTTGTTATGTTCGATTTTGTTCATTAAAACCTATCTTGAGGTTTCCTAATTTTATTTCAATTTAATGAACAAAATCCTGTGAAGAGTGAAGATGGATCGTTTGCTTCGTCCTGAAAAATTTACCAGTGATCCATACTCTCCCACAGCTTCCAACATTGGATCCATGATTTTCAAAATTCTTTGGCATCTGCTGTCACTTTGACGGAAGAATCCTCTGAAAACGAGGCAAGTACTATAAAATTGAATATTCTTATCAATTACATTGGTACTAATGTGTATGAACACATATCTGAGTGTTCTTCTTATGAGGAGGCACTGAACATTCTGGGAACAATTTATATTAAAGAAGTAAATCAAATATACTCTAGACACGTACTTGCAACTCGTAAGCAGCAGCATGGTGAAACTATAGATGTATACGCTCAAGTTTTAAATTCTCTGTTTGTTTAAATCTGTTACTGCCGACGAATATCGCAACGAGTATATTCGAGATTCTTTTATTCGTGGCTTAATATCTCCACATATAAGACAAAGACTACTGGAAAATAAAACATTAACTTACATTAAACTCTCAATCAAACGAAATCTTTGGAAGCGGCTCAGTTTCACTCAAATGTCTACGAAGAACTATCTTGTCCATCTTCGTTAAATGCTTCTACGTCTAACTATCCGTCAGATTAGATAAGAAAAAAGGACACTGGGCCTCCGTATGTCAATCATCCAAAATAAAACAGTCCAACAGAGATACTATTACATCTGCTATAGGAAATTCAATTATAGCTGCTTTTCATCCTAGTCTATCTAAGTCTACAATTAAAATTTTAGTCGATGACTTTTATGTTGATGCTTTGGTGGATACTGGAAGTTCAGAGAGCTTTATAAGTTCTAACATCGTTCGATCCAGGAATATTAAAACTTTTCCTCTCACTGGCTTCGTTTCCATGGCCTCTTCTTCATTTACTTCTAAAATACTGGAATACTCTTCAGTCAACCTTAAATTCTATGGGCACAACCATAATAAGGTTAAGTTATTAATTCTTGACAATCCATGTTATATTAGGTCATGATATTTTAAGTCAACACTCGTCTTTGGAGTTGAAGTTAGGTGGGAATAAATCTCCTATTCGTATTTCTAGTTTAGTGGCTATTAAAGTTCCTGAAGCCAGTATTTTCGAAAACATGTCTCGTGATTGCCGTCCAATTGCTACCAAATCTAGAAGATATTCACAGGCCGATGAAAAATTTATCGAATCTGAAATCAAAAATCTCTTACAGGAGGGTATTATTGAGGAAAGTTGTTCTCCTTGGAGAGCGCAAGTCTTGATTACTTCCAACAGCAATCATAAAAAAGAATGGTGGTTGATTACTCACAAACTGTAAATAAATTCACGTTTCTAGATGCATTTCCACTTCCTAGAATAGATCAAATGATTCAGAGTATATCTCAATATACATTTTTCAGTGCCGTTGAACTTCAAAGCGCATATCATCAAATTCCCATCAAGTCTTCTGATAAACAGTTCACTGCTTTTGAAGCTTGTGGTCAACTTTATCAGTATACTAGAATACCTTTTGGAGTAACAAATGGTGTTGCTGGATTTCAACGAGTAATCAATAGCATAATACAGTTAGAGAATCTTAAAGATACATTTGCTTATTTAGATGACATTACCATTTGTGGTAAAACTCAGGAGGAGCATGATTTTAACTTGGACAAATTCATCAAAATTGCACAAAAGTACAGGCTTACGATTAATGACTCCAAATCAAATTTCTCTACAAAAACAATTAAACTTTTAGGTCACATTATTGAAAATGGCACCATTAAGCCTGATCCAGATCGTATTAAGCCTCTCATGGAGCTTTCAGAACCCAATGATTTTCCATCTTTACGTAGGGCATTAGGTTTGTTTTCTCACTATTCTCAGTGGATAACATGTTTTTCAGAAAAAGTGCATCCTTTAACATACTCAGAATTGCCCTTATCCGAAATAGCAAGAAAATCGTTCAACCTTCTCAAGCAAGATTTAGCTTCAGCAATGCTAACGTCCATAAATGAAAATAAAATGTCAACTGTAGAGACTGACGCTTCCGATTTTGCAATAGCTGCGACTCTTTCCCAATCTGGTAAGCCAGTGGCTTTCTTTCCAAGGACCCTTACCGGTAGTGAAAAGAACCATTCATCTGTCGAAAAGGAAGCTTATGCAATCGTCGAATCTATCCGCAAATGGAGACATCTGTTATTGCCTAACTATTTTCAGTTGATTACTGATCAAAGGAGCGTATCTTTCATGTTTGATAACAGGGCGCATGGAAAGGTTAAAAATGATAAAATCCTACGCTGGCGTCTAGAATTGGCTCCCTTTAAATACGATATTATCTTTCGTCCTGGTGTTTTAAATCGAGAGGCTGACGCCTTAAGTTGGGTTAGTTCTTCCACAAGTAATCTAGTTAAGCTCTCTGAAATGCATGTATCACTATGTCATCCTGGTATTACGCGTATGTACCACTGGCTCAGGTCAAAGAATTTGCCTTTTTCGCTTGAAGAAGTTCGCAAAATAACAAGTTCTTGCCGCATATGCAATGAAATTAAACCCAAATTTTATAAAGCACAAAGTACACTCATCAAATCTACAATACCTTTCGAGAGACCTAATATACATTTTAGAGGCCCCCTTCCAACTTCTTCTGGAAAACCTTATATGCTTACAGTTGTAGACGAATTCTCCAGATTCCCGTTTGCATTTCCTTGTTCTAGTACTACTTCTTCTGAAGTTATAAAGCATCTCAAACAACTCTTATTTCTATTCGGTACACCTTCTTATATACATACTGATCAAGGTTCCTCCTTTATGTCCCATGAAATTAAGTCCTTTTTACAACTTCTGGGAGTAGCTACGAACAGAACTACTCCATACAATCCCCGTGGAAATGGCCAGTGCGAACGCTACAATGGTATTATATGGAAAACGATTAGATTGGCTCTTCAGTCTCGTAATCTTCAGATCAATCAATGGGAACAAGTACTGCCTGAAGCTCTTCACTCTATCCGATCATTATTATGCACAACCATTAACTCTACACCTCACGAAAGAATGTTCACCCATCCGAGACGCTCAATGAACGGAACCTCTCTTCTGACTTGGCTGAGTACTGGTCCCGTTTTAATGAGAAATTTTAATCGGACAAGCAAGAATGATCCCTTAGTTGAAAAAGTAGAGCTTGTTCATGTGAATCCTCAATATGCTCAAGTACGTTTATCTGATGGAAGAGAAACCAACGTATCTTTGAGACATCTAGCCCCTCTTCAAGAGTATGACACTCTACAAGTTTCAGAAGAAGATTCTCCTACGGCCGCTCAAGATGAACAAAAATTTGCTGAGAATGAACCACTCCCAAAAAGGTCCACTATTATTCAAGATCCACGGACTAGTGTTGACGATGCTGTAACACCTCCTAATCGTTTAGTTGACCATCAAATACCCGAAACGGATACTATACCTTCCGTGCAGGATTACGATAACATTAGACCTACTAGAGCAAGAATACCTCCTGCATTCCTGGAGGATTACATTCATTAACTCAGGCGGGAAGAATGTAGTATATACTTTTACTTAGTCTTAAATTGTTACTAGGATTTTTGTCATGTTTATTTATTTAGTTGTCATGTTCGATTTTGTTCATTAAAACCTATCTTGAGGTTTCCTAATTTTATTTCAAGAAGGCAGAATGAAAGACCCCTATGAAGAAAAGGAAGTAGAATTTGTAACAAATGAAAGAAAATGTTACAACTGCCATAAAACAGGCCACCTAAAATCTCAATGCAAAGTAAAAAATAAAAATAATATCCAGAATAATGGCAATGAAAATAGACAAAGCAGCAGCTCAATGTTCTGTAACATATGTAAGAAAAATAACCATGTTGAAAAGAACTGTTTCTTTAGAAATAAAAATCAGCAAAATAATACGTCAAATAACACAAATAATAAGGAAAGAAGAAGAGACGTAGCCTTTATAGCAAATGGCGATGAACAAAAAAATGAAACAGAATGGGTAGTACATTCTGGCTGCACATCTCACCTAACAAATAATGCTAATATTTTTAACACATTGAAAAAAGTAAAAGATGAAAACATAATAAAATCAGCAAAACGTGATAGCAATGTGACTGTGAAAGGTATTGGAAATATACAGTTTAATGAATGCTATCTTCAAGATGTAAAATATGTTCCCGATCTAACAAACAACTTATTATCCGTAAAAACAATAACTGAAAAAGAGTATGAAGTAAAATTTACTAAAAACAATGTTGAATTCTTGAAAGGAAAAAAGAAAGTTTTAGAAGGTAAAGGCAATAATGGGCTATATACAGTAAAATTAACACAAGAAAAAGAAGAGAATGCCTTAATCTCAATAACAGAAAAACCAGAAGAAAAAGTATGGCACAGAAGACTAGCACATTTAAGTTTAAAAAACATGAAAAAGCTGCAAGAGATGTCTACGGGTATGCACTTGACTAAAAATGATATAAAACATCTACAACAATTTTGCGAAACAAACAAGTCAGAAAACCTTTTAACACAACCCGTACTAAAGCCACCAGAAAATTAGAGATCATACATTCTGATGTCTGTTCTCTTGATACAAAAACTTGGGATGGTGAAAGATACTTTTTAACACTTCTAGATGACTATTCTCATTTCTGTATGATATATTTACTAGAACATAAAAGTGAAGTGCCAGACTTAATAAAATAATACATTAACATGGTTGAAACTAAATTTAACATAAAAGTTCATAAATTCAGATCAGACAATGGTGGAGAATATGTGAGCAAACAACTAAAAGAGTATATGAAAAAACGAGGTACTATCCTTGACTATACCCCAGCATACTCTCCACAACTCAATGGAAAAGCAGAAAGACTCAACCGCACTTTATTAGACAAAACCAGATCCCTAATACTTGAGTCAGAACAACATAAAGAAATGTGGGATGAAGCCCTTCGAGTAGCAGCCTACTTACACAACAGATCTCCTACAGAACCATTGAATTGTACTCCTTTTGAAAAGTGGGAGGGTAAAATACCAAAACTAAATAATCTACGGGTCTTTGGTTCAGATGCTTATGCCAAAAACCTACAAAAAACCTCAAAATTAGATAAGAAAAATAAAATGCTTCTGATGATAGGATACTCAAACAATGGATATCGGCTGATCGGCTCTGGAACCAAAATGAGAGAAAAATTGAAATACATAGAGGTGTGGAATTCAATGAAGAATTTAAAAATAAAATAAAAATCCAGATATTTGAATATTATGAAAATGATAACAACAAAAGTAATAAAAACCAAGAAGAAGAAGAAAATAACATAGAGGAAAATTATGAAGACTCAAACTCAGAGAGTGAAGTTGATGTTAAAGAACAAGAAATAAGAAAATCAAAAAGGAAGAACCTTGGAGTCAAACCAAAATATTTAGAAGAAAATTACGAACTTGACCCCTCTCATGACTATGCATTACTAACTTACCAAGAAGCCATTACAGGAAAAAATAAAGAAAACTGGCTCAAAGCAATAAAAGAAGGAAAAGATGCACATTATAAAAATGGAACATGGACTTTAGTTGATAAAAATAAAACAGGTACACAAAAAGTCCTAAGCAACAAGTGGATATTTAAAGTAAAAAGTGATGGTTTATTTAAAGCTCGTCTGGTCATAAGAGGATGCGAGCAAAAATGTGGTGTTGATTACAATGAAATATTCAGCCCTGTTGTAAATATAACTACATTAAGAACAATCCTAGCTATAACAACAGTCAATAACTGGGATTACATTGGGTTTGATGTAAAGACTGCATTTCTTCATGGAAAACTATAATGAAAAGAACAAGGTCTGTAAACTTCAAAAATCCCTCTATGGCCTTAAACAAGCCCCGATGATTTGGAATCAAGTTTTCACAAACTTCTTAAAACAAAACGGACTAACTCAGTTAAACTCTGAACAGTGTATTTTTGTTAATGACACTAAAGACCTAATATCAGCTATATATTTATGTAGACGATGGCTACATTACAAGTAGTGATTCTACAAAAATTGAAAGCCTAATTAAAAAACTAATAAGTGAATTTGACGTTACTGTTTACCAAAGTCTAACCTCATTTTTGGGAATCGAAATTGAAAAAGTGCTGGATGGTTTAAAAATAAAACAACAAAACTACTCTCAACAAATCTTCGAACGGTTCAATATGTTAAATTCTAAAAGTGTAGTTACTCCATTGGAGAAATATGAAATTTCGGACACTAATAAATCCTGTAACATAAAATTTCCTTTTAGAGAAGCTGTTGGAAGCTTGCTCAACTTAAGCAACCGTACACGTCCGGATCTATCGTTTGCCGTGAACTATTGCAGCAGATTCGTTGAAAATCCAAGTGACTGTTCGGTAACTAATATTAAACGTTGTTTACGGTTTCTAAATGGAACAATTGAAACCGGTATAAAATTCAAAAGTGGTTCGAATCTAAACTCTATTGAAGCCTATTGTGATTCTGATTTTGCTGAAGATGCTGAAACCAGAAGAAGCACAACAGGATATATTATCTTCTATGGTGGTGGACCAGTAGCATGGTGCTTCAGACGACAATCACTGGTCACTACCTCCTCTACAGAAGCAGAATTTGTCGCAGCAGCGGAATGTACAAAAGAACTTTTGTACTTAAGTGAGGTGATACATGAACTAACCGGACAGAGAGTAAAACTTAATTTGAACATTGACAATCAAAGTTCCATGTGCTTAATAAAAACTGGAGTGTTTAATAAGCGTAGTAAGCACATAGATGTTCGCCACAAATTTATTACAGAAAAAGTTAAAGACGGGTTTCTAAATATAAATTATTGTCCTTCACACTAACAAACTGCAGACATATTTACAAAACCTCAAAAACGTGTAAAATTTAATTATTTTAAAAACAAGATAAGTAGTTTCCTAAAATTCAAATAAATATTTAGCATGTTTTGATTAGGAGGGTATGTTAGGAAAGTAGTCTGCAACATGCTAAAACAAAACACTTGGCAACTCGGTAGTGTAGTCAATAAAAAAGAAGACGAAGTCAACTGTCAGTAAAAATAATAACCACATAACCTGTACTGTAATGTGACGATGTAGTTTATGTATGTTTCATAAAATAATAAAATATCAACCCGAAGCTTGTGCTTAATATAAAAAACAAATAAAAAAACAACAGAAACGAGCCCATTCAATTTGTTTGAGAGGGAAATAAAATTGTACTTTTTAGACTTAGTACTTCTCATTCCGTAATAGAAAGGAGTTCGCGTTAGTATGGCCTAATCGACTTATGGTAACATAAGCTAACTGTATGAACTAACATTAGGGTGAATGAATGACTTTTGAATTAGTAGGGTGGATGCTCAGTAGTAAAGCACTGAAGTTTGGATCTAAAGATCCAAATTCGTTTGAGTATTTTTGATTTGTTATTTGATTTGATATTACCTACTGCTATAATTTCGATTCGACTACTCATTGATTGGTTTTAATAAGCGAAGTTGTTCCAGGGTGGTGCCGGATAACAGAGAACAAAGCTTACTAATAATTTAATAGTTAGTCAGTAAAGTACATTGAGTGAAAAAAATCATATCATGAAAAAAGTTTAATTCAATAGTTTATGTATTTGTGAGGTAACTTCTATAAAATACCAATATCCTGTAAATGGGGGACATCAAGCGGAGAATATTAAATAGCTGGGTTTAATACCTATTCAATGGAACAAGCACCGGAAACAAAATGATTACTTGAAATACGACGCTTGATGTGCAATCTTTTTTTTGGGCCGTCTTCATGCGGAGAGTACTGTAGCCTGTTGCCTTAGTACTGAAGTCCCATATTATTCAGTCCACCGACTCAGCATAGTACAGTAGAAACGGTGGAGCTTTACCATCACGTGATTGTTACTATACGTATATAGGTATACGTATATACGTTACTATACGTACTATACGTTACTAAACGTATATACGTATACGTATATATGTTACTATACGTACTGTACGTCACTATACGTATATACGTATATGTATATGCGTAAAGTAACAGTCACGTGATGGTAAAGCTCCACCGTTCCTACTGTATAGTTTTTAAAAAGGTACGTTATCGATATTTCACTTGTGATCATGCACTAATAGATGATTTCATTTGTCTGCACACATAAAAAATTCTGTTATTGTTTTGTCACACTTTATGTTTTGAATGGTCTGTATGTTCGGTATTTATTCTAAATTTTATAAATTTTATTTTCAAGTCATTTTTATCTACAAATATTGAAAGTAATACTAAAAAATTTTATTTACAAATTTTATTACCAATAGTACGCAAATGAAAAATTAAATTGCTTTCACTACTACGAAAAATTATTTCTTTTAGCATATCGACAATGTCAATAAAGATTGACATATAACTGAATCTAATAGTAATCTTGAAATCAGTTGTGCGGGTGAAGAGTGAGTGAAATGGTACATAATATTTTCAACCGAATTAAGATGCATACAATCTGTTCAGCTAAGGTATTAATGTTTATAATTAATTAGTTAAATTTACAGACTTCATTTTGTAGCATAAAGTTTCCAAAAAGCTTCATATGAGGTGTGCGAAAATGTTCTACAAACAATAGTATATTGTTCAACGACGAAAGTTACATTTTTTTAAGCGAGAGAACAGGTTATCAAACAAGACGTAGCTGAGTTTGATAATGTTCTCGACCTAAAAAATGCGTTCGAAGAGTTCAACACTATACTTTTCAAACGATGAAATAAAACAATTTAATTTGTTTAAATCTTCATTATACATTTGAACTAAGTTCAATACATACATTCGTGACGCGTTTCGCTAACACAGTAGCCTTCTCAAACGAGTGGAGGTATAATGAAATTTTTTTTAATTTATACAGTGGGTTAATACGGAATTTCACGGATATTGACAAAAGTATTATAGTCTATTTATATGGAAATAAAAAGCAAAAAGTGTCTAAACATGGGATTAACTGAAGTATTGAACACTCGTGCTCTTTTTCAACTTAACTTGCATTCGAGCATCTTTCCCAAACATTTTCGATAATTTTTATTGCACTAGTTAAATTGTAACTGATAAATTGTGATTTTCCAAAATATGTCATATCGCGATAAAATCTGTGTCCAACAATCTTAAATCTACTTTGGGTAATGGTAATCATTTGGATGCAGAACTTTTAATGAAATATTTTTAAGAATCCCAATTATACCAACTAGTATATCGTTTAAAATTGGTGTTAATAACCTTATTAGTTGGAGATTATCTACGTTTCTAGACATCACACGACTTGTAATACTCCAAAGGCATGAGTCTAATCGAAGAAACTCTGCTTTGATGTTTTAATTTTTTCAGACTCCAAGTACCTAATTGTATCGATAGGAATAACCATTTGTTTTGAGTATCTCAATCAAAGAATCGAGTCGGTTTCTCTTATATTTACTCGAAAAGGAAGAGGACCTTCAATGAAGTAGATTATGATGGTTTCTGTAGTAATAATGGACTTCATTGCGGTTTATAGTGAACAATATTCTAACAATAACAGCTTCAATCAATAAATAAGATATTTTTTGGGAATAAACTAATTTTCCAGTTATAGATAACATTTTCCCATTAATATTTCCTTGCTATCGAATGAAATATCCTTCTTAGCCTCTGCACTAAGGTCATTGGAATATCCCACTGTAGAAGTAACATTTTTTCCGAAACGGATTACTCGTGGCACAAAAGCTGTTGGCAAAATCGTTTTGGGATACGTAATTTCTAAATTTTAAAAACCATATTAATTAATTTTCCACCAATTATTAGAATAAGCCTTTAAGAAGGTGACGAAGGAAACGGTTTCAGAATTCACATGTAATCTTTTCTTGGTGCTAATAATAAATTTGGAATATAAAAATTTTTATATCCCAAAATAGCTCCTTCGCTTTAAATTTTTTATTTGTTTTCCAAATTGTAAAATTTTCGTTTGTTCGCTTTCTAAAATGTCTATCTTATTCCAGAAATTTTTATAATCTCAATAGAATTTTCATTCTCAGAATATTAAATTGACATGTAATCATGGCTCTATCAGTATAATGTCAAATTATAAATTTTTGTGATATTTCAGAATTTTGTAATTTCTGACAAATAAATAATTTTTCTTCATACCTCGGTCGAAAGTACGCACTTTCGTCCCTCATAGCAGGGACGAAAGTTCAACATTTACTCCCTGTGAAAAGTACACGCGTTTCCTCTATAACAGCGGGAGGAAAAAGTTTCTCATGCGTATTTATACTCGTAACTACGACCAGCGGCACTCGCTTCCGACCGGCTATGAAGAAAAATAGTATACACTCCACGGGCCGAAAGGTGAAATCTCGGTCCTGCGCGTCATGATGCCCTCGGCGAATTTCGGCCCTTGGAGTGTAATATACTATTTATAACCTTAATATTCTCTTATATAAACAAAACAAAGAAATTTTTCTAATTATGAAATATTTTGAAATAAAGATTTATCAATATTAATTATGTCGTATTGACTATTACAAAATAACTTTTAAATTCAATAAACCGTGAATATTAATATACAATTTTATTTTATTAGATACCTACTTTCACTGATACTAACTATAAAAAAATATGAATTTTCTAAATTTTGAAATTATTATTAGATGCTATTTAAAAACTGCAATGCCTATTATATGAAAATTATATAAACTATTTTAAACAACAATAACAATATTCCAATACAATTTCTACACACTCTCTAACATTCAACAAACAATACAGAGTGTATCAGAATTGTTAATTGATAAAAATTAATTATCTTTTTATATCTTTTTACTATGTATAATACATTTATCATGACAATATATAATATATGTTATATATACAGGGTGAATCACGACCAACGGGATGAAGGTTTATAGCGAAACAGTAAAAGTTTTAAAATGTCCGTCAATTTAGTAGTTTGTAGTTGCTGAGGTACACTAGCTCTTTTTCACCGATAAGTATTTGAGTACATTTAAAACAAAAACACATTTTTAATAAAGCAAATACATACATGCTACAAAACGAACAACAAATTATTAAAAGCAAAAAATGAAAAATTACTATAATAGATGCTCAAAATGCTTGCCATCTTGTGCAATGCAACACGTGATTCTAGCTTCCAACGATTTATTTACATTATTCAAGATATCGGGTGTTATAGACGCGAAAGCGTTCGAAATTCTTAATTTCATATCGTCTGGAGTAGTAGGGGGTGTAGCATACACAATATTGTTAATGTAACCCCATTTGAAGAAATCCATCTTGGTCAATTCCGGTGATCTAGCTGGCCAATTATAAGGACCGCCTCTACCTATCCATTTCATTCTAAATTTTCTATTGAGGTAGTTCTTAACAGCACGTGAAACGTGAGCAGGAGCTCCATCCAATTGTAGCCACATTTTCTTTCGGATGCTAAGGGTAGGTTTTCGAGAAGGATCCAGAAGTCTTTTTTCAAAAAACTCAAAAATGTTCTTCCATCCAGGCGTCCGTCAAATAAATACGGGCCGTTAACATACTCGCCCACAATCCCTCCCCAAACGTTTACACTCCATCGGTGTTGGCGATCAACAGTACGGAATAAATGTTTGTTTGCTGTATCGTAATAATTAAAGCATAAACTTTAGATGCTAGGAGACAATTTTCTAAACATTCCCCAATGCAAACTATCATGTTGACTCTTTCGTTTAACGGGTACTGCTTCATTTTTAGTAGCAATAAAATTTGAAACAAACACAAGATTGTTAAGAGAATTAACAGGAAAATGTGATAAAACGACATTAAGTTAGGTAGGTACCGACTAGATCATGTCATTTTTTGTTTTAAAATCGATTTACTTTACAATAATTTAAGAAAACTGTAAATTGCACGAAAAGTATAATACCTAGGTATAGGACACCCTTATACTATTCAAAAAAGGACATTTTTTAGAACATGGTGAATTATTAAAATACAGGGTGCTCCGTTTAAAATAAGCCCGATATTACACATTGAATAATCTAATAATGAGACTGAAAATTCGGAGCACCCTGTAAACAGATGTTTACTACTCAATCGTGGAATACATTCACCGAATGTCCAACTATTTATAGTCCGGGAAAGTAAGGAAATAACATTCAAAAGTTTCCCATAATTGACTTTTCATTTTTAAATGAAAATATATTGACCCAGCATCACTCTTCTAGATTGTCTAATAATTTCCGCTGGAGCTTGCGACGCAGCTTGCAAGCACAGCTCAGACCACCTAAAATTCAAGTGATTTATGCTCGTGTCATTTCTGGATGTGTTCTTACAAAAAAATCGTAGAGATGAAAATTGAAGCAAATCTTAAGCTCTTGAAGGTGACGTAAATAGTTTTTTCAAAAAAAAATTTTCCGATCTTAAATTTTCCAAAAATTGAAAAAATTTTCGAAAATTATATTTTTGGCTGGTAATTATAAATAAAATATTAATATCGAGGTCAAAACATAGATAAACATAGAGGGCAAACTTCTAAAAATTTACATTTTTTCAGATTTGGAAAATTCAAAATGGCGGCTGCGCAAATTGGAAACAAATTTTTTTTTTTCATTCGCGTCTAAATTTATGAACATTAACGATATTGAGAAACGGTTTGTTGCAATCGGCAGAGTGGAAGTTATATTTTTATAAATAACATAAACAAAATTTTTAAAAAAATTTTTACATAATTTTTTAGAACATTTACCGAAAATAAAAATTTTTCCATCTAGATTTTTCTCATTTTGGCGTTGAAAAATGTGTTTAAAATATGTTTTCACATTATAAATATGTGTGTCTTAGTAAGACGAGTATTTAAAAAAAAAAATTTTTTTAGATGCGACTTTTACAAGCTGAGATAAACAAATTCAAAGTCTGTTAGATACTGTAATAATATTGATTGAAATTTTCAAATTTTGATCACTTCGCTAGGTTGTCGAATCCCAACTCAACTTAACACAAATTTTCATTTTTCTACCGTCAATTGGTCCATTCAAAAGAGAATAGTAATCCTAGCTCGCTCGGCCAAACGGTGCGGCGGCAGCTGCTTGGCGTTGTGGTGGGGGGTCAGCGCTCGTTCGCAGTTGAACGAAGCTCAAGCTTTTATTTTGGTTTTCTTTGTAAAAATTTTGCATTCGTGGTTTGCTAATAGTATGGTTATTATCAACCCTTACATATTGCTAGAAATAAGGTACAATGATATTTATAATTTATATCTATAAATCCATTTATTATATATATATTATACATAATTCGAAACGTAGATACTAAGAATATTATTTATTTACAAATTTACATCTATTTTCTACAAATTCTCGCCCTTTTTGTCTCTGAGGAAGTGGCTCTGTACAATTTTCCTCGTCATTATCATTAGCAAACAAATCCTCATCGATATTATTGCTACTATCAATTGCAAGTTCACAATCGAGTAATTGACTCATATCAAAATTCGGCTCATCACTCAGAGTTTCATTATCATCCTTGTCATTGTCAAGTACCGTACTTACAATTTCGATGTTACAACAGTTTTTGCTTATGTAAAAAAATGTTTAAAAATTTTGTTTATGTTATTTATAAAAATATAACTTTCACTCTGCCGATTGCAACAAACCGTTTCTCAATATCGTTAATGTTCATAAATTTAGACGCGAATGAAAAAAAAAAATTTGTTTCCAATTTGCGCAGCCGCCATTTTGAATTTTCCAAATCTGAAAAAATGTAAATTTTTAGAAGTATGCCCTCTATGTTTATCTATGTTTTGACCTTGATATTAATATTTTATTTATAATTACCAGCCAAAAATATAATTTTCGAAAATTTTTTCAATTTTTGGAAAATTTAAGATCGGAAAATTTTTTTTTGGAAAAAACTATTTACGTCACCTTCAAGAGCATAAGATTTGCTTCAATTTTCATCTTTACGATTTTTTTGTAAGAACACATCCAGAAATGACACGAGCATAAATCACTTGAATTTTAGGTGGTCTGAGCTGTGCTTGCAAGCTGCATGGCAAGCTCCAGTGGAAATTATTAGACAATCTAGGAGAGTGATGCTGGGTCAATGTATTTTCATTTAAAAATGGAAAATCAATTATGGGAAAGTTTTGATAGTTAACAGATTTTTCGACCTTACTTTCCCGGACTATTAAATGTAAGAGAAAATTCGCTAGAATTTGTTATATCAATGAGTTATGAATTTTTTCGAAATGTTCACAGTTTAAAAAAAGTCAGCATAACTCGGAACCCTCTGTATTTAGGTATAGGGAACCATTATGAAAGAGTATTTCATTTTTTAGTGGCAATCAGAAAATGCAATAAAATATAGGGCGTCCTATAAGAAAAAATATAACTTTGATACACCACACTTTGTTGGAACATCCTGTATATTTCATTATAATTTTAAAATGTAGACTATATGAATGTACAAACTACTAAATTGAGAAACATTTTAAAACTTTTACCTTTTCGCTATAAACCTCCATCCCGTTGGTCGTGATTCACCCTGTATATTAGAATTAAAAAACAATGATACGTTGAACCCCGCTGAGGTCAGTTGTTATGGTAGGAGCTTAAATATATATTATGTTAATATAATTAAAATATAGACTACGAGCTACAATTAATTAGAATTTTAATGATCGCCAAATCAACTGCTCACAAAAATTCAGGCAACCTTTTTTTTTGATGATATAAAATACTGTATTGTGTCAAGGGCAGAAAATGAACAGCACAATGAGCGAGGGTAGCTGATAGTTAAGGGCTGCTAAAGAGTTTTCTGCATGTGGGACACACAACTGATTTTCGCCTACCGAATAAACTAAAAAATAGTGAAAAATTACAAAAAACTTTGACATACACCGACGTTTGATTGAATTCACGTGAAACTGATCAAGTGACAGATGGTGAAAAACTTCAAAAATCGTGACATCATGGAATGTTCCGACCTTGGGCAGCTAAACAATACTTTCCGCCCTATTTGCGGTGTTTATATAATTGGTATTGAATTGTGGGTGGTTGAAGAGATCACATTGAATATTAAAATCCTGGAATCTTTGTATCCAATTTGCATCTTGAAGGATGTTGTATGTGTTAAAATAAGCTAAACTGAATTGCAGCTGTCCACCTCTCACAGATAAAATTTCTACTTTTCAACACTCATAGTTTATTAAATTACAGCACGAATTTAGGAAGAAGACATTTATAGCAAACGGTATCCGCTAGTGAAAGTTTATGAAAAATCTGATATTACAGAGATGTAGAAATAGCGTCCAGTAAGAACCATATTCAAATTCCAAATGACAAACATGCAGTAGTTGATACTTTACAACTTCAACATACAAGTTTGACCAGAGGCTAATAGTCATGAATATGGGTGATACTTATTATTATGATATCGCTAATGATCGGGTTTATTCAACCATAGAATACGTCCTTGCCTATCCATTGACATACCTACCAATAACCGAGATAACATAGATCAAATAACAAAATTTGATCGAAAGTTATAATCCATAAATATATGGTGTAGTCCCAATATTCGAAATCAAATGCAACCAGACCAGGTAAACCTTTTGCCTAATGAAGGATGTATTTATAATACATACATCGTGTTCACGGGTGTTCATAGGTGAAAAATGTTTAAATATTAGTTTTAGTGAAAAATGCCATTCCTGATACAAAGTTTTGCTTGTTCTGAAACCTCATAAAATGAAATAAAATTTAAGCTTTTTAGCCCGTCTCATTTTATAGCCAGTTTTATGAAAACCGTATGAATTTTTGCACTAAGTTCGAAAATAATGTATTAATCTAGTGAGTGACGTTTACGATGTACCAAGTAATTGTCAACTTTTATAACTAATTTTCAAATTGTCATTCTTCAATAAATATTTGACAATAATTTTAATAATTCAAGACTTATAATCACTATCAAAAATAACATTACAGAATAATAATATAAGAAACACTAAGTAAACAAAAAACATCCATTCAATGTATTCTCCCCCAGCTTCAAAACATCTCTCAATTCTCTTTCTAAATTCTTTGTAAGTATTTCGCAGCATTTCTGGGGTAGTTTCGTTCACAGCATCAATGATAGCTCGTTTCAGGTCTTCAATGTTATGGTTTAAATTATTTGCGTAAAATTTTGTTTTAAGTAGCCCATAAAAAAAATCTAATATTTTTAAATCGGGGGATCGGGGCGGAAAAAATATTGGTCCATAACGTCCTATCCATCGCCCAGGAAAATACTCATCCAGCCAGCCTCTAATTAGCAAAGTCGAATGTGACTTTTGCAAAAACCAACCTCTACTGCTCTTTTTCGTAGACTCAACTTGGGATTTTCCCTTAACGAATGCATAGCTAGTGCACTAGCTGCATCATCCCCTTCAACGTACGCCATCAAACTTCCTTATCAATTTTTTTAATCCACACCGCGTAATGGGTACATCTGGATATTTTTCGTGAAATTTTGCAATTGCATACTGGTACGAAACTTCCCCAATACCATAACACTACTCTTTGTTCGTTAGTTAAGATTGTTGTCAAATATTTATTGAAGAATCACAATTTTGAAAATTATTTATAAAAGTTGACAGTTACTTGGTACATCATAAACGTCACTCACTAGATGACTAGATTAATACATTATTCTCGAACTTCATACGGTTTTCATAAAACTGGCTATAAAATGAGACTGGTTTTGAAAAACTTTAATTTTATTTTATGGGGTTTCAGAACAAGCAAAACTTTTTATCAAGAATTCCACTTTCCACTAAAACTAATATTTAAACATTTTTCACCTATATATCCCATCCGTATATGAGCCAATCTGCTCAGACTAAACATAAACTCAGAAACATACACTTATATCTTTGTCTTTAAATTAGACAGTCTTAACGCGCTCTATAAACATAAATATTCTTTTCAGGAAGTTATGAATAAAGACCTTCACACGGATCAGCCGGCTAGTCATAAGCGGCACCCAAATTTTACGTTGGATGCACTACAAAATCAGCCTGCCACAAACCATGCTTTTGAATTATCAAACAATCATCATGCACATCATAATCACACATTCGAACCATCTAGTAGATCTTCAAGCAGAAAAGTATCTACTGTATCGTCCCACATAGAAGAGACACCAGTTAGAAAAAAAAGTCTGATACGAAAATCAAATTCAGGTGAGTTAGTGATTAAACCCTGGTAGATGTTTGAAAGACTGAACTTGATTATTCACTAGCTTGCGACGTATTTCGTAGAGCACTCGAAATTGGAGTCTTTTACGCTGATATCTCTTTCAGTTTTGCTCGCACAAAACAATTGTGGGCATTGAAATTTTAGGAAATATTATGGCATATAACATGGTGAGAGTAGATTTAAGAAAATTTTTTCAACCTATAATTTCATAAAAACGGTTAAGCAATCTGAAATCTTGTTTATTTAAACAGCTAGTATAATAAACATAGAAAAAGTAAGTTGATAAGCGTAAAATACACCTTCCCGCACTCCGACGATAACTGTGAAATATGTATTTAATAGCAGAAAGTACAAAATAGTATATTACACTCCAAGGGCCCGTGGAGTGTATACTATTTTTCTTCATAGCCGGTCGGAAGCGAGTGCCGCTGGTCGTAGTTACGAGTATAAATACGCATGAGAAACTCTTTCCTCCCGCTGTTATAGAGGAAACGCGTGTACTTTTCACAGGGAGTAAATGTTGAACTTTCGTCCCTGCTATGAGGGACGAAAGTGCGTACTTTCGACCGAGGTATGAAGAAAAATAAATTTCAATACTCTCTTCGAACTATAAAAGGATAGGCCTTTAAAAAAATTGTTATACGTCAAAGTTTGCTAGGTAGGTAGTAGGAATGCGGAATTTTAAGGGTACCGGTAAATTATTCGAAATCAATTGTTCGAAAATCAATTTTTCGAAACTCAATTGTTCGAAATCAATTTATCGAATAGGTGGCAGGTTCCTAATGGTGATAAAATACGAAGGTGGTTTGGTAGGGGTAGGTTTGGTTGGGTTATTATTGAAAATTATTATAATTTATTCTTCAAAAATTGACTAAAAATACGAAGGTGGTTTGGTAGGGGTAGGTTTGGTTGGGTTATTATTGGAAATTATTATAATTTATTCTTCAAAAATTGACTAAAAATACGAAGGTGGTTTGGTAGGGGTAGGTTTGGTTGGGTTATTATTGGAAATTATTATAATTTATTCTTCAAAAATTGACTAAAAATACGAAGGTGGTTTGGTAGGGGTAGGTTTGGTTGGGTTATTATTGGAAATTATTATAATTTATTATTCAAAAATTGACTAAAAATACGAAGGTGGTTTGGTAGGGGTAGGTTTGGTTGGGTTATTATTGAAAATTATCATAATTTACTTTACAAAAATTGTCATTCGATAAATTCACAAAGTAATAAAAACTTCTATCTATCTATTTTTGTATATTCTATTCAGAATATTGAATTTCGAACAATAGATTTTCGAATAATTGACTTTCGAAGAATTGACTTTCGAAGAATTGATTTTCGAATAATTGATTTCGAACAATTTACTTTCGAAGAATTGATTTCGAACAATTTACCTAGATCCGAATTTTAAATCAATGATTGATTGATTAGGTTATTGAATCCAATCAATCCAACCTGTGAATTGATCAATTTTTTCATTTAGGCTGTACCACTGTATATGTACAGAATGGGCAATCATTCCAACGCATTATTTGGTACAGGAGATAAATGAAGACAGACGACTACAGTTTTGTGAGATTATGACTGACAACATAAACACTAATACAAACTTTTTATTCAGTATTTGTTGTCCGGATGAATGCTTTTTTGTGTGAATGGTACCGTAAATGGACACAATTGCCACTACTGGGCAGACGAAAATCCTAGAGTATTCCACGAAAGACATACCGAACATCCTTTTAAATTAAACGTGTGGACAGGAATTTATGGGGATCGTATTGCTGGGCCATTTTTCATTGATGAAAACTTGAATCGAGACAAATATCTCGAATTATTAGAGGAGGAGAATAATTATATAATGGTGTTTTCCAATGCTGTAAAACAAAAGTTTTTGGGTAGACATAGCGGAGGTTTATGTATTATTTACAGGAATTTCTTTAGATTTAAAGTTTTATTTAGTTCCCCTTGGTGGATTATTGTTCACCTGTCATGTGAACATCATAATTTTATTATATGTAATATTTATTTTAATCCTAATTTGGAGTTAGATTATATATTAGAAACATTTCAGTTAACTTTATCAGATATTGTAGAATCATAATCAGAAACAAAAATAATAATTGGCTTTCTAATGTAGGTATTTTACCTGAAGAAATTATTGAAAACTGTAACTTGTTTGCAGACCGACTGAGTATGGATTCAGTTATAAATTCACGTGGTCAAAGAATACACCAATGGTGTATTCTGTGACGTGGTCGTATTCTTTCTGATTTTATGTGCAATAATTATTTTTCGCTCTTAAATGGTAGAATAAACAAGGTGAAAGTGTGGTTGATTTGGTATGGGTAAATAATTCGTTTCTTACAAATGTTAATAATTTTTATGTCGGCGAGGATGACTTTCTTTCTGACCATTTTCCAGTGAATTTGTTGCTTTATGACATTTGTTCATTTGAAATAAATGTGTACTCTAGGGAAACTACTTTACTTAATTCGTTTGTGTGGAGAGAGGTGGCTCACTTGACTACACACTTTCAATGTTTACTTCAAATAAAGTTGTTTTTATACAGGAGACGTACAAGCATCCTATAACAATATTTATAAAGCAATTTGTGAAATTGCGGAAGACTTAGGTCTTGTTCGTAGCAGCAAACTTGGTACTAATCATTACAATACAATGTATAATAAACCTTGGTTTGATATGAAATGCCTAAGAAGTGAAAAATAACTTAAAACTGCTTTATCGGAATGTAGAAAGTGCAATTTTTCAGTCCAAAACAGTCTACTTCTCAATTAAAAAGGAGTATATAATAGTATATTATTCAACAAGCGTATAATGATGGCTATTACCCACGAAGATGAAATTGCAACACGAGCCAGAGGCGAGTGTTGTAACATCTGAGTGGGTAATAGCCATTATGCGCGTGTTGAATACTATACTTTATCCACAACTATATATATATATAAGTTTATTAAAAAAATCCAAAATATATTTCAAATGAACATTATTTTTTATTAATGGTAACGTTATTGATACACAATAAATTTATGTTTATTTACTTACATAATAATTATTAATAGTTACATTACAATTGTTAAAATTCATGCAAGGGATAACTTTGTCAGTCATCTGAGTCTGATTGAAAATCATGGGACTTGGACTGGCACTAGAGCTAGTACAAGGTTTTTCATTGTAATTAGAGATAGTATAATGTTTGTTAATTTCGTTTGAAATCTGATTTCCTCTTTTTATTTTATTGGTTACGTTGTCATCTATATAACCTTCGGCAACTGTGGTTGATTTCCATCCCCCTAACTGCTTTACTGCTGTAATGTCACCTCCTGCGCTAACGCAAATGGTTGCAGATGATCTTCGGAACGAATGTCCTGTGTACAATTCGGGATTTTTTAATTTTAAAAACTTAGCAATGTGCTTTCCCATAAAAGATAATTTGTTAATGCCTACTCTTTGAATAGTACATTTGCCATTTTGATAATTTAAAAATAATGATGGGCATTTACCATGAGATGGGCGAAGATTTATATACTTTTTGCAAATATCGTAAAATTCACCTGATACAGTAAATGATCTAGGAATCTTTGTTTTTGTGAAAGGTATTTTCACTATAAGAGCTCCATTGTAATCTTCTATATCTTCAGTTTTCATGGAATATAATTCATTAGATCGGCACGCTCCCATTAGCCCCATGATTAAGGTTACCTTAAAATAATTTAATTAAATTGGAAAGTTCTAAGCTGAAAATTACGTTATTGTAAGAATACCTTTGTCATTAGATAGGTATGATCTGGCGCTTCTTTAATAAATTTACTGACTTCTTCGGGCGTAAAAGTTTTAGATTTTTTCGGTTGATGGCCCTCGGACTGACGTTTTAAAAATGCCTGTAACTTCATGTAAGTCTCTAGGGGGATACTATGGTAAATATTCAATGTACTTTTCAGCATAGAATAATATGCCCACAATGATGATGACTTGTATTTTTTAGCAAGTTCAACAAAATACACTAGGATAACATTTTCAGAAAAAGACGATGTTTTTTGCGCCAGTTGCCAATCCATAAAACTTTTGTACACCGCATCGTAGGTATTTACCTTTTGACTTGTTAGTTAGGAGATTTTCTGTAGCGCTAGCCGCTAATTTTAAAATGTCTGGCGGTGTACAAGACATATCTTCTAAATCTGATTCACTATTACACTTAGACATTTCTCTAATGATACCAGAGATAAGAATGTTCACACCAAATAACTCACAAACCGACTGACAGTATATCTACAAATACAATGACAAGTAAATTTACAAATTGTCAAATTTGACGCAACGATTGAGTAATATTATTCCATCGAACTGTCATTATTATTCAATTCTATATGGTAATGCATGGCATTACTTGATAAAAATCGCATATTTAACAGATATATTAATTAATAGTTGTGGATAAAAATACTTAAAAATTATCCATTATCTGTTCGTTAACTAATGTTCATAATTCAAGAGAATTTTGGCTAATCGTACGATATTTTAGGTCAAAGATACCGTTTAAATCGTTACCAATGGAGGTATGGAACGACTACTACTCTAGTGTGTGTCAACCTCGAATACACATCGACACTACTTTTATTTTTCATGATACCCGGCATCCTTTTTTAGATGCACCAATTACCACGGAATAAGTCTACATTATTCTCAACAAATAAAAGAATAATAAATCACCTGCTGGCAGTGACGGTTGATTTTATGAATTCTTCAAAAACCTCCCTGATAATTTATCTTACGTCACTGTTCAATAATATTTTTGAGACCAGTATTATTCCTGATAATTGCTTTGTTTCGTTATTTACAATTTTACATAAAGGTGGACCAATAGAAGATCCAGAAAACTACAGAGGCTTTGCATTACTAAATTCATGTTTAAAATTCACCAATATCATACAACATAGACTTTCTGAATGGGCGGAAGAACATAACATTCTACCTGAAAGTCAAGCAGGATTTCATGAAAGTTGCGGTTGTATTGACCATGTTTTTTTCTTAATTTCTGTGATCCATATCCTTATTAGACTCAGGAAAAGGAAACTTTTTAGTTTCAAAAGAGCTTACTGAGATAGATGTAGCAACAAAAACTCAAAATTTTTGGAAGAGTACACTTCATTAAATGGTCTAACAGCTGGTGTTTTCAGCAAAACGACAGTCACAACTGTTAGTGAAGGTAATCAAGCTGTTGGAGTAATTATACCTATTATGTGTAAAGCTTAGGTCAATACATGGTAACCTAGAAATAAATTATTTGAACCACTCGCTCTAAGTGTCAGAAAAAATGACACATAAGCAAACCATATGCGTTGCGTTTCATTTTTAAGAGGTGTTGTACTTTAAATTAGTTAAGACTTTTTTTTGCAAAGATGGTGTATATATCGAAAAAATCGTGGACGATCATTATGTCTGAATACTCCATCTAAATGCATTGTAATGGTGTGCCGCTCAAGGTATATTTGGGCTTGGTGAAGTGAGAGGAAGTGGGTTGACAAATGACACGATGCCTGTATCGTAAAAATGTGTCCCCCTTAGAACAAAAATCGACGTGTTTCCTAATTTCCTTAGGAACTAAGGAATACTGCCAAATATCGGGGTGGACTGTTTTCTGTTGCCCACTCTGTATAATTGACTTAGTATATCGTCGCTACTCCTTTATAAATTTCATGTGATCAATGGTCGAATAGCCTTGGATCTGTAAGCTTGGGTCTTTGATGCGAAATTTTTTTCAAAATTATTATTGTATTTCAAATTATTTTCTAGAAAAAACCTTGAACTCAAGCTATCAGGAATCAACTACTGGTGCTAAGACTGAAGGGTACGTATCTAAAATATTTTTTTTTCTTAAAAGTCGTAGAGATAACCTTTAGTTTTTATGCATCATACTAGTGATTAGTAATTAGTAGCTTTCTCTCCCTCATGTCGAATTTTCATATAGTATGGGAGCATGCCACCGTGAATGTGTAAGCAGGTTTAGAGCACTAAATGGATAGGAGAAAGCTGAACGTTATACATTCATCAAAATATCAAAAAACGACGACCTCAAAGTTGAGGAGGGTTTTTCCGGTAAATTAATTAAATGGAACGAAAATCCGGTCCTCACCTCCGTTGTTCGAATTTACATGCCAATGTCACAAGCAGATGAGAATAAGACTCAAAATTCATGACGAAATTAAGAAAGCAATGAGGTAAGTCAAGAAATCTGAAGACCGGATAATTAGGTATAGAATTGAGACATATGGAACGATGTAGTCTCAATCGTTGGCAGAATTCATTAAAATCAGTCATAGCAACGATTTATTTTCAATACCATGAGAGATTAATTTACAAATCATTGGGTTAAAGTCTACCATAAAGAACCAAATGGGATCTCTATATGATTGTTTAACATGAGTGGACTAAAAATATTTTATCCCAAATATGAAGAATATGGAAGGTAAAAAGCTTGTGGATAAAAACGCATTCAGCATTCTAGATGAAAGAGATGAAAATGAATATTAATTGTTTGTTGAATGAACCTTATTACGAAACTCATATCAGCATCGTTATGATTGACAATACATATTCATAGAAGGTAAATAATTTTAACCATTTGCAATACTTCCGGTATGTATGTCCATGTCAGACTGATGTATACCATCTGTCTCCGGGGATTTCCATGATTGGAATTTGTTTATGGCCCATCTAATTTTATTTGGTCTTGTGACTTCAGTGGATATTTTCCAATACGTAGAACTTGGCCTTCGTTCTCGTATGGTAAGCCTGACTGCTTCGGTGGCCAGAATTGATGAGGCGGAACGTGTATGTTTATTAATTCCTTCAAACTCTCCTCTTTGGCTTCTGTATAGGTGTCATTCGCTTTTTAAATGTAACCTCTTTCTTTTCTGGTTTTCCGATCCTTTGCCAGAACTTTGTGGATTCGAAAGCATGCGGGGGCATCCGAGATGTCCTCGAAATATTTCCCCGATTAGTTCCTTTTGGCCTTACGAATTTCTTTGTTGTATTGTATTGTTGTATGTTCTTTGTTGTAGAGCTTAAACCTGCAGACCTCCGCCCTAAATCTCTCCAGTCCGTTGTTCTACCAAACTGTAGCTTGTTCGCTTATTTTTCCTATTGCCGTGTATTGTATAGCTTCAATGCCATCAATCGGTACAGTACCATCCTCGAGAATTCTACTGAGGGACATTGTATATCCTATACAGTTTGTATCTCTTGGATAACGGTACTTGCTTACCAATGGAGTTACATTATGTGTCTGTGGTCAAAGTATAACGATTCTTCAGACACATACCCATTTGTTATGTTATCACTAGTTTTACCGGTATCAGTTCACAATATACCCTATTACCGTATTACAATACCTGCCCTATGGCTTTAGGAACCCTATATTTAGCCTTTGAGTGTCATGGCCTTTTGACCTTGGGCACACTTTGGCCAGTTTTCTTTTTGCTACTGTGTTCGATATAGATCGCACGAGTAGCTAGGGAAAAAATGTTCCACCCCCGCAGAGCTTCAAACGGTGGTGCGACCTGGTGCCTCAAAAGGAACCGTCCCCTGTGACCCTTAGCGCTTATAACGGATTTCACGATTTAACTAAGGGAGATGTTTATTATTCTCCCGTTCTGAGCTGTCCTTAGTTTCATCCCTCCCCCTCCCGTAGGATTCGGGGAGGGACAGCTACTCGGAATCCCCGCCAACGGTAAGGTCCCACAGCTCCATGGGGGAGTAATTTTACGTAAGTCTGCTCCACTACTTTCTCCTCTATTTTGTGAAATATCTGGTAGGGAAGAGCGGGAAAACTGTTATAACTTTTGTTCCGCTTCATGGATTCCACTCATCCTACCAATTATTTTACAAGATAGAAGAAAAACTACTGTAGGAGCCTCACTTAAAATTATTTAATGATTATGAATATTTAAATTTTGTGGTACTTTAACGGTACATTTATTATAGAAAAATAATGTTCTGTGTGATATTATTGTGAACTACGCCCTCTAGCGGTGAAGAAGGAAACTTGAGAATAAATTCCATGAGTTTGTCGTATGCAAGTTTGGAATACAGATTTTTTCCTGAAGCTGTGCGATAAATAGTTTCTGAGATAAAGTGGGGTACCTCTCTTAATCAGATACCCGGCACAAGACACAAAATTCGATACCGAATTATCAAATTGGTCAACAATTTGAAACAATTAAAAAACAGCAGCAGATTCGGTTTTGATTTGTTGTTAAGTGGAGATAGAGCTGATAACCTCAACTTTATGTAGAATTCGTTGTACAATATCGTAGTATTCAAATTATAATATCTTCAAAGAAGCTGCGGATTCCGACGCCCTTATGATAAAAATATCCCGCCTTTCATATCGTTAGAGTATTACTGCCATACCAGCTATACAAAAACAATTATCCAAGGCAGTACTGTGTCATTTATTCTTAAATCTGTTCTACTTACAAAGACGTTATTATTTCCAATCTTCTCTAATGTGATTAGTAGCGGTAGTAGCTAGTGGTCAGTAGCGTAATGGCCACGTTTCTTGCAATAGTAGCAGGCAGCTTCAACCTTATTATGTCCCGCGTTGCTTGGGTCCAATCAAAAGAATTAGGCAACAAATAAAGTTTTCCGACAAAATGTCAGTTTTAGATGCAGGATTTTTGACGTGAATATTGGTGATATCCGCAATAACAAATTTTTACGACGGATAAATGAAAATTTATCGAGTCGAGAAAACAAAAATGGTATATTCATTAAAGGATTTCGTCTCTTTGCTGGTGCATTGGCTAGTATTGCGAAGCATTTCATTCAAATTTCGTTTGTTAGGATAAACACGACAATTAGAAACAGTCTTTTGGCTTCGTCACCAATTCCGATGGCACTCATCACACCATTTATCCGCATCATAGTCATCCCAATTTGGTTTGAAAAGAGGTACATCAATACTTGTGGATATCGATCTGCAGTTGGCTACTATAAGTTTTCGCTTACATTCAAGAAAACTGAACATACATGTTTCACGGTTCATAAACAACTGTATCTGTAACTATTTAAAACTCATTAATGGTGGGAAAAGGTGAACATTATCAGCGTTTGCTAAGTGCATATAAATGATAAATGCTTTTGTTGACAACCGCATGTATAGTAGTTGAATACCATTGTCTTACTTTTGCCTGGAAATACATTGTTGCCTTCATTTTATTACAATATCTACTTTCCATTCATTTCCACATTATTAGTTATCAAAACACAGACATAATTTATCATTTTATTTCATTTATTGTATCAACTAAAACACTAATTATTGGTTATTCGAAATAACGTATTTCAGATCATCTTGGTGGTACGGAGTATGTACAAAATTCAACTCTTCTGAAGATATTAAGAAAGAATATCAACCCGAAATGTGGAAAAGGGTCTGTCCACATCCTTATTGCCTTTCTTATAGGAAAGTGACAAGAATTGCAGCTTTAACGTTAATAGGCTTTTTAGCTTGGACTGTTTTATATGCCATTGTTGGTGACATCGCAGCACCACCCAAAGGTCAAGTTTATCAACTTATCATCCTTAGCATATTTTCATATTTTGGAGGATGGTTATTTGGATTAACCACTTTACCTGCTTTGGTAGGAATGTTATTCACAGGAACAGCGATGCAGAATTTGAATATTGTAAATATTGATGCCTCATTTTCTCAGCTGAATAAACACTTAAGGTGAGTTGACAATTTGTATATTTTCTATAAATCACCACTGCATGCTAATTATACAGTGTGGAACAGCCAAATGGAATGAATTCGATAACGAATAAATGAGTGCGTGTTGGGAAACACGCTTGAACACGTCGATTTGTGTTTTTAAATGCGAATTTGAAAAAAAATTATATAGGATGTGTCATGAGACAGTGGCCAATACTAACTTTCTCATTTTTTGGATTCTTCAGAAAATTCTAGACATAATTCGTCTACAATGTCCTATACCTATATCTTCAACTGTTTCGGAAATATTAAGTGTTTGCAGATTTATTACGAAAATTAACATTAATAAAAGAAAATAATTTTATTTCACAAATTCGCTATATTACGTTAAAACCCTAATAAGTAATACCGATTATTTCTTTATAACGTAAAAAAGAACAAAAAAAATATTAATGTCAATGAAGGAAATGTTCAAAATGCTCGCCGAGCACGTCTTGGCAACATGCTAATCTGGTATAGAAAGGTCTTCTAACGTTACTCAACATCTCAGGTGTGACAGATGTAATCGCAAGCGTGAGTCGTCTTTTTAAGTCATCTAAGTTGGGGGGTTTAGTTTTGTATACAATACTTTTGACATATCCCCACAAAAAATATTCTAATGGCTTCAGATCAGGAGATCGTGCTGGCCATTCTATCGATCTGCGCCTCCCTATTCACCGATTTGAAAAAATTTGGTTCTGGTACTGCCGGACATTGATTTGGTAATGGGCCGGTGCTCCATCTTGCTAAAACCATATTGTATTGACAGAAACTTGTGGGTTTGCTGGATCAGGATATAAGTTTGTCAAAGTTGGCACGACATTATTTTCGGGCAGTTCTAAATATTAATCTCCATTCAAGTTGCCATCAATAAAAAAGGGACATACGATATGATTTCCAACAATTCCTGCCCAAACATGAACTTGTTCAGGATATTGTGTATGCTCTTCTCTCGTCCAGTGAGGATTCTCATTAGACCAATAGCGGCAATTTTGACGATTAAAATGACGGTGAAGTGTAAATATACTCTCATCAGAAAACAAAACAACTTCCAATTAGATCACATCGTTATTTAACATTGCCATCATTTGTCACAAAAATACTTCTCCCATCGAAATTGTCTTCCATGAGCTACTGAGTTGGCATAATTTTAAGGGGATGCAGTTTAATTTCCTTTAATATTCGAAAAATTGATGTGTGGCTAGCGTTGAACAGTGGGGCTGCTGTTCGACCAGAATTATGTGGGTTTTATTGAAAATAAAGCATGATATACAATTTCGTATCATCACTTACTGCATTGGCAGCTACTTTTTTTATCTGTCTTACATGACCAACGTCGCGAAACTGATTTTCTATTTTTCTAATTGTTCCTGGGGATACAGGCAGTAAATTTGGAAATTTTTCGTGAAATTAGCGAGAAAAATACAAATCGATGTGTTCAAGCGTTTTTCCCAACATGCCCTCATGTATTCGTTATCGAATTTATTCCATTTGGCTGTTCCACACTGTATAGGAGGAGCTATAGTCCGCTCAGGCAAGCATAGTTCAGACAAAGTTTACGAGAGATCCTCTAATTCTTCTCCAATGCTCGTGACTGACGCAGGACTTCAAAATATTAGTTTACCAGTTAAAATAGTAAAAGAATTTCTTAAGATTTACCATTAGTTTTTAAGACATCCTTCTTCCATACATCCGTTACAGTGATGAAATACCTGGATCTGCTAGTATTACAAGAGAATTTTTTCTCTAAATTTTCCAAATTCAACCATAATTCTCTATATATTAAAAGACAATATACCTTCCTAGTATAATACCGGTGTCACAGCCGAATATATTAGGTACTACTAACAATGTAACATGAAAACGATTGTTTTTCTGGTCATCTTAAAAATTATAAATGTCTGCTGAATATCAACTAGATATTAGGTTGGTTTCCGTCAAGTACGAGAGTGTGTTGGCAATATTTCCCATATTTATTCATTCCAAAAGGGCAGTCAGTCACCTAATTGTTGTTATGAACTAAACTATTCAAATACGAGTATTTCTGACAAATTGCATTACAAATAAGGCAGATTCCGGTAGATTCACTAATCCACCAACTGCGTTTTTATAGTCATTGGTGGATTTTAGATTGAAGAAATGACGCGTTCATTTATTACTGTTGCATCAACCAAAATTGCAAACCATTCCACCGCTGTTTCGAGGCAGTCAATAAGTGTGGCAGCTTACAAAATGACAGCTTAACCTCAAAAAAGTAAAGATTTGAAGCGGTTATAGCGAATTATTGGCCACATTCAGAAAACAAAAACGATGAGTTAACGATGAGAAATCGGTCACGTGACGATAACCAATATCGATTACTTTTTCTGAATAGATCTGAGATGCCCACATCGAAATTTGAAAATTTTGACATAATATACGTGTAACGTTTTGAGGTTACGGCAATGCTGTTGATTATAAATAATTTTTAAATTTTCATGTTTCAAGTTAAGTGTAGTATCCCTAAGATGAATTATAAAAATGGATGATATAATTGAACAACAGCGTTAGAAATTCAAAAAATTTCTTTTGGTATCGATTGTCAGTTGTCAGACTGACAATTATGTAAAAAAAACGTGCGAACGCGCCTATAAAATGTGTTGATAGATTAAAAAATTGACATTAACTTCACAAGGATGACGTTCAAGTCATCTTTCAGCATTTGGTAGGTATGTTTGTCAATAACGAATAAGCACTCAAGCATAAAATGTATACAAATGGACTTTCTAATGGTTACAGCAATTTGTCAAAAAAGTGAAGAAATTCCAAATTTTTACTGAACTTAAATATCAACATTTAAGAATACTCCATAATTTTCAATGAAATGATTATTGTTATAGTCAAATGCAGTCTTATCATGCGGGTCATACGATTCATCAAAGACATACTCACAGTTTTTGTTTTCTTTAATTACGTTTAATAATAACTTCCAAATAAAATCCGTAAGATGAATAAGACAGACTTATGCAATTTTGACGGGAAAAAAGGATATTTTATGAGTTTAGTTTTAAGCGATTCTCAAAAGTCTTTCACCAGCTACGTTTTTATTTAAATATGTCAGTTTTGTGACTGACAATTCAAAGTGACAATATGAATAATAACTAGCAACTTTCCGGTTTTTTGCATCCTCAAAAAAAATTGTATTCAATCTGATAGATTATTTCGAGAATGCAAGAAAAAGTGGAAATTCGTCAACCAGTGTGCAGAAAACAGTAGCGAAAGCACTGGGAATTAGTTTAAGGACTGCGCAGAAAATTGCATGAAAAACAGAATAATATAATACCAAGGAATACTAAAAAATGCATTTTTACAAAAATAAATATACCAGGTACGTCTATGTAGCTATCTTCATGTTAGTTAAAATAATAAAACCATCATTCTTTTCTCTTGGTATTTTGTAATCTCACATTTTGGTAATCTCTGTGATTTCTGATTTGATACATATGGTTAGTGACCTTTGGACCCACACGATAAGAGCGCTTTTGACTATATGTATCTTGCTCTATAAGGAATAGGCATCTGCTCATTCCGTGTTACCTAGTTTAGCCAGTTATGAACAATTGCTAAGCAACGATGTTCATCAGTGAATAATAATAATAATAATTATTTTTTTGGGAATCAAACCACAATAATGTTTTTTTTATTTCTACGTTTCGTAAGTAATGCCACAAGGAACTTATAGAAGATATTATTATGATGGTTTGTCACATGGTCTGTGTAACATTTAATTCAACAAAGTAATTCATTTCATTCAATTGGTATTTCGATCATTTGAATAATAAATTTATTTTTATAATTCGAATACAAAATCAATCGTTCAACACAAAAAGCAGGAAACAAGTGAACAATAAATATAGCCCAATTCACAAAACAAGGACGTCCATATCGAGCCTGTACGCTGACACGGCCAACCTGACACATAATTTGCTCTAGAATTATCAAATTGGGCAACAATCTGGAACAATAAAAAACGGCGACAGAATCTGGTTTGTTTCGTTCTTAAGTAAAGGAATAGCTGTGAGTTAATTTATTATGACCTCAATAAAATATAACTCGATGTAAAGCAAATTTCAATTTATGTCGTATTATTTAACGTATATCATCGTAGAATACAGTATATATTATCGTAAAATACAAAATATATATAATCATAGAATCATCGTAAAGTACAAAATATATTATCGTAGGATACAAAACATATCATAATAATATGCAAAATACCTATGTCATCGTAGAGTACAAAACATATGAATATGATTCAACTGCAAAACCTTATCAAATCGGAATAGTTATGATTCTATTTCACATTTTCATCTCGAATTATAAATAACTACTTCTAGTCGTTCGATCAACGACGCCACTGGTACGAATTTTCAAGAGACAAACTGCCACCTATCTCCATCTTGTTTGCCTCGTCATCATGTTCATTATCTTTGATTTTAAGTATGTTATATGTGATCACCGTACCCGCTCATGTATACATGTGAATAAGTGAAAACAAGTTCATAAAATAGAACGAAAATGGGAAGAGTTGGATCTAAAACAGAACGACGAAGAGAAAAGAGGAAAATCAGGAAGTTGAAGAAGAGATTGATGATACTGGAAAAAAGATCTTGTAAGTACATTTTACCAGCATCAACAAGAACAAAAGCTCTAGCACGAGGCGCCATAAATACTCCACCCAATACAATGGCGTGGCTTACTAATAAAATACAGAACTATTAAATCTTAAAATACCCCAAAAATGAAACAAAACAGACGGTAACAGAGAAATTAAAGTAAATCGTACTACCTTATACAAGGCGTAGTAAGTTAGAATAAAATATGGCAGGTAAGAAGGCAGGCGCCTTCTATAATGCTTAACCAAAAATAAATTTCACAGTTAACACCAACATCACAATCAAAAATTGTGGTTACAAAAATGTGGACAAAAGATGGCGGGGAACTCACTACCACCATCTATGCGACTGGGGATATAAGAATGAAGGTAGTCAGATGCACATACCTCCATGTATGATCCTTAAGTTCATAACAATCCAGAGGTGAGACTGGAACTTAATTTTTTTGTTTTTTACCTTTTAGCCTCAGATATGAGCTCCAGCTCTTAGAGCATAGACAGCTCTTCGAGTTCAGATACTAACAGCGATGTCGATAGCCAGAACGACATACCCCCATACCCCAGATGAAAGCAAAAGATGGGGACCAGAGGTACATGAGGAGTTTAACAAAAGATAGAAATCCATTCTGCGTTCAGGAATTAATAAGGACACTTGAAATGAGTTAGTAGAAAAATTCCCCTTGAAAAACTGTGAGGAGATGCTACCGCCAAAACTAAACGAAGAGTTAGTAGCTATTATTCCAGAAAGAACGGCGAAGATGGATCGGTTTCTAACAAAACTACTACAAAAGTACAGATTTCTGCAGGCATTAGTGCGGCGGCAGGACCGACTGATAAATACTTTGCAAGACCTTCATAGGACACAAATAAAATAGTCTGAAATGGTGAATAGTACGAAACTTTTGGCATATCAATCATTATCATTACATAGACGGTATCTAATCACACCCTTTTTAAATCCATCCATTGAAAGTGTTTGTGAAGAGCTGCCAATAGAGACATACCTTTTTGGGGATAATCCAGCGGCCACAATAAAAGCCAATAGTAAAATAAAGAGGTTTGGAGAAGTCATCAAGCGAAGAGAATATATTTCTCATTCACAGGCTAGACCATCGTCACATGCTGGACCGTCATCACAAGCTGGTTCATCCTCAAGATCGAACCAAAGGGATTATTCAAACTACAAGCGTCTCTTGACAAACCATTACAAGAAAAGGAACAAATCTCGGAACTGGCACAGAGAGGGGGACCCTCAGCGGCGCTCCCTTACAAACAACAAAGAGAACTAATTAAGGTAACAGACAGATTCTTTGATAGGTTGATATTATTATGGATAAAGGGTTATAAGATCACATTAATGAAGAAACCTTATCAGAGGTCATTGCCAAGGAACAGAGTTGAAAAACATGATTTACTAATTTATAAAACAAAAATAAAAGAGCTACTACAACAAGGCATACTCTCAGAATCAAGACTAAAGAAAGACACATTTCTGTCTTCTTATTTTTTGTTAAAGATACCTGACGATTCCTTCAGGTTTATATTAAATTTAAAATAACTAATTTTTTTTATCAAAACACCTAATTTTTAACTCGAAGACTATCGAACAGTCTTAAAGTTAATACAAAAAGGAGATTATTACACAAAGGTTGATCTTAAAGAAGGCCAACCAAGTGAACAAAGCGATGAAGACTCTCCAAATCCGAGTCAAAAATTTAAAAACACAAAAAATGCCGAAACTAGTCACACTTCACAAGAAAACCCTATAAGTGAGAACCCTTTAAACCATTATAAGAATCAAATTATCTTCAGTCCTGTTAACCATAGTCCAGCAAAACCAATAATGGAAGAAATATTTGTTAACAAGAAACGACTTCATGTGCAACTGGACAAGGAAAATCTGAAAGATGACTTTTTCAAGATATTTAAGGAATATCTAGATCCTAAAAAGAAGTACGCATTACTCTGCAAGGACGATACCACGTATACAGTCTTGTGCAACGTTATAAAAGGAACTTTTAAAAATTCAGCGTACGATCTAGTCAAATGCAACTATCTATTGAAGGATATTAATAACACTAATATCCAAAAAGCAATTATAAGAGATTATCATGAGGGAAAGACCAATCGTAGAGGAATAAAAGAAACTGAGCTGGAAATTAGGAAACACTACTATTGGCCAACGCTGAAAAAGGACATAGAAGATATAATAAATTTCTGTGATACCTGCTTAGTAAGTAAATATGACAGACATCCCAGCAAACCCAAATTCATGTTGAGACCAACACCAACGAGACCACTAGAGATTATTCACGTAGATACATTCCAAGCCAATAGCCAAAAGTTTCTCACCGTCATTGACACCTTCTCAAAATACGGCCAAGCATACCCAATAGAAGGCTCCAACGCAGTTAATGTACTAAATGCATTTTTACTCTTCATCACCCATCATGGACTTCCTCAACTGATCATAGCAGATAATGAAACTGAATTCAAAAATGGGCTACTCAATGCAAGAATTCATAGATACACACAAAATCAGTATCCACTACACCACTCCAGACAATCCACAGTCAAATGGAATGATCGAACGTTTCCACTCGACAATACTGGAGCATTTTAGAATACTTAGAGAAAAGAAGAAGTCTCTCAACATCAGAGAGCAAATGCTATATGCTATACTCGGCTACAATAGTTCTATCCACTCTGTTACTCAACATCGACCTATAGAAATTTTAAATGGTCATCTAAACTCTCAAGATCCTTTTGACATCGACATTCAAAGGAATCTACTATACAATTACACCCACGATCACAAAAAGAAGATAATCGAAATTTACAAAGAAATCAACAAAAAGATTCAAGATAAAAAGAAAAAGGTTATCGAGAATAGAAATAAAAAACGTCAGGCCCCTCATCATATAAACCATATTCTAGAATATATACAAAGAAAATGGTCAACAGAAATAAACTTCTTCCTAGATTCTCCTCAAAAACCATTAAACAAGACAACATCGTAACAATTGATACACCAAACACGACTATACACAAGAAAAATATAAGACATCAACCTAGTAAAATAACTAATCACAACCGTATATTATGTACCTTCAGCATGGCTCATGAGGTCCGCATCCAGAACCTCCAGGAAAACCCAGAGATTCTACCCCTCAAGCTAGGAGTAGCCAGAGTTCAGACGTGCACACATTATTCACTACATCCAGCTACGTCCTATAGCCGAAGAAATAGATATTCTACAGACACAATATCAAGAAGTTACGAAAGCCACTCACAAAGGACTTAGCCAACCTTATTTTGAAAATTTACAAAACTTTGATCAAAATTTACAATATACATTGGCAACCGTAACGAAGAAACTCCAATCTATCTATACATCCTTTAAACAAAAAAGAGGACTTATTAACGAACTAGGAAGTATCATTAAATGCATATCTGGAAACTTGGACCAAGAAGATGCTGAGAAATATAACCGAGCCATCTCTACCCTAAGAAATAATCAAGATAACATAATTACTGAAATAAATCGTCATATTAGTCTGAATAAAGAAATTATGGCCAATTATGATAAAACAGTCTCGCTATCAACTCATAACCAAGAAACGATTGCCAGGGAAACGAATAGAATATATTCAGAATTCAACACATTTGTAATCGATTTCAACGACTATATGGGAGTAAGAAACATACTTGATCAGCTGAGCCTAGCGCTACAAGTCGTAAGCCAGATTCTAAACGACCTAGAAATAGCAATCACATTCGCAAGAATAAATGTCGTACATAATAGCTTGATCAAACCTGAAGAACTAAAATGGATAGTTCAGAAGATGATAGAGCATCATTCTCAACTCCAACTGCCGTACACACATGAAGAAGATCTTTTCAAATACTACGACATAATAACTGTCGACACTTATTACGCAAATCATTCCATTATATTCATTTTACTTTTCCTACTACCACCTCTTCTTCATTCTTACAAAACACCAAACAACAATAATTCCACCTGCAGCTTATTTGGCTTCCAATAACGAAATTTTCCAATATATGGAAACACCGAGCAAACAGTCTAGTTCAGGTTATATAAGCCAACAAAACCAATTCAAGAAAATACAGAAACACAGGATTGCATTAATCACATTCTGCAACTGATGAAGGGGAGTAAACATATTCCGGTTTTTGTCACTCAGTCCATTATCCTAGAGATGTCAGAAGCCTTCTACATAGTTGTGCTCCCGCAACCTACAAAAATCTCAACACATTTTGCCTAACATCTAAAATACTGGTCCTCCAAGGAACATATCTGATTGAACTCCCGACCTACTGCGAGTTTAGAACCCATGATGACTACTTTATAAATTCTAAAACAACGATAAAGGAGGAGGTCCGAACCTTACCAAAAATTGAAACAAAACACCAAAACCAGCCAATCAAAACCAAACCACTAAACTTGGAGAAAATTCCTCTAGACAAACTCCATAAGCTAACCCAAGAAGAACAACAGCTTGCTGCAACCTCTTCTCTCTGAAAAACCACTAATGGATCACACACACTTTTGGACGACCCCCGTATTGATATTGGTAACTATATGCCTACTATTCGGATACTACAAGTACCAGCTATCAAGGACAAACCAAACGTTTATAATAAAAAGGATCATTAAATCTATACAAAGCAACCAAATTACAAATCTATCTTAATGATTGAATTTACTGTTTCAACCCATACTTCGTGGAATCTACTCATATTTGTATTTTAAATGAATCTAAAAGTTCCTAGTTAACTCCACTTTAATAATAAAAATATATGAAAACTATAAATTAAATTGATAATTTATTTCTATATCTAAAAATATCATCGTCAGAATGACAGAAGTTACATTAGAGGTGATACACATTTGATGTTTAATATTTTGGCTAGACCAAATAGTGACGTATCTTGTGATTTACTAAATATATATGAATAGAAAAAAGGAGATATACAATAATTATTGAAGCTTAGGTATTATTAGCCTTATGAGGATATCCTGGATATCTTTTTCCCATTTAAGATCAGTATAACTGTCCAATGGTATAGGAAACCAAGGAAAACTTTATCTGCTGATCTTTGCAATTGTTACTTAAGAAAACAATTTAATAGTGGAGAGCTCCCTGAATTTATCTGTTCAATGACGACTTCATGTTGTGGGTTTCTTAAGTGTCTTCTAATTTCCAGTTCTTCAAGGAAATCTAGTTCTTGTTTCTTATCACAAAAATGCAATACTTCTAATTCTGAGTTTGGTGTTAATGAATGTTTGTTATCAAGTAGATATTTTGCGTAATGTGATTAATCTGGTTCATTGTGTCTAATTTCAAAATTTCGAATGTTTTGACCAATGTAAACAGCATTACATTCTGGACAGTTAAGTTTATATATCCCAGACTTTTTTGATGGGGATATTTTCGTTTTTACATTT
The DNA here is from genome assembly GCA_949126875.1 of Lochmaea capreae. NCBI lineage: Eukaryota > Metazoa > Arthropoda > Insecta > Coleoptera > Chrysomelidae > Lochmaea > Lochmaea capreae. The sequence continues at coordinate 11,426,667 of OX421396.1, forward strand.
AATAATTTTTTACTTACATTGCTTTCTGGTTTGAAAGGAATTGTTGTATTTGTTGTTGAATATAGAGGAAAGTCGCCAAATATGGAGGTAGTGCCTAATATGGGGTAGTTCAATTTTAAGCAAGTACCTACTTGTTCCGACATCTATTGTGAACATTAAAACCTAACCACCCACTTCCCAAAAAGCGCCCATTCATGTTTCGGAGCAAATACGTGTTCCGTTTGGACGATATAGGTTATGGTATAGTTCTTCCAAAGTTAATGTGATGATCCATATTTTTAATCCCTTTGAAGGAAAAAGCCGCCCAATGGCGTGCATATAAATTTTTTATAAACTCGAATATTGTGAAATAATGTTAATCTACTATATCAATTTGAATGAATAAAATTAACCTGCATACAAAATTCATAAAATTTGTAATACAATATTAATAACGCGTTTTCCTCTAGAACACGTAGTATCTAGAGAACAGTTTTTTGTATCGTCAACCCAACCATATTTTAAAGGTGGGTGTATATCCTCATACAGTTTTAATTATAATATAATTATCATTACTACTATTTTCTAACATATTAAGTTAAAATGTATTTTATTTTATATATTTATTCATGTAATAAAACCGTAAGGATTGTTTGAATAACAAATAAATAAATAAACACCTTACAACATCATGCGTATCAAACCAAGTTTCGTCTAAATAAATTATAGTTCTATTTGAATCACGGTACCCTTTTATTTTGCGCAAATACTCCTGTCTAACCTCAGCGATACGCCGAGATTCCATTATTACCATTCGATTATCTAACTTCTTATATTTAAATCCACAATTCAATAATCCCGCGCATCATCTTGGACTGTTGTTTTAAATGGTCTCAAAAATGCCATTCTAATTAATTATATTATAAAACTTACCCCAACGTCTACGAACAAATGAATATTATATTAATATCAATTCACTGACGCGACCTAACCACTACACCATCAAAAAGATATTATATTAATGATACCTTTCTATACTAGATCACCTACACTTTCCTGTAAATACCTATAACAATTCACTAAACTCACTCAACCAAGAAAAATATATTATATTAAATATTTCTTCAAAACAAAATTCACACCCGACACTGAATGATACTAATGGATTATAAGCCGAACCACAACACAACCCCCCGAACTCCCTCAAGACCGTAGAATTTTTTCTGCGAAAATCGTTCGGTTATTTCGTTATATTACGATGATGAATACTGCAGTTGATGATTGGTTGTTTCGAAGTCTTGACTACGTTGCCATCTCTTAAAAATTTTCTTAAATATAGTAACATAATATAAAAAGTGGTTTTAATTAATTTTTCTTTTTTCAGTAATTTCAAGCGACTTATTTTAATGTTTACTAACAAATTTACATTATGTATTTTTTTTAAAATATTTCCAAACTAGCTTTCTTATAGCTTTCTCATTACACTGACAATAGTTAGAGTATAATTTTGTTTCTGGTGACTGTTTCATTCTAGTTATTTAAGGTAACGTGAAGGTAAGTTTTTGAAAATTTAATAATATCATTCAATATAGAATTTGGCGTAGTTTATTGAAATGGTTTTGGTTTCTTAAGAAAGTATCACAGTTTTTTCAAAAACATTCTTCTTCCAAAAATCTAATTTGCTCGTAATATCAATTCCTAATTTGTGGTACCCCATATTAGGAGACTGTGTACTTTTCCGTGTAAAACCAAAGTATTTTCTTCCAGATGCCTAAAAAACGAAAAGTTTGGAACAAGGAACAAATGTTTTGAGCAATTTTAGTTGTTCGGCAAGGAGAAATGGGCTACTTGAAGAGTGCGCAGACCCACGGTGTACCTCAAACGACCATGGAAAGGTACGTAAAGATGGAGGGAGCGCCTGAAGACATTGTAAATTCTTCGGTAGTCTTTCCACAAGAAATGGAGTCAATGCTAGCAAATCACTACTTAGAAATGGAGAGACATTTTTTTGGAATTACTCGAAAAGACGTGTGCATTTAGCTGGAAAGAAATGGTTTTCTGGATTTATTGCAAGACATAAATAATTGTCATTGAGAACGCCCCAAGGAATATCATATGCGCGCATTAAATCATTTACCAGAGAAAATTGTTGCAGCATTTTTTGATTTGTATGATCCACTTCTCGAAGAAATAAATCAAAATCCAGCCAGGATCTTCAACTGCGATGAAACTGGCCTAACCATAGTCCAACACAAGCATATTAAAGTTGTGGGAAAAAAGGAAAAGAACAAATAAGACTACAGTTATGTGTTTCAGTGCAACAGGCCAATATGTACCGCACTTTTTAATTTTCCCACGTAAAAATATAAAAATGGAGCTTATGAATTTATGAATGGCACCCCACCCGGGCACAATATGCGTGTCACATATCTGGCTGGATCCAACAAGATATATTTGTACAATGGCTTCGTCATTTTATTAATATAACTAAGCTCAGTGTTGACGATCCAGTGGTGTTAATCCTCGATGGTCATTAATACTCTCACACGAAAAATTTGGAAGTCATAACTGTGGCGCGAGAAAACCATGTTAACATAATATGCCTTCCACCCCATTATGGCACCATCAAAACCTTTTACGCGCAAGAGATCACAAACTGGCTTAGGCTTAGCCCAGGACGTGTTGTAACAGGCTACTAGGTGGGAGAACTTTTTGGGAAAGCCTATATAAGAGCGGCCACCATGGATACAGCTATAAACGGGTTTAGAAAAACTGGAATGTTTCCTTCTGATAGAAATGCATACAAAGAATATGATTTTTTGGCAAAAATGCAAGAAGCAATTAATGAAGAAAAAGTAGAAACAGAAACAGTGGATGAAGAAAAAGTAGAGGAAGACACAGTAGAGAAAAAACAATTAGATAACAACGAGCCAAAAGCAAAAACCCCTGAAAGACAAGTTACCCCTCCAAAACAGCAAACCGCTGAGAGACAGACTACCCCTGAGAAACAGATTACCCCTGCAAACTTGATGCCTGTTCCAACTGCTTCGAAAGTTATTATTAAAAAAAGAGTTCAAGAAGTGGAAAAGCTGCCGTTATAACTAGCACTCCATACAAAGAGGAATTAGAGGCCAGCATAGAAAAAAGAAATTTACCTTCAAATTCGGGCGTCAAAAGAAAGATTGATGATTCATAACCAAGTCAGCAGAAAAAAATTAAACCTACCCAAAAGAAACAGTCAGTTGCTAAAGAAAAAGCAAACAAACGCAAGCTGGTATCCTGGAGCTCTTCTTCAGATTCGGCCCCTGAACTGGAGTATCAAGATTCAGATTACCAGCAGGTAGAAAACTTTGAAGAAGATGCCATTCGTATTTTTTGTGAAAATCCGTACTAAGAGGATGTTCGATGCGAAGAATGGGTAATGTGTCAAAGCTGCTTCAAATGGGCTCATGTTGAATATGCTGGTTGTGAAAGAAATCGGTACCTATATTTGTGACTTTTGCATTTCTAAATAATTTGTTCTATGTTCTTTCTAGATGAGAATGTTTTTATGTTTAAGGGACGAAACTTTTTGCTAGATATACTTTTTGCATTTCCATAAATAAATATTCCTCAAAAAAAAATTTTCACTTATTTTCAAGTTTTACATATTATATTGTCCCTAATATGGGGGAGTGCACTTTTTTTTAATTCTGCATATTTTTATCTGCTTTTTTTTTAAAACATGTTTTTTCTTATTAAATGCTTGATAGTATATCCAAAGTAACATGAAATATGGAAATAATGCTTAAAACTACCCCATATTAGGAGACCTTCCTTATCTTTAAAATATTATTAGAAATACTACCAGCATAGGTGATGGATTTGTAATTTCGTATTTCTTTAGTTTTTTCAGGAAATATAAATAGTAATGCCACTTTTTCCTCTTTTTTATTAATTAATCCATCTATTACATGTAATGGGTAACCGTTGTTTAATTGTATTAATTTCCCTATCAAAATTATATTATATTTTTTAGACACTTAAGTAACCCACAATATGGAGTCGTCAATGAACAGATAAATCTAGGGAGCTCTCCACTATGAAATTGTCTTCTTAAGTAACAATAATTGTAAAGATCAGCAGATATAGATTTCCTTGTTGTAACATCTTTTATTTTCTATTCATATATATTTAGTAAATCACAAGATAGGTCACTATTTGGTCTAGCCAAAATATTGAACATCAAGTAGGTATCACTTCAAATGTAACTTATGTCATTCTGACGATGATATTTTTAGATATCGAAATAATTATCAATTTAATTTAGCGTTTACAAATATTTTTTATTATTAAAGTGGAGTTAATTAGAAACTTTTAGTTTAATTTAAAACACATATATCTAAATGATTGTATATCTCCAGGACGAATGTCATTAGTGTCAACTTGTCAGTCGGTGGACATCCCCTATACTGAAAGTAGAGAATAATTTAAGAAATGGACCTAATTCTCCTTGTGAATGGACAAGAAATTTCACTATTCTGTGGAATGACAGATTATAATATGTCGTACGCCTAGTCGACCTAGTACAGACGAGGTACCCTATTACGATACCAAAGTAAACAGGAAAAAATTGTCTAATGTCTCTGAACTATCACTAACTAGATGTATAAATATCCTCAAACGAATAATGACCGCTTTTAAGTTTTGCTTTAATAAGCAACTGAAACTTATCGGGTATCGCAATATCAAATACAAGGATTTTCTGTTTTGAAAAGAATTCAAGTCATCCTTGTCTTGTCTCATCTACGTATAATAGGCATGATGACAGTCACTAATAATAACTAAAATAATAATTTGAAATAATTTTATAGAATACAAATATTTCAAAGCAATCACCTATTTTTACATTACATAATTGTGATTTTATTTATTTCGGTGAAAATATAAATACAAAATATGACAATTCGCCATCTTAACTAAAATACCGATTACAAACGTGTGACATCAACCTTTTGTATGAGGTTTGTGATATTTACTCGTTATAGAATTCATGACTATTGCACAAAATAATTAAAATCAGTAATAAAAATTAATTTTAATTTGCAAATTGTGAAGTATTTGCAGATGTGTGATGTCATATTTGAAAGCGTCTCTTAAATACTTTGTTGATCGTTTATATTAAATGGAAATGTTTTATCTTTAGAAGCTGAGTAATTAAGTAACTTGTTATTATTTCTACGATTTTGTATATTATGTAGCCACTATTATAAGCATAACTCTTAAATTTAAAACTTTGAAAGAGTAATATTTACTGACCTTTTATTCATTTTAGTGCATTCGCCTTAGTAATAATACTTACTAGAGCAGGCTTAGATCTAGATCCTAAAGCAGTTAATAGACTGAAATTTAACGTTTTGAAGTTGTCTATTATTCCATGGATAACAGAGGCTGCTATTATTGTTATTTTATCAAGATATTTATTAAACATTGATTGGAAATATGCAATACTATTGGGTAAGCTTTTTTCATTTACCTACTTATCTTTAGTAGTATGAAGAAATCGATATTTATTGATGTAATTGTATTCATGGTACGTAACTTTCTTTTGCATCTTCTGCGTTAGTATTTTCTTATATTTCGTTAGTTTATACATTTGTTGGTCATGAATAGAATCTTCTTATATTTATTATTCTTATTCAATATATATATATATATATATATATATATATATATATATATATATATATAGTGGTACTTAGGAGGACCAAAATGGAAATCAAATGGTACATATGGGGACATTTGGCACATACGGGGCCGGTCCTCGTATTTTTCTAGATATAGCGTTTACTGTCGGTACCGGTCCCGGTAATTTTTTATACGTACTGCGTATATTAAGAGGACCTCGTTCATAATACACACAATGTTGAAAAGAAGGACCAGTGTACATAATGACAACAGTTTGCATCCTGAATATAGAAAAAAATTCTCGGGCGCAAGAAAAATAGAACAAAATTGAAATTATGATTCTCCTGATATATTAATTTTGTAACATAAATACGATGAATATAATATGTAAATTCAACATTTCTACCTTTGTGAAATTAACTGTTTCGACCATTACTTTGTGGAATCCACTTATCTTGGATGATATTCAACAAACATTTTATTCTATTTTTCTCACTACTGATTCTTGACAAATGAATAATTTATCGTGCATCATTATGAAATAACTTTTTGCGTCTATTGAGTTGGAAGAAAATGTCCCTATTTTCTCCTTAAGTGACTTTCATGTCCTCATATTGACCTTTACTTAATTGTATAATATTCAAGTGTACCTTTTTGATTCTAAATAAATTCGTGTACCACCTACTGAAGCATGAACTTTAATTACAGTTAATTTTGTAAATTTTAATGTCAATTTATGTAATAAATATTATTCTTCGATAATTTTGTGAACAATCTAAACATTATCAAACGTACAAATGTCGGTCCTGACATAAACCTCTTTAGACAATGTTCACTTGTTCTTATCTTATAATGACAGATCTCAATTTTACTGAATTCAATGACAATTTTTTAAATGCAGGATACGTATATTATAGCAATGAAGAACATTCTCTTGATAACATGTCCTCACGGATGATTTATAACCAAATGTATCTACATGCACTGAAGATTGAAGAAATATATACACTGGAACTCGAACCTTGGGTACATTGCAATTATTTAGTGAGGTATCGATTCATAAGTATAAGGCATATTTTATATAGAATATGACATATTCTAATCTACCTGATTATTAGCAATCTAAATATTGGTACTCTTAGGCAATGTTTAATTTTTAATATAATTACCGATGGGACAGTAAACATAATGCAGTTTTTGAAAAGTAGGATATATATATATTTGTATGTATATATATCTATATTGGTACTTAGGAGGACCAAAATGAAACTCATATGGTACATGTGGGGACATTTGGCACATACGGGTCCGGCCCTTGTATTTTTCTAGATATATAGGTAGGTAGCGTTTATTGTCGGTACCGGTCCCGGTAATTTTTTATACGTATTTAAGAGGACCTCGTTCACAATACACACAATGTTTAAAAGTGGGACCTGTGTACATAATGACAGTAGTTTACATCCTGAATATAAAAAAATTTTCTCGGGCGCGAGAATAAAATTTAAATTATGATTCCCCTGTAGAAGAGCCTCTAATGAAGTTAACGATATATTAATTTTGTATCATAAATACGATGAATATATACCTTGTGGAATCTACTCATCCTGGATGATATTTAATACACATTTCATTCTATTTTTCCCACTACTGATTTTTGACAAATGAATCATTTATCGTGCATCATTATAAAATAACTTGTTATGTCCCTATTTTCTCCTTAAGTGACTTCCATGAACAAGTCCTCATAATAACCGTCACTAAAATGTATATATTTACATGTACCTTTTTGATATCTTAATAAATTCGTGTACCACCTTCTGAAGCATATACTTTAATCCCAATTAATTTTGTCAACTCAGATGTCAATTTATGTAATAAATATCATTCTTTGATAATTTTGTGAACAATCTAAACATTATCAAACCTACAAATTACATCACAATTTTCAAAACAAGGATACGTTTATTCTAGCAAAAAATCACTTTGGATTCTCAGAATTTGAAGCGAACATGTTCTTAATAACATGTCCTCACGAAGGATTTATAACCAAATGTAGCTACATGCACTGAAGATTGAAGAAATATGTATATGCACTTGCATGAACTCGGACCTTGGGTACAATTAATTTAGTGAACTGTTATGTCGATTCATAAGTACCTATAAGAAATATATAATATATAGAATATAATATAATCTACCTTGCAATTAATTATAAGCTATCTAAATATTGGTACTAATATAAACCCCTTGGGCAATGTTTAATTTTTCATAACATTACCGATAGGACAGCATACATAATGCATTATGTCATTTTAATTCCAAGATTTACTGTGATGGATGAGTTTTCAATACATTTTTTTCTTTTTAATTTCTTGGGAAATCAAACCGCAATGTTTTTAAATTATTTTTTTCGTTGTGTCAGATAGGGTCCAAAAATTATTTAATATTTAGTTCATCTTGACTGGAACTCTACCGAAACGAAATGCATAATATACCACAAGGAACATATAGAAGATATTCAATAAATTTATTGGGAAATTCCAATATGCTCTACGAAAACAGCTGTTACTTGTAAATGTTGGTCCTAACATGAACCTATTTGGCAACGTTCAAAAAATGTTACCATATTCACCGATACTACAATGTACATACATGACAATATGAGTTTCTCAGCCCGGAAAAAGATTTACTGTGATGGATGAGTTTTCAATACATTTTTTTCTTTTTAATTTCTTGGGAAATCAAACCGCAATGTTTTTAAATTATTTTTCTCGTTGTGTCAGATAGGGTCCAAAAATTATTCAATATTTAGTTCATTTTGACTGGAACGCTACCGAAACGAAATGAATAATATACCACAAGGAACATACAGAAGATATTCAATAAATTTATTGGAAAATTCCAATGTGCTCTACGAAAACAGCTGTTACTTGTAAATGTTGGTCCTAACATGAACCTATTTGGCAACGTTCAAAAAATGTTACCATATTCACCGATACTACAATGTACATACATGACAATATCAGTTTCTCAGCCCGGAAAAAGATTTACTGTGATGGATGAGTTTTCAATACATTTTTTTCTTTTTAAATTCTTGGGAAATCAAACCGCAATGTTTTTAAATTATTTTTTTCGTTGTGTCAGATAGGGTCCAAAAATTATTTAATATTTAGTTCATCTTGACTGGAACGCTACCGAAACGAAATGAATAATATACCACAAGGAACATATAGAAGATATTCAATAAATTTATTGGGAAATTCCAATATGCTCTACGAAAACAGCTGTTGCTTGTAAATGTTGGTCCTAACATGAACCTATTTGGCAACGTTCAAAAAATGTTACCATATTCACCGATACTACAATGTACATACATGACAATATGAGTTTCTCAGCCCGGAAAAAGATTTACTGTGATGGATGAGTTTTCAATACATTTTTTTCTTTTTAATTTCTTGGGAAATCAAACCGCAATGTTTTTAAATTATTTTTCTCGTTGTGTCAGATAGGGTCCAAAAATTATTCAATATTTAGTTCATTTTGACTGGAACGCTACCGAAACGAAATGAATAATATACCACAAGGAACATACAGAAGATATTCAATAAATTTATTGGAAAATTCCAATGTGCTCTACGAAAACAGCTGTTACTTGTAAATGTTGGTCCTAACATGAACCTATTTGGCAACGTTCAAAAAATGTTACCATATTCACCGATACTACAATGTACATACATGACAATATCAGTTTCTCAGCCCGGAAAAAGATTTACTGTGATGGATGAGTTTTCAATACATTTTTTTCTTTTTAAATTCTTGGGAAATCAAACCGCAATGTTTTTAAATTATTTTTTTCGTTGTGTCAGATAGGGTCCAAAAATTATTTAATATTTAGTTCATCTTGACTGGAACGCTACCGAAACGAAATGAATAATATACCACAAGGAACATATAGAAGATATTCAATAAATTTATTGGGAAATTCCAATATGCTCTACGAAAACAGCTGTTACTTGTAAATGTTGGTCCTAACATGAACCTATTTGGCAACGTTCAAAAAATGTTACCATATTCACCGATACTACAATGTACATACATGACAATATGAGTTTCTCAGCCCGGAAAAAGATTTACTGTGATGGATGAGTTTTCAATACATTTTTTTCTTTTTAATTTCTTGGGAAATCAAACCGCAATGTTTTTAAATTATTTTTCTCGTTGTGTCAGATAGGGTCCAAAAATTATTCAATATTTAGTTCATTTTGACTGGAACGCTACCGAAACGAAATGAATAATATACCACAAGGAACATACAAAAGATATTCAATAAATTTATTGGGAAATTCCAATGTGCTCTACGAAAACAGCTGTTATTTGTAAATGTTGGTCCTAACATGAACCTATTTGGCAACGTTCAAAAAATGTTACCATATTCACCGATACTACAATGTACATACATGACAAAATCAGTTTCTCAGCCCGGAAAAAGATTTACTGTGATGGATAAGTTTTCAATACATTTTTTTCTTTTTAATTTCTTGGGAAATCAAACCGCAATGTTTTTAAATTATTTTTCTCGTTGTGTCAGATAGGGTCCAAAAATTATTCAATATTTAGTTCATTTTGACTGGAACGCTACCGAAACGAAATGAATAATATACCACAAGGAACATACAGAAGATATTCAATAAATTTATTGGGAAATTCCAATGTGCTCTACGAAAACAGCTGTTATTTGTAAATGCTGGTCCTAACATGAACCTATTTGGCAACGTTCAAAAAATGTTACCATATTCACCGATACTACAATGTACATACATGACAATATCAGTTTCTCAGCCCGGAAAAAAAACTGTTCATATTCACACAAGACTTTATATGTATGAGTATTTTTGAAATCAACCCATCAAGGTAATTTAGAAAATACAGAAATGTTCTATTTCTATTTCATTAGTCAACTTTCACAATCTATTCAGTAAGATGGCCATTTTAAAAGGTCATTGCATAAATCGTACAGAAAAACGCTGTTTTCTTAAACAAAAACAGATTCATCATAAAACTTGAAAAATTGCTTAAAAATCAGGATTTTTTGGGTAGAAATCGAAATTTCTCATGTCCAATATCTCAGAAGGGTAGTCCAGTGCCGTTCCTGGCGGGTATGCAGCGAATGCCTCGCACGCAGGCGCCCAATTTAAGGGGCGCCAAATTCAACTATTCGCTACTCTTGCAAAAACGCACTTCTAATTGGAAGAAAAATCCGCATTAAAGGTATTAAAGTGACTTTAGTCTATAAGGAAACTATTCAGTTTAAACCTCAAACTAAAAATGATTATGAAAATTGGCCTTATCATCAAAATTTAAGCATAGTATATAGGGGCGGACAAAATTATTCTTGCACGCAGGCGTTCGCCACCCCAGGAACGGCACTGAAGGGTACACTCATGAAAAACTGAAGAACTCTTCGTTGCGAAAACCGGTCATTTTTCCAATAGGTAGGTTTATTTTGGTATATATTCGACTTAATATGAATATAAAACTCAATTGATATATAGTATTATTCTGGAAATATTTTTCATTTCTTAGGATGGAATAAATAGCATGTCCTCATAATGACTCATTTGTGAATGTATATGACTTTATGCAATAATTAAGATTGCAATAACTAATTAATTGGAGCTTGCACTGTAAACGAATTCACTTCCTTTTTGAACATGTTGACTAGACACTCTTTTCATGAATGTTTTTCAGATTACTTCCCAAAATCAACAAAAAACGATGGTGTTCATAATTAATAACTCATTGGGCGTTGTCATGTCCCCATAATAATCAATACGAGAATATACATATCTTAAAAATGACCTTCAATGAAAAAGTTAATAATGGTCCTCATAATGAAGTGTGTATCAAATTTAAAGGTCCTCAAATTATACAGGAGACTTATGAAATGAAAAAATCGATATTTTTCAAATTTAACGGTATATATACAGATATGGAAGTTAATGTATACCTTGAAATTCAAATATATACCTATATATACGCTTTCCATAATATGTACATTTGGTACCAATATCTACCCCTATATGTACATATATATATATACCTCATATCGGCACTTTGAGTCCAATAATTGTCCTCTCACCAGATGATTGGGTCCATTTGTGACTTTTGAGTCCATGGACCCAAAGGGACATTTCCTTTTATCAGTTCATTGGGTCCACTACTGCAATAGGATTGGTCAGAAGGGGAAAATGGGGCGTGGCGTTAATTTGTGATTAATATACACATCAAGTCCATCAATTGCTGTGTTGCCAAATACACGAAATTGTTTTTTTACTTACAACCATATATGTAAAAATGTAATTTTTGACTGGTTTTGAGGTTGAGAAGTATACAATTATTGACTTTTAATTTCGACCCGGGTGGAAAGATCTTACTTTCGACCAGGCAATGGCAATGGTCAGTTAATTGTAGCGCTTGACATTTGATACATCACATATTATCTTGTTTCACTTTCTCCGTTAATATGGCTTGCTTGATGTACATTTTGGTACTCGGGAAATGTATAAACGAAATTAAATCTATTGATTCGTGGAAGAATGCCATTTGTTCAAAAAAAGATCATCAGTGCTACCGAACTTGAGAAGCAAGTATATTTTGGTGCCAAAGTGTGAAACAATAATTTGTTTTGCCAATAAAATTAGCCTACCTGTAAACTGATTATAATTTGATAATTTGAGTCAAAGGACCCCGCGCTTTTCTTATCACAAAGTGGCGTTCCGTCAAATGTTATAAATTTTGGATATGGTGTTGTACTTGACTTCCTGACCAACAGTGTCCATGGGACCAATTCAATCCTATGACTAGTTTCCGATATACAGGGTATTAAAGTTGGAAATTCCTTGTTTTTCGTGACCACGTAATTTTACTATTAACAAATAAATATGCATTCTTAATTGATAGTATCATTTATATGTTCTAATTTATCGTAAACTTACATATAAATAGTTCAAAATGTCAACATATACAGGGTTTGACTCAATTATACAAGGACGAATCTTTGTAATTCTATGAAATTCTTATATTGAATTAAAACAACGTCAGAAATAAAAAGTTATTTCATATTCAATGTTCTGGAATCAAATATACTAATTATAGAGGTATTCCATACAGGGTGATTCTTAATGCAACCTAAAATTAGTTTTTTTTCTAAGTATAATATGAAATAAATAAGTTACACCAGCAAAATAGGCATAATGAACCAAATAATAATCACATTTCTATGGATACATACCGAAGTGTACCAAACCATTGATAAAAATATGAATAAATTGAAGTATTTTATCATCCTGTAGGTATGTACCACAGTAAATAAATAAATAATCAAATAAAATGTTGGGTATAAACTATTTTGCCTATTGTGTTTCCAAACCATTTTTAAAGTGTACTTTGAAAACAAATGAAGTATGCTAGAAATGTCAGTTTGTTTACATCTTATTTCTGACAATTCATTAATTTAGAATTTATTGTTGTAATAAAATACTAAAATAGGCAAAATAGTTTTCACCTAACAAAAAATGTCAGCATTTTATTCAATTAATTATTAATTTACTATGGTACATAAGTACCTACAGGATGATAAAATACTTTAATTTATTCATCTTTTTATCAATGGTTCGGTACACTTCGATATGTATCCATAGAAATGTGATTATTATTTCGTTCATTATGCCTATTTTGCTTAGTGCTCTACCCACAGGACCCTGTTTATGAAAACCTGGTCATAGTAAGATAATGAAATTTTTTCCGTTTATTAACTATTTTAAGCTTATTACAAAAAAAAAAAAAAATAAATCATTTTGACGAATCGAATTATAAAATACAGGGTGATTCAGAAAAAGTGTATTTTCTCTAATTTTTAAGAAAAGTACTAATATCTAGGTAACCAATACGTTTTCAACATCAAAAACTAATTTTGAAATAGATACATGGTGTAACTTATTTATTTCATATAGAAAAAAACTAATTTGAGGTTGCATGTTGCATTAAGAATAACCCTCTATGGAATACCTCTAGAATTAGTATTTGATTCCAGAACATTGAATGTGAAGTGACTTTTTATTTCTGACGTTGTTTTCATTAAATATAAGAATTTCATAGAATTACAAAGATTCGTCCTTGTATAATTGAGTCAAACCCTGTATATGTTGACATTTTGAACTATTTATATGTAAGTTTACGATAAACTAGAACATATAAATGATACTATCAATTAAGAATGCATATTTATTTGTTAATAGTAAAATTACGTGGTCACGAAAAACAAAGATTTTTCAACTTTAATACCCTATATATCGGAAACTATTGATAGTTATTTCGAATTTCCAATTTTAAATTGGGTGAGTTCCTTTCAGGTCGTCGAAGGGATCGGTTCGAAAACAAAAAAGGGGGCTAGTTAATACAAAGAAGTTTATTGCTTTCCCGTTCCTCTTCACAGTTATACAGGGTGTTTCATTGGGAAATGGGCATACGGTAAGGGTAGGTAGAGGTCGCCTAGGTGGTTCTAAAAAAACCCCATATGATGGGTCTAGCGCTCTTTATAACCGAGATACAGGGTGTTTTATGTATTTTGACTATTTCTTTGATGGTTTATAACTTACAATCCACATTGTATATATTTTTCATATTCACAGCATAAACTCTTCATCCTGTATTGTACCGAATACCAAATAAATTATAATTCATAATCCAGGTACGGACTAGAAAAAAATGAAAGAAATTGAATCAGTTTAAAACAACACCCTGTATATTAAAATTTTGAAAATTCGTTTGCATATTTGAAAAGAGCAGAAAAAATTATGTCAAAGCAAATGTGTTTTGTGCTTCCGCATACAATTTTCGTACTTGTTAATTTGAGTCAAAATTATTTTTTCGATGTAAGGGTGGTACAAAATTTCAAAAAAAAAATACTTTTTCTTCTCTAAATAATAATCTTTTACTTTCAATCAATAAAATCCCTAACCATTTCATAATCTCCTAAATTTTGGATCACAACCAATGTAAAATAAGTCGACAGGCCTATACATTTTAAGACAAAATGCTAATTTCAATAACTAACTTACAAACACCCCGTATGTGTAATACAGTTATGATAATTGTATTTGTCCATTATGCTGCACTTTAAACAAATAATAAAATGCGAAAAAATTACATCCCGGAAAAGTATAACTTTATTTTAACAGATGCTCAAAGTGGCCACCATTTTGCTCAATACATTTCTGTGCTCTTTTAGTAAGATGTCTAATAGATTTCCTAATCATAGCTTGATCATTTTTCAATTCCTCGCATGCGTCCTGGATTCTCTGTAAAAGGTCTTCTCTTGTATTTATTTCAGTTGAATAGACTTTGGATTTTAAGTAACCCCAAACATGATAGTCGATTGGGTTAAAGTCGGGTCCCCTTGCAGGCCAGTTATGAGGTCCTCCCCTGCCTATCCAATTATTTGGGAAGTTGTCGTTTAAAAAGTCTCTCACTATTGCTCTGAAATGAGGTGAAGCACCATCATGTTGGAAGTACATACCCCCAAAATTAACATCTGCATTGTCTAGCAATATGGGTAAAATATTTTGCAGAAATTCTAAATATACTTCACCAGTTAGTAAATGTGGGAGAAAATAGGGACCAATTAGCCGGTTGTTAATAACACCACACCATACATTAAACGAGAATCTTATTTGTGAATGTGTTTGTTTTATAGCAAACGGATTTTGTTGGGCCCAAACATGAGCATTTCTTGAATTATTAATACCGTCCCTGGTAAACTGAGCTTCATCGGTAAATAAGCACCTGTGCAATATTCTGTTATTTTGTAATATCCACCTACTAAAAACCAATCTCGGGACTTCATCTCCAACTTGAAGCCTCTGAACTTTCTGTACGTGGTACGGATAGAGATTATTTTTTTTTAATCTTCGCCACACAGTAGAATGAGGAACATGTGGCATGACTGATTCTTCTTGTGCTGATTTTTGGGTCGTTTTGCACAATGTCTAGAATATTTTGTTCCAAACCGATATGTCATCTTTCATGATGTTCATTTTCTGCCACTGTTGGAAATTTACCGTGTTCTCTGAGGTAACTAAACACATTGGAAAAAGTCTTGTCATTTGGTAACCGCCGGCCAGGAAATAGCCGCTCATATTCTCTTTGGGCAGCTTTTCCATTACCATTACAAAATCCGTAGACAAACAACATGTCTGCATATTCATTGTTATCAAATTTATGGGGCATTTTCAACAAGTAATAACTGGTTATCTATCAACAAATAATCACTTAACGAACGCAAGAACACAACTACAAACTCTCAAATCATTAACTGTCAAAATTACACCCTAACATCAGCCAACTTGACAATTACAGCAAATTGGGATATCAAACATCACAACCAATGTAAAATTGTATGCGGAAGCACAAAACACATTTGCTTTGACATAATTTTTTCTGCTCTTTTCAAATATGCAAACGAATTTTCAAAATTTTAATATACAGGGTGTTGTTTTAAACTGATTCAATTTCTTTCATTTTTTTCTAGTCCGTACCTGGATTATGAATTATAATTTATTTGGTATTCGGTACAATACAGGATGAAGAGTTTATGCTGTGAATATGAAAAATATATACAATGTGGATCGTAAGTTATAAACCATCAAAGAAATAGTCAAAATACATAAAACACCCTGTATCTCGGTTATAAAGAGCGCTAGACCCATCATATGGGGGTTTTTTAGAACCACCTAGGCGACCTCTACCTACCCTTACCGTATGCCCATTTCCCAATGAAACACCCTGTATTATTAATTATAGTATCTAGTAGAGTTGAGTAAAAAATTATTTAGTTAGTGATATATATGGAGTTCTCCAGCGGGAGTGATACCCCGGCAAAGAATAAAGGGAACTACCTAGACGTTGGTTGCAGAATCGGATGAAGCGAATACCTTCCAAGATTTTTCAGTCAATCAAGAACAAAATAAAGAGCAATCGAATATGCAATCAGGGAATGATATCACAAAAACGTCATAACTAATTATTTTAATAAATATTGAGACAAAAAAGTACACCTAATTACTTACGATAAAACTGATTTAGGACCATTCTACATTTATATAGAAAATGTCGATATTAATCTGTCCGGTAAATTTAAGGCAGTAGAAGTAGTCGAAACATTATATAATATACAAACAGAAATGGATTATCAAAATAAAAAAAATTATTTGGCAGGGCACAATCCAGTCAGTCACTTTTAAGACACACTCTGTGAGCGCTAATTCTCTAATTAATTCCAAATTGATTAAGCAAATTAAATTACTAACATACATTCCAAAATTTTAACTGTTTAAATTAGGTGTAGGTAATAAGAGATATATAAACGGATATATCGGAAGAATGTCTCAAAAATAAAATAAAACAGTATCATCACCATAACAAATTCCCAGTAAATTATTTTATAAGAACGATGAGAGAAGTGAATAACTATATTAAAACCTACAAATCGATAATTCTATCATTAGGTATGAAATATTCACCAGATGTGATGTAATTAAGACATACTAAGTTTAAGAGAAAATAGTGTTGTTTTTTTTGCGTGTTGCTTCTTATTTCCCTATGATTATATTTTTTTGTAAACTAACATCTGGTAAACTATTTCATAGGTACCTATCTACTACTTTGCTTGGAAAAATTAAAATATCTTGAAATCCAATATCTTTAGATATGAGGAATGCTTGATAAAAAGAAAAGTATGGTAATAGTAATTTTAGACAATGATATAAAATACAATGTGATCCTGATCCACCATACAATTATACAGGGCGTTGAACTTGTTACGAATTTGACAGAAAATTGGTAATAACTTTGGAAACATCCCGTATAACAGATCGCAATCTTATATTGTTCTAATGGCGAGGTGGAGCAGATTTCATTTTTGAAGTAAAATGTAGGGTGTGACCCTTGAAAATCCGGTTGGGTGACCATAGGGGTAAGGGGGTTGAAGCTATAACGTCTACATATTAGCAAAAAAACGATGATGATTTTTGTCGTGTTTTTTCATTAACGTGACGCATTTAGAAATATGTGAGGTGGATGGTTTTTATTGAAATGCTCTGTATATGAGACTTGCATATCTTATATCGACACTTTCGGTCAATTCTTTTTTTTAAGTAGGTACATTATTTGTGACTTTCGAGTCCATGGACCTGAAGATACTTCTAATCTCATAAAACCTATGTGTACTCTGTTACATATACAGGGTGCGCCAATTATTTCCACTCGATCTCTAGCACCGAAACTAAAAGAGGTATCAACAAGATTTCTTGTAGGTTTATACGGTGTCACTCGGACTACAATTGTAAAATATTTTGATGTATACAGGGTGGCTAATTTTTGTGGAATGAAAATTAATTTGGTTTTTTTAAATTGAACACCCTGTATACGATTATGTCTTCTGATTCTACTCAATATTAGCTTTACGGTAGTTTTTTGAATTTGTAAATCCGACGCGGCGTTGACAAGTTATTCCTATTATAAGCAGATTTAATGAAAAAACAGCACATCAGAAATATTAGCGCAATAAACACATTTTTTCAAAAATTCCTCCAAAAGGCTACTATGATGTAAATGAAACATACACCTACCACAATAATTACCCAACATCTTCACCTGTTGCACATGTTGCCGATGGCGTGCAAATAGTCTAGTTTTCAAATTGCAATAACTTAATTTTTTCAAATAGGACACCCTGTATATTTTTCTTCAGTTAGAAGCTCTCCTTAGTACACATTAAAAAAATATAGGGATTTGGACATCTAACTTTACTATTTACTTTAATAATTGACGTTAAATGAGAAATAACATATTTTACACAATTTTTAATAAGTACAAAATTTTACAAAGTTTAATCGTAAGAAAACTACAATATTGAAAGTTAAAATTTATAATAGGTGTTCAAAATGTCTTCCATTTTCATTTATACATTTTCTTGCCCTTTCTTTCATTGATTTACGCACATCTCTTAGCATTGCAGGGGTCACCTGTCTAAATGCTGCAGTAATTCTGTCTTTCATATTTTGTTTTGTGGTAACCTCTTCTTTGTAAACAATATTTTTAATAAAACCCCACAAGAAAAAATCGCAAGGTGTAAGGCCCGGCGATCTAGCAGGCCAATTTGTAGGTCCTGCCCTTCCTATCCAACGATCCTGAAATTCCCTATTTAACCAATTGCGAACATTTAATTGGTAGTGTGGTGTGGCACCATCTAATTGAAACCACATTCCGTTGCGATAATTTTGAGGCACATTTTGCAAAAGGTTTCTAAAATCAAGCTCTAAAAAATTTAAAAAAGCAGCTCCATTTACAGTCCCATCAAAGAAATAGGGACCAATTACATAATCACCTATTATTCCCGCCCACACATTCAAAGACCATCGATACTGTGATGTGGTTCTAAATAAATGTTCATTGTGGTCCGAATAATAATGGAAGTTGTGTCTATTTACACAACCGTTCTTATGAAATGTGTGAAATATGAAAGACAGAATTATTGCAGCATTTAGACAGGTGACCCCTGCAATGCTAAGAGATGTGCGTAAATCAATGAAAGAAAGGGCAAGAAAATGTATAAATGAAAATGGAAGACATTTTGAACACCTATTATAAATTTTAACTTTCAATATTGTAGTTTTCTTACGATTAAACTTTGTAAAATTTTGTACTTATTAAAAATTGTGTAAAATATGTTATTTCTCATTTAACGTCAATTATTAAAGTAAATAGTAAAGTTAGATGTCCAAAACCCCTATATTTTTTTAATGTGTATTAAGGAGAGCTTCTAACTGAAGAAAAATATACAGGGTGTCCCATTTGAAAAAATTAAGTTATTGCAATTTGAAAACTAGACTATTTGCACGCCATCGGCAAACACCCTGTGCAACAGGTGAAGATGTTGGGTAATTATTGTGGTAGGTGTATGTTTCATTTACATCATAGTAGCCTTTTGGAGGAATTTTTGAAAAAATGTGTTTATTGTGCTAATATTTCTGAAGTGCTGTTTTTTCATTAAATCTGCTTATAATAGGAATAACTTGTCAACGCCGCGTCGGATTTACAAATTTCAAAAAACTACCGTAAAGCTAATATTAAGTAGAATCAGAAGACATAATCGTATACAGGGTGTTCAATTTAAAAAAACCAAATTAATTTTCATTCCACAAAAATTAGCCACCCTGTATACATCAAAATATTTTACAATTGTAGTCCGAGTGACACCGTATAAACCTACAAGAAATCTTGTTGATACCTCTTTTAGTTTCGGTGCTAGAGATCGAGTGGAAATAATTGGCGCACCCTGTATATAAGACATAAATATATTGTATCGACACTTCTAGTCCATTTTTGTGACTTTCGAGTCCATGGACCTGAAGATACTTATGAAATAAGCTGAAGTATTTTCAGTCTCTATTTAATAGCACTACATTCGTCAATCAATGAATCTAGACTATAATAGAACACACTTCATTAAGAATTAATGCCTCATTTAAAAACCAGGAAGAGTAATTTGAATTTACGTTAGAAATTATTATCAGATTATACCCAGTTTCAAATAATAGCATTTTTTAGTATTGACACATACAGGGTGAATCAAGACCAACAGGATGGAGGTTTATAGCAGAACGGTGAAAGTTTTAAAATGATTTTCCCTCTAGTAGTTTGAACATTCATATAGGCTACATTTTAAGATTATCTCGAAATAAACAGGATGTTCCAATAAAGTGTGGCGTATCAAAGTTATATTTGTCTTAACGGAACACCCTATATTTTATTACATTTCCTGATTGCCCCCAAGAAATAAAGTACTCCTTTATAATGGTTCCCTATACCTAAATACAGAGGGTTCCAAGTTATGCTAACTTTTTTAAAAATATGAACATTTCGAGAAAAAATTAATAATTCATTGATATAACAAATTCTAGCAAATTTTCTCTTACATCTCAATAGTTAGACATTCGTTGAATGTATTTCATGGTTGAGTACTAAACATGTATTCACAGGGTTCTCAGAAGTTTCAGTTTATTAGATCAATCAATGTGTAATATCGGGCTTATTTTGAATGGAACACCCTACATTTGAATAATTCATCATGTTCAAAAAATGTCTCCTTCCAAACGGTATAAGTGTGTCCTATACCTAGGTATTATACTTTTCGTGCAATTTACAATCTTCTTGATTTCAAAACATCTGTAATTTTCTATAAATTGTATACTAATTATCTTGACATAGTTGGTGTAGAAAAATAGTGAAGTTGCTAATAAATATGCATACTTGTAATTGCTGGGTACACCAACTCTTATTTACTGATAAGTATTTGAGTACATCATAAAATAAAAACACATTTTTAATATAGCAAATACATTAATACTACAAATTTAACATCAAATTATTAAAAGCAAAAAAAGAAAAAATACTATAATAGCCCCAACACCGATGGAGTGTAAACGTTTGGGGAGGGATTGTGGGCAAATATGTTATCGGCCCGTATGTTTTTGACAGACACCTGGATTTATTTAATAGTAGTTTGTACAACTAGTGCGCAAAGCGTCACTTTTCCCACGAGCGTAGAAGTTTGTGGCACGAGCCGTAAGGCGAGTGCCGCAAATCTAGCGAGCGGGAAAAGTGATTTGCGTACAAGTTGTACACAATATTTTTTCTACAACCACATGTATTAATGAAATAAAAACAGAAATTTATGTAGGTATTTAATTAAATCTTTGAACAGAAAGAACATACAAAATGAAAATTTAATATAGAAAAACCAGTTGAGTGTATGTTTAATAGTCAACAATGAATAATGAATAAATAAATAATCAAATAAAGAGTTTACTTATTTTTGGTTTCAATTTAAAATTTTTACACCCAGAAATTTACTGAGTATAATAAATATGTTGAATTGTCAAAAAAAGTTGACAGATCACAGGTAGCTTTGTTTGACATTTCGGTGCGGAAAAGTGCCATAGCGTGTACTTTTCGCATAACTTTTCCAACAGTTATCAAAAGAATTAAGAAAAGGCCTGCTTTGCGTATAAAAATCTGTGTAGAAAAGCGTGTTTTGCATAGTGGTTGTAGGAAAAATTATAGTTAACAGTAGAATAGTAAAAAAATAGTAAAAAAAAGTCTTATGAGTAGATTCCACAAAGTAAGCGTAAGGGTCCAAACAGTAAATTCAAACTAGCATGAAATTTCGTAGTGAAAACTTCTTTGGGTGCGTTAAGCACTTTTTTGGGGGGGAAAAATTGATTTTGCGTCATCGTCAGACTATGTGTATCTAGACTTTGTATGTGTTCCTTTTCTCAATAAATTCATCATTGAAAACAGTTCCCTAGGTATGGCTGGCATTCTATTTGATTTGGGCACCCAAAACGCTCAAGGGTAAAATATCTTGTGAATAAACATCAGGAGATTGTGGTGTCGTCCGTTCAAAGATTAACGATATGTCATCAGGTTAACAACTTTTCATAGTAACGTTACGACTGTTTGCATTTTTGTGATTAGCCGAAATATGATTTTTTATAAATTTCCAATACAAAACAACTTGTAAACCATCTATTTCGGCATATTTAATCTTGTTTAATGCGAAACATACTTCCTTTTTTGTAGTCACATTGAACTCAGATAAGGATTTATTCTCAGCCAAGCTGCCTAAATATTTTACATCATTCCATAAACGTTAAATTTCAATTTAAAAATTAGGAATATCCATTCAACCATTTTTTGTGCAAGTCGGTCAACGAATAGAATTTCCACCGTACCACGAATTATAGCAGAATTCCGCGTGAATATTTTCACGTTTCAAGAGACAAGTAGACACATTTCTATAATCCCAAAACTAATTGTAGAGTTATCTTCGTGGAAAGAACTGTCTAAGAACTATACTTGTTTTCGTGAGTTGTGTTTATCATTGAGATATGCAATAGGCACATTGAGACCACTGACATGCGGCAACAGCGCGTGGACCGAATCTGTAGATATTAGGAATAAAGAAATTTATAACTCCGCCCACTTTTGGAAGGACTCAAAAGTCCGGCTTGAGGTATATATATATATATATATATATATATTGGTACACGATACCTTGTTGCCTCCGGTATATGGAAGAGGCGACCTGGCCTCCGGGTCTTCCCATTCGCTTACATCCAAAAAAAAGTTATATATGGGGTGGTCAGATGATGACAAATCCGGATCCCTTGAGAGGGGTAAATATATTTAAGTTTTTAACGGGTCATATATACTCATATATACGAAAAACAGAAAGTACTATGTCACCTCCAAAAATTATATATCTTGTTATCTTTGTCGCCTCCGACAGCGTTGCCACATAATCGGAGGTGATAAAGACACCTCTTTATCCACATGGCCGATTTCAAATATATATATTTATGTTATGCGGACATTTGTTTCCATATTTTTAGCAAAGGTAGGAAGGTATGTAAATTTTCAATTTAAACATAAAATCAGTATAACTGAATTATATATATTATATTATATAAAACGTTTAATTTTGTTGCTAATTACTATTTTTGACATATTTTACCTAACGTACTGTTTAGTGTATGTAATGTACATACTTTATGAACAGTAAAAAAAAGCTATTAATTTATGACTTATTTTCATTAGCGAATTTTATAAGATGTTGCCCGATTCGATTTACTAATATATTATCGTTTTTCATTCTTTCTTTTTTTTTCAATTCCATCAACCATTCTTTTTTTTCTACGACCATTTCTTCTAATATTCCTTTGGTTTCTGGATATTCCACTAATATAAACATGTCCCAACCTAATCATCTACTTTCTGTTCCATTATTTTCATTTTATTATCCTGTTCCTGGAATTGCTGTTTTATATTTTGCACCATACTTTCTATTGATTGCTGATATTTTATAATGCTTTCCTCTGTTTGCTTATGAATTTTGTTGATAATTCCTTCATATATTTTATTTAATTCTCTCATTCCCTGTCAGTTTTCCATTTTTAATTCTTTTTATCTGCTTTTGGATTTCTTCGTGTCTTTGAATCACTTCCTTACCCATCTCTTCTATTACTTCTATCTTAAATTTCTCTTGATCTTTAACAAGTTCTTCTCTAATTTGTTAACAGTTTTTCATAATTTGTAATTCCATATTTCTCTCCAACCTATTCTGTACCTCTTCAGATATCTTTTTTAATGTCTTCTCCATTTCTTGTAATTTCTTTTCTGTCTTGGTTTGTCCTTGTTCCATTTTGTTTTTTAATTCATCTTGTCCTTGTTTCATATTTTTCATCAACATATTCAACATATCTATTATATTAACTTATTTGCTCATCCGTCTTGATTCTTCCACTTTTGTTCTTTCTACCATCTCCTCTAATGTCGTTTCTTGTAATTTTCCATTTGTTCCTACTACTTGTCCTTTTCTTGCATATATTCTACTTTAATACATTCTCATCACTTTCCTCACTCATATCTTTAGAACTATCCATTAAACATTTATACCTGGTATTCATTATGATTTATATTTGAGATATCAGTTAATAATAATAATTATCTTCTTCTACAAAAACTGTTTCTATGATTAATTCTGAAAAAATTAATTTTTTGTAATTGTCACTGTTTCGAAATTTCACATAACTATAGTAATTAATTCTCAACTAAATCTAAATTCTACTTAGCCCCACCTTGGGCGCCATTTTTTATTGATTTTATATAATTGCTCCATTAGTTTATGATATTTAACTTTTGTTTTATTAATTTTCATATAATTATTTATCATTTTTATTATTTATTTGATTTTAATTATTAATTTATTACAAAACTCTAATCTCAGGTATTTGGGTTCAATATTTAAATCATTTTTTAGTTCAATTCATTTTCAAATATTTATTTCAACAATTTAATTAAACATAACAAACTTCAACTTTCCAAATTCATTATTATTCTTATTATTTTTCTTTTTTAAAAATTGATTTATGTTCCAAATATTTAATCAAAATTTCTCATTTTTATTAAATATTTAATCTTCTATTTCCAACTTAAAAATTCCCTTTCTTTCCTACAACAATACATTAGTAAGCGAAAATGAGGAAATCAGCAACATTCTGGCAAAAAGCTTGGAATTAAAATTCAAATGTAAAGTTAATTTCACACCTCCCTCTATAGATAAAGCTCCCCATCCATGCTCTATGACTTTATCGCAAGATATTACCTCTCTTGACTGCTTATTCTTCTTCTTCGAGCTTACCTCAGCTCTTAATAGCTGCAAAAATACTGCCTCCGGTCCTGATGACATCCCGTATATATTTCTTAAAAAACTCTCCAGTATAGGTTTACACAAGATTCTAGAAATTTACAATTTAATATGGACCACCAACCAATTTCCTAACCAATGTCGTACTTCTACGATAATTCCTATTAAAAAGCCTGAACAAGCTGTTACCTCTCCGAATTCTTTCCGTCCAATATCACTTACCTGCACCATTAGAAAAGATGGTTAATAAGCGGCTTCAATGGTTTCTCTATAATCATAATTTAATCCCGAATGAAAAGTCGGGATTCCGAAAAAATAGATCGACCTAAGACAATCTGGTTCTTCTCCAATCCCATATCTCTGGTTGGATACCAACGGTGCATTTGATTCTGTTAGCAGACAGGCAATTCTAAATTAACTAACTTTACTAAATATCTCCGGACACATATTTCATTTTATTCGGAATTTCCCAACTTCAAGGACATACAAAGTCTTCACTAATGGAATTTTCTCGTCAACCTACAGCCAGACTGATGGCGTTCCCCAAGGGTCGGTTATAAGCGCCACTCTATTCAATCTAGCAATAAACGATATTTGCTCTGATCTCCTCCCTCCCCTATCAAGTATGCCTTGAATGCTGACGATTTGGTTATTTACGGTCATGGAACGACTATTTCTACTACAACTAATCTAATGCAGTTAGCAATAAACACCTTAAGTAAAAATATAAGTCGCTTAGGATTAACTTTTCCTCAAACAAAATCCAAAATTATTAAATTTAGTAGACGACCTCCTTCACTACCCCCTACTATCCTTATTAACAATGACCGCCTTCCCGTTGGTGATCACTGTAAAATACTTGGTTTAACATTCGATTCTCAGCTTACCTTACATATTCGAGAAATCAAAGGCGACTGCTGCAAAAGACTAAACAGTATTAAAATCCTCTCGCATTATCGCTGGGGAGCAGGCGAAAACTCTCTTATTAAAATATACAGGGCCATTATCCGATCAAGATTAGATCATGGATGTCACATATATATCTCGGCCGCAAATCCTGATCTGAATCTCTCAAACTCGGTGCATAATACAGATCTACGCCTCTGTTTAGGTGCTTTTCAATCTAGTCCGGCAAAAAGCATTTACTGCGAAGCTAATGAGCCCCCTCTTTGGATCAGACGGCAGCTACTTCTGGAAATGATTTTATTGACATAACAACTAATATCCAATATGATTTAGTACTATACACTGATGCATCCAAAAATGAAACAGGAGTAGGCTGCGCTGTAACAACGTTACGAATTGCCATAAAATCTTCCCAAATCCCTCTAACTTCTAACGTTCACACAGGCGAACTATTCAGCATTCTACAGGCCATTATTTCAATCTGTCCACCTTAAAAGCTCGTTGCCATATGTACACTCACTTGCTTCAATATTATCCATCCAAAATATATTCACCGAACATCCTATTGTCCAATCTGTACATGACTCCTACCAACGTATATCATCCCAAGGAATAGCAGTTACCTTAATTTGGTTACCTACCTTCCCACATTGACATCGAGGGCAACGAACTTGCTAACCAACAGGCAAAAATTGCAACTGCAATTACCGTCACCGACAATATAATTATTGACACAACCCTTCGTCAAATACAGCGCTCTATTGGTCATCTCCAACCTAGTTGCTTCGCAAGTCTCTCAAGGCACGACTTAACTGCGATAAGAAGAGCAAGAATGGGCCATTCAAGACTTACCCATGCATACCTGATGTCTACTACCCCCAGACCCATTTGTTACAACTGCAACTCTAATCTAACCATAAAGCACATTTTGACCGAGTGTCACAAATATACCGTCCAAAGACAACAGTTTCAGCTAAGCCTAAACTACAAATAAATCCTTAACAACTCTAAACAAATTACCTCTCTACTCCAATTCCTCAAAGATGTACAACTTTACCATAAACTTTAGAACAATTCTGTTACTGTGCATTCATACTGTATTATTGATCTATTTTATACTTAATATATTGTAACCGCTCCTGTGTGTTTTTTCTAGTATTTGTTCAAATTTATTGGTTATTACCTTAAATAATTGAAATTTTACTTTCCTGTTCTTAATACTGTCAATTCTTCAAACTCGCCAAATACGTCCTTTGTAATATAATTTTGGTCAATTTTTAGGAGTTTTACATGTACCAACTTACTACAGTGTGTACATAAAGTAACGTAACTTGCTAATATTTCGATTTATATTAGGAACAAATAACTAATCGTATTTAATGAGATGTTCAAATTGTCTTCCTTCTTCTATTTGACAGTATCCAAGTCGATTATTAAAAGCTGATATGGTATTACAACCATGTCCTTTGGTCACGAGTCGCAAAATATAGTGTTAAATGCTAGAAAAGCATCCTTGTCACCTCTTCTCCAGTGTTGCCATTTAGCAGAGGCGGGAAAGTACCTTATGTTATGCTAACATGAGAGTTTATATGATAGGAGGCAATAACGTATCTCGCTTAAACGTGTTGTGCTACACTAGCGCCAGTGATATATACTGGAACTAAAAACGGTTTTTGAAGGTACTGAGAGTACTTTTTGACCTCCGACAAAATTTTCGTTTTTGGGGCCCTAGATGGTATCTGAGTACAAAACCGATGAAAATATGGGAAAACGTTGTCGCCTCCGAAATCGGAGGCGACAACGTTATATATGAGGTGACAACGTTTCTTCAGTATCTACTTTGGAGGCGACAACATACCCTCCATACCTATATATATATATATATATATATATATATATATGTAATTTGAGATTAATTATTTGCCAACTTTATAATTAGGATTATGTTTATTGGGTATGTGGCAATAAATACCAAAGTGTACTCTTTTAAATATTCATTTTCCGAGCTTTCGAACACTATGTATTCATTTTCAAGGACTAAAATTAAAAATCTAAGTTATGGTAACATTTTTTAAAAAAGAATATCATATATAAAATACTTACATTATTAAACGAGATTAGTGGTAAAGTTGTAAAGTAAAAAATAAAGGTATATGTAATAAATCATTCAAATTATCTTCCAAAAAATTAAACAAACTTCAAAAAACATATATATATATATATAGACATTAAAAATAACGTTGTTAAGTTAATCCAATTTTGTTAATTTATCATACTATGATGTTATGATCAATAATTCAATTTAATAGGTTTTTCTAAAAATATAAGTGAAATTTAAAAATTTTTATTTTTTTATTTGTTGTTTTTCAAATTCTAATAGATACGCATAGATTACGCTAAGATTATTCAAGTCTGTTTTTTTATTTATGCAATCATCATCTTGATTGATATATGTCTATATATATATATATATGTTTTTTGAAGTTTGTTTAATTTTTTGGAAGATAATTTGAATGATTTATTACATATACCTTTATTTTTTACTTTACAACTTTACCACTAATCTCGTTTAATAATGTAAGTATTTTATATATGATATTCTTTTTTAAAAAATGTTACCATAACTTAGATTTTTAATTTTAGTCCTTGAAAATGAATACATAGTGTTCGAAAGCTCGGAAAATAAATATTTAAAAGAGTACACTTTGGTATTTATTGCCACATACCCAATAAACATAATCCTATATATATATATATATATAGATACATTGTTACACACATTACAACCCTAATCAAACAGGAAAGAAGTCGATATAATAAATCAAGACTGTTAGGAGTCTTCTTCTTTCACAGGAATAAATATTTGATATTGGTAGTTTTTCAAGTTAATGCCATATTATAATAAATGTAACAGTTGAATATAAGCTCCATTCTATCAATTTTTGTTTAACACCTTTAGACGTATTAAGATAAAAAGGTGTAGGGTGATTCAATATTTTTTTAAATAACTCCTAAACGAATAAACTGATTTCAAAAAATTTGGTCTCGTTGGAAAAATAACTTTTTACTCCATAAATCTCATCTTATCTGTGATACGTTTGATTTTTAGTAATTGGACAATTCTCTGGAAATTGGATACAATAATATAACTTTTTACACGAAAATATATTGAAATAATACGTAAACAGGCTGGTGAAATCCGTAATTCGTTATCTTATTCCTAGCCCTCAACATCGGAGAAAGTACATTCAGTTATGATACAATCTTAGGATGACGCTATTACACCGGTATTTTCATTTATTTGTCTTCATTAAAGAATCAATTATGAAATTCCATAATTTCATGATTTTCAAATAATATTGAAAGATAGGGACAAGAATTTTATAAAAAAGTTAATCATTCTTGATAAAAGTAGCTGCAACGCTACCGACTCGTTGAAATGAAAAACATAAAAAAGATTGTGTATTAATTCCCCAAAAAATGAACGAAAAGAAAAATAAATATACCAGAAGGAATATACAGGAGATAATAGTATTTTTAGTTCGAGAAATTTGGAAATAACTTTTAGGGATATAGTTAGCAGAAAGGATCGGTTTAAAAATAAAGCTAATGCCTCCCCAAATGCTTGAACTGTTTTTCATCACTCAATACATTATTGGAAACATTCATACGTAGGTATCACAGCAGCATGAATTTCTGCTCGACAGGCTACGAATGACCCCTTTCATTCATACTTTCTCTCGTTGGTAGACTTAAGTGAACAATATCTTCTCAACGACTTCATTGATAGAAGTCCAAATATGTTAAGTCAGGGGATCGGCGGGGCCTTCTTCATCCAATCCACCTCTGGTGATATATTATGTTAGAGTTAGGGCCGGTACTGGTGCGCTTAGGTATTGTGATCAACGGCAATGACAAATAAGGTGACGAATGAGTTACGTGTTATTTTTCTTAAAAATATATGGCAGTCGATATAAATCCTTTGTTTAATTCACATCGTCATAACAATTAGATCCAAATGCTCTCGTACATTAATAGCAAAATGTTCTAGGCAACCGTCTAGTCGCAGAAACATATTTTGCCGTAATTGCAAGGCGACATCTTCTAATAAAATAGACAAATTGATTCACCAGTAAATCAAGAAACACAGCACCATTTCGTGTTTGATCGTAGAAATAGGAGCCTATAATAGTTCCGCTCAGGATTACACACCAGACATTAGGACCAATGGCATTGATGCTGGACCTGGTACAGCTATAGATGATTGTTCTCTGTCCAATAACGCATACTATGCAAATTAAAGTTTCCATCACTTCTAAAAGTGGCCTCATCAGTCTCATATTCTCACTCATTCATGCTCAACATCCAGTGAAATTAATATATCTGTCGGCTTCATTTAAAGCTTAGTGTGAAACCACATGATTAGAGTGCATTCTAAAGCAGTATAAAGTTTGTAATATCTTGTTTTTCGAAAACTCGGGACTTCGTTGCCTTGTAGCCTGCGGATGCTTGTTTTAAATATGCCCGCAACTTCGAATATCTTCTTATACCTACGCCATTTTTAACATCCATAGTTGCCTTCAACATGGAATAAACAAAGTGTAGAACTCTTACTGATTACATCAATAACCAGAAGGCAACTAATAAACTTGTTTGTATCTAGTCACCTATCCTATGTCCAATTAAATGCTATTTTTCTCATTTTCCGCCCTCTCGTAAAAAAACGCTGTACCTAACACATGCGTAAAGTTTTTCCGCATTTGAACGCATGTCGGAACTAGTTGACTATATTGACATTTATTGTCATTAACCAATGTGAATAATCTAGATTACATTTAAATTTTGAAATAAAATTGGATAAGCCTCACCAAGAAAGCTATAGATGAACAATAATAACAATGTTTTCTGTAAAAGTAAAGAGAAATTCCGATTTGACTCCAATTTGAATAGAGCCTTTTACTTTTTGTTTATTTTTTAATGGAATTAAACCACAATATTTTTTATGTTTTTTATTTCAACGTTTCGGTAGCGTTCCGATACGCTATCAAAGTTGGTATCTGTTGATGTAACGTCAGATGTAGGAAATGTACTAGTTTATCAGGTACATAGACAAGGACCTTGGTATAAGGGACCAGGTAAGGGAGTTATTAGTGAGGCGAAGATAGATATAGAGAGCACAAATTTTTATGAGAAAAATATTAAAAAGTGTCCAGCGGTAAGCGGTAAAGAACACGTAGAGAGTGGATGGCGCGAGAGTAGCTATAGAATAAAAATACAGTACGTCGACCTAGTTGAGCTTACCAAATTATTAAAACTAAATTTGAAAATCAAATAAAAAAAAACAATTGTTTCAAAATACACCTTTTCTCTTTCTTTATTTGAAAAGATAACGTACACAGAGCACTTTATTAGCTACTTACTGATAATATTCTTATTAAGAGCTAGATCCCAAGCCTCTTGTCTTTTTTGACCCCTATACTCTTTATTGTCAACATTGTATAAAAAATTATACTTTTTTACTTCTTCTTTTAACTTTTCTCCCATTTTTGTTTTTCCACTCCACAGCAACACGCAATAACACTCGAAATCTGGGACCTCCAGATATTGATAACACGCGTTCTGACGTGCTTAAGGGTGCTATTGGCTTCTGACGACACAATAATATTTGCGAGTCTACTTGAAATAATGTAATAGATATTTTTATAACACGTGTTAACACGAGTCAACACGACACGTGTTAATAATGTGTCCGTACCTTCAACCTAACATAACATCCATCACATAAGTAGTATTTATATAAAAAATTGAAATAAATTAACAAAGGGAAAAACGTGTGTTGTGAAAAGCTGTTTTCCGGGCGATTTCGACTCCACGAACATGCTCATTAGATTCCTCATGCCAAAATACATTTTATAAACCTAATCGGGGGTGTTAGCAAAAAAGTCAATTCACGGTCTTTTCTATTGGACTATATTAGAAGATCAAGAACCTTCTAATAATTTAATAGATCAGGAAAACAAAGAAACCAACTACAGAATCCTTGAAGAGTTTTAAACATTTTTTTAAATTTTCACTGCTACCGCCGTTTTGGTTATATGTGAAAAAATGGGCAGTAACAACATAAATAATCAGTAATTTATGGGCACATGTTCGAGAGATGAGAGACATAATATGTAGAAATATTTGAAATATTTTTCATTATTCTCATCACTATTTGGTAACACAATTTAATAATGAAATTGGAAAAACTTACCTTCAACTAATCATAGTACCAGCTAAGCGAAATAATTGTTTTTTTCTCGAAAAAAGGTCACCTAATGCAAATAAAGAAACCCTCCATTTACATAACCTGTAATAAATTACCTAGCCATCCCAACCCTAAAAACTTTTAAACCGTAAGCTACACTAGCGCCACCAATTTAACACCTTTCGTCGGACACTTTTTTGTGCTCCTATAGTCTACATGCAGTGATGTTCGCGATTCAGAAAAGCTGGAGTAGCCGAGTCGACTTAATTTTGTCAAAAACTAAGCCTCCGTTGTTTATATAGATTTGGGAAGTAATATTCATATGATTATTGACTTACATCAGTAAGGAAAATGAAATTAAATTAGACCTTAAATATTCGTGTCTTTAGGCAGACATAACATATTATGCATTATTTTTTTCCCTTTTTTACGGTTCTTAATGATTCAAAAAGTTATCCATATATAAAATTATGGTTCATTGTGGTACAAGAAGTGATCCACTAAGAAAGTTCCCACGATGAAAGATTGTTGAATAACATTTGTTTCAGGTAGCATAATCGCAGCAGTAGCCCCTGCTGTTGTAGTTCCATGTCTGTTTAGGCTACGCTCCAAAGGTTACGGAGTTGTCAAGGGCATTCCGACGTTGATTATAGCTGTAGCAAGTATAGACGATGCCCTTTCTGTTGCTATATTTGGAATAGTACTGGGTATTATCTTCAATGGATCTGGTATCATAAAAGGAATTATTTTCGGGACACTCTCGATTTTAGCTGGTAAGAAATATTAACATCGAAATAAACTGAAATGAAAGGTGTTCCAATTTACAAGGAACCACTGTTCAATAGGTTGTTGTTCCATTTCATCGATATTATCAACTGTACCTATTAAACACAATCAGAACTAACCAAAAAATGTCACTTCTTTAGTATTGGCAATTTTCATTTTCCTCTTAGATGAACCTGGTAGATACTCTTCTCAATAAGGAAAACAATGGCCAATGAAATTGGTGATGCTGTCTCTCTCTAACATCGTGTGATGCACATGCGCGAAGACTGTAACACTACTAACCTTTTAAGAATGTATCCGCTATTAAAAAGAGAAAGCAATACCAAACTGGTTGTCTATCTCTTTCTAATGGGACGAATACGCTTACACGAGCCCCTTTGTCAGGCCTACTCTATGTGTATTATCTCTATGGTTGGAATAAGCGGTAAAACTTCTGTTTCTTCTATCGGTTGTAGTTGGCCATGGGTTTCGGGGCATTTTCAGTTTTTCAATGTCCAATCTATGGTCGAGCATTAATTTAATGGCAA
Source organism: Lochmaea capreae (assembly GCA_949126875.1). NCBI lineage: Eukaryota > Metazoa > Arthropoda > Insecta > Coleoptera > Chrysomelidae > Lochmaea > Lochmaea capreae. The sequence continues at coordinate 11,460,106 of OX421396.1, forward strand.
CAATATTTGGTAACGATATTTCGTGAATAGTCTTTTTGCCGTAAATAAATCCTTCTATTGTTATTGGCTCGTCTGACACTAGGAAACTGCTAACTTTAATTTCCTGCTCTTTAATTTTTGTTGGGTGAACGATTCCTAAGAGAATTGCTCTGCTAATTTCTCTATAAAAGTTTTCAGTTACAATGGTTTTTGTGCAAGTTCGAATATTGGGTATTTGACATCTGGATTTGATAAATTTCGTACAGACTATGTATTCTGCTTCTCCTCTACATTCTTCGTACCATTTGTTATTGGCGTAGAAAGATGAGGGTGGAATAATTATAACGTGTTCATTATTAGGAATGGGGTAAATTATATGGGCAAGAAAGGTATTGGTGTGGAAAATAGGGATTTTTATTATTATGAGCATTGTGTTTAGAGTTACACAGATCAATGTTTTAGAGGATTCTATGAGTTCGTAGAATAGATTTGAATAAGTTCAATTAAGTATTATCAGGATTCATAATTTCATTATGAAGAATGGCGTATTCATCGAAATCAGCTGATAATTTATTAATTGCGGCTGAGATTACAAGATTATTATTATTAATTTTCTCTAATAAGTTATTGAATTTCGTATCACGAGTTTGACCAAGGAATATTTGATTATAAAATTTTCTTATTATTTCGTTTTGTTTTAATTCTATATCGGTTATACGTGTTTTAAAAAGGTCTAGGTCAGTGTCGTCTGGATTACCGGTGACGTATTTTATTGTAGTACCTAGGAAGTTGAATAAACCTTTTTTCTGTTTACACGTGATTTTATGCAAATTATCTCTTGCTTCTCCAAGTAAATGAAAATATTGGGAAATTAATGATGAAAGAGGGCTAATTTTTAGGGGGATTTTAAAATAAGTTTCAGGATTTACGGTTAATATTTCTTTTAATTTATCTAAGTCAATGTGTAAAATGTGTCGGTGATAGTGGGATATTTCTCTCGAAATTTTAATTTCTTCAGAATAGTAACCATTGTTCGGAATCTCATGGATTTTGAGAGGATGTCCCAGGGATAGGATTGCCCTCCTGTAAAAAATTATTTCCTTGAGAAATTTTGATAGTTATTTTACGTAATCGTTTCACGTATTTTAAATGAGTACTTGTTCGGTTTTGTTTGTTTGTGTTACCTATAATTTTTGTTTTGTCTTGTTTTTTAGTCTGAATCTGAGTATAGTTTCGGTTTGTGTTTTTTCTTTGTAACGTATATGGTTTGTGTAGGATTAATTTCGGGTAGGTATAGGTTCGGCGTTTTGATTTTGTTTGTCTAATATTTCTTGCCGTTTTTCTTTTTGTTTTTGGTATAAACTAAATGAAAAGGGTTAAAATCCGTCCTTATGTTTTTGATTATACGTTTCGTTAAGGGGAAGATCGAAGTCAAAGTGTATGTACCACTTCTGCATAAAGGATTGAAAATGATGAGAAATTTGTAGCACTATGAATTGATTGGTTATAGATTAATATAGCAGGCGTGAAAATATCGTCAATGGGGTCTTGAGGATTTTGATCTTGTAGAGTTCTAAGTTTTTAAATCAGTGTTGAATGGAATCTTTCAACGGGCGAGTTAGATGAGGAATTGTTAACTGTTGTAAAGTGAATTTCTATTTTGTGAAGTTTTAAAAATTATTTTGTTACGGCAGAGTTAAATTATGTTCCATTATCACAAACGATTTTTATGGGGTATGGGTATGGGCTAATTATGGTGCGAAAAGTAATGCTACGATTCACTTAAAATTGAAATGGATGTTTTGTCTGGAACTTTGTAACAGCGTATTTAGAAAAGGAATCAATAATTGTAAGATAACTATTTTTGTTGCAATGAAACAAATCTAAGTGTAATATGTCGAAGTGTTTCTGACCAAGAAGAGGTCCTAATTGGGGTTATTCATAAGGGTCGTATTTATTTTTTAGACAGATTTCGCATTTATTAATGAAGTCGGAAATGGCCAATAAAGTTGTGATTGTAGATGTTTATAAGTTTCTACAATTCCATTGTGATTGTCGGTGTGATATTTTTAAACACATCCTATTTGTTTTTCTTTTTCTTCAATATCAGATAAAATTTCATCACACAATATAGCTTTGACAGTTGAATTAATGTTTTCCCCAAAGTAATTGCAGATAAAAGGTCTAAAATCATGAGGTGATTTAATTGCAAATTTTTGACTTGGGTTTAAAATTTGTTTGAAGGCATCTGTATTTTCTGATTTCCAATTATCTGTAACTGTTATAACGTACATGTTTGTTAAATATTTTTTTGTTATTTATTTCAAAAATTTGATATGGTGGTGTTATAATAATTTGATTATTGGATAAATTAATTGGTCTTTTGAAATTTGAATTCCAGTAAATGGGGTGTTCAATGTCAGAATGTTGTGTATTATCGGTAGTTATTCTGTCAAATTCGTCTAAAAATTCGTCCAATTCATCTATGTCAAAATCAATTTCATCTGGGGGTTCTGCTTGGTTTGAACTGATTGTGTCCAAGGCGTTAATTTGTATGCGAGAAAGGACGTCAGCTACTTGATTCTATTTACCTGTCCTGTATTTTACTTCAAAGTTATAATCTTCAAGTTTTAACCTCCAGCCTGCTAAACGAGAAGTTGGGTCTTTAATTTTATAAATCCATACTAGGGGGTTGTGGTCTGTTTCTACTATAAATTTTTGTGAATGTAGGTAGGGGTGAAAATGCTTGCATGAATTAATGATGGCTAATAATTCCTTTTCGACCGTTGAATAATTTTGTTCAGCGGAATTCAATGTGCGTGAGTAATACGCGATAGGGTGATTGTTTTGTGATGAAACAGAACCAATAGCAATGTTTGATGCATCAGAAGTAAGAGTCAATGTTTTTGAGAAGTCAGGGTATTGAAGGACTGGAGTGGCACTCTGTAACAAAACAGCCATAAATATTCTCTTCTCTTTGCTATTTCGTACTCTGTAACTGAGTTCGGACGTTTTCGAGACTAGCTGAACATGACCGAGCGAAGATGCGATAGCGAAGCGAATGATAGCGACAACTCCAAGGGTCTTTCTATTTAAGAGACATATCGTTCTATCTTATTCTACACAATGTGTAAGATTTTTCATCTCTGTTCGAGAGAGGTTATGTTGTTGATGTTATTGATTTCAATTTTGTAGGGTTAGTTCTGTCAAAAGTTGTGTTTGTGGAATAATATTAGACCTACCTGAAAAAAACTATCATTCTTGCAATGTTTTTGATTTCATTTAAGTACAAGAAATCATTTATACTGGCAAAATTTTTAACAAAACCCAATAAGTTAACAAAACAGAATGTCTACTCTTTGCCACAGCTACTTATTAAAAAAAATCACTAAACAAAATTATTAACTATGCACCAAGCAAATAGGTAAATATTTTAAGCACTGTCATAAATGGAAATGTGAGGTTACCAAAGCTAACAGCTAACAGATAAATGTCAAATTTTTTGTTCTTTTTTTTTTATCCTGAAATAGTCAAATTTGCATAATGTTTTCTGAATTATTAGTAGATTATTCTCTATCCGATTGACGATCCCGAATCTTGTCGAACTATAGCCGAGGCGATAGAGATTCGCTTATAGAGTACCACTAACCAAGTATAGCGATTCTTTTCGTTTGCTTATTCTTTATCTCTTTCCTTAAAATACAAATTACAAAGTGCCAGCCCTGGGGCGTTACTTAATAATTATTTACATGTTTCAAAACATTGTAAGAATTGAGAGTTATTGATATCGGTTACAGCTCCTTTGCGGGTACATCTGGAAAACGGGGACGTAATTTTTGCAAAGTTTAGGATGAATCGACGATAATAGCCAATAAGTCCTAAAAATGATTTGATTTCCTTAATAGTTTTTGGAAGTGGAAACTTTTGAACAGCTTCTAGTTTGACAGGGTTCGGTTTTATTCCTTGAGGGGTGACCAAGAGAGGCAACTTCTTTAGTAAGGAATTCGGATTCATTCAATTGTAGGTACTCTGAGATTGGTTTTTGGGAAAACTTAAAATATTTGGGCAATGTGTACGACGTGCTCATGTAATGATTTGGAAAAAATAACAACGTCATCCATGCACACAAAACGAGATTTCTAAAGGTAGGGTCTGAGGATATTATCCATCAATTTTTCGAAAGTGGAGGGAGCATTCTTTAATCCAAATGGCATTCTTAAAAATTCAAAATGACCGTGACGAACGGAAAAGGCTGTTTTTTCTATAGAACTGGGGTGGACTTCAAATTGGGTGAAATTCCTGAGCGAATTCGAGGGTCGTGAAATAGCTTTACCTAAATTGTCAAGAATTTCGTCAATTTTTGGAAGGGGATACTTGTCATCTACAGTATTTTCATTGAGTTTACGATAATCGATTACCATACGAAATTTCTTTTCTCTGGATGTGTCTGCATTTTTTGGTACTATCCAAACTGGAGCAGAATATGGAGATATCGAGGGTCTAGTTATTTTGTTTTCTAATAGTTTATTTATTTGTTCCGTAATTTCTTCCTGCATCGTTTTGGGATGTCTAAAACCTCTAACGTATATTGGATGTTCGTCTCGAGTTCTAATTTCGTGCTTGATGGCAGAAGTAAAACTCAAGTCCGATTTTTCATCATAAAAAATTGGGGGCAATTTTTAAAATTATTCCAACTTATATATGAGAGAAAGTACTACAATGTCCAAGCACATTTGTAGAAATGATAGGTTGAAATGGCCTATTCTATCACATTTGCTTGGAATTAGTCGAAGCAGCTTGGAACTGGGTTATATACCAGTAGCATGGAGGAGGGCAATAATAACCTTCATTCCAAAAGCTGGAAAAAGGGACACAGCAAACCCCAAATCCTTCAGACCAATTAGCCTAACATCGTTTGTGCTTGAAACGATGGAAAAAGCTATTGACAACTATATTAAAACGGAAATCCCAAAGAGACTACCTCTCCACCCGTATCAGCAAGCTTACCGGGCAGGCAGATCTACGGAGACTGCACTGGTACAACTGACGGAGGATATCCTTAGACAGCCAAGAAACTGTAGTATGTGCATTTTTGGACATCGAAGGAGCTTTTGACAACACTCCACATGAGGATGTCAAGAGAGCATTAAATAGAAGAGGTGTAGACAGCACTAGAGTAGCAGAGACGAGAACGAGCAAAGACATTGTCTCCATCTGCACAACCAGAGAATTCCCACATGGAGGAGTAGAATCCCCATTAATGTGGAGTCTGACGGTCGACGAACTCCTGTGTGGTTTGACGGACCTCGGAATATCCTGCCAAAGATATGCCGATGATATTGTCATAACAGCCAGGGGAAAATTTGAAAACACCCTTTGTGACTTCATACAAAAGGGTCTGAACTATAAAAATAGCTGCTGTAGGCAAGTGGGACTCAGCATCAACCTCACCAAAACAATCTTGATAGCCTTCACTAAGAAAAGAAAACTCAACTCAACCTCAAAACCATTAAACTTGATGGGAGCGAGGTTGAATTGCGACAAGAAGTCAAGTATCTAGGTTTGACTCTAGACAGTAAACTCCTGTGGAACAAACACGAGAAGGAGATTACATACAAAGCAAAAATGGCTCTAAAGGTGTTCAGGAATCTGGCAGGCAGAAACTGGGGCTGTAACCCAAAAATCCTGAGCTGGATGTACACTGCCATAGTGAGACCAATTATCACTTGTGGCTCTTGACGACAAGAGAAAACCTCTCCAAAATTCAAATACTAGCCTGTATATGCATAACAGGAGCAATGAGTATATGCCCAACGGCAGCAATGGAAGTAATTCTCAACCTCACACCATTACATATGGTGGTGGAGAGTGTTGCAGAAAGAACAAGATACAGACTAAGTAGAGAGGGAATCATTAACAAAAAACCACCTCTTCACTTCTTAGAAATCAGACAACCTGGGACATGTCACAAGATGGTATGATGAAAAAGTATAACTTTTCAAAGAAATTCGTTACGGAATTAAGCAACAAGAAGGAATGGGATCCAAATACCATTACCAGACTTGGAAAGAATGCCATTCAATGGTACACAAACTGCTCAAAAGCAATAGAAGAAACTGGGATAGGATTGTACGGGCCAGGAACCAAACACTCTTAAAGCTTGTGAAAAAGTCTCAAGTATCTTTCAAGCGGAAATTCACGCAATAAGAAAGTGTGCCCAGTTCAATATTGACAAAAGGATAGTTTCTATGAAGTAAAAAATAAAACGGGTCTTATGTCAGCCCAAATAGTTTTATTCGAATAGTTTAGAAAATTTCTGGTTTTACCTTTGTTGCAAGAAACAATGTTGGCATTTGAAATGAATTCTTGGGGTGATCAATAAAAATCGCGATTAAATTATCAACAGATTTAATGAATGTGGAAATATTATCGTCTTCTTTGGAAAATTCTAGGAGGGTAGCACAAAGGCTAGCAATATGACTATTAGTTACAGGTATTTCTTCACAATTAATGTTTCGAGATTCTTCAGAAAATGATTCTTCGGTTAATTTTTGAGAAAATCGAGAACTATTTGTATTTTCAGAAGTGTCAATACTGTTTAAACTAACGTCAGCTGATAGTAAATGTAAATTTTCGTCAGTAATGTCTTTAAAAGTGCTCATGAATAAAGGAAAACTAGGATAAGTACTTACCATAGGATGGACACGACATAGGATGGACACGAATGTTGCCCTCTGCATGCCACTTTTCACTGAGTTCGACGAGTTAAACAACTGAAGTTAACCAGGAAACGTAGGGGTTTCTGTACGAAAATCCTGTTCGCAGCGCCAGAAATGTTACATACACGAAAATGTTACTTTAAAAAAAGCTTTAATTTAAACAAAAATAACTAATGGAAATAAAATAATGGAACTTTTACAATGTTTATTTTTATAAATGTTGCAAACGTAATTACACGAGTAAAAAAGAACAAGAAACACATGTTTTACAAGAATTTATATAAAAATAATGTCAATGTAGCATCTTCTTCTCGTGACGTTCACATTTCTATATTTGGTTCATTGTCGGAATAGTAGTACTTTCTATAGTTTCTGTTTTGGGACTACGTCAAAAGCTTTTCAAGTTCCGAAAATCCAGTGAAAAGTTTTCGTTGTTCTTACTAAGTACTTTATCCCGTTATTTGATTTGTTGTGAATACATGGTCTTGTTAGCCGAGTAAAATAAAGATTTAAACCACTATTGAAAGCATTTTTGAATGTAAGTTTGTTTTGACATAGTTAAAAAATATTGAATTTTATGAAGGGGGTGAAAAAAAATTGAAAATACCCCCAAAATTCGTGTTTTAAAAATATCTCGAAAACATACGAAGTTATGGAAAAAAGTTTCAAATGAAAAATTTAGATATAAAAATTTTCTATAAAATAATTTCCAATTATGTTTGTAATCGCATATAAAAAATATATTGTAAAGTCTAGTTCGTTATATCTGTTATTATAGGAGATACCAAAAAAAAACTATTTACAAAAATAGGAGGCAGTTATAAGCTTCACATTTTGAAATTAGTTAAAAGTATACAGGGTCTTCCATTACACTGTACCGCATCAAACATATGTTTTTTTTAATGAAACACCCTGTCTTTTATTTTAAATTTAAAAACCACTTCACTTCCTCGTTACAAGAAAACAGCGTTGTTATTTGTTATACAGGGTATTTAAAAAGTTATTACCAAATTTCTATGAAAATCATAACAAGTTCAACTTCTTGTTTAAAAGAAAAGGGTTACAAGAGCAATGATGTCTTGTAGCCATAGTTTTTAAGTGATTGTCAAACTTCATTAAAATGATTGACTTTGCTAATACTGTTTAAATTTAAAACAGGGTACGTCAAAACACAAATTCATTATTTGCTCAATTTTTTTAAATCCATCGCCCTGTATTTTATATCACCATCATAAACTACAGTCAATGTAGTTTAATGTATACCAAATATTCCCCATACCTAAACTAAATAGTTTGGGAGATATTTTAAATTGTATTGGAAAAAGGGATATTTCATGAATTAAATTTATTACTTTTGTTTACTTCAGTATTTCCAATTATCAACAAACCAAAAACAATTAAACAAAACATAGGACAAAAAAAATTGTTATTTTTATTGTAGAGGGTGTTCGAAATGAGCTCCCTAAACGTCAACACAGGCTTGAAGACGTTTTCGAATGATTTGCATACGTTTGTGGCGTAACATTATGAAATGCGTTTGTAATTCTGACTTTCATGTCATCAATTGTTGTTGGAGGCTCACGGTACACTAGATCTTTAATATAGCCCCATAATAAGAAGTCTACTTTACTTAATTCTGGTGATCTAGCTGGCCAATTAATAGGGAACTTGCCAAAAAAATAAAATCATTTAAAAACAATTAAAATCGTAAGATATTATCATAAGGAACTTCGTAGAAAAAGAAAAATTCCAATAACGATTAAATTACCTGAGAAATAAAGGGTTAAAATTTGAATAATTTGAACTGCTCTTAAAACGCGCTGCCATTGGTTGTGACGTCAGACCGCACTTTTCGAGTCAGGCGATTGTGAACCGACAATTCAAACAACACTTAATAACTGAAAAACTGACGCTAACGATTCGAATTCAATAAAAAATCAATAATGCTTCAAATGGCTGTTTCTGCGGTTACCGATGCGCGAGGTGCGGTGTGACGTCACAGCCGCTGCCGCGCATTTTTCTTCGTTTGAATACACTCGGTGGCGATTCCAACTTTAATTATTTATTGTGAAATAAGTATTGCGATTTAAGGACTGATATTTGGTATAATGTGTTTTCATATATAAACACACATTTTAGTAGAATAAAAAAAAAATGGGCAAGTTCCCTATTGGGCCTTCTCTTCCTATCCATCTGTTAGGAAATTGGTCATTCAATTCACCTTGGATCAGTGAGTTGTGATGAGAAGGAGCTGCGTCACGTAAATACCATAACTGTTGACGTTTTCAAGTAAAATAGGTAGGTAAATGGTTTACTGAAAAGTCTAAATAAACCTCTCCGTTCACGGTTTCCTCAAAGAAGAAAGGGCCTATTACATAATTACCTAAGATACCACCCCAAACGTTCAAGGACCACCTAGTTTGACTCATTGTAATTTTGTGGTACGGATTTGTTGTAGAGTAAGAGGGAACGTTGCTTCATCTCCGAATATAAGGAAATCAAAAACATTTCTTTGTACAACTATCAGTTGTTAAAAGTTATCCTAACATTCACCTAAGATCCATACCGTGTCTACCAGTTCTTCCCTTCCAAAATTTATTGTTGATTGTTACAAAATAATCAAAATTCAAGACAATGTCAAAACAAAATGATCTAGAACTGAATTGTCAATTTGTGACACATACCTTCGTAGCCACCTTGATTTTAATGATATTGAAGCTTATTTCGAATACCTTCTAAAATAAAAATAACAATTTTTTCATCTTATGTTTTGTTTAATTGTTTTTTGTTTGTTGATAATTGGAAATAGTAAAGTACATAAAAATAATAAATTTAATTCATGAAATATCCCTTTTTCCAATACAATTTAAAATATCTCCCAAACTATTTAGTTTAGGTATGGGGAATATTTGGTATAAATTAAACTACATTGACTGTAGTTTATGATGGTGATATAAAATACAGGGCGATGGATTTAAAAAAACTGAGCAAATAATGAATTTGTGTTTTGACGTACCCTATATTGAATTTAAACAGTATTATCAATATTAATAATTTTTATGAAGTTTGACAATCACTTGAAAACAATGGCTAACACACATCATTGCTCTTGTACCCCTTTTCTTTCATACAAGACGTTGAACTTGCTACGATTTTCATAGACACTTGGTAATCACTTTTTGAATACCCTGTATAACACATAACAACGTTGTATTTTTGTAACCAGGAAGTGAAGTGGTTTTTAAATTTAAAATAAAAGTCAGGGTGTCATTTAAAAAAACATATATTTGATGCGGTACAGTGTTATGGAAGACCCTGTATATTTTTAACTAATTTGAAAATGTGAAGCTTATAGCTGCCTCCTATTTTTGTGAATACCTTTTTTTGGTGTCTCCTATAGTAACAAATATAACGGACTTTGTCACAGAAGTTGATCACCCTGTATAAATGTAAGTGTGTTTGCAACGTTTCTTCTTCCCATGCTCTGTTGCATATTTGCATACGCATATATGCTCGTTTCATGCCCATGTTATATATCATTTCCGCTGTGCTTTTCCATTTTTCAGTCCCATAATAACTATTACTAATTCATCTTTTTTTTGTTTTGTCGTCTACTATTCAGCTATTGTTCTCCACGTGTTCTTTCACTATTGGTGGATCATTAAGTAGATTTTCTACATTTATTTTTCTTATTTATGCCATAACTTCAGTTTTCAGTTTTCAGTGCGTGATAGATGATACACGTTCAGCATACGTCAGGCTAGATTAAAGAAGACACTTTTGCAGTAAGATATAAAAGTCAAAAAGAAAGTTTAAAAACCCGAAACAATATTGTGAGTTCCAAATCAAAATAAACAAGACTAGGTGAAACTAAATCCTCAACATTATTTTTATTTAGTGTTAAACTGTTCAATGTTTCAAAGTCAAAAATCAAAAATGGAATTTTGAAATTCCCGACGAAATTGCAAAAAAGGCTGAAAAGGCAACGCAAAACCTGTTACCGAGAAAATCCAGAGACTTATGCGACAAAAAATATGACGAATTTTAAAATGCTGAGAAAACATTCACGAAAGTGTGCTGTTGGGGTACTTTAATGATCTCTCCGAAAAATGTTTCCCGAACTCTATGTGCGATGATAAAGAAGTCTTTAATGGTAAATAAGACTATTAATATTTGTAATCATCACAAATTATGCAAATTTAAAGCAAAGGTCAAAAGGGTACCAATTAAAAAAATCCAGTTATCTAGAGAAAATTATAAATTTATTAACGAAGCGTTTTTTATGAACAAGGTCGCATTATTATTTGGTGTATTTGATGGATGTCTGCGGCAAAAACTTGTAAATATGTTAGTTACACATGTAGAAGATAGAGCATCAGTCTTTGTTGTAACGGTACCAGAAACCAAAACTGACAGAAAACGAGTTCTCACCATTGTTGATGAAGACGAAATGAAGAGTTTGAAGAGATTATATTTCTTTGTGGCCACAGGGCTGCTCAGAAAAAAATACTATTTTTAAGCTACAGACAAGGACGCTGACAACCCGTTGGAAAAAACATATTTGGGAAAATTCCCTGTATTATTGCAAAATATTTGGGGTTGAACCTCCCCGAAAAATACACTGGTCATTCTTTACGTCTAACGTCGTCAACTTTTTTAACAGAATCTTACCTAACCTAACTAGCCATGGTGGATGGTGGAGTACCACAGTTGCTGAAGGATATTTAGAGGATCGCCTATCCTCAAAAAATGAGTTTTCTAGGATGTTGACAGGCGTAACACCTGGATCTCGCATTTCCTTACAGAAACTAAAGACTCAGACAATAAATCCTGAGTCAACCACTGCTGCAGGAAACTTAGCTATTAGCGGATCCTTCCAGAATTGCCAAATAATATATAAACGTAAATATATCTTCTGTTATTTGGTTAATAAAGAATGAATTAATCGAAAACTGATTTTTGTGCCTTACTGCGCTAGCCATTTTTCTCATGGAAAGTAGGATCAGAAAGTTTAATTCTCTAGACCACTCTATATTTTCCTTCATACCGTGTTTATGGTAAGAGTTATAATTGATATATGTTCCAAAACTAGGTTTACTCTACCAACCAATAATAAGTACATGGTCATTGTTTCTAGGGATTAAAGAGTCTAGAAGACGGTTAAACCCATTTTAATTCTCGTTCTTCATGTGGAGTCTTTTTAAAATGCTTGGATAATGCAATTAAGGTATTTCTTGAGAAAAAGGGTTTAAAAGGTAATAATGCATTGGGCTAGTAACAGCTGAACGTGTACTGAAAACTTACTAAATTGTAAAATCTAATCCTACTTATAGCTCGGGATATTAGTGCCACAACCCATTAAATTTAGTTGTTTTATTTACAATTTAATGAAATTGAAACGAAAGATCCCAACTATAAAAAAATTCAGTTAAATCAACTGAACCATAGAATTGTTATGGAATAAACATTTAAACTCTTCCTCACATAACTCATAATCCGTAAATTTTTTAATCAAAGTGTTATACATTTTTGAGATCAGTGTTATAAGAGCTATCAAACGCTTGTCAAGTGATGTACTATCTCATTAAAGAAAAACTGAAGTGATAATTGTCCCTTGAAGAGAGATCAAGTAATGGTATATCGTATTATGCTATAAAATCGACATATCTCAGTTTTTTTCGTATTATATGAAAGTGGAGATATTGAGAGCGGGGTACCTAACACTTATGCCAGTGCACTGTATATGGACTAACGAGACGGTACAGCAATTTTATCTCTGGAAAAGTAGGCTCATCAAATATGCGCAGTTATTGTAAAGAAAGTCTTTTTATCGGGCTCGAAAGAGTGATAAGAATTCAAGGAATCTGCTGCTTCACTTTGGCTTTAAGTGAGCGTTTTCAGATAGTATGTGGTAACTGATAAATATATCTTATGAAAATATTAATATATTTGATATTTACCTAAGACTATTCCATTCCACATTATCATACACGTTTTTTTTCACAGGCATGTTGATTGGAGTGATTTGGGGAGTTATTTGCAACTTAACTCCTGAAAGGAATGATCCCTTTGCAGCACCTTTAAGAATTCTACTACTTTTAGCTGGAGGTCTAGCAGGGGTCTTCGGTAGCGAGCTTATTGGATACGGTGGTGCTGGTCCTTTAATCTGCGTAACAGCTGCTTTCGTATCTCTTGCCTACTGGTCCAAACAAGGCTGGCATATTGAAGACAATCCTGCAGCCATAGCTTTTGAAATATTTTGGATGATTTTCCAGCCTATTTTATTTGGAATTACTGGGTCTAGAATTAAACTGAGAGAAATGGATGGAGAACTTGTACTTATGTGTATGGGAATTTTACTAATCGCAGTGCTGCTGCGAATTGGAGTAACTATGTTGGTGGGAATTGGATGTGATATGAATTTGAAAGAAAAACTATTTGTCAGTGTCTCATGGATAAGTAAAGGTATTGTGCAGGTAAGCTGGTTAATCTTCAGGTATCACAATGATTCAGTAAAATGATGGCATTTGTTAACTAGGTTTCAGTAATGAACTAAATTATTAAATATGAACAGGTTCAGCTCTCCATCCCGTTAGGTATCTTCGAGGTCTGAATCTGTCCACTCCTTTTAGACAACTGACTAGTTCTGTAGGCGAGACAAATTCATAAGACTGTGAATGGAGAGATACAATTGCTTTTCTCTCTATTTTCATAGATGATTATACAGAGCTACGGCTCTTGTTTAAAGCAACTGATAGCAGGGCCGGTTTTAGTTTTTTGAATCAATATGGAATTCTATCGGGTGGGGAGTGATCGGGAAATCATTTTTGCATTCGTCAGTGGTTACACTTATCTACATATTTCCGAAGAATTCATTAGGTATAAAACAATATTTCCGAATACATTTTCCAGTAGTTCATTTCCTCTTGTTGGATAGTTTTTTCATTGCAAGCTGCATCAGTAATTCAGTGATATCTTTTTTTTTGCAGGCAGCATTAGGTCCGGTAGCACTCTCATTATTAGAACCCAAGAAAAGTGACGACAAATCTGACGCAGAAAAAATAATGCAATGTTGTATTCTTTCTATAATTCTCACAGCTCCTGCAGGAGCACTACTTACTACTGTGCTAGGACCCATTCTTCTTACTAAGGAAAAACAACACAGCTCGGAATTAAGAATAAGGAAAAAGAGTAGAAGACAATCTTTCTTGAATCCAGATTTATTGATAGACAAAGATATCGATAAAGATAGAGAGCCTGGAAACAACGTTACTATAGCTTCCATCGTTGAAGAAGATGGAGAGTGTCCCAAATTCAAAGAATAAACAATTTAAATATATGTGAACAGCAAAAGCAACTTGGAAAAGCGATTTTTAAAAAGGATTTGGTTAGGTGATCTGAACTTGGGTTGTAAGGAAATCGCATACGAATTAAGTGACATATTTTAAAATAAACTGACAAACTTTACTCGTGTGAACCAATTTGTAATTTATCTATGTACAAAGTTATTTATTATTAATAGCATTATAATTAATCAATTCAAATACTTACGTACGCTCATTGGAACAGCTTCAACCAAAATATATTACTTATTACAAAATTTATGTTTTATCAATTCATATGATAATGGAAGGGGAAGTGAAAAGATATTTTTGTATTTCAAATTCCCAATTTATGAATACTGAGATTAGTTCAATACTTTCTATAATATCAGTTACAACAAGTGGAAAAGTTCACATTAAAACCATTTTAGCAGGAAAACTTCAAAATATTAAATGTGAACCATCATTTAAAATGGTAGTTGTTCATTTTAACAAAAAGTCCAAAATTTTGTAGTAAAAATAGCTATACGCGCTGTTGAAAAGTGTCGCACCAATGGATTACTTTTTTAACGGATAAAGGGAAAGTTATTGAATTCTAGGACGATGCATGAGACGTTATATTTTATTTTGAAGGAAATGTCAAAAGTTTTTAACGTCAGCGTTTAGCGTAGGGCCTCTATCTTGAATTTTTTTAAATATCAACCTAGGTCAAGTGAATTATCACAAAAAAGCTCAAATTTTTCAATTCCCAAAAACAACAGCAATGTATCATTTTACTCGAAAATTATGATAGAGATTCAACAAAAATATTATAATTGTAATTTCAGACAAAACGGGATGTTACAGAAATTTATAAATTAAACATTAATTGAGTGGTAAAGACTTCATCACAATAAGTGCTCAAAATGGTAGTCGTTTGTTAGTTATCAATAACACAATCTCTCTTCGAAGCTACGATAGACTCGTTGATAATTTTAAATCGTTCAAGTTACCTGGTCTGTTAAAATAAACACGGTCTTTCAGGTAGCCCTCCAGTAGTTCCAAGACGGGGGATCTTGTCGGCCACCAATTGTATCTCTTCGACCAATCCGTCTCCGCGGGAAAATTGTATTTAAATATTGCCTAACGTCTTTTTGATAATATGGACGTGCGCCATCTTGCAAAAGTAAACGTTCATATTAATCGATTTATTCCAGGTATAATTTCATTTTGGAGATAGCACCGGTAACATCGGTACCTTCAATGAAAAAAGGACCGATCAAATTCAATGGTTTCTCAATAAATCCGCTCACACATTAACTTTTTGTGGACGCTGTGTACCAACCTCCTCAAAAAAGGGCTGATTACAATTTGCCAGAACCGGCAATTATGCCTGTTAACAAAACCGTTCAAGGAAAAAGTGTTCACCACTGAATACCAAAAAATCGAAGTGATTGTTTTGCATCCTAGTTTTCTCTGTAATTGTTTCACAACATTGTAATCGTCTATCAAAATCATCCTCAGCAAATTCTTGCAGGTTTTAAACTTTATACGGATAAAAATTATTTTTATGCAAAAAGATTGTATAGACTGTCTACAAATACCATGATTTTCTGCCAATTCACATGTAGGGTTTTCTTGAACATCTAAAGATTTATCTTCACTAGTGCATTTTTCGGTCTACCATACCCTGGGGTATGCTTTACACCACCAGTTTCATTAAATTTGTTTATTAGTCTCGTCACCGTCGATTCACTTATAGGAGAACATTCAAGATTTAAACCTTTGAAAAGATGAGCTGCTTCGTCATGGGAATGTTTGCACCATAAAATTTCGATTCGTTGTTTTTCCGATAAATGCTCCGTTATTTTCAATTTACTTTGAAACTTGAATTGAAATTAGTATTAGTTTTGACAATTTGTACATAAATAATGATGTGGTTGAAGTTTTTAATGCTCACTATTGTTTTTTGTTCAATTTTTGCCGTTTCAAAAAATTCAAGATGGTGGCCACGTGCTAAACAGTGACGTCAAGAGCATTTGACATTATTTGCTTTAAAATATGAAGAATAAGTGTGCTAAATTCACAAAAATACAGGCTTTTAAGAATTGTAATTGATGAATCAGACTTAAATCCACAGAGCTTTTTGAGTCTGTGACAGCAATTTCTACCTGTGCTAATGTAACTTTTGTCTGATTCAAGGTATTCATAAAAATACTGCTGGTTTTTTTGACATATTCCTGGTCTCGCAAGATGGCATTTTAATGTTTTGCTTGATAGGCTAGTCATTTCCGTAACATTTTGGCCATAATATTAAATTTTCTTATTCAAGAACTGTAAAATATGTATAAAAGGAGGATTACCAGACTGAATACATCCAACAGCACCTACATTTTTTGTTTTATTGGAATACACGATATGTAGAAATAGTAGTTCCTTTAGAGATAGCTGCTGGCAATGGGAGAAAAAAACTGTTTCAATACTCCGACAAAGTTATACGCTAGACCTGAGTCACAGGCACAACAAAAAAGTTTTTTGAACTGCTGATAATTAAGGACTGCTAAAGCATTTCCTGCATGAGTGACACAATTATTTTTCGCCTACCGAATAAACCAAAAAATAGGAAAATATAACAAAAAACTTTGACATGCACTGACGTTTAATTAAAAAATTCATGTGATACGTCAAAGTTCTCAAGTGACCAGATGGTGAAAAGCTTCAAAAATCGTGGCGTTAAGAATTTTCCGTTATTGGGCTAACAATACTTTCCATCCTATTTTTAGTGTTCATATCTCGGTGTCAACCTCTAGTGCCTCCGGCTCACTTATATCGTTGGCGGAAGTGTGTATAGTTTGCCTCAAAGTATATCGTCTCAGATTTTGCCTGTAATCATCTTAATACGACCATTTACGACCTTCTTAAAATAATTTTTCTTGAAATAAAACCCAAGAATAGTCAAGAGACAAGGCAAGGGCGGACCATCAGGTTTGTATGGGGTGTATGGTGGCTGCATTGAATTCATTTGGCAGTATTAAATATTTCGTTATAGCGTGCGTTTCCAAAGAGCTTTCTATACCAGTATTATAAATTATCATTAATTTTTTTCGCAATGTTTCGTCGAAAACACTTGTCATTAGATGCAAAGCAAATTGTGAAAAATGTGTATGATTGTTTTGTAAGTAGAGGATTCATTAGAAGCTTTAAAAGAAACCTGCTTATTTTCAAAAACACAAATACCCTCTATAAAGGATATTATTAACAGTGAAAAATAAAGTGGAAGAAGAAAACGTAGTGATTTTCAATCTCATCGTCTGGACAATGGCCAACAGGATATGATAAGAAGAGAAATGTATTCCCCCTATGAAAGCCAGATTGTTCCTACTTTGGACAATCTAAAAAAGGAAGCTAGAAGAAGATGACACCAATATAAATATTAGCCGGACCACCCTCCATAGAGTTATTGGTAAAATGGGATTCACATATCGTAAAATTGACAAAAAAACAATCATAATGGAATCGCAAAGATTGCGCACTTGCAGATTCAATTTACTTCAGGACATTAAGAAGTACCGATCCGAAAACAGATCTATAATCTACCTGGACCAAACATGGTTTGATACATACGATACAGTATCCAAAGGATGGGATGACTCCAGTAAAAACTGTAAGACTAAGGCACCTTCAAACAAAGGAAAGCACATAACAATTATTCACGCTTAATCAGAAAACGGATTTGTTCCAAATTGTCTGCTGCTATCTGCAAAGAATATTAAGGATTGATGCTTGAAATATCATGAAGATACAATTGCAGAACATTTTGGAAACTGGTTTCAAAATCATCTTATGAAAAATACTCCCGACCACAGTGTAATTGTAATGGATAACGCAAGCTACCACAGCCGCCTACTACAAAAAGCACGAAAATCATCAAGTAGAAAGACTGAAATTCAAGAATATTTGTTACACAATGATATTTATTTTGAACCTGATTACAAGAAGGAGTAACTTTTGGGGGTGTTAAAACCATATGCTATTAAAAACAATGTGCATGTGACAGTTAAGCTGAGGAACAGCGACATACTGTGCTACGTCTTCTTCCTAACCATTGTATATTCAACCCCATAGAGCATTTGTGGCATCAAGTAAAATCAAAGTTGAGAGCAGAAAATGTTACTCCTACTTTGGGACCCATTGAAATAGAATTAATTATTGAAAATGTAGTTAATGGAAGCTGGAACAATTCTGTACAGCACGTTATAAAAATTTAAGATTAATACATTCATATTCAAAATAATATATAGCCTATTGTAACCCAGATAACACATGAACATACATTGGATGTCCAATGGATATCCACATTGGACATATGGGATATCCATAGGATATCCGTTCAAGTCCAGAAGGATATCCTATGGACATCCATTGGATATCCATTTGCCACAAAATTGGACATCCAATGGATGCCCGTTTCGTACTAAGAATGGATATACCTTGTAAAAATATGGACATTCACTGGACATGATAAATAAAACCATGGACATCTCATGGACTTGAACTGGATACGTTCTGGACATGAACTGGATAGGATTTGGACATTCCATGTACTTATTATGGTCATTCCATGTACTTGCTATGTACGTGAGCTATATATTTTGTCCACGACTATTATATTTGATGATTTTAACATTTTACGTATGCTTCTTCAAGTATAATGACGTACACATATTTTGAAAATTATTCATAATTATATTTTATTAAAATTTCACCTTGACGGGGATTCGATCCTATGTCTAAAATTCCTCACTTCAGCAAGTCAGAGCCGTAAACCACCATGCTATGAAGATACATGTAATACTTTATCAAGTTGTTGTATATTTACGAGTATAGTAAATCGTTTTAAATGCAGTTTAGTGTGTAAGATGTATGTCAAAAACGCATCATCGTGAATAATAGCCATCATTATATGCTTGTTGAATAATATACTGTAGGACATGAACTGGAGACATTTAGGACATGAACTGCAAACATGTAGGACATGAACTGAATATATTTTGTACAAGAGCTGTCTACACAGTCTAACATCAAATTATTATTTATTTTTATGAAACCACAGATGCTGAGCCTTATTCACTCTTCCTCCTTCCAAATCAGATACAAATAGAAATTTTATGTAATGCCATTTCCATTAGCCGCATTGGTCTAAGCTTTTGCTACCTTTAATTAGTTTTTTTTTCATTACATGAAACTAAAAATATAATAAGTGTATACTCATTACGAGTGTCAAAAATTATTCGAGTAGCAGATGGAAGGTATAAGTATAAAACAAAGCGGCCCTAGTACATTTTTAATGAGTGTATATTTCGATTCAACCAAAGGGATAAACAATGGATGTCTAATGGACTTCCATCATTCAAATAAATCTTCACGTCTAGTGGTGAGCGAGAACTGAAGGTCCAGTGAATGTCCCCAAACGGATATCCATTGTACTAGTGGTAAAAGGACATCCATTGGATGCCCATTCTGTGCCCACGTCCATATGGACCAATCATGGACATTATATGGATATCCATTGGATATCCTGTGTTTACTGGGAAGTGGATAATAATGATAAGTCTGACAGTGAAACAGAATTAGATTTAGGATAATATTAAACCATACCAATAAAGTTGGATATTTTTTACCTGGTTATAGATAATATAACATAATAGTTTTTAATAATCCTTCATTTAGGAGGAAAAAGAAAAAAAGTTTAGAGAAATGGTCTTCACATATTAAATAAAAAACAAAGGATGTATAATAAAAATACAAAAAGATAGATATTCGTTAATTTAACCCTTTTTAAATAATTTTAAATAGTCCGACACTGGAGATCTCTTCTACTGCAGCTGTTGGCCATATGATTTATTGCAATTGGCCCATTGATTTTATGGTTGCAGGCAAAAGCGAAGACGATATATTTGGAGACAAACTGTATAATATTTACCAGGGAAGATTTTAATGTTTATGGTCGCCAGCGAAGTTTAAATGATTTCAAGAAGCGTTTTCTCCTACCCTCGACTTGCAAGTGTATGTATATGAGGAAGAAATAAGAATAAACCGTACCTTACAACAGTCTTTAAAGTCTTGTTATTAATAAGAAAAAAATTTAACGTGATCCGTTCTGTTTTTCCAATAATTCAAAATAATTGGTATGTGGTCAAAATAGACGTTTTCACGGTCCTTTCTCTCCAGCTTCTGAAAATCTTTCGCGACGTTATACAAAACGCTCTCATATTTTTTAAATAACTGACCAACAACAAAATCCGTTTAACCGAACTCATTTGAATAGTTAATCACGCTTAATGCTGTCTTGGTATGCACCGAACAAAGTTTAGTTAAACCTGGAGGAAGTTTGAAAATGTCGAGAAGCTTAGGACTTTTTTATGTGAAATGCGTTCGTTAGTGACAATTCCTGACGTTATTTAAGTTTTGAGTACCCTTCTTCACAGTTACGGACGTCACCGGTGTTATTTGAATTATGAATTACATGTAGTTTGGACATATTTCATTGTTATAAAACTTGCAACAGTTTAAATGATTAGAATCAAAAACTTTTTCTTGACAGCCACACAATTGAGTATAATCAACCTTTCATGAGACATTGACATAAATTACCCTAATGTCTAAAAGAACAGTTTAAAGTTAAACCTCCAATATTGGGCGTTTAAGTTCATAGAATCGATGGTGCATACCAGCACCAAATTATAAACTAGTTTAATGCTTAAACGAGTTTAAGTGTAAGCAGTGCATACGGGCATTATTAATATAAATATTGATTAAAAATGTCAAATTAAGAACTCGACCTCCCAAACATTTGTAACAAAACGAAGGCGGTGAGAGGCTGCAAGAATTAATTTGTTAGATCATTAAACTAACGTAGTAAAAAGTAAAGATAAATAAACCAAATGGTATTCAAATTTCTCACGTAACTCTAAAATAATTACAGCTTATTATGAAAAAATTTTTTGTTGTAGTATTTTTCCAGGTGTTTCTTGACTATCCCTGACAACACTCCCAGAGGATGCGCAGCTTCACTATCTGTATATCTCAGTTTCAAGAAAAAAAATTAAGAACGCTGGCTAATATTTACGAATGCACACAAATGAGGCACCAATTAGTTGTGCATTTATTAATAAAAAACAAGGTAGGTACCTAATACTGGAAAATTATAAAGGTTGCACAGCCAACCTAAATCTTTTTTCCATTTCTCAAAAAGTATTATAGCACAAAATTAAGTAAGAATAAAACAAATTAACACAAAATAAGCACTACGTTTTTGAGAGGTATTTTTTTTAAAAAACACTTATTTGGACTGCTTAGTATAAAGTCTAACCAACCCAATTGTTTATGTGGATTTCTTAAAAAGTGACGCATTCCAAATTTCCATAATAGCAAAATCATTAGCAAAAAAACTACGCCCCAACTGATTAGCTATTTATTAATACTTACTTTGATATCGCTTCAACTCCAAGAACCTTCCAATTTTATCTAAGAGCTCATTCAGTTTTCACCCGTCGAGGAAGAGATGTCCCCTTATACTTAAATTACAAGACAATTATTTTTCAATGCTCCTATACTTACGGAAAATTTTATTTTGATACATTGAAGGAACGAAATAGCAAGTAATCTATTATTAAAAACGTTTCCAGATATAATGTACTCGAAAAATGCTTTTGTAGTTGACACACCAGAAAATTATTCAGTGCACTACAAACATTCCCAGATAGTACAAGACGTCTTGAATACGTTCGTTTTATACCCTACATTAGTCTGAACGTCTTAGTCCCTGAATAAGACGTCTATCTTAAGACGGTCTATCTGATTTCCACATTCTAAATATGTGTGTGTGTGTATATATAAATGAATTTAAAAAAATTATAGTATTGTATTTTATGTAATAATCTTTTATATTTGAGGCTAGCTGGCCAGCTAACAAACTGATATATTTTATTTGTTTGAAATAAAAATGTGAATTTTATTTAAAAAATTGCAGTTCACTTTTTCAATTATAATCACATCAATAGATGTGAGAATAAAATTATGTGGATTTTTTTTGGGTTGGATTAGTACTACGTAGTATTCGGTTCGCAACTCTATTTCTATGAATACCTTTGTGACAAGTGACATTAGCAAATTGTTTTGTTTTCATTGATATTATTAATTAAATTATTTTGAAGACGTGAGAGTGCTGATACTGATATCTTAACAAATTTAATCTTGTTGTCGAGAAATTTCAATTTGTCAAATGGTTGATTTATCACTTTATCAGTCTTGATCCATTTGCTAGACATGTATTTCGCAATTCAGGGTCAACTGCTAAACACCTCTTTTTATTGTTTTCCCGTTAAATATCCAACTCCCAACTAATGCTCGTATTTATAGTCGAAACATAATCTCCGACTTGAGTCGTGCTTGGCCAAGCTCTACTCAGGACTTGAGATTGGATGCATATTATAGTCCGATCTTCGTGAATTCTCGGCGAAGGAAAGACTCAAGATATACCTCAAGCGTAAACTTAAAAGTAATTAGGTTGTCTATGTTAGCCAACATAAAAATTTAAAAAAAAAAGTACTTAAAAATTGTTTGTGTATTTTATGACAATTGTGACCCATTTGTCGTGGATTTTGTTGCCGTAACACTATTTTGAGTATTTTCTTTATTGTTTGTTTGTGAATTTTCGGACTTCTTTGGACTTAGTGGCAGAATTGGTAGCCCACGATTATTTACCTTCGATAAATTTGCAACAACCAAAGAAAAAATAATATCAAACGATATTTTTTGGAAATCTATAACGTATTCGAAATTCTTCCGCGTTATAAAATTCTATAGGATTTTCTGCATCCCGTATGTATCTTTCTGGAATCCTATACTTTGGCATATTTTCCTCCCCATAATCAAGGAATTCCAAAAAATCCTCGTGTTCTCTATAATTCATTTCTACTAATCACTATTAAAATTTGTATTACAAACACAATCTAACCAAAAATAACAAGACAAATGTCAGAAACCGCGTGTCAAGTCGCAGGCTGTCTTGAGCAAGACTCCACTGGCACATGGACAGTTGCAGCTTTTCTCAAGCTGTGGGGCTCAAGTCTCGACTATAAATACGGACATAAAGGAGAGAGTTATTCTAGGCTTTGGATAAATACGCGGTAAGTCATCGAATCTTATGCTATTCCTCTGTGATCGATTCGCTTGATTCAATTTGTTCACATCAAATATGTAAAGGTCCAAAGCTGTTTATAAATATTATATGCGTGCTAAAAGAATATGTCTGGATGTGCCTACTTCATAAACTATTCATTTTGTTCAACCACAATGTTGTGCTGAAAGTGAAACCACCAGGCCTGACAATAATGTGAACATATCCAGCATTGCCTTAGATCCAATGACAGTGAAGATAACTATGTACAGGATACTCCTAGGCATACCTTCTCTGATGAATCAAGGATTGATAGTGAATGAGATAACCGCAAACCCCAAACGAAATAGCGTTGAAATATAGTTGGTTGAGAAGGAAAGGGTAGCTGGTCTTCTCAAAACTATTTGATTGATGGTTATATTTCTAGATGCTGCACAAAAAGCTGACATGACCCACAATCAAAAAGAAACTGGAATAATAATAATAATTTATTCAATAAAAATAAATACATTGATACATAGAAGTTAGCATACATTGAATAAACAGTTTAGGTCACAGAAGTAGTTTTTATTACTACTTGTATTGTGACCGAAAAACATGAACAAATCAGTTTTTTGTCAAATCCAGTAAATTGTCAAGTACTTATAGTAAATTGTCAAGTCCGGTAATAAGACAAATCCAGTAAATCGTCGAGTTCTATAACAAACTATTAAGGGGTACCATACTAACTGTTAGGCACCTAAATAGTTCTGAAATGGATACTTTTAATTATATGATAGAGTTTGACTTAGTATATTGCTAAAGAATCCGTCTGTCTATTTCGATAATCCATTTTCAATTCGCTTTTTAAATAAATTGTCATTTTTTGAACTTTTTATATCATCTGACATCAGTACGTAAATTCTTGGTGCTAAATAATTAGCATTTCTTTGCCCAATAGTTTTTCCACTGCGTGGGAAAACGATCCCTTCATATCCACTAGTTTTGTAAGAATGTTCATGATGTACAAATTTTATTTTACTTTGAAATATAAACAACAATATTTTTTTAATGAAAAGTTGACGTACATCTTTTACCTGGGCATCTATATACAGTTGATTCGATGGATATAAAATATATTTTTTAAAGAAGATTCTAAAAAAACCATTTTTGTAAAATATGAACTTTATTTAAGAAACAGTCTTTCACTCCGTCCCAACCGATAATTCCATAAGAAATCAATTATTCGACCAGTGAGTAATATAAGACTTTTAATTCTTTAGGCTCAAGAATTTCTTTTAAATACTTGAATTTTGGAAGATGGCCTCTTATTTTTTTTAATATTTCATTACATTGTAGATCCCACCTCAAATGTCGATCAGATCAATTGTAATACCGAGATATTCTATTTTTTCTTTTCCTCAATGTAGTTTGTTACTCCGATGTTCAGTGGCCCCAAGTTAGGTAGGTAAGCCAGTTATGTAAGATGAAAAAGTTAAATAATTCGTTTTACTGGAGTTGAGAGTTAGTTTATTAAATTGTAACCATCTAGCAATATTAGGAAAATCGGTTTCTATTTTATTTTTTAGGTCTAGCCATGTAGAGGAATTATTAAATACTACTGTGTCATCTGCAAAGCTGATGATATCACCCTGAATATTCAAGTATGGCATACCATTAATGTATAGAAGGAATAAAAGTGGCCCAAGAACGGTTCCCTGAGGTACACCACATGTAATTTTATGTGGTGCACTCATTACACCATCGATTTGAATCATTTGATCCCTATCTGATAAATAACTTTCTATGATTTTATTTATTTATTATTTATTATTATTATTTATTTAATAACAATTTATGACAGACGGTGTCAAAAGCTTTGGAGAGATCCAAGAAGACACATATTTCAGGAATATTTCTGTCAAGCGTGTCATAAACAAGAGAAGTTAATTTATATATCGCATCTTCAGTCGACCTAGACTCTCTGAAGCCATACTGACGATCGGATAAAATTTTATGTTTTTTTAAGAAAGAACAAAGTCTAATTGTTATTATTTTTTCTATGATGTTTGTAATATTAGATACTAGTGATACAGGCCTGTAATTAACCATTTCTGTTTTTTCTCCACTTTTGTGTATGGGTTTAACTATACCAATTTTCAGAATTTTTGGAAAGGATCCCATGCTAAAACATTTATTTATTAAGTAGGCTAATGGACTTGCAATCTCATTAGATATTTCTCTTAATGTTTCAGACCTTATGCCATCGAGACCTGGTGATTTTTTAAGTTTCAAATTCTTTATTGTATTAATAACTTCAGCTTCATCGGTTGGTCTAAGGAACATGGTACCTTCCAAAAAATCTGTATTTTCTGCAAAATTTGTTACCTCGGGTATGTTTCTAGCTAAATTCGAGCCTAATTCACAGTAATATGTGTTAAAGCCATTTGCAATACTCAATTTGTCATTAGTTTCAGTTGCATTTACTTTAATTATTTCAATAGTCTTTTTGGGTTTTGTTTTGCCGCAGATCTTGTTTATGCTTTCCCACAAAGATTTGGAGGAATTTTGATTTTCTTTGATAATTTTTCTAAAATAAACTTTCTTTGTTTTTTTACTAGTTTGTTCACATTATTTTTGAATACATTGTATTGACAATTTGTTTCTAAATTAACAGGATGTTTTAAAGTTAATTTGTACATTTTATTTTTTTCCTCTATTAATTTTACTAATGTAGGATTCATCCAAGTTTGCAATAATTTTTTTTATTCTTTACTTTTACTTTCTGTGTATTTTCATTAATATGATGTTTCAAAGAATTAATAAAGTTATGAGCCATATTATCAACTTAATTTTCATTGTATATACCTGTTCCCACTTTTCAAACTTCAAAGCATTTTTTAGTAACGGATAATTTATGTAATATTTGTAATTTAACTGCGCATTTAACTGAATGTTATTTCGTTCTGTTTCTAATGTAAGGGCTATGGGGCAGTGATCTGTAATATTTTATCCAAGTATGTTCGACTAGGTAAACGAGTGTACTCATTAATGTATGAAATATATCCAGACGAGCTCATTATATTTTTGTACTCCTCGACTGTTTCATCATTGTTATCTAATAAATCTAAATTTATGTCACCTGTTATAATGCTAATGTCGTGTTTTTTTAATGAATTTAAGTAATTGATCAAATTCTGATTAAAACTTTTTGGGCAAGTACTTGGTGATCGGTATATGGATTTAATTTCAATTTTTTTATATTTTGCGGTGGCTAAAATTGAAATGATGCTGCTGTCACCAATAAATTCAATTGTTTTTTTAAACTTTGAATTACTTTGAACGAAAACCAAAACCCCATCAATCTGATTAAGATTCCCATTATTGTATATACTTTCATATCCTTGAATTTTAAAGATATTGTGAGCATATAGCTGCCAGGTTTCAGTTAGTACTATTAAATCAAACTTAGTATGCATATTATACAATAATACAAGCAGTTCATCCGTGGTTTTTGTCACGCTCCGAATATTCATGTGGAATATTTTGAAGTCTTCGATGTTAATATTGTTTCTAAATGTTCCTGGGATCTGAATCTTGATTGATTGAATTGGAGTGATACAAATCCTCACTTCTTTCGTGAACAACATACCCAATTTCCAGAAAAAATCAATGTTTGGGCAGGTATTTTGGGAAACCACATAGTTGGTACTGTTTTTGTAAATTCAAATTTAAGCGGGAAGTGTATCTGGAGATGTTACAAAATGCAATTGAGCCGTTAATTCTTGAAACTCTGGAAAATAATCCAGATGAATTCGGCCATCTGGAAATAACATTTCAACAAAATGGTGCTCCTGCACATTATTATGGTGCAGTAAGACGTTACCTGGATGAAGAATATCGAGGTAGATGGATCGGCCGGTGAGGTCCTATAGAATGGCCACCTCGGTCACCAGATCCGACACCATTAGATTTTTTTTTCTATGGGGGTACTTGAAATCCAAGGTTTATACTACAGCACCAGATAGCATTGGCGTTTTGAAAGAGAGAATTATTGAAGAATGCAATGCAATTTCAGATGACACATTCGAACGAGTACGACAAGAGTTTACTAATAGGATGTATTACTGTTCGGAAGTAGACGGAGCACATTTCGAACACTTGCTATAAGAATCCATTGTTGATATTTGATTAATTAAATTTAAAAAAATAATCTCAATAATTTTGGTATTTATTTAATTTATCCGTCAAAATTAGTTTAAACCCAACCAAATTTAATATGGCTATGTAGCCAATGTCAATGCCTTTCAAACGAGATATCACTTGCCATAAGGTCCTATTTAAAATTATTGGCCAGAGTGGCACTGTGACGTCATCTATTACTATTACGTCACCTGTTACCATTCGTAGAGAAGTTTACAACACTTTATTTTCACATTCCAAACTTTATTAATGTAAGTGTAGCCGTTCAAAAAACACGAGGGGGGAGGTGACTTTTGAATAGCACTGTATAATTAAAACTGGTATGGCTGGTGATATATTTTAACTTTATTCCGGTCTTGATATTTCTACTCTGTGTGTCGATAATTAGGTACCTTTTTAACTCGTGGAATTTATTCTAGAAATAGTAGTTTATAATATTTTTCTTTCGTAATTCTTTTGAATCCAAAGGGTTTCTCGGACTTGGAAGAGGCTTAGCCACAACTTGTTCGATTAACCGGCAGATTTAAGTCTTTCTTACATCGTACCGTGGACCAGTTTATTTCTTTCATTATCTGAATTATTATTTTATTATTTCTTTTGAATCCAAAGCGTTTCTCGAACTTGGAAGAGGCTTAGCCACAACATGTTCGATTAACCGGCAGATTCAAGCCATTCTTTCATTTTACCGTGGACCATTTTATTTCCTTGATTGCCTAAATATTTTATTTATTGTTTCTTTTAAATCCAAAGCGTTTCTTGAAGTTGGAAGAGGCTTAGCCACAACTCGTTCGATTAACCGGCAGATATAAATCTTTGTTATATCGTCCAGTGGACTAATTCAATTTTTTTCGTGCCTAAATATTATTCTTTGTATTTCTGGCGAATCCGAAGGGTCTCTTTAAGTTGGAAGAGGCTTAGCCACAACTTGTTCGATTGCCTGGCCAATTTCATTTTTTTCCCTCCACCGTCTCGTGTGCAATGTATATTTGTTTTACACTGGTTTTCCGTATTTCCTTTGAATCATAAGGGATCCTTGAACTTAAAAGAGGCTTAGCCACAACTTGTTCGAGTACCCGGCAGATTAAGAAAGTTCTTTCACCGTCTCACGAATCAATATACTATCTCACTGTGTAAATAATAATAATAATATTAATAATAATAAATGATTTTATTGGTAATTTACTATACAAAATTAATATTGTGTAACATTATTCTATTTAATATCTATACCATAGTAGTTACCAAAAGGCAGAGTTCAAGCTGTTGGTCTTCAGAAGACAGCTTGCTCTTACACTCAAATAGAAAATTCCCGTGTCTCCCTTGAATCCAAAGGGTGTCTTGAACTTGGAAGAGGCTCAGCCTCAACTTGTTTAGTTACACGGCAGATTTGTGCTATATTTGACGATTCTGACCCGCCCTGACTGTTACGTCCGTTAACTTCCCGGTATAAGTAATAAATACCTTATTTTCTTTCCTCCATAAATACCTTATTTTCTTTCCTCCGTTATTTTGCGTGTCCCTGTATACTGTACTGTAAATTAAATCGACCACAGAGTATTAATAAACAAAATATTTGAAATGCTGTTTTATTCGGTGGTTGCCGTAACTAAAATACTGAGAGTACAGATATTCGGCTTGTCCGAATTGTATACAATCCGTTGAAGTAAATTCAACAAGACCCCTGGAATTCGCCGTAACCTCCATCTGAGGCTATCTGGAGCTCTTGACCCTAAGGGTCAAGGGGCCGTGGATCATACCACAATAATAATCTGGCGCCCGAGACTTAAACCGTAAGTTAACATCTAAGGTGTCCATAGTGAAGTGTTCGGGTGGTAGCAACCACGTGTACGAAGAACGATGAAAGCATGTTACAGTATACATCTTATTCTTCTTTTCTCTGCATTATACCTATTTTTCTGATTTATCCACCTACTCTCTACATCTTCATCTGAAATATATAAATAATATAAGACTTGGCTATTGTTGTTGAAAGTGTACCAGAGACATGTCTCTGAAGGGTACCTATTTCCTTTATTTACCTGAAGTTTCCAGAATAGAGGCTATCGTTCTCCAGGCGTTCTCCCGTGACATCTTGTTCTTGAACCCCTTGTGGCTTTTGTCATACAAGAAAGTGAATTTCCTCACCTGTTCAATCAATAGTGCATCTTCCATCGTTATAATCGTTGGACAAAATCTAAATATGCCGCCAATTGCCTCAGAGACAGGTTATGTTTATCAAATTTTTATTATATTTATTCATCAGCTTTTTATTTCATCAGTCATCAGCATTTATGTCTGGTGTTCTATGACCCTATGTTTCCGCACATGCGCATACGCAAAATTACTGAAGAATAACTTCAAGAGTTCATCCATATCTCCAATGTGGTTAGATACCAAAAAAAGGTTCAATAAAACTCAAAGTCAAACCACAATGTATATAATTTGTTCCTGTAGGAACACTAAACTTGTTACTAGTTTCGGTATTACAATACCATCTTCAGGCATAGTTTTGTTGTAATGTTGGATGATCGATGCTATTTTATACAATTTTTTCTCAAAAAATCTACAAATTGAAAAAAAAATACAAAATATGAAAATATACTGAAGCGGCAGGGATCCTCTCAAAACGTGTTCTAATTGCCATTCTACTGCACCTTCTGGGGAGAAGAAATAATCTCTCAGCTTGTCTCCATTTTTTAGTTTGCCTATTAGCATTCTTCAGTAAAAAAAAGGTTCAATGAAACTCAAAGTCAAACCACAATATATATAATTTGTTTCTGTAGGAACACTCAACTTGCTACCAGTTTCGGTATTACAATACCATCTTCAGGCATAGTTTTGTTGTAATGTTGGATGATCGATGCTAGACTAGCTGTCTTTAACTTCAAGAGTTCATCCATATCTCCAATGTGGTTAGATACCAAAAAAAGGAACAATGAAACTCAAAGTCAAACCACAATGTATATAATTTGTTCCTGTAGGAACACTCAACTTGCTACTAGTTTCGGTATTACAGTACCATCTTCAGGAATAGTTTTGTTGTAATGTTGGATGATCGATGCTAGACTAGCTGTCTTTAATTTCAAGAGTTTATCCATCTCTCCAATGTGGTTAGGTACCAAAAAAAGGTTCAATGAAACTCAAAGTCAAACCACAATACATATTATAATTTCCTGTACGAATACTCAACTTGCTACTAGTTTCGGTATTACAATACCATCTTCAGGCATAGTTTTGTTGTAATGTTGGATGATCGATGCTAGACTAGCTGTCTTTAACTTCAAGAGTTCATCCTTATCTCCAATGTGGTTAGATACCAAAAAAGGTTCAATTAAACTCAATGTCAAACCACAATATATATAATTTGTTCCTGTAGGAACACTTAACTTGCTACTAGTTTCGGTATTACAATACCATCTTCAAGCATTTTTTTGTTGTAATGTTGGATGATCGATGCTAGACTAGCTGTCTTTAACTTCAAGAGTTCATCCATATCTCCAATGTGGTCAGATACCAAAAAAAGGTTCAATGAATACCATGGTATTGTAATACCGAAACTAGTAGCAAGTTGAGTGTTCCTACAGGAACAAATTATATACATTGTGGTTTAAATTTGAGTTTCATTGAACCTTTTTTGGTATCTAACCACATTGAATATATGGATGAACTCTTGAAGTTAAAGACAGCTAGTCTAGCATCGATCATCCAGCATTACAACCAAACTATGTCTGAAGATGGTATTGTAATACCAAAACTAGTAGCGATTGAGTGTTCCTACAGGAACAAATGATATACATTGTGGTTTGACTTTGAGTTTCATTGAACCTTTTTTTGGTATCTAGCCACATTGGAGATATGGATGAACTCTTGAAGTTAAAGACAGCTAGTCTAGCATCGATCTTCCAACATTACAACAAAACTATGCCTGAAGATGGTATTGTAATACCGAAACTTGTAGCAAGTTGAGTGTTCCTACAGGAACAAATTATATACATTGTGGTTTTACTTTGAGTTTCATTGAACCCTTTTTTTGGTATCTAACCACATTGGAGATATGGATGAACTCTTGAAGTTAAAGACAGCTAGTCTAGCATCGATCATCCAGCATTACAACCAAACTATGCCTGAAGATGGTATTGTAATACCAAAACTAGTAGCGATTGAGTGTTCCTACAGGAACAAATTATATACATTGTGGTTTGACTTTGAGTTTCATTGAACCTTTTTTTGGTATCTAGCCACATTGGAGATATGGATGAACTCTTGAAGTTAAAGACAGCTTGTCTAGCATCGATCATCCAACATTACAACAAAACTATGCCTGAAGATGGTATTGTAATACCGAAACTTGTAGCAAGTTGAGTGTTCCTACAGAAACACATTATATATATTGTGGTTTGACTTTGAGTTTCATTGAACCCTTTTTTTGGTATCTAACCACATTGGAGATATGGATGAACTCTTGAAGTTAAAGACAGCTAGTGTAGCATCGATCATCCAACATTACAACAAAACTATGCCTGAAGATGGTATTGTAATACCGAAACTAGTAGCAAGTTGAGTGTTCCTGCAGGAACAAATTATATACATTGTGGTTTGCCTTTGAGTTTCATTGAACTCTTTTTTGGTATCTAACCACTTTGGAGATATGGATGAACTCTTGAAGTTAAAGACAGCTAGTCTAGCATCGATCATCCAACATTACAAGAAAACTATGTATGAAGATGGTATTGTAATACCGAAACTAGTAGCAAGTTGAGTATTCCTACAGGAAATTATATGTATTTGGTTTGACTTTGAGTTTCATTGAACCTTTTTTTGGTACCTAACCACATTGGAGATATGGATGAACTCTTGAAAGTAAAGACAGCTAGTCTAGCATCGATCATCCAACATTACAACAAAACTATGCCTGAAGATGGTATTGTAATACCGAAACTAGTAGCAAGTTGAGTATTCCTACAGGAACAAATTATATACATTGTGGTTTGACTTTGAGTTTCATTGTTCCTTTTTTTGGTATCTAACCACATTGGAGATATGGATGAACTTTTAAAGTTAAAGACAGCTAGTCTAGCATCGATCATCCAACATTACAACAAAACTATGCCTGAAGATGGTATTGTAATACCGAAACTAGTAGCAAGTTGAGTGTTCCTACAGAAACAAATTATATATATTGTGGTTTGACTTTGAGTTTCATTGTTCCTTTTTTTGGTATCTAACCACATTGGAGATATGGATGAACTTTTAAAGTTAAAGACAGCTAGTCTAGCATCGATCATCCAACATTACAACAAAACTATGCCTGAAGATGGTATTGTAATACCGAAACTAGTAGCAAGTTGAGTGTTCCTACAGAAACAAATTATATATATTGTGGTTTGACTTTGAGTTTCATTGTTCCTTTTTTTGGTATCTAACCACATTGGAGATATGGATGAACTTTTAAAGTTAAAGACAGCTAGTCTAGCATCGATCATCCAACATTACAACAAAACTATGCCTGAAGATGGTATTGTAATACCGAAACTAGTAGCAAGTTGAGTGTTCCTACAGAAACAAATTATATATATTGTGGTTTGACTTTGAGTTTCATTGAACCTTTTTTTTACTGAAGAATCTTAAGTGAAAAGATAAAATTTGTCGAACTTCTTAAGATAAATTAAGTAATTGTTTGAATGCTTGTCTTATTTGTATACTTCATCTTATTAAGATAAGCTAAGTTAAATTAAGTGATATTGCATGGATCCACCTTAAGAAGTTTACAGTTTTTCTCGCCTAATTGCTAGGCAACAGTTTCTTAAACAACCCAAATACACCCAATAAAATACAAACCTCTTTCTTATTATAAGTGAGCAATATTTTGGTGCAGTCTGATGAGTAAACACGAGAATTGTGAAAATAAATTGAATATGACGAAGAAAAAGTGTTTTCCGCAAATCGCTAGAAAATTTTGATCTTCCAGACAAAATTTCTTAAAGAAAAAGTCAAGACGATGGAATGAAACAATTTAATTTGTTTAAATCTTCATTATATTTGAACTAAATTCAATATACAATTCGTGACGCGTTTCGCTAACGAGTTTGAGAAATATCTTCCATAAGTTCCTTGTGGCATTACTTATTATTTTTTCTTATTTTCTTTGGGAATCAAACCACAATAATGTTTTTTTATTTTTTATTTCGACGTTTCGGTAGCGTTCCAGCTACCGTTGTCAAGATTAACTATTTATAGTATAAAAAAACATTATTGTGGTTTGATTCCCAAAGAAAATAAGAAAAAATAATGAGTTTGAGAAAGCTACTGTGTTGGCGAAACGCCTCACGAATTGTATATTGAACTTAGTTCAAATATAAGAAAGATTTAAATAAATTTAATTGTTTTATTTCATCGTTTAGTACACAGGGTGAGTCACGAAGAACTGTACATACTTTTACCATGAGTAGAGACACTTTAGGGGATTATCAAATGACCATTAAAAATTGTCTTCTTGTTTTGATTATTAATACACAGGGTGAATTATGGATTTTCACCAAAACAATGTTTTGTCATATCTTTTCAATGACTAAGTCGATTTGTGTAATTTTTTGGTGAAAGTGTGTAATGGTGTCTGGCAACTAACTGACATATTCAGAATTAAAAAAATCCAGGACCGTCTTCGTCAAAGTTTGTGGTACTGCTTCATATTCAACACTTCACCCTGTATACGATTTTTCTGAAAATTAATACAATTTTTTCAGAGGGCATACATAGATAGTTAGACCTGGGTATTTGAATTTTTTGTTACACTTACCTCACATTTCCAATTAAAGATTCATTTTAGAGTCACATTTAACATTGACAATAAGGATATATCTTACTGTTTAATAATGTTTAGTTATAAAAAAGAAATCTTTAAAATAAACAGGAACGACACACACAGTGCTCCAGTATGGTAAATACCATATAATTTGAATTGATTTACAGGGCCGGATTCAAAAATCTGGTATATCTGGTTCATCTCAATAATTCACCCTGTATGTAATTTTTTCCACCCGTAATAGACAGAAAACAGATAAAAAATGTTTGTAATAACCTAGTTTTCTTATTTGTTTGATGAAAAATCATGTCTAATTATTTCAATCGGAATGAAATGAACAATCCCAGGAAAAGTTTATTCATAAATTAAGAAATAAAATAAATAACAATAGCCAAACAATAAAACAGTTTTAACAATGTGGAACAAAGTAAAAAACATTTTATTTACAACCATATATGTAATGCTGTCATTACTAACGTCATTGAAAGTTGGGAAGTGTCACATTACACACCTCTACTTACCGCCCTCACTTCCCGCCACCATTTCCCTCCCTCATTTCCTGCCCTCATTTCCAGCCCACATTTCCCGCCCTCATTTCATCTATTCTAGATAAATAGTTTTTATATTTAAAAAAATAACATGTTTTTTTACAAATTTTATAATACCTATTTAATGGCAAACAATAAAAAAAACAACAATGAACTAAAATACAACAAACTATTAATCTGACATTTATTGACTTTATCTGACATTTACTCATATTGGTGACAATTGTATACCCCGTAGTCACGGTATATCTTCTTGATTATTCTGAGAAAACCGCGTTCTTGGTAATTTGTAGTTAAATGTAATATTTTAGGAATATTCAGAACGAAACATAGATTTATTAATTTTGATCGAAATATGATGGTTGTAAATAAAATGGTATACAAACCTCGGTAGGAAGATTCATTCCTGTCTCGAGATCATAACTGATCTCACTTCTCACCTTGGTGTGTAATATACTAATTCTCCATAGACCAGCAGTTTTAATCGCCCCCAAATGTAATAATCAACAAAGTTATAGCCTGGGGATCTTGGTGCCCATGGAATAGGACCTCCGCGTCCTATCCATCGGTTTCCATAAGTGGTATCTAAATGCTGGCGTACAGCAACGGCAAAATGAGGTGATGCACCATCATGCTGAAAGGAGATCCCTCGTAGGCCCACATTAACGAGTAAATTGGGTAAGATATTCTGCAAAAAATTTAAATAAACATGTTCACTGTAGTAATATTGTCAGAAATGACCCACTGACAATCAGAAAGGTCATAACACATTTAAACATTCGCCAAGAAAAGTGTATTGAGGCAGATGGATTTCATTTTGAAAATCTTTTATAATCGTAATGTTTATTAAAATGTTTTTACTTTGTTCCACATTGTTAAAACTGTTTTATTGTTTGGTTATTGTTATTTCTTAATTTATGAATAACCATTTCCTGGGCTTGTTCACTTCATTCCGATTAAAATAATTAGACATGATTCTTCCTCCAACAAATAAGAAAACTAGATTGTTATAAACATTTTTCATCTGTTTTCTGTCCATTACGGGTGGAAAAACTTACATACAGGGTGAATTATTGAGATGAACCATATATGCCAGATTTTTGAATCCAGCTCTGTAAATCAATTCAAATTATATGGTATTTAGCATACTGGAGCACAGTGTGTGTCGTTTCTGTTTATTTTGAAGATTTATTTTTAATAACTAAACATTATTATTCAGTAAGATATTTCCTTATTATCAATTTTAAATTTTAGTCTAAAATGAATCTTTAATTGTAAATGTGAGGTAAGTGTAACAATAAATTCAAATACCCAGGTCTAACTGTCTATGTATGCCCTGTGAAAAAATTATATTAGTTGTTAGAAAAATCATATACAGGGTGAAGTGTTCAATATGAAGGAGTCCCGCAAATTTTCACGAAGACAGTCCTGGATTTTTTTAATTCTGAATATGTCAGCTAGTTGCCAGACACCATTACACACTTTCACCAAAAAATTAGACAAATCGACTTGGTCATTGAAAAGATATAACGAAACATTGTTTTGATGAAAATCCATAATTCACACTGTATATTAATAATTAAAACAAGAGAAGACATTTTTTAATGGTCATTTGGTAATTCCCTAGGGTGCCTCTACGTATGGTAGAAGTATGTACAGTTCCTCGTGACTCACCCGTATATCTTCATCAAGTAAAAGCTTAATCTATTCAAAAAAGTCAAGATTCCTTTATTATGAGGAAATATAATTTCCTTACAGTAGTATATTATGTATATGCATATTCGTACTTTTTTCTCTTGATTCCTTTAGCAATCATTCTAATGAAGCAGTATTCACTGCCTCAACCAGCCCTGGAGGAGTCCCAGAAACGGAAAATTCATCATCATTTCACTTTCGAGAACACCAGCAATTATATTTATATGCGTCAAGTTTAACAAATCACGTTCCCATAGTAACCCAAGTAATTTTATTACGAATTTTACTGCACCATTTATTTGTGAATAAAATTATTCGCAAAATCAACTAATATCTGTCGAATTTTAAACAGTGTGCGGAAAAACAGTATCTATGTATACCTCGTAGGAAAAGCGGCATTCCTGAATTCTGTGCTGCTAATCCTCGGCTTGTGCCTCGACTTCACAGTCGTCCAGGAATGTTAGGCTTTTCCTACTCAGTAAGCAAAGTACTACTTTTATGCCAAAACGATTCCTCTTTACCTAATTGATTTCAATGACAAGTCGTTCGAACATTGTTTTTTAAAGTAATCGTTTCGACAACTGATAGGAGTTTTAAATGTAGTGATGTCTAGTTAACCAAAGATTCACTTAAGGATGAGAGTTATCATCCGTCGTGTTATAAAAAAGTAACAGCTTTAATGAATTTTTACAACGATGTTTTTGATTGTAATGTATACTGAGTTTTTCAAAAGCTTTTTTATCAAAATTAATCATTATCTCATTCACTCCAAAATATTGCTCTGTAGTCAATTCATTCATCCTTGTCAAACCTGCGCACTCTCTTACAATTTACGGCCCATGTGCGGCTAACTGTAGTACTGTACAACATCTCACCAAGGGGAAGGGGGATCAAAAAATCCTCGACACCTCACGTAATTAATGGACGCCCCCTCATCGTTATATGGATCGATCAGTCAAAAATATCACACTAAATAAATCTGAAAATAATATATCAATGACAAAAGGTCTTAAGTAAATTATCCATCAAAAACTTTAATGTCTGGGACGCAGATATTTCATTAATTCTTGCTTACACCATATATGCGGGTTTTCATACATCGCCATTACTTTACTGGGTCTCCAGAAATTTGACACTCCGAATGTATCCATGGTATAACTTTATACCAGAGACATTCTCACCGAACTCCATTAATACTTACTTGGAAGACTGCACTCTAAGCTTAACCTAAACTAAACCCGGAAGTCACAAAAAGCTCAAGAGGACAATTAATAGGTCATGATTAATCCAAATGAAACCAACACCATCCGACAGAAAGATATTCAACTTTATAACAAAATTCAATTACTTATCTAATTATTTTAATTGCATCAAGCTGCTGTATGTATGAGCAAATTGGTCAAGCACGTTAATTTAATGTAATATACTCTAATATAAATTAACTAGTTGAAAACACTTATAGTGTTTTACTTCCTGGCTGGTTATAACTTTTAATTTAAAAATAAAAATCCGCCGAATCCCAGGATTTTTGTTTTTAAATTGAAGATATAAATTAAAAGAATGTTTTGGGAAAAAACTTTTATTTATCAAACACAGGTGTGTTAGTAGTTCAACTGATATTAAGTACACGAAATTGTACACATAAAACAAGGTAAGAAAATATTCAGAAGCCAATAAATTGTGTTTCGATAAAAAAACGAAATTATTTATAAAATGTATTATACACGACGAATGCAAATTTAAAGTTCAAACTACATAAATTTCTTTCCCAATTACAAATTCTTGTCAAGTAAATTGTTAATTAATAATAATAAATTTGATAAATAATTTATTCTTCACCAAGTTCGTATTTATTCTAATAACAACTAATATGTATTTTGACATAATTTCAAAATCATTTATGGATGAAATAGTTCATGATGTTTTCAGTAATATCCAATAAAACATTATGCTTTGACAATTTGCTTACCTTCACAAACAGTTTCATTAACTTTGGATAATATTGTTGTGTGTCGAAAAATACACTGTTGAAAATACAATAATTTATGTAATAATAAATGGGGTAATAGCAGCAAAAGTGCGTACAGTTTCAAATTTTGTTAACAAACATTTTTATTTTTCAATATTCCACATTAAGGTTACTTTTGTGAACGCTTGTAACGTTGTCTATACTCAATAGAAAAAAATGGACCAAGTTATTTCCAAAAACAGTTACAGGCGGAAATTAATAAGATTATCTGGCATAATTTTATGAATAAAATAATAAGCTATTACAATATTAATTCTTAATTTCACAAAGTTTAGGGAAATACTCCGAGTTTAAATGAGTACCAGAATTAAACTCTGTTTTACCATTTCCACGTGTTTCCGTATCGTAACGTTTGAAGTGGCAGTTTCACATAACATTCAAATGCGATAGTAGCGGCAGTTACGTAGGTGTGGTCTTATTGTATGTTATCTCTGATACTAGCTTTGTATGTTATATCTGATACTAGCTACTGCGATTCGCGAAAACGAGCAAAGGGTGCGACACCTACCGTCAAAATTTTATAGCTTTGGAATGGGGAAAACAAACCAAATCCCCATTAGAGTACGTGTATATTGAGCAAGGTATTAATATAGTTTTCTTGATTTCTAGAAGAGTTTGGTGAAGTTTGTTTTATCAGAATACTTATGTAGACTTCAATAATGACCAGCAAGTGCAAGAGGTATATTGCTCTGTGCCGCAATGTAATCAGTAATAAGATGCAAATGTATCAATACATAACTTCCCAACAGATCCAAAATTATGCAAAGTGTGGTAAAACATTTTAAAAATTAGGAAACATATTTCCGAATACTTGTCAGTGTGTAACAAGCACTGCTTAGAAACATATTATAAAGGTAATTTCACTCATTTCAATAAAGTATTTTGATGTTCAGTGTTATTTATGCTTTGAAAACCTGTTCGCCTTCTACCATCGGCCGATTTCTGCCTCCAATGTATTTTAAAATGTCCACCAAACCAAGCACCATCTCTCACAAAACACCTTTATCGCCCAAAATTCGAAATTTAATCAAATAGACAGAAAAACAGAAATGGATTTGTTTATTGTTTTCCCCATTCTAATGGCAGCTTTGACATATACTGCAGCACCCACTATCGGAAAAGTTTCCGCGAATAACTAGAAATATTTCTACTTTTGTTAAGTGAGTTTTGGAATCATCCAAGTGAATTATAGCCATTCTACAAAAGTACAAGACTATACTTTCTTCACGACTATGCATAAAACAATTGTTCGATGGGGAATACCTAGATCGCCCGCGTAAGAGTCTAGTATCTCTACCATTGAGCTATCGACCACATTTATTTATGAAAATGTAAAGAACATAGATATAGGTAACTTACCACATTCGATTATTTATAGAAAATCGGTCATTAATGACCTATTTTGTGTACATTAATATAGCTCAATAACGCACGGTCGGCGAAAAACATTAAATCGCAACTGTTGTCCATTTTGTTATCTATATATACGTAAAATTATGATTATATGATTATTTTGACGTTTCAAACGACGCGCTGTCAGAAGCGATTTGCGTAGCTAGGTAGGTACTTATACTTATTTGACGTTTTATAACAGACGATTTGATTTATTCATTTTAGCGTGATTTCTGATAATCATAGAAAGTGATTGGCTAACGAAAGTGAATTCTTTTTTAAATTTATATCATTTTTCAGCTAAATATGTGAAAATAATTTGTGCATTAGTATATAGTCGTGTAGAAATTATTTTCTATGTCAAAACGTGCTCTATTTAATAAGAGCGTTTTTACACAGTACGTTTTCTTTCTATATGGTCCCTTAGACACTGCATCAATGTCTGTTATAACTTTTTTTTAATAACAGACAAATTGTCGCACACCTAAATACCGTGTTTTTACTTGCAGCCCTTTTGAAAAAAACTATATGATTCTGTCCTTTCCTATCAAACAGTATATCGTAGTAAAACTATCGCAATAGTATAATCCCTCACCTCGCAATTGAACTGCTTTCGCAGTCAAATGCAAATGAAACTGTCCCTTAAAATATATTACTGAACCTGTGAATTTTTAATGGATGTATTTCTGAAAAACTATTTCCATTTCAGCTGATAATGAACTCAAAAATTCCAAGGGACTATTAACTGAACGACACACTCTTTTATTTCATTAATTACGTGTTAAGACAACAAAATATGTGTTCTATTTGGAATCGAATTTCAGATTTAAACTAGTAAATTCACAGATTAGGTACCTGTTTTTTATATTGAAGATCAATTCAAGTAGGTATGTGAACGAAAGAGAAAAAATTTTTTCATCGTTTTGTTGAACTCTGTATTATTTTAACAATTTTCCTATTGTTAAAAACTGTTAAGCGATTGAAATAGGTAGTCAATAGATTGAGATTGTATATTTAAAAAATGGTCATTGGTGTTATCGAAGTCTTTAAAAAATATAAAGATACTTTTCATATTTTTTGTACGCCCATGTCCGTACACGTCAAAAATCGCACTGTAGACATTCCTTGTAAGTGACGTAATGAAAATCTCATAACATACACGTGCATTTAGATGA
Organism: Lochmaea capreae; assembly: GCA_949126875.1. Taxonomy (NCBI): domain Eukaryota; kingdom Metazoa; phylum Arthropoda; class Insecta; order Coleoptera; family Chrysomelidae; genus Lochmaea; species Lochmaea capreae. The sequence continues at coordinate 11,501,109 of OX421396.1, forward strand.
GAAACCTTAAATTTCTTTGTTCAATCAAATCGCAACCAAATTGTTATCTACGTACTACTTTATTTGGTTTATTTACATACTTTGAATCAATTGAAAAACATAAAAGCTCTTAGCGTTAGTGAAATACATTTTAGATTAAAAGAGTCGGCAACACATTATACAATTTCGAAGAAAAAAAAACAATTCGCTTTTTCTTGATATGGAAATAAACGTCATCTCATTTATGCTGTCAATTTTTGTAACAAATTATAGTATCCGAACATTTTTTCAACTTTACCAACGAATATGTCTGTTAGTAGTGAAAAAGATGAAATTATGAGCACTCGCAGAAGAAAATAGATGGGCGTAGAAAAAGCATAGTGCGCTACACGAGTTGTAATCCCATTACGCACTCGTGAAATATACGAACTCGCCGCTGCGCGGCTTCGTGTGTAAGGGGCTACTTACAATTCTTGTTACGTAATATTTTTCGATGAGTTATTTTGTAGACTTTTAATATGGTATACTTAATAAAAAAAGAACAATTCCATCCACTTGCAATTACTTTTATTGAGAGAGAGTAGTGCTCAGAATATACTTCAAGAGAAAAGTATATTATTTTCCGCTTAATTCCCGAGGTACACGAGGATAGTTTCTGAAGCTAGGATAGCAAGCTAGTGTTAGTAAGCTAGCAAGCCAGAAACTCTGTATTCGTTTATACAGAACTAGCTTCACTTCTAGGCTAGTAAACTAGTAAAAAACCAAGTGAGCCATCGTCTTAAGCTAGGATAGTTAAATAGGACGGCGTTCTATTTTTTGAGCTAATTGCGCCCCCACCACTGATTTTACTATACTGTCTTTGGTACTAGTTTTATGTGGCCGTAGAAGCTAGTTAGCTAGTATTCGAATGGTTAGTGAACAGTCGCCACGTATTTTGTTTTTCTAGCCGAAACATTAATTTCAAGTTTATACAATTGTACCGTGAGGAGGAATGCCTGATGAACGCCACCATTCCATCCATAAAGATAAATCTAAACGTGAGTTAGCACCACACAAAATATGTAGCGAAAAAATTTAATCGTACTGGCATGCAATTTTCTCTAGAGTTAAAATTATCTGGCATCATGTAGACAGCAGTAGCATGTTCCAAATGAGGACAGCCAGCCAGGACGTTCAATCAAGACAGTCCCAAAGTATCTAGCTTACTAGCATCCTAGCTTGAAAAACTAGCCTCGTGAAGTTTGGGCGTAATAGATAACCAGTCCAAACAGGGATAAATGATAGAGCAAAACTGCATTAAAGACACAGAAAATAACGTTTGGGAATACGTTAAGCACTACAATGATTTACTTGATTATTTTTATGTGCAGCAAAGAAAGAGAAATCAACAAAACAAACTACATGTTTTGAACTTTCATATTAAAATAACCATTTTTTAGTAATCGCTACTGTTATAAGGAGATTGGAATAACGGTCTTAAATAATTTTCGTGAATTAAACTATACACCTAAAAAAACTTGTTAAACTCTAGTACGTCAGTGTTATGTTAAGTCATAGACAACGTTAGTAGATTTTTCAACAACATTGAGTGAAATGAAAAATAAATAACACCTAACATTCAACAATAAAAATATAACAATCCCAGTTGTACCGTGATATGGGAGAAGGTTGAATGTGGGACATCCTCAGAATGCACAGAGCAATCTTATCTCAGTAGGTCACAGTATGTCGGTTTCATAAACTTTATTTGTATGATTATTTGAAGTATTTTTATTGTTCTCTTCTTCTAAGTTATTTGGTATACTCGTTGAGTTGACAGGATTGGAATTTGTATTAGTTAATGAAGTTTTGGTTGTATTCGGTAGATTGGTGAGTGATCCCGTAATTTGTGAAGTTGAAAGGTGTAGTCCCATTTTTTGGAGTAAATTGGATTCACTGCCTGTTTTCTTCAACAACTGTTCTGGTGCAGGTGGCACTACAGCTAGCGTGTTATTTCCTCTTTGGAGTTGCTGCAGTCTTGCGTATTGTTCTTGTAATGCTTTCTGTTTTTTCAGTAATTCTTGATGTCTTTGTTCTAGTTCTTCCTTCCTATTTTTTTTCGATCCATCCTGGGAGTTAACACTCTCGCAACTACTACTATTACTTGCAGAAATCATATCTATATCAGAAGGAACTGAAATTATATTAGAGCCGATGTTTCTTGGTAGCGTTTGAGATTTTGATTGGTCCTTAGTACTTGACCTATTGGGAATACTCCTACGCAAAGTTTGGAGACCTAAGTTTTGAGTGGCCTGTTCAAACTGAGTCAATGGTTTCTCTACCATGTTTTGTACATTCTGGATATGTTGAAGACCCACAGCAGGTGATTTAGGAGGAAAATTAGGTGATGTAGGTGAAGCCAAAGGTGACTTTGAACTAGTTCTGGGTGGTGGTGGTGGGGGTACTCTTTTACCAGCAACTTGCTGCAATAATTCTTGATTTCGTTCTGGCAGGGGAGGTTTTGCAGAAGTTTTATTATCTCTTTGGAGCGGTTGAATTGGAGGACTGTTGTCAGTGTCTGAACCGCTGGGATATGAGTGCAATCTCCTAAGACTTCCAGTAGTGGTGCTTACGGAAATATTCTGAGAGGGTAGAAAATATGCAGAGTCCATGCTTCCTTTCCTGCCTATTTCAGATATTTGTGGTGGTCGTACACCTTTAACGGGAATAGCAGGGGGTTCGGATGCATGAGTATCTTGATTTTGAGCAATGGTATGTGGTTTGGAAAATGTTTGAAGCTCATCTAACAGAGCGTCGAGTGCGTTCTCCGGACGTTGGCTACTGTCGGAGGCACTGCCGTCTCCCCCGATGAGGATCTGCCCCAAACGTGATGCGGTAGGGGGCTGTAAGAAATTACTAATTAGATTCGAGTAATGTAGTGAAATGTAACGGATAGTTCAAATTATAAATCAAAACAATAAACACAAACACTGTATGCACTCTGCACAGCTTTTTTAATAAAACATGCGTATTTGAAATGATACAATAATGTGTACTTGGTTTTAATTGACAGTCTTAGAACAGCAGTATGAATATACAGATTGCGTAAATTACATCCGAACCGTCCAGATTACACAAGTACGACAGAAAAACAGCTGAAAGAGAGAGAAAAAATAATTATGCGCGGTCATTAAGGCGTGTACTTTGTTTCACCTTAGAGTGTATACTTATTTCCTGAGACTGGCCGAATGCTCATTCACCCCAATTTTAACCGCTGTTGTACAAATGTTTGTACAAATGATATTTTTGTCTCGTTATCGTTGACTTTTTTTCGAGGGTGAAAATACAGCACGTTTGTGCCAGCATTACGCCAAATAATCTTAGAGATATGAGATCAAATCTTTATCACAGATTTGGTTATTGTCTGGCACAGGAAGGTGGTTTATTTGAGCACTTAATTCATTAAAATTATGTTTACCTTTAGAATGGATTTTTATTTTTTCAGGGAGTTTATATTTTATGTTTAGAATAGGTGTAGGTACCTACCTACTTATTTTATTTTTCCAATTTAATTTATTAATTGAAGAGATTTTTAGTTTATTAATTATGGTTCTCTCAAGAAAGGCTGTTTTATTTTCAAGTTACAATGGCTAAAATAATATCCTATTGTAGTTAGAAATTGTCAACAATGAATTTTAAGATGTACAGGTTACGTAATAACGATTGTATTTTTTTATTTCTTTAACACCCTCACTCCTTCCATGTTGGGAGCATACTGAATACCACCAACTAGTGAATTCTCTCTGTAAAAGACCATTCGGCCAGTCTCGGGAAATGAGTATACACCCCTAAGATGAAACAAAGTGATGACCGCGCACAATTATTTTTTCTCTCTCTTTGATATATCCTTGTCGTACTTGTGTAATCCGAGGCCAGGGTTCCAAAGTAATTTACGCAATCTGTATAACGAGCATAAGTACCATAGAGATACTACAGATAGAGGCAACTAGCCAGCACGGAACCCGTCAGCATGTAATAGAAAGATAGAAAGTCGGAGGTTTAGGCTGTCTTTCTCTAATAGCGCGCATGCTACATACACAGACAAAGACAGAAAAACCTCTGATCGTCTATCTTTTTCTCTCTCACCGGAGTTCGGTGGGACATTCCCACTTACACAGCGGCCTATGGCTTACTACCTCTATCTGTAGTATCTCTATGATAAGTACTCAAGTAACCAAATATTGTAAAATAAGGTACAGAAGTTCCAAATGAATTCTACAATTTAAATAGCGTATTTAACAATACAGAAGTAGTGTTTAATAAGAAGTTATGATTATCCTTTTAACAAATTATTGTCTTTTTGAATAAATTACGAACATATTTTTTTTCATGAGATCACCGATTGCTGAAGAATATTCCTCGTTATTTTCTGCTTGATTGAAATCATTTTTTGGTATAATTAAACCGACCGGTTAATAAGTCAATATATACATTATAAATTCCAATAAACTGGAGAAACTGTTTGATATGTGCTGCGTTGGCTAGCACGCTCCTAATGGAACATTTTTACAAATCATATAATTCACAAAGCCTCCGTTCACCTCTCCTACAAAATAACTGATTTATTATTTTCATTAGAGGTGGAATACTTCTAAACCATTCTCGGACAAAAAATTTAAATATTCACTGGCAGCCATGCTCTGCTTAAAGCTATCAGTAATCCAACAACTAGGTCTAAATCCCTTAATAGGCTGACAAGTTTCTTTAATATGGGTGCCGGCACATGAGGAGATTGCCGGTACTGAAATTAGCTGAAGAATATTCTAAATGAGACTTCATAGGTCCGGAACAGTTTTGTGGAATCACAAAGGATTCAATAAGAGGGGAAATCGGAAACTGGCTAGATAAGGAACACCAGCTCAAATGAAGGTTGACATAAGGACACATCCATAGAAAGAGTTTACTGAACAAGGTAGATAAGGTTCTCTCATCCAGGGTGTTGAAACTGGGTAAGAGACATTTGAAGACAGTTACCGACCTGCTGACAGGACACTGCACCATAAAGAAAGATCTTCACAAATTTAGTGAATCTATGTGCAGAAAATGTGAACTCTATAATGAAACACCTACTCACATACTCTGCTTCTGTGAGAACTTACAAGGACTCAGACCAACTCACACCTACTGAAAATCCTCCCAGTCAAACTAGTGGCCTACATAGAAGATACGAAGCTTCTGGAATGGAAGTAGATAGCATGAGAAATGGTACAAAGATTCAGTTCAAGTGCCTGGGCTGTTGAGCACAACCCAAACGAATGAATGGATGAATAATTTTTAAGTTTATGTACATTAGAAGTATAGAAATGATATCATTAGTATGAAGATCAATAATCAACACAAACAATGAAAACAAACAGAGACAAGGAAAGTGAACATTCGAAAGCGGAAGTTACGGCAAAGCGAAAGCTTGACCGTCAATAGAATAAGTTAGATTAAAGTGGACTAAACCTATCATGTAATTCCTTGCCGGTGGCTTCTCATTGCTCAGTACCAGAAACCTTAAAGACAAGCAGTTGCACCTTCATAAGATGTGCTCTGCAGTTTCCTTCTTTAGGTGAAAAATCCCAACAGCTTTGCGTGCCAGTTAAGCTTACAGTGCGATGTTAACATACCTACTACGGCCTTGACAGTTTTCCTATCTTTGCTTATTCGGTCTGCCCTAAATGCTGGTGAATTTTCTCTAATAAACCGCTGCACCTGTCTTTTTCCCTGGTGATATTTCTGTGCTATCCTTTTCCTGTGGTCATATTTATTGTCGACTTTCCGATTACGACGATTACGACCCTCGTGCTCTGGATGGGCTATTATGACCTTGAAATGATCTTCCAATATTACCTTACAGATGGAAATTTAGTGCCTTCAGTGCAGCTTGGATGTCTGTGAAAATGGCAACCGAAGGGTATGTCTTTTCGTACTTTTAATTTCTTCAACACAGTGGTGACTCGCCGTCACATCCGCATGTGTACAATTCCGGCTCCTACACCTACTTCTTCCTTGGAACCTTCCATATACCAGGTTGTCTCAGCCTGTATGGGTACACCTTTCTTTCAGTCTTTACTGCCTGGTATAGGTATTTGGAACTTATTATTAAAGCTAGATCTCGGGGACGTTGCATCAATGGGTTACCCCATGAAATTATGCTCCATGTGTTGACTTATTTGTTGTTGACTTTGCAATAGTTTTTGAGTTACAGATCTGGCGTCGCCAGTCGATGCAGATTCAGCACTTGTGGGTCCGACCGTCAGTAGGCGCATTAAAAGACTATGGAGCAGTTCTCACGTCACCGATACGTCACCGCGCCGACACCGACTCGTTAAATACTCTCTCACTGCAAGCATTAAACTAATAACTATACTCTGCCACGCCCATCACATTGCTTGAAATGTCAGAATAATTTACGTGTCGGTGAAGTCACGTACAGTGGGAATCGCGCCTGATACGGCCAAATTTAAAAATTTTTGGAATAAAAACTGATTACGGGTTCAAAATTTGTTTTGAGTGCTGGAGAATGGGAGAGAGGAAGCAGTAAAATAATTGTCTGAAGAGTCAGTGGGTAGAAGGAGGCTGGAAAAGTTGCCATAGTGCTTGAAAAATTCACATGCTAAGGCAAACTTCTACCATTGCCAATTTCAAAATATGGCTGGCTACAATCGGTCCAAATTTTGTTCAAATATCACTGGGGATTTACTAAATTTTGGAATTTATCGCACTAATACCTGTTGTGGAAATTATGTAAAATATTACAAACAACTATACCAATATTCGAATTAAATTTCTTCAAACTCTCTTACTTCTAACAAACAATATAGGTATCAGAAATACCAAATATTAACATAAGTTGATTCTATTTATATCTTTTAATTGTGGGTAATGCATATCATAACAAGTGACCGTTGCTCTAGAAACTTCTGTCAAATTGTAAGTTTTTGTAATATTTTGAAATTTTGTCATTTTTGACAAATAAGTAAAAAATAAATGAATCAAAATAACTATTAAAGTATTTTAAAATAAACATTCATGAATATTAATTATGTCACATTGACTATGATAAATTATTTCCTAAATTTATTAAATCGTAAGTATTCATGTACAATCAGGTACTTTCATTGACATCAACCAAAAATGTATAAAATATTCCAATTATTATTGAATGCTATTCAAAAACATCAATCCATTGTGTATATATTATACAGGGTGCGGCACCGAAAACGAAACAGATCGCATATCTTGAAGACACATTTTTTTGGAGAAAATGCAAAAAGAGATCGATTTTTATTTCAAGGGGTACATCTATCGATCATATCTTCAACTATCCTACATCCCTCCCCTACCCTTTGTCACTATTACCAATTAAATTGAAATAGGGAAAGTACTAAGTGTGACACATCATTGAAAAGGTAATTTCATAAGGAATTTGACACTGTGACAAGTGACAGTTCAAATAAGCGTATTTTCATATGAAAGCCAAATTCAACAATGCTAATTACCTTTGGAATAAAATTTAACTTACTACTATGTTTTCGTAAAATAAAAATAAAGGTTTTTATTTTCCATAACTACCAGGTCTGTTTCTTAGTTTAGCGATATTGATACTACTTGTCTATTAGCTAGTAAAACATAAAAATGGTTCATTCTATTCAGGAGAGAGTAGAAATTGTTGAATGTTATTTAAAAAATAACGAATGTGCTAACACTGCCTGTACAATTTTCAATGAGCGACACCCAAATAAACAGGTTACACGTAAGTACGTTTTGGAAATTATTTCAAAATTTCGACAAACAGGATGTTCAAAATCCAGTAAGAAACGAAGCGGTAGAGGTAGCCGTTTTAGGACAAGTTGTTGCAGATCCAACTCTTAGTACAAGAAAGCTTGCAGAATTATCTAGAGTAAGTCAACGTACCGTCGGGCGAATTTTGAAATCCAACAAATTCCATCCTTATACAATTCATTTAGTTCAGGAACTTAATGAAGACGATTTTGATCGCCGCTTGCAATTTTGTGAAATCATGAGCGAGCATGCTATACAAGATCCACATTTTCTTTATAACATTTGTTTTTCGCATGAATGCAGTTTTTATGTTAACGGGACTGTAAATCGACATAACTGTGGATACTGGTCAAATTCCAATCCAAGAGTATTCGATGAAACGCATACTCAACACCCAGAAAAGTTGAACGTTTGGGCTGGAATATTTGGCGATCGTATTGTTTGTCCATTTTTTTTACCAGGTAATTTAACTGAGGGTATGTACTTGGAATTACTCGAAAACACCGTAATTTAACTAAACACCGTTGATCCAATGTTAAGAGACATAATAGAAAACGATAGGTAACCGATATCTTGGAGATCACCTGATATTTCAACCGAAACCGGTCTACAAGTTGTGTTGTCCCTTCTAATCGCAAACCAGAATGGTTGGTTTTTAAAATACATATTGGTGTGTAATTCAATATCCGGCGGTGCATATTGCACGGGAAGTAGTTGTTGCTCCTTAATTGAACGGTCAGTATTTTGAAAAATATTATTTTTCAAAAATGCATAATGTGTGAATATAAATAATTATTCTTCCACATCTGTTCCTTATTGTATAGTCGTGGAGAAAACATTTTCATTGTTAATGCAGATTTCAGGTATGTTATTTTCCGCCACGATTCTAAGAAAGTGGAAGTTTTCATGACACTTTATTTGAGGAAGATTACTTGCCATTACTGCAGTTATTCAATTTACGCGGCAATTTTTTCAACACTGTATTCCTTCTTCAATCACTTTTCTTGACTTTCTCGATAAAACAACAAACGATCGTTTCTAAAAGTCAAATTTTAATTGCGATGTTGTCAGATTGTCAGGATAATCTTATTTCTAATACTAAGATTACATACCGTAATTTGGGGCATCTTTTTATTGAGAAGATTATGAATTCTTTAGCGGCCGAGTTTTCATCTGCCCATTGGAAGAATAAAATTGGACATGTTTTAAGAATTTTTTTTAAATAGGTTTTTTTTATATTGCCATATTCCATACATTTTCATTATACTGTACATTAATCACTGATTTTTAACTCTTTCATCAGAACTGGTGAATTTTGAAGACTGATCATGTGGTTTGACAGCATCAACCGAAATAAAAACGGAGAATTTTTATGGAGTTTAAATTCTCATATTTCAATTATATACCATAAACAAAAACAGTAAAAGATTTATCCAAATCTTGGCGCAGAGAACCTACAGCAGCTGAAGACAAATATTCAAATGTTTGTTTCATGTTAGAGGTATGTCCACATCTGAGTAGTAGAAAAATTGGGAATTTCAGAAAACATACAGTAAAGGCGGTTGCAGCAGATGCCCAAAATGTTCTCTCACTTCAACACAACAAGCTATGCGATTTTAAATTGCAATACATTTTGCAGCATCCCTGACTGCTCAATTTTTCTTATCTCTGTGGTAATCCTTTCTCTTAATTCCTGAGTATTGGCAAGTTTTGTTTTATAAACGATGTTTTTTAAGTGACATCATGCAATTCTCTTGTCATTGCAACATTGCTGCCAATCCAAGCAAGAGTGGAAAAATAAGTATACCTACTTTAAATTCATAAAATAATTTATTGTAACATAATTTATGTATAAAGTTTATTATTATTTGAAATGAAGGTAGCGAAAGCGAGAAACGCCCAGAGAAAAAAACTAAGTGAATCACTGTCGATTATCAAATCACAAATGACAAAACTTCAGTCATCAACTGATAGGTATCGTTCGTTCGAAAATAGTTGGTTGGTAACACAAAAAAAATAGATTTCTCCCTAGAATTGCGCCTTGCATGCAATAGAAATCGAAACCACGAACTTAGGATCCCTGGACTTCTAATCAGATATTCGGTTTGACTCTTTTACGTAGATCGCCATGTTGTGCTAATTTTAATTTGGTCGGCCTGAGTCACGTGATTCGTACAGTACCGGTTTAAGAAATAAAGCAGAAATGTTTTTCTCACCCGTTGTGATAGACTTGATAAGATAGGAAAATATGAAAAGGTAAAAAAGTGAGGTAAAGTATGGAACAAATTCACTTTTAGCTAAACAGACCATTTTAAGAAATAATCCTGAAACCGTAATTTAAAATAATAATCTAATATACAGGGTGAATTACTTTCGAGTAATGACGTGACCGTCATTTTTTTTAAATGGAACACCCCCATTTTGTCTCAATTTTCGGATTACTCTAGCTGAGCTGATTCCAAAAATGTATCACATGTTGATTCCAATTGGTACAGGGTGGACAAAAATACAATAGTTTTGTGTGTGCTCATAAAGTAACGTGTAACATTCTTTATTAGTTAAATTAACAATATTATCAAAAATACTTATTGTCTAGCGGCAATTGGTTTAAATGTAACACCCTGTAGTTTGCTACATTTTTAGATTAATAAAAAGTAAAACATCTAATGCTGTATCAGCATTTACAGAGGGACGACCTGATTTGCGTGCATTTTCAACCGTACCAGTTTCTCGAAATTTCTTTTCAATCTTACTGACTGCTGAACGCGTTATAGGTCTTTCTGGATATCTATCATTAAACAAATTGCACACTTAATTAAATCTAAGCAATAATTAAAACATTCACGAATACCAAAAATATTGTAGTACTAAACTGTCACTGAACATCAATAAATTACTAAACAAATAATGACATTTTACAAAAAACTAGAAGACTATGTTTTTTTAAATTGATAAGAAATCAGTTCTTTCATATTCTGTCTGCTAGACCACAAGTACCAAACATGTTTGGAAACAGCTCATTTTTATTAATCTAAAAATATAACAAAATACAGGGTGTTACATTTAAACCTATTTTTGATAATATTGTTAATTTAACTAATAAAGAATGTTACGCGTTACTTTATGAGCACACACAAAACTATTGTATCTTTGTCCACCCTGTACCAATTGGAATCAACATGTGATACCTTTTTGGAATCAACTCAGCTAGAGTAATCCGAAAATTGAGACAAGATGAAGGTGTTTCATTTAAAAAAAATGACAGTGACGTCATTACTCGAAAGTAATTCACCCTGTATATTAGATTATTATTTTAAAATACGGAAAATTAAAATCAAAAATCGACGTGTTTCAGGATTTTTACTTAAAATGATCTGTTTAGCTAAAAATGAATTTGTTCCATAATTTACGGACACAGTGTATAGTGATTGTGTGTAGACTTCTGTTACCAAGATAACGCGCTTTGAATTAGAAATAACGGAGTCATTGCGCACCTTGGGGTAATTTCATATGTAACAATTTCAAGGTATATGCCTTATGTTTTCCCAGCGGAAGAAAAGAAACTTCATAAAAAAAAATAAAAAAGAGTAATTTTGGTTATCATTTTTTCCCTTTTTGCTCACCCTGACGAGCCGCCACTGAGGGTTATCGATTTGAAATAACAAAGTTCATTACTATTGCGGAAAAAGGAAAAATGCGACAACAATGTTAATTCTACAATAATATCGGCCTTATCGTAAGATCCTTGCTCACCAAAATCTATACTTATATTATAACTCATGTATGTATAACACTTCCGTTTTTTTTTTTCAATAAAAGCGCAAAAATTAATTAGAACTTTGAATTGAAACAAACTGAATATTTCTAAAGTAGTCGTAAATATTGTGGGTGTTTCGTCATTCAGTTGAAAAACGAAAAGTTCCCACAGGCATGCTCTATCGTTAATGAGATACGGGGTGCTCAATGTTTTATAATTCGAATAGAAGCAATAACATTGTAGTAAACAAACAAAAGTGGTAACAAAGCAAACGTTTAAAATGTGCACCTCCTGCTAAAATACATCCACTCGACGTCTAGTGGATTGCTGAAGACGTTTGAGGTTGCGAGTAACATTACGGCCTCGTATGATGCGATTTTGGAGATTTTGTAAATATAAGATAGGAGTTGTGTTAACGAGTGATTTAAGTATTCTCACATAAAAAAATACAGAGGATGGTGTTGAGGTAACCTTGTGGCTAATGGATGTAGAGATCCTCGTCTTATCCAACGGTATGGAAAACGGTTATTCAAAAACTTTTGTACGATTACTGCAAAATATGGAGGAGCACCGTCATGCCTGAATCACATACGTCTTCTAATTATGAGAGGTACATCTTCCGAAATAACTGGAATTTCATTTACTAAAAAATGAAAACATATAACTTTGTTCAATCGTTCAGAAAGGGAAAATTCTCATAATAAATAATCATCGATAATACTGATCCAAAAATTGACCGGAAATGAGTGCTACAACTGTGGCATGTGGATTCACCTCAGCTGATGTGTAGTTATTATGAAACTTGATAATGCCGTGTCCTGAGAAGTTGGCTTCATCTCTAAACAAAACAGTGGTACCAGAATTGGGATTGTTTGCAATTTTTCTTGAAATCTACTGGCAATACTGTATTCGGAGCGTATAGTCATTAAATATCGAAAGTTAACAGACGTTGGACATGATATGGATATAATAAATTTTCTTTTAGAAATTTCAAACAGTTTTGTTGAGCTATTTTTCTGGTTCTCGTTTCTGGATGTTCGTCAATAATTAGAAAAACCTGATATCCGAGTTATGGAGTTCTCGCTGGCAGTTCTAGGTCGACCAATAATATTCCATGCAAAAGTCCCACTTTCTTGTATGCGCTGATACAAATCAGTTGTCGTTTCATAACACTGTGAGTGGTTTTGGGTAATTGGAAACGCAGGATATATATACTTCTGGCCTCTTCATGACCATTTGCTAATCCATTTAAAAAATGCATGTTAGTCAACACCCTGTATCCTTGCATGACAAAGGTTATCACAGATGTTTATAGAAGCTATTCGTCTTAAAATAAAACGAATCGTCCACAAAAATATTTTGGATCATTTTAGAAACACCCTGTATAATTGATCTTAATATTAAAATCCTCTATTGATTAATACCGTTGAGTGAAAATTTTTCACTCAACGTTAATACCTAACTTTGTAATGAGATTAGAAAATATATGTAGAAATGTAAGCAAATGTATACTTTCAAAACCGAACAATTGAATTAACAATTAAAATTTAAAAAATAATTTTTTAGATATTGGTGGCTTTTGTGGTCGATACAAAGCAAATACCCAGTGGACAGGAAATTATTATTTTTATTGTAAAATTAAACAATCGTTCTACACTCGCATTGTTTGCGCCAATAGTTTTATTTAAAAATATATGGTCTGTTGATTCCTGAACAATCGGCAACACACCTTGTTCATTTATTTACAATCACTAATCTCATTAACAAAAACGTTGGCAGTAGGAAAAACCAAAAATGCGAACAAATTGTTTAAAATATAGTTTATACAGCGAGTTAGCTTAGGTCGTTTGGATAAGTCAAAAGGTACGTTAAAAACAATATCGTGATTAAACCATTAACGATAGTAATAGTAATAGTGAAATTTTGACTGAACATTTGATTCGAATATGGATTTGTCAATTTCCTAAATTTTCCATTTTGATCCCTACCTTTGATTCCTCCTCATTAGACAAAACCTCGACAAGATAGCCTTTTTTCACCTAGTGAACGGGTAAGTTTTTCCACTCAACATTATTAGCAAATAATTAGAATTTAAAGTTTACCAATAATTATTTAGATTTATACAAAACAACCATTTGGTCCTTCGAGCCGAAATTGTATTATTAGTTGTAAGAAAAATATCCATATTGTCGGAATCAATCCGACAAAAAATTGAAGTTCGTAGTATTAATTAATTAAGTCATAAATCAATTTTATTTTTGTATGAATACAAACAGTGTTTATTTGATCAAGACTTCTAGTTATTAAAAGGATACTCAGAGTGTTCGGCTCACCTTGGAATTTCTTGTACCTATATATGGAGATAAGAAAAATTATATTTAATATAGTGACAGAAAGGAACATTCAACAACTCTTTTGGCCTTTTGGTATAGGTATTAATCTATCTTCAATTATGATATTCCAATCAGAACAATAAAAACATTCGAGAGTAAGTTAAGATATTTATGGAAAATTATGAGAACAAAACATTGTAAGCTGTCTGTGAAACTTGAAATATAATAGATGTAGTGTGAAATGATTTATATATAATATGATGGTTACCTTAAAATCAAAATTATAAGGTGCAATAATAAACATCAATTACTGAATATTGGGAAAGTCCAATTGAAATAACTAAAAAAGAACAAAAAATAGGTAAAATTAGGACAAAAATTGACAATCATAATAATCCCACATGCGAAACAAAATGCAAGTTGAACAATAGATATGTGAGCAATATTGGACTCAATAAAATATCTGAGTTCAGGTTCTTATATCCTATAAAAAAATTAAAGAAAGTGACAATTTGAAAAGTCATGCAATTTCTGTATTACGAGACAAGCTACTAATAATAAGCTACAAATAGAAGTAGCAAATAATAAGCACTTAACATGCATAATAGAAAATCTTTCCCTTATAGTAAGGTAGGAGTCTGCCAATCGGAAACCTTGGAAACTACCTAAAAACCTTTTGTTACAAGGTTAAATAAGCAAATAAGCTACATTCTAAACTACGTACGCACTTTAAAGTACATTCAAATACAGAATGCATAAAATATTTTTTTGATACGCAATAATGTGAAATATATAAACAGGGTGTTTTTCAATTCATGCGAAAAAATTCAGATGATTGCTTGTATAAAATTACGATGGATCGCTTCTGTGACAAAATTTCCTCAGCTCACCCCTTTCTGGGGTATCATCCCTAATAGGTGCTGAGTAAAATTAACATTTAATTTTTTTTAATTGTAAAATATAGATAGAAAATAGATTGAAATTTTATTATACCTGTGGATTCGCAATTACTAATCACCGGTATTTTTTCAGCATTCCTGTTTCGTTGTGAGGAGGTGAAATTATCAATCCTTACTTATACTTTTGAAGCAAAAAAATATTATTTGAAATCTCTGTTGTTTTGAATAACTTTTTTCAATCTGAAGTTTTTCAGTTAATGTGTAGATTAGAATTATGGGGTAAGTACCTACTACCAGATTGGGCTATCTGCCCCAACCATTAAATGAAATTGCTTACAACAGTTTTCTCCATTTAATGATCTATCTGAACTATTACCTGTGGACCCCGATCCGACAAAACATGTGGTTTATGCACGATGGTGCAATACTTAGATGCAACTTATTCTAACCATTGGAATCGTCGAGAAGGGCCGCAACACTGGTTTCCTCGATCTCCAGAATTAAATCTATGTGATTTCTAGTTATGGGGTTACCTCAAGTCAACACACCGGTACTTGATTCCAATGTATTCGAATAGCGTGTAATGCTATGATCATTTCCAGTATTTATTCCTGCATGTTCGATCTTTACTGATTCCCACTCTCAATACGTAATTTATTATTTGATAGAGAATATTCCATTTTCTTCGAATCCATTGGTTTTAGAAAAAAAACAGGAGTGAAAAAAGTTTTTAGTAGAACAGAGATGTGGAATAATATTTTTTCTCTAGTACATACTTTAGGCACACTGTGGACTGCGTAAGACTGTACACACTAGTGCGTGAAGAAAAAGTTCCAATTTGTATGTAGTTATCGTCGTAGTGAAAATATATGATAAATGGATATTGAATCTGAGATCTTTACTAAATCCAACATATTATGTAAAGGACCCACCTAGGTAATATAAGTAGATATTTAATTAGTACTGAAAACAATAATAGAATTTTGAATAACCAACATTTCTCCGCATATTATACTTTACGCACTAGTACGTGAAAAAATTACTATGAAACTTTTGTTTTTTGACAAAAGCTTCGGTAGTAGAGAAAATATTGTGAGCAATTCGTGTGTGAAATCACTTTTTCACTCAAGTGACTCGCATACGACTCGTACGACAATTTACATTGAATAAAGTAAGAGTTGATAATTCCACCCATTTAATATGTGAGAGGAACGTTGAAAAATACCGGGGATAGTTATTGTAATTGCACGGAAATTATAAAATTCCAAGTTTGCTTCTGCACTTAAAGAGATTAATTAATTTTACTTAGCGTCTTTAATGGGCGATATCTCGGAATGGGGTGGACTAAGGAATTTTTTTCATGGGAAAGACAATTTTGAAAAAAATGTTTTTGTAGGGAATTTAATTTCCTTCAACAATATGCATAGGAATTTTTTTTCAAATTGATCATTTATGAATTCCAGATAAAAATCGCGACTTTCTGGAAAAATTTTTCAGTCGCGTTGGTAAATATTTGAATATTCATATCAAAGACTAACTTTCACCATAACTTTATTGACATCATGAATAATAATTGACTGTTAAAAAAATATTCGATTCTTTTGGTCCAGTCTAATATACATATACAGTGTTATGAAATTATGATGGGTCTGTCCTATGAGATATCATCCATAAGAGTGATTTTTTTCTTAAATTCATGTAAGTATGGAAACTTGAAATTTTATAATTTCCTTGCCCTCGCAATGACTAGCTACTGGTCTCTTCTCAACAATCCTGATTCAGTTTTGACGTTTCGCTTCTCGTTTGTTTCAATTTATTTTTATTATTCAACTCATCAACCAAACCCCAGAAAACAAATCAAATATCGGTTATTATCTATGGTTAAACAAAAAATAATATACAGGTCGATTGATTAGTGTGATAAAGTTCAGTTGGTCTGTTATCATGAGAGATACCAAAAGGTTCGATTATAAAAATTATAGGCAGGCTCAATCTTCATATTACAATGTTACAGGGTGTTCCATAAGTCAGTGCAAAATCATAGTTATGTTATTTGAAAATTGAGATCTGCTTTACTTCCCTATTTCAACAATATAAAGTTGTTATCTCTTATATATTTGTTATCTGTTATTTGAAAAGTTCTAACCAATTATCCATTGAAATTCAAATTCAGCTCTCAGTATTATTGGATAAAAGTCGAGATACAAGTACAATAATGTTTATCTATTGAAGCCAGAGTTTTTTAAAATATTCATCAAATGAAATACATGGTGGGTCAAAACACACATACATTATGATCTCAGTAATTTAAAATGGAGCACGTTAAATTTCATATTATTGTCGAAGAGTACCTGCTACTACCATACTTATATTTTTGTCGTGCCTTTCCCGTACCTGAAGTTATTAGTTTTTGAGATATTTTCATTTTTCTATGCAGAGTCGTTTAGGTATGTAAGAGTTTACCAGATTTTATGTAATTTATTTTAGTGAAAATATTGTTGTTGTTTTGCATGTTGGTTCTTATTCCTCCTTATGTGTAGTTTTTTTGTATGTTCAATATCTGATAGGTACACTATTTCGTACATATATGTATCTCAAAAACTAATACTTTGGGTATGGGAATGCTTGATAAAAATAGAAGTATAGTAAAAGTACTTTTCGGCTACGGGATAAATACAGGGTGATCCATTTAAAATAATGTAGTTTAGTTTCGATCCACCATTTATTACATTTAATAAATATTTGCAATATCATTAATGGTTATACATTCTCATGGTCATTAAAAAGGTTTGGCATCAATAGATGTTCATTATTACTTTTTTTATAATCTCAACAACACAACAACCTTTTATTGTTGTAATGGGGAAGGAATATAGGTTGTTTCATTTGAAAAAACATAACTTTGATCAGGTATCTTTATGACACTAATCAATCACCCTGTATAATGTATATATATATACAAACGGGTAAATACTATTGAGGTAAGCAGCAATAAGGAAAAGTGTACTCTTTTTAAATTTTCAAGCTTTCGTAAATCTTTATTTACATCTTCAGGGAACTACAAAGTTAGAAAAAACATAATTTATAAAACAGTTCCGCTACAACAATTTTATAACTTACGTTAATCGAGATTGATTCCTAGATCTTAACATCGGGAGAAGTAATAAGCAGTTAATATTTAAAAGAAAGGAACAAGTCCAATAAGAATTACAACACTAGTCATTAGTAAGACATTAGTAAGTCATTGTAATTCTTATTGGAGTTGTTCCTTTCTTTTAAATATTAACTGCTTATTACTTCTCCCGATGTTAAGATCTAGGAATCAATCTCGATTAACGTAAGTTATAAAATTGTTGTAGTGGAACTGTTTTATAAATTATGTTTTTTCTAACTTTGTAGTTCCCTGAAGATGTAAATAAAGATTTACGAAAGCTTGGAAATTTAAAAAGAGTACACTTTTCCTTATTGCTGCTTACCTCAATAGTATTTACCCGTTTGTGTCCTAATTGATCAGCAACGATCACATGCGTTTCTCGCTTTTTAGTATATATATATATATATATATCCAGGTTTTATTCGTAAAAATAAATTCTGGATGTGTGTGATATATGATAGGTTGGTTGAAACTATTGATTATTCAAATATAAAATTATTCTTAATGTACTGCTTAAACAGGGGTTCACCTACGGTACTGAAACCCAGAGACTGTGTAAGTATAAGGTATATGAAATTAAGTGCGATCAAGCGATGAAACTACCAAAATTAAAATTAGCAAGGTATGAAAAAAATACAATTCATTGCAGATACATTCATTTATGTTGTTATTTATCCTGTAAAATAGTTGAAGAACCCTTTATAATAAATTTGAGGAGTGCAACCATTCCTGATATGCAGAGAGTTTGACATTTCCAATGACACCTTACTATAAGGAAAAGGTAATTGTTGATTAATGTATCTTTATAATTTATTGGTCCAGCACCAAGAAGATTGGTCAAAAGCTAAATGTGATTCTTTACAAAATAGTAAAATTGAAGTAGGTGACTAGAATAAAGTACCATTTGTATAAACCGATCACATACATTTTCTTTAGTGTAGAATAACTAGTGGTTTTCATATTTTACAGCGTAAGACTGGAATAAAAGCGTATGAATTATGTATTAAAACTTTTGAAAGAATAAAAAAATAAGTTTTATTCCAGATGTCATTCATTTAATTTTCAAACTGAATTGAGTTTCATTAACCACACGAATAACAGATACAATCACAAACTCGCTTCTGGAAATAAGTAGTTGCCAAAATCGGTGACAAAACAACCGTACCGTATTCCAGGCGAAAATCTACGCCATCGACACGTGTCTACAACTGGACATTGAATGGGGTTATAGATCCAAAAAGATCCCTCTGACATAATGGATAAAGGCATAGTCTTGAGGTCAGGATTAGATAATCTATTCTGTTAAAAAATCAAGGATAACTACCGGTTTGGGAAAATCCCCTTTCAAAGAAGAGGAAAGAAATATAGAAAAGGTTTCTGTCTCCTCCAAGGCTAGTGAAAACTCGGTTAGTGTGGAAAGCCTACACATCTCTAAGTTGCTTGGGGAGAAGTCGCCGCTACCCGAAGAGGGAATAGAGTTTGAGTCGGAGGCAGGGGACAGCTCTTATAGAAGGGGACATCACCCTAGAAAAAGAGATAAATACCCAAAACGAAAACCAACAGGATAGTCGGAATTAACTTAGCTCAGATTAATGCTGACCGTGCTAAAGGAGCTTACAAGATTGTTCACTGAGGACCAATGGGGGATGTGTTTGATCCAAGAACCTTGGATCAATAATAACCAGGTAAGAGGATTAGCATGTGAAGATGCTAGGATCATACAGGTAGTGATATACCAAGAACATGTATTGTGATTAGGAACAATATTAACTATTTTTGTCTTTCAGAAAACATTACTCGAGACCTCGATCCAGTTCGAGCACACTTCGAACCCGAGAAGGAGGGCAAAGAGATAGTGATGGTATCTGGCGACTTTGCGAGATACGGGCTAGCACCACTCCTAGAGCTTGACAGGCTGGCGGAATACTGTGAAGGGAAGGGTCTACTTCTACTATTAACATGTGATGCCAATGCAGACCATACTGTTTGGGGCAGCAACGATACCAACAGCAGCTTTTAGAATATATCTTTGATACAAACCTCAATATTCACAATGTAGGGAATACCCCCACATTTGCAATTTTAAGGCAAGAAGTTTTAGATACCATACTGGCAATACAGGATCTGAAACATATAGTACAAGACTGGAGAATATCTGGCCAACCATCTCTCTCCGATCATAGTATCATAACATTCAAACTAGAACTAGGCAAACCTAAGGTAAGCCGCAGAAGAAAACCAAGAAAAACAAATTGGGGCATCTACAACACCTGTCTGAAAGAAAACCTAGCACATATCCAGAAGATAGTAAAGGCTAAGCACTATCTCGATCTGGAGAATGAGCTTGAGAACCTGAACAGGGCAATAATCGATGCATTTGAAGAAATAGCTTCAGGAAATTCTGTCAAAATGTTAACCCAACACATGTTGCGGCAAGACTTTGCGAAGTCATGGCGAAAAGTAGGGTCAACACAGATATATCTTTGACGAAGCAGGACCGAGGAGGGAAGAGTGCGGCTCTTACTAGAAACTCATTTTTCTGGGAGTACCCCAAATAGGGGAGACAATCCTCTCGAAGGTCATGACAGGCCTTGGAGAGAAAGCACTGCAATGTCTAAGCACATTTGTAGTAACGATAGGTTCAAATGGGCTATGAACACCTTTCCACCTTTCAAGGTACCGGGAGCAGATGGGATTTTCCCAGTATTGCTCCAGCAAAGACAAGATGAAATACTACCACATTTGGTTGAAATTAGTCGAAGCAGCTTAGAATTGTGTTATATACC
Organism: Lochmaea capreae; assembly: GCA_949126875.1. Lineage (NCBI taxonomy): Eukaryota > Metazoa > Arthropoda > Insecta > Coleoptera > Chrysomelidae > Lochmaea > Lochmaea capreae. The sequence goes on from OX421396.1 coordinate 11,521,826, forward strand.
AGTAGCATGGAGAGGGGCAATAGTAACCTTTATTCCAAAAGCTGGAAAAAGGGACACAACAAACCCAAAAACCTTCAAACTGATTAGTCCAGCATCGTTTGTGCTCAAAACGATTTAAAAAGCTATTGACAATTATATAAGAACGGGAATCCTAGAGAGACTTCCTCACCACCTGCATCAGCATGTCTACCAGGCAGAAGGATCTAAGGAGACTGCACTGGTACAACTGATGGAGGATATCCCAGGTGATCCAGACAACCAAGAAACCGTAGTACCGTAGTATACGCATTTTTGGATATAGAAGGAGCTTTTGACAATCCTCATCATAAGTCTATCATTATACTTGGGGCCTAGCAGACTGAGTTTGAAAGATACGTGCTAACAGTAAATCATTTCATACCAAGTAGCAGGCTATTTTTTGTGAAATGATATTATTTTCTTCGACGTTCAATTACAGATAAATAGTACAGTAACTGTTGTATTTATTCCTGAATGTTCTGTATTTTCATTCGAATTAATTTGAAGAATGATCTTGAGTGTGAAGCGCATATCTTTAATCATACCTTTTTGAAAACAACTTATTATACATGATTTTAAAATGTTACCAAATACAGGGTGTTACTCTAAAAATTGCCGATGATGACATCGCATCGAAGTGAACATTGGAATTACGTAAACTATTAAATATAAGTAGAAAGGGAAAACGAAGTAGAATTTAATTCTCAGTACGTAAGTCCTATTCATGTCACGGAAGGAAGTGAGTAGTATCAATAATTTAAATTGAATTCATCTCAAGAATAATAAAATACGTAAATAAAAACAAAGTACACAATTGTTGTAAAAAGGAACTTAATTGTGAGAAGTGTTAGGGAAATACTGCAAAACTGCAGTGAACAGTATGTTATGGAAGGAAGTGACAGAAGAAACAAATTAATATTAAAATGTCGCGTAGAATATTCAACAAACAGTTCAAATATAATCCGTGAACAAATCTACGAAAAATTGGAAGACAATTCAAAAACAATTTCGAAAAGTAGTATAGTAAACATTTGTAACCTCGAGAATGAGTAACAACAATCAATGATCTACCTAAATTCTCCAATAATATAATATTATCTTTGCCACCCAGAGGGAAAGGAATTTTCATGGAATTTATTTTTCTTCGAAGGGGGAGGTATGAAGCGCTTTTGGAATAATTGAGAGAAATTTAGTTATATTCGATAAATTGAGTAAGTTTTACTGTGAGTAAACGACTATGAACTCCTTGAATAAACAAGGTCAGCAATGTCATTATATGTTTATTAAATATAAGTTAAAAAGAAAGGTTAAGGTAATTTCTAAGGGTGTGAATTTAAAAGCATGCGTATAACCATTGTATAAAAATTTAGACAATGATATAACCAAGGTAAGAAAGGTTGAGAAAAATAATTGATATTATTTTTCTATAGTCAAGTCGTAATGGCATTGCTCAAGTTACTTAAGATATATGTAATTGTAAACCATAGTATTAATTATTCCCTTGTAAATATCTAATAAGATGAGTATAATTATTCCAAGTGAACTTAAAAATAGACCCCCTTCCAAGAAATCAGATAATCAAGGGTGAATAGCCAACACTTTATCTATTGCACCCTAAAAATATTATGGGGTATTCATGCATATATTACATATATATATATTTCCAATATCTGGAGACCTGTTGACATGAGAAATATGAAATTTGAAAGCTACAAACAGTTGACACTAATATTCATATTTATTATGAAATGACTAGTACGTTTTCCCCTCAATTCCAGTCCCATGGCTCCAACATTTTTTAATGGGACAATCGGTATATAATTACACTTTTAGGTCGTTCTTTCAAAAAAAAAAACAACGATTATATTGTGCAGTAATGATAATATGGGCTTTTAGAAGAACATCTTTAGAGTCTCAAATAATATTACCTTTCTAAATAAATTATATAATTAAATATATACTTAAAAACATAGGCAATTAAAACGTACATTGATGTAAATGTTGTAATTGATTTTTAAATTGAATAAACCTTGTTTAAATATTTTTTGTTCTTGCAGCTATAGGATCGTGTACGACTATCATACTAAATTTAGCATAATTGAATTTGCTTTCGAAACATTAATGGAAAAATGTAATATTATATCAGTTGTCTCATTTGAAACAATTTTGATAGGGTCACGTGACCGGAAATTGGGGAAGAACTGAAGACTTTTTATAATGGATAATAAGCATCAGTTGCAAATGTTTATAGTTATCAAATTTCGTAGAACACCCTGCATTAGTGCTTAGCCGAAGACAAGAAAGCTTCCGTCCTCGCCTATCGCTTGTTTGACCACTAGAAACTATCTTGGATTTAAAAAAAATAAACTCTCATCTTTAGCTACGGTATTTGGAATTTTTAGAATTTGGTTAATTTTTATTGAACCGGCTCGTTTCATTTTTGTATTCAATGGGAATACTTCACATTGAATCAAGATATCGCTAAGACTAATAATTGAATATATTTATTTTTGTTAATGTGACCCTGGAGATTAATAAAAGGTGAATTAAAATTGTATGTACAGAAAATTTAGTGCAAAAAAGGGTGAGATGAATAAAGTGCTTGTGTGCAATAAAAGACCAATAAATTATAGAAATAAACGTGTTCTTCAATTCACCACTGCTGGTATATTGTAGACAACCTAACATAAAGATTCTAATATGCTTCCAATTTTCACAATTTCGGAAAGCGATGGAAAAACGTTTGTTTCTTCTAGAAAAAAGATGAAAACTATATATTGAAACATATTTAATGATAATCTGTTGGTAAGTCACATTCGAAAAATTTCGTTATATATTAACAAAGTTTTTTATTAGTTTTATAACATCCATTTTTTTCGGATTGTTCTAAATTTTTAGTGTATAAGTATTCTTTTGGCTAATAAGAAACATAATCACGTAAGAAAATACTTTGAAATATTTGAGCATTTCTTATGCTCTGATTCTCATAATCGAAAACTGGGTTTTCAGGTTTTCAGTTTGAAAAAAAGTTACAGTTGGATTTTTCATTGTAGGAGTACTAGAAATGAGTAAAGCAAATTAGTGTTCCCCTCACTGTCTTCCTTTTTAATTCTCAAATAACGTTATTGGTTAATTATTGTTAAGCAATATTGTGTTTTATACAGAATTACCTGCAAGGCATAATAAGATAGTTCTCAAGTGGAGGACTTCATACAGTATAGCTCGAAATAAACAGTACTGAAACTGAAACATAGGTGTCTCTATCTGCGCGCTATCATACCCAAGTTAACTACAAGTTAACTAGTATAATCCTGACAAGGACAGTGTCCTGCATCTTGTATTAAAAATATCTTCCTTCCAAAGAATCCCGAAGGAGCTGGGTGCATTTTCGCATGTGATTCGGGTACATCAACAATTACATCCTCGGGATTATCGCAGTAGAGTGAAATATTGCGCCAGAATTCTTGCGTAATAGTATGAAAATCCTGAATTTTTGGAAAATGTATGGTTTTCAGACGAAGCACATTTTCATTTGTCGGGCCATGTGAATCGTCGTACAAATCAATTTCTGGGCTTTGCCAGACCAGATGAAGTTTAAGAAGTTCCTTTACATAGTGCAAAAGTGAGTGTCTGATGGTGTGCAGTTTCGGGACACGGAATCATTGGTCCGTACTTTATCGAAGAGAATGGTAGGCAAGTCACACTTAATCAACAGAGGTACATACCAATTTTAACACGCATTATCACTGATCTACGCCAATACAGTCGTGCACGTAATTTGGCATTGGAGACCAATTTTTCCAGCAGAACTGGGCAGCATGCCATATTGCTGCAGCAGTTCGTCAATTTCTTCAGGAACACTGACTCCCCTTATTCTTCACATTATCCAGACCTCACATCTCCAGACGCATACATTTGGGAAATGGCTTAAACTTCCGTTTTTAAACGGCCACCACAAACCATCGGTTAATTAACGGATGCCGTTAGAGCCTTCTTCGCGGACCTGAGACAACCCTTATTCCATAACATGACGAGTAACTTGGAACATCGGTATGAAGTCAGTCTTGAGCGAGGAGGAGCAGATTTAGAACATGTGATAAAGTGTCAATAATATGTATTTCTTGAAATAATAAAATAATTACAAGTTCTGTAATGTTTATTTCGGGCTATACTGTATGTTGATCAGTTCGTTGAGTACTGGGGATCTCAGAAATATATTCCAACGACTTTTTACTAGACAATAAACTCCTTGATTTCATGAATATGTGCCTCATCCTTGATATTGAGTAGTACATTTATTGAGCCTATTAAGTTGGCAACGCTTGTAAGTATGCTAATGCTAACTTGGGCTCAAGCACTCACGTATTTGCTGCTGCAAATGAGGTATAATAATTTCTCCCCACGTAGATTTTATTTGTTTACTCTGCTATTAAGATCTTTCAGCAGAAAATGTTGATGAACTGAGTTTTCTCAATTTTTTGTAGCTGCAATTCTAGATCATCCCGAAGTTTATTACGCTACCCTGGTACCATAATGGCTTATTGAATGTTAGACATGATAATAATTTCTTGTTTGTGGTAGTCCATATCAATATTGGATTTTGAAAAATACCTGGTAGATTGCATATACTCTTTGATTCTGGATACAGATATTCCTATTACACTTTTATGTCTCTTGCATCATTTAGTAGCGTTCCCGTTTAACTCTAAAATCTTGATTCAGTTTCCATTGCTTTTGCTGCTACATGATGAAGTTTTTACAAAATCATTGATGATTCTTGAAAAACGGTCTACGCAAAACCTCAATGATTTTGTTTCCGACAATTTGATTCAGTCCTCTTGTAATTCCTTCACTTGAATTAGAAAAGGAGTGATATTGAAATCCATCGCTGCCATCGGACTTTGCATACCCAGGCACCCTAGGAAGTTTTTACATTATAGTTAAGGTTGGTCCGATTATATTATTTCGTTGTGCATATTGAAAATATTTGACCTCGACGGCATTTCCATGCTTCACGGAAAGGATTATTGATAAGAGATGGTAGTAGTACAAAAGGGTTTAAAGCAAACGGAAGTAATTCCTCATGGAAAACACAAATGTTAACACTGAATATTGGAACATTATAAAACTTTGTAATCCTAGCTTTCTTTATAAATCACCACCACACGGTTCATATAACGTTGAAAAAAGATTTAATTTGTAAAAAATGGAGATTTGGTACATTTGTGTTAAATACCTTGACTTGATTGAAAAGTAACGGGCCCGAGAGTGTTTTACTTTTGTTTTGATTGGCATATGTTTTGAAGAATGGAGCTTAGCACCCACACTGCATGTGGTTCAAGAGAGTCTTAACGTTAAATCATGTACTTAAGCTTTTCCATTCAAAACTTTTCTGCATTTTGCTCTTATAGTGGTATCTGTAATAGATACCAAGATCACTGCTGCCTGATTTCACCAACCATTTCCTAAAGCTATGTACTACCTGAATCGGACTTAGGCATTAATAAATGCAATTTACGTTTCACCAGTTTCATCGTTTCACTAGTCTTGGTCTTGCTTATTCGGTCTTGGGCTTGGTCTTGCTTATTTAGTCTTGGTCTTGTTCACTTCACCAGTTACTTTTTTTTACTTTTAAAAATCATCATGGTTATAAATTATTAATAATTTACAATTATATATCAACTAGGAAAATTCATTAGTTTAAATAATATTAAATATACATCAGTGTATAATTATTTTTTTGTGCTTTGAGTCTTGCGTATTTAGTCTTGGTCTCGTATATTCAGTCCTGGTATTGGTCTTGTTCTTGCTCATCTAGTCTTGGTCTTGCTAGTCTAACCTGCAAGATCAAGACCAATTTTGCTCATCACCCGTGGTGAAACGTGAATTGCATTTAGGAATTCCTAAATTTGACTTAGGTATAACATAAAATTAGGAAATTGTTGGTGAAATCGGTAATGTATGTAATTTTCAATTGTGTTATATTATTATATATTTCCTGACATACCCACTTTGCGCAATAATCGAAAATTTGCTGTAAATGGGCACACATTTGAGATCATACTGGTTTTCATTTTACCAGTATGACAGATAAATTTCCAGATTATTGTTTAATTAATTCATAATTTATTTGTTGAAAATTCAACTAGATGATTGTTTGGAAGAATATATGACAATTTTAAATCTAAATTGTTATACTGACGCCAAAAGATTAAACTTAGATTATATGTACTTCCTATGGTTGGATTTAATAGAAAATGTGAAAATTCGAGAGCATTTTTGTTTAGTGGCCTAAATTTGGAACACATATTCAAGCAGAGATAGTTTCCGTACATTCTAAGTAATTAAGAACATTTTCACGAAAATATTCGAATGTAGGCAAGCATTATATATTCAAAAAGAACGGAAAATTTTACTCGTGAGTGGTTATAGCCTCCTTGAAGTTGGAGCTCCACTTCCAGTCGTACTATAAGCATATAACAAAGAAAATACACTTCATCAATGTTTTCGCATATTTCCTTATATAAAATCGACTAGCAGTAAAACCACACATCTCTTGCACATTTCTCTGTAAACATATTTATTCAATCTTAGAACTCTGTTTCTGATGAAATGTAATTGCTGGAGCAGGCATTAATTCATGCCTTGCATACTTTTCAATATGACCTATTGTAAATATTTAACTACAACGTTATCAAATTGAATGTATAATGAAACTTGATAAATTTTGGTTATTATTGGTTGCTCAGCTAGAATAACTTGAAAAAAATACAGGTCTCTTCCATTGCTTTGCTAGTGTGTCAATCTCTCGTGACGGAAACCATAGCCACAATTTGATCTTCAAAATCTCGTACAAATAGGGAAGCAATAGAAATTGGGAAACGTCATAATTGTTTAAACAAAAGAGATGATAGCCAACTATTACCAACAACAAGGAAGCCTTCAGCTACCTTATAAACATTTGTCTCCAATCAACATCTCCCTTACCGTTTTCCCACCATCGTCTCCCTCCATTTATATTCCCATAAATACGCAAGATACTCGCTCATTTAGAGGGGCAAATGAGCATTTTTTAGTAGTGGTAAAAATGAAAATGAAGATATTACGGAACTTTGCAAGGGAGAAGAAATTAAAACAATGGAACATTGAAAAGCTAGAGGAAGAGACCATGAAACAAACATATATACAAGGATTAAGAGAAAACCTAGTGGAAGGAGCAGACCAAAACATCGAGCAAAAATGGGAATGCATAAAAAATAGTATTGCAAGAACAGCAGATGAAATATTAGGAACAAAAGAGAAAAAACAAAGAAAAGATTGGTACGATGAAGAATGTGAGAAGAAAAAAGAGAAAAAAGATCAAGCACGGGCGAAATGGCTTATTACAGGAAGAGAGGTAGAATTGGCAGAATACAAGGAAAAAAAGAAAGAGTCTGACAAATGTTGCAAAACAAAAAAATCAGAGTGGGTAAAGAAAATGATGTTGGATAAAGAGCAGGACAGCAAAGATAACAAAAGATTATTTAACCTTATAAAAAAACAAAGTAAAAAGAAGACAGAAACGGCTAGAATAAATAAAAAGGAATGGGAAACGTACTATAAAAGACAGTTGAAGGAGGATAGGGTTACAGAAGCAAACTATGAGGCATTAGAAGAGGAAGAAGAAGAAGAAACCCCACCAACATACGCAGAATACGAAGAAATAATATTGAATCTCAAACAGAAGACACCAGGATCAGATGGAATAGTTAACGAGTTAGTGAAGAAAGGAGGAAAGGAGCTAAACAAACAAATATTTGAACTAATAACCAAAATATGGAATGAAGAACAAATGCCAACAGAATGGAATCTAGGATTGACAAAACCTATCTTTAAAAAGGGAGACCAAACAAAGTGCCAAAACTACCGAGGAATAACCCTACTTAATACGGCATATAAGATACTAACGTCGCTAATAAGACAGAAAATAACTAAATACTCGGAAAAGAAACTAGGAGATTACCAATATGGGTTCCGAGGTGGGAAATCGACAATAGATGCCGTTCATGTAATGACACAAACGATAGAAAAATGTTACGAGTATGGAATAAATTTGCATATATTGTTTGTGGATTTTAAGCAAGCATTCGATAGTGTTAAGAGATATAAACTATTAGAGGAAATGCATAAAATGGGAATACCGAAAAAACTTATTAGGCTAACAAAAATGTCATTTAACAATTCGAAAACCAAAGTAATAACAGATGAGGGATACACAGAAGAAATTGCTATTGAAAAAGGTGTAAGACCACTATCAAGATGCACTATCAACCACGCTGTTCAATATAGCGTTAGACGGAGCGATTAAAGCGATAGCTCGGGGAACTATAATTTCTCAGAATATGACACAAATAATAGGATATGCAGACGACCTCGCATTAATTGCAAGAAGTAGAAACAGCCTGGATAAGATGCTATGCGATTTGGCTGGAGAAGCGAAAAGTAGAGGCTTGGAAATAAATGAAGAAAAAACTAAATACATGATAGTCAGCAGGGAAACAACGGAGAATATAAACGAAATAAGAATACAGAATTACAAATTTAGAAAAGAAGAAAATTTTAAATATTTAGGTGTGACGATAAACGAGAAAAATGATAGAAAAGCAGAGATAGCAGAAAGAGTAAAAGCGGGAAATAAGGCGTACTGGAAGTACAATAAATTGATGAATGACAGACATTTAAGTAAAAACACCAAATTGAAATTGTACAAAGCTGCTATAAGACCAACAATGACATATGCCGCAGAGACTATGTGTTTGACAAGTAAAACCGAATAAAACTTAAGGATAGCTGAGAGAAAAATATTAAGGAACATTTTTGGCCCAGTGAAAACAGAAGAGGGGGAATTCAGAAAAATGATAAATCATGAAATTAGAGAACAGATGAAAGGAGAAGATAATGTGGACGAGCCTTAATAGTTCAGCCGATGTTAGCTAACAGTTGAAGATAACAGATAAATCATGAAATTAGAGAACAGATGAAAGGAGAAGATATCGTGAGGTTCATAAAAGCTCAAAGGTTAAAATGGTATGGACATGTAACTCGAAGGGAGCCATTAACAATAATAAGAAGAATAACAAACTGGACACCACAACTAAGCAGACCAAAAGGAAGATCGAAGATAAGATGGGAAGATCAAATTAGAGAAGATATACGAAAAATGAATATAAACAAATGGAAAATAGATATAAAGGACAGGAAAAAATGGAAGAAGATAACAGAAGAAGCAAAAACTCATAGTAATTTATAAAGGAAAATAAATAAGGAGAAAACAGCGGAGTGATTCACCGCAAAAAAATGGATCTGATGAGCTTAATTCAGCGGCCACCATTCCGACAGGAATGATAGCCTATATATATAAATACGCAATTATCTCTAAAAAGCAGACACATTGCGACTTTAAAGATAACTGATATGGTATGACTTGTGGAGTAGACAGATTGGGATAACCAAATCGTACTGAATCCTATCCTTTTTAAATATTTCCTTGATCGTAATAATGACACCAAAGCATGAGTCAAAAAGTTGAGGAAATGATTTCTCTGTCTGCGGTTTATCCTTGAAATTTACATTCAACGCATGAAAAGTTTTCCTTTAAATATAAATAACAATAGCGAAGGATTGTTTCAATTCCCAAATTTGAACAAAAACCAAAACAGACATCAAAACACTGGGTTCTTGTATGATGAATTGGTATGGCAATTCCTGGAAAAACTAGCTAAGCAAGAGCATAAACGTCACCCACTTTGGGTTCCAGGACATACTACCATGAAGTGGACCGGATCACTTTACGTGGTTCGCACTTCGCACGGAAACAAAAAGGATATTAGGGGCAAAAGTATTGCACGAAAAAAATAGCATGTCGTAACATGTGTTTAAAAATCACCCTCCACGACAACAATCTGTGAGGCGGCAAATAGGTGGAGTATTTATGAAATTGCTTTTTTTAATGCATATTTGTATTAATTGTGGAAATTTTACTTATTACACGACAGCATATTTACAGAGACATGTGGAAAATGCGTAGTTTCGTCACCAATCCAAAATGTATAGGTTGTTCGTTGTATCGATGGTAGCATATGATTTAAAATCAATTTAATTAATTCATATACTCATCGCTACTATGTTTATGGAAATAACATCAAGAAGTTATAGTTACATATTTTAAAGTCCAGCTTTGACTCGGAATAATATGAGAAATGATCAAATGGTAACATTTTCAAGAACCCAAACAAAAAATAAACAAGCTTTCAGCTAAACGTACATTACCAAATATTTTTGGTGAAGAAAGTGTTATAATATCACACAACAAATTTCATAATTTTAATTAAAAACTTGCTTATAGAAAAGACGCTCTACCCACAACAGTAACGAACATTTTCCGTAACTATTATATCCATACTAAATGGTAGCACAAAACAGTTTGAAAAAAACTTTCTTTAATATCACTAAAACATTGTTTCGCTTTGCAACGACGATTGTAGATCTTTCTTGAACAGAATTATGTATTACTTTCAAATTGAGGAAGGGAACGTGATGAATGAAACAAGATGCTTTCTACAGCCAGGGATACGCCTAAGCTAGGTGATTACATTTGTGAAAATTTGTCAGTATATTCAAAATTATTCATAATTCAATGGATTTATGTATAAAAATGTCCTGTCCAATTATTTCATTATTATTAAAATTTATTTTGAAATACATGGTGATTGATCAGTATGTAAAGCTCATTAGGTTTATTATCATAGAAGATACCGAAAAAAGTTATGTATGAAAATTAAAGTAAAGTAATAATAACCTATTGAGGTGAAATTTTTTATTGATTATCAAAATTTGCAGACAGAATGATCTTGCAAATATTTGTTAAATCAAGTACATTTTTTTCTAAGTAATTTTAAATGTTAATAGAACAGGACGTTCCCGGTATAGATTTGTCGAATTGATAACTTTCCCGTTCGTTCACTCCATTTGAAAGAACGTGCTAACTGGCAGACCGTTCCGTTCTCATTGGCTTCCTTTGAAGCAGATCGCGTGTCTACATCGAATCGGCTTTGCCATGCCAATTGGTAAACAGCGGCATAATGTGGACGAGCCTTAATAGTTCAGCCGATGTTAGCTAACAGTTGAAGGTTTACTATCAATAATATTTATGGAAAATGAGAAACAACGCGCAAAAACATCGTTTCGACTAAATATAAGTACTCAAATCTCAAAAACTAATAACTTTAGGTATGAGAAATGGTTGATAAAAATATAAGTATGATAATCGGTTTCTTCAACAATGGTATAAACTACAGCGATAAATAAATTATTGATAAAATAATGTAGGTACTTGAGTTTTGACTCACCATGTATTTGATTTAATAAATATTTGCAAAATCTTCCGTAGTTGTGAATTTTGATAATAATAAAAAATTCTTATTACAGCATTTTCTTTTTCTCCTATCCAACTATACAGAGACCTGCACGATTTTCATACGATTTTCACGGACAATTGGTTATAACTTTTAAAATACCCCGTATAACAGATTACAGCCTTATATTTTTGGGGTAGTGAAGCAGATTTCAGTTTCAAAGTAAAATATACAGTGTTTCATTTGAAAAAACGTAACTTTGATCTGCCACCCTGTAAAATTTTAAGTAATTTTAAAGCTGCTAAAATTTTCATAATTAGCTTTTTTTTCATATATTTCATAATAACAGACTTACTAAAGCTTCATTACAGTAATTACAGCATATATACAGAATGCCCCAATGAAATGACATCGAAGTTATATTTTTTTCTTATCATACCCTGTATTTTATTCAAGTTTCTGAAAGTCTGAGAAAAATAAGCAAATTTTTATATCATATTTCAATATGCAAAGTCTTCTGAGTTATGTCGAATTATCATAAAATGTGAAGCTTTGAAGTAAAGTCAATATCTATTAATTATAATAAATTTGCTTCCACGTTTCAATAGTTGGGTTTTTGTTGAATGTATTTCATGATTGGGTATTGAACTTTTCCTTAGAGGCTGTTACAGTTTTTTTATAAGATCATTTAATATGAAATATGGGGCCTACTTTGAATGGACTATTATCATGTATTTCAATAATTCATAATGTTAACAAAATGTTCTCTTGCAAATGGTGTCCTATATCTAAATGCTATAGTTTCTAGCAAATTTAATGGAAAACCGATCTTAAATCATTTTTAATTTTCTGGCCCTAAATGTTTGAATCAATTGTCTTGGCATTGGTAGTTATTGATAAATATGAACATTTGCAGTTGCTTATGTACAATTTTTCTCTATTAAGAAGTAATTTAGTACATAAAAACAAAAGCACATTTTCAATAAATGAAATACATAAATATTACAAGGAGAAAAACAAATCACTAGACGCTTAAAGTGAGAAAGTACTGTAATAGATGCTCAAAATACTTTATATTTTGTGCAATACAAGTTATTTCAGTTATCTAGCTAACTGGCCAATTATATGAACCTTCTCTATATTGTGTAGATATTGTATAGTTCCATGAAATTTAAAAATTGTATATATCTATGAAATTATAATTTGTAAAAAAAATACATTATTTGTGAAAATTGTCAGTTTGAAAGATGGATTAATTAATTTGAAATAAATTTTTAAAAATAGCTATCAGGGGTAAAGATGAAAAATTGAAGGTGGGTAGTGATGGTAATGATTATTCGGGGAGATGGATTTTGAGAGAGCTAGAGCAAAGCTGGCCATTACCGGAGCAATGTCATCCACACCAACGGCAGCTATGGAAGCCCTCCTGCAACTAACTCCTCTCCACACTCAGTTGGAGAAGGAAGCTAGGAAAGCAGCTCATAGAATGCTATCAGTGAAAAGGCAAGTAAATGGAGAGATTCTGAGGGATCACTCGGGAATGCTGAGATAAATACAAAATACCACATTCTTGGGATGCCCTCGGATCTCTCTGTCACAAAACTTCACGTGGACAAGCCCTTTAGGGTCCTCATTCCCACGAGAGACCAATGGAATAACGAAGAAATCTCCTTCCCAGAAACGGACTATGTGATTTATACTGACGGATCCAAAACCGGAAACGGGGCTGGAGCAGGAAACCCAAAGTTGAAATCACAGCCAACCTGGGTAGGTACGCTACCGTCTTTCAGGCTAAAGTATACGCCATTGAACTGGCTGCAAGAGAGCTGATGAATTAACCTGTTGTAAAAAAGAACATACACATCCTGTCAGATAGCCAGGCTGCTCTTAAAGCACTGAGCTCGAACAGGATAAAATCTAAGCTGGGTCTTAACAAATACTAGGCAAGTAGAACAGAATCATTTTGATCTGGGTGCCGGGGCATCGAGGAGGGAAGGAAAGGCCGGCACTCTGGCAAAAAAGGGATCAGAGTCTCTATTTATCGGACCTGAACCATTTTTAGGCATTGCGGAAAGCACTGCTAGATCAGCCATAGCTACCTGGGCGGAGAGGAGAACCTTCACGTACTGGGCAGATATACCGGGTCTCTCACTCGAAGGCGTTCATATACAACCCTTCGAGTACAATAAATAAGCAGATCCTGGACACATTCTGTCGGGACTGCTTACAGGACATTGTCGACTGAATTACCACCTTAAGAAGATGAGTCTGGTTTATACCTCGGATTGTCGGTTCTATAATTTGGAGGACAAAACTGCGGAACACATATTATGCTCATGCCCAGCTTTGGGCAGGGTAAGGTATAACACATTCGGCTTTAGTACCTTAGAGCAGAACGACTTCAAAAAAGTATCACCAAATACAACCATGGACTTCGTCAGAAGCCCAGCATTGAACTAATTGTCTTGCTAGTTATTTTGTTAATATAAAGTGTTTTATGAACAAAGCTTCACTAAAGGTATTGAATAGACTTCTTTCTCTCAGAAAATGTTGTCTCTGTTACGACTTCTTCATTTTCTTCTAAATTTTCTAGCACTTGATATTGCAGTATTCTATACATATTTTTTCAACGTTCTACCAAATAATTACTAATATTTTCTCAATGATTTGTGGTTGTACTTTCCAATATGTACTTATAGTTATCAAAAAATGTCATTATAAGAGGTTCATAAACAATAGGTATACATAACCTAGAATGAAAGAAAATATTCACATAGAAAGAAGAATGTTTTCAACATTTTGGATCGATAAAATACATGGTGGTGTTATTAAAATGAATATTGAATGATTTAATAATTAAACTGTAATTCTGAAATGTTTAAAAGTCAATCATTGAATACATTTAACGATTACCCTAACAAAACGTGAATTTGTTAGAATTAATTGGATTAGTACAATTATTGACTTTTCTTTGAAGCTAGTTTAGCTTGGAACATTTTGTACTCAGGTTTGGGAAATCCTTATACAGCTTATATTCCACATACGATCAACACATTTGATAAAATGCAGCAGGGTGTCTGATAAGAAATAATATAACTTTAATATGTCCAGCTTTATTGGCACTTCTTGTTTATTTCAAAATAACTGTGAAATGTAGCCTCCATAGATAAACAAACTTGTGTAGAATGAGCTGTTTTTTGTATTAAAAATTGACAGCCAGGAAATCCTATACAGACTGTTCCACGACGAGCTTACACTATCTATATAGTGGAAACTACTGACACGATTTCTATGAAAATTGGTATAGATGGAGAACAACTTATAGCGAATGTATGGAAAATATTGTATTGTACATGTCACTTCCGGTTATACCGGAAGTGAAGGATAACTTAGTTATTTTAAATGTAACACCCTGTATATTATTAACTTTTTGGATTGTACATTGAATTTTAATGTAACTTTGTGTATAATACTCTGTTTGATATTTATACTTATAATGAAAAATTGACAGGTGCAGACCTTCATATTGAAAATTTTGTGTAAACATCAACAATACCAAATAAAAAACATCTTGTCTGGTTGATTAGTAGGACGATCAAGATAATTGGTTACATGTCGATCACTTCTTTTTTGTATACAGAGTTGTTAAAGAGATTACTTCTTTTTTGTATACAGAGTTGTTAAAGAAATGATCAAAGTTGAAGTTCAAAAATAAAAAAAATCTCCAATTTTTCAAAGGAAACAAACATATTTTTATTATTTTACTGCTTGATAACCATAAAGATACTACAGATAGAGGCAACAAGCCATCGGCCGCTGTGTAAGTGGGAATGTTCGTCTGAACTCCGGTGAGAGAGCAAGAGACAGAGGATCATATGTTTTTCTGTCTTTGTCTGTGTCTATAATATGCGCGCCATATAAGAAAGACAGCCTGAACTTCTGACTTTCTATCTCTATCGTACATGCTGATGGGTTCCGAGCTGGCTTGTTGCCTCTATCTGTTGAGATATTATGTTGATAACACCAAGGCGACTTGTTACATTCTAACCCTCTTGCCTAAAATACGCACACCAATGTGCTACACATGGATGCCATCGGCAAATATGTACTCATTCGAAGCGTTAGTAGGCAGTCTTTCGAAGTAACGTCCGTATAGTGTACAGTGAAACACTTGTTGTTTCCGCAGTATGTATTTTTCAATGAAAACGGGTAGAAAACCAGGTATTTATTAACTGTATCTATTGTTTATAGACACTAGTGAATGCAAAAATATCTCCGTATTTTGTTCATAGGCACTAAATTAGTAAAAAACAATATCCTAGCCTCAAAGTTGGATTATACAGAGACATTACCAGTGGCATATCATTTTATTTTTAATTTTTTTTCAGGGGTGACTTTATAATAAGGTAAATATTGTCAGTAAACGAAAATCAGGCAGCAGGAAATACTGTGATTTTGATGAAGAGACAGTGAAGATTGCTGTGTCGCGTTAAAAAGACGAGGGTGTTGTAGTTACACAGCTAAGTAAGGAATATAATATACCCATTGCCACTTTATACAGACAGATTAAGGGAAAATGCACAAGAAATCATGGCGGTCAGCTTGAGATGTCAAAGGATGAAGAGGATATGCTTCCATGCAACTCAACCGATATCAAAAATATAGGTAGTTCAATATTATTTAGGAAGATTTGGGAAAACTGCACCCCAATTTGTAAATAGGCCAGGGGAAACTTGGTAACAAAACTTTTTATTGCGGCAAAAGGAAAAGCTGTCAAAAAGGTTCTTCCAATCAATAAATGAAAGCAGAGCGAAGGTATGCCATGAAATAATCAATCAATATTTTGATAACTTGGCAGAAAGTCTAAAAGATGTTCCACCGTCTACAGTTGTGAATTATGACGAAACTAACTTTACGGACGATCCCGGACGTGTAAAAGTAGCGTCCGTGAAACGTGTAAGAGAGCAGAGAATATAATGTATTCCTCGAAAGCCGCAACCTCAGTTATGATCTCCTGTGCAGCCTCAAGATCCTATATAGTTTATAAAGCCGACCATAACTGGTCCATGTGGACGAAGAATGCTAGATTCAATCGTTCCCATTCGGGCTGGTTCAATGGAACTATTTTTGAGGATTGGTTGATCAATATAATACTGCCATATTTCCGAACTTTAACGTCTGGCCCTAAAGTACTCATAGGTGACAACCTGGCAAGTCATATTTCCATAAATGTTATCAAAAAATGTGAATAAAACGAAATTTGTTTTATACTGCTGCCACCCAACAGCATCCATTTAACGTAACCTTTAGATGTTAGTGTCTTCCGGCCAATTAAGACTGTCTGGAGACAGACACTTCGGCAATGGAAGAACAATAATAGGGGAGTGGTGAGGAAAGATGTCTTCCCGATTGCTAAATCAAGCATTAAATCACGTTGACGCTAGTGGTAAGAAGAACATAAAATCTGGCTTTGAAGCAATCGGCATATGTCCGCTAAATAGGAAGAAGGTTCTGGATAAGTTACCGAAAACAGACGAACCTGCATTATAAGATAATATGGCGCAATCATTAAAAGAGATCTTCGAAAGTTCAAGATTTAAAACTGCAGCACCTGTTGGAAAGAAAAGACGCTGACTGTACCAGCGGGCAGAAGCATATCTAGACACGACCTTGAAATGCCACAGACGCCTTCAGGACGAAAACCTTCGCAAAATCTTAACACAAGGTCTTCATCATCTTCTTCCTCTGAAAGTGACATAAGTGAGAAAATATTAACTGTTGATCGTGATGCGGACCCTGAATCAATCTCGGATTTAGAAAATGAACGTGACATGGACAAATTTAACAAACAAAAAATGACATTAAATGAAAAGGCGTAATCTTAATATTTTGTCATTTTTTATCTTGCCATGACATTTACTGTCAAACATTAAATTTACGAAGAGCTTCGACTATAGCGTAGGCTTCTTTTTCTACAGATGAGTATTCTCGAAAAGACGCTACAGGTCTGCCACAGCGTTTTCATTGTCATTGATAGTCATAAGAACTGCTGATGCTAGGTCTGTCTTGAGAAGTTTAAATGTTTCCGAAGCTTCTTGTGTTAATGGAAACTCAGTGAAATGTGCAAAGGAATGAATTTTTTCAGAAAAATTAGATATCCATTGAGAATAGTGGGCAGATAAACCTAAAGCTCTTTGTAATGAAGGAAGACTGTTAGGTTTTGGAAGATTTAGTTCAGGATCAGGCATTATAGATTGGTTTTTTATAGTACGTCCAAATATATTTATCTCGGTTTGAGAAAACCTTGATTTTTCATTATTTAGTGTCAGATTATACTTGTTGGCAACGCTAAGAAACGTTTGCAAATTTTCGTCATGTTCTTCCTTTGTTCTACCACAAACAGTAATATCATCAAGATACGCAAAAGTACCGTTAAGATTTTCGTTAGTAATAATTTAATTAATCACGCTCTGGAAACTCGCCACTGTTAAAATATATGTTATTTTATATACCACACTAAAATCTCTTATAGGAAGTAATAGATTTTTGTAAAGAAAAGGGAATAATTTTGGATTATACTGTGCCATATACTCCTCAGCATAATGGCAAGGCTGAAAGAAAAAACAGGAGTTTGGTAGAAAGAAGTAGAGCTATGCTGGCAGATGCAGGTATGCCTAAAGAATATTGGGGAGAAGCGGTATTAACTGCCAACTACTTAATGAATAGGGGAATAGTGGCAAACCTTAAAGATATGACTCCAGCTGAGGTATGGTATGGGGTAAAACCAGATGTAAAAAACCTAAGAATTTTCGGGTGCATGGCTTATAGTTTAATTCCAAAACAGTTCAGGGAAAAATTTGACTCTAAAACTAAACAATGTATTATGTTGGGATACTCACCAAATGGTTATAGGCTGTGGGATATTACAGATAACAAATTAATTTTATCAAGAGATGTAGAGTTTGATGAAGATAAATTTTATTACAAGAATAGGTTAATAGACATAGGTATAATTGAGGAAAATCAGGAAAACTTAGAGGAAGTTGAGATAAATCAAAAGGAGGATGAAATGCCAGAGCAGTCTGACTTGGGATGCGAAAATGAGGTTTCAGATAGTAATATAAATTTAAATAAGCGACATATAAAAATGCCATCCAGGTATAACGACTATGAATTATTCATGGCATTCGATGCAGGTGTATTTATGAATGATGTTCCTAAATGTTTTTCAGAATTAAAAGATAGAGCTGATAAAAATTACTGGATAGATGCTGTAAACAGAGAATTAGATTCAATTTTAGAAAACGAGACATGGGAAAAGGTAGATAGGCCTTCGAATATCAAAATTTTAGATACTAAATGGGTATTTACATACAAAAATTTGGAAAACAATTTAACAGATAGGTATAAGGCAAGACTTGTTGTTAGAGGGTTTATGCAAGAAAAACATATAGATTTTGACAATATATATTCACCTGTAGCTCGAATGTCAACTATTAGATTGTTATTGGTAATCGGTAATCAATATAAATACCATTTTATACAACTAGATGTTAAGACCGCATTTTTAAATGGTTCTATCAGTGAAGATGTATATATATTTGCACCTAGTGGTATAGAATGTAAGCCAGGTGAAGTGCTTAAATTAAAAAAATCTTTGTACGGTTTAAAGCAAAGTAGCAAGTGCTGGAATGATAATATTAACAATTATCTTGTAGGTATAGGGTTTATAAGATCTGAAAATGACTTCTGTTTATATTATTTCAAATGTGAAGAACCTTCGGATATAGTGTATTTACTTATTTATGTCGATGACATTATTTTGTCAGGCCCTTGTTTAAACAAGATC
Source organism: Lochmaea capreae (assembly GCA_949126875.1). Lineage (NCBI taxonomy): Eukaryota > Metazoa > Arthropoda > Insecta > Coleoptera > Chrysomelidae > Lochmaea > Lochmaea capreae. The sequence goes on from OX421396.1 coordinate 11,541,086, forward strand.
AATAAAATCAAAGAAATTTTAATGTCAAAATTTAAAATGAAAGATAAAGGTCATTTAAGTAATTTTCTTGGTCTTGAAATTTACTACGAAAGGGGAACAGGTATTTTAAAAATTTCTCAAACGAAATATATTGATAATCTCCTAAAGAAATTTAATGCTGAAGACTGTAAGACGTCTCCTATTCCGATTGAGCCAAAACTTAGAATTGACAAAGTTAAAAATGAATCAACAAATAAACCATTCAGAGAATTAATTGGATGTTTAATGTTTTTAATGTTGGGTACTAGACCCGACATATGCTTTGCAATAAATTACTTTAGTAGATACCAGGACAAGGCAACTGAGCAAACTTGGAATTATCTAAAAAGAATATTAAACTACTTAAAAGGAACTAGAAATGTGGGCCTGGAGTATAAGAGAGATTTATGCAATAGTAATTTGGTATGTTGATGCTGATTGGGGCGGTGACCTCATCGATAGGAAATCTGTTTCTGGGTTTTTGGTTAAACTTTTTGGTAACACAATTGTTTGGGTAACGCGTAAACAAAACTGCGTCTTTCTTCTACTGAAGCAGAATTGGTTGCTCTATGTAGTGCAGTGTCAGAAAGTTTATGGGTTCTAAAGTTGTTAAAGGATTTTTCTTTGAATATAAATGATATTATTTTGTATGAAGACAATCAAGGTTGTATTGCGATAGCTAATAATCCAGCTAATAATCGCCGGGTGAAACATTTAGAATTAAAATATAATTTTGTGTGTGAATACATTAATAAAAAAAATATTAAAATTGCATTATGTTTCCTCAAGCAATCAAGAGGCTGATATCCTGACCAAGGGATTGCCTACTACTTTGTTTAAACATTTTAAGGGATGTATAGGTTTAAGAGATTTTAGCGAGGGGAGCTGTTAAAATATATGTTATTTTATATACCACACTAAAATCTCTTATTGAGTATGCAATCGGTACAGTAGCCACAATATTACAAATTTAGATTGGTAACATTGTCGACTGTCAACCGATAGAGTTGAGATGATCTTTTGTACTCGATATGCCATGCTTCATGGAATTGTATAGTATTAGTTATTTAGTATAGTTTATAGTTCTACAATAAAACATAATTATGATAAAGGTGATGTGCTTTATTGATTAAAAACAACAGCCACACCATTAGTAACACCAAAAGGAATTCTACGAAATTAATATAATCTTCCACGAGCTTCAAAAGCAGTGTAAGGTTTATCAGACTGTTTGATCGGTATTTGATAGAAGAGACTCTTCAGATCGATCGTACTATAAATATGAAACTTAGATATACATTGTATTATGTCATCCACACGAGGTAACGGGAAGGCATCAAACATAGTAAACTTATGAATGGTTTGGGAATAGTCTACAACCATTCTCTTTTCATGATTTTCGCTAGACGTTGGGCTCTCCAAGGTGATTCACTTTCTTCAATAATGCCTTCTCTAAGCAATTTTTGAACCTCTACATGAATAAACTTCAAATCGTTCCTTCGCGACCTTACATCAATTGGATGACAATCAAATGACAAATTATCAAAAAGACTAGCTTCGCATGTGTTGTTTTAAAATGTCGTGCCCTATAATTACATCAGAGCATAATGTTCTAAAATCAGTATTTTGAAGTCGTAATATGTATATTCAAATATGCCTTAAAATTGTAGTCAGATTGTAAGGATATAATGGTTTTACAATATGCCAAGTCATTTTCAAAAAACCTTGGCGTTTTATAAAAAGCACCCAAGAATGTACCTACAGGTATTGTTTTTTACGTTTATTGTTTTAGAGTTTCTTTTTTATGTTTCCAAATAAGTTCTAAAATACTCAATTTGTGGTTTTTGGGGTAGGCAGGTCAAAAGGTAGCTGTCAAAAATACATCTGATAATTATTGATGTAAGTGGATGGTGAATTTTTAAGTCCGAAAAACATGGTAAGTGGTACAGAGACAAAAAAGCACAACCTGAACAATCATAACTCTAGTTACTCTGTGCATCAAACTGTACTCCGTAAGAGGTCGCTTTTGGCAGCACCCTTTAATTTCAATTTATTAGCACCTTTTTTATCTTTCTTCCTAGATAACATAATTCTTGCTAATGTTAAGAGTATATTACTAGTAAATAGTTACGAAGACGATGTATGTTTATAACTTCAGTAATATAATATTGAAAGAATTTATTTTAGAACATGGCCATTTTTTTTTACAAAAATAGCATGCTGTCTCTTAACTTTATCGGTTCATGGAGATTTTTAGCCTATTACCTATCTGAAATACTAGAGGAAAAAAAATATCTGAGGGAAAAATCACTTACTTTCCAAATTTGAAGGTAATTTTTAAATACTTTTTATTTCTGTTTGAACAATGTCATATATTGAGCAAATATCTAGCAAGGCTTAACCAACTTGGAAAAATATAATGCACGTAGCGCTTCGACTCTTAAGCACAAAAATATCATTTGATATATTCAAAGTTCTACTTTTTCATCTCTATCTCACACCAACTAGTATCAACCCAAGAAAATTTTTGTATTTGGTATGTGGGATGTTCACAAAATATTTTTAAACAATTTTCTATTCCTGTCAATTTGTCACTAAAAAAATTATATCTTGAAAAGTATACATTCCAGGTATGGTTTTTCTAAACATTGTAATATGAGCATTTGATATACTGGGTATTTTATTCAAAACGACAAAGTTTCAGTTCACTCATATAACCGAAACTGCCGCGTTTGTCAAAATATTTCCCATAAGTTTGCCATAACCTGTAGTCCATATATACCAATTCCATGTTTTTTCAATTATTAATATACGGTGCGGATATTAAGTATTACCCCCCTCCCCCTAGTAAACTCCATTATTTGAGACAAATATGAATAATCCCCGAACCCGTTAATTTTTATTTTAATCGAGGTGTTTTATAACATACAGAAAATTGTCACCCCTTTCACCCTACACTTGACAGCCAGCCCCTCAGATTTCTTGGATTTTTTGAATAGCAAAGGGGGTCGTGCGATACTTCGTTGGAAAAGGTTTGAATCTAAATCGTAATCATCCATTTGTTAATAACGATTTAGTGGTTTAAGATTCTCAGTTTGCGATATAACACTACAAAAGTAGTTCCCTGGTTTTGCTTTAACTCGAGACACTCGATAACAAAAATTTTTCAATTTTTTTCTTGAACGCTTTACCGACTTATTCTTCCCGAATAATAATTAATAATTTGTCCAGTCCCTCTAATTTTGAAGATATTAATGTAATACATTATTTTTTTGATGGTTCTCATTAATTAATGGCTTAATCCAAAATTTAAATTTTTAAGTTATTTTTTTCGAAACATACGAACTCTCTTGATGTTTAAAAAATCTGACGGGGTAGTTGTCAAGTGTAAGGGGTGACGATTTTTTGTATGTTATAAAACCCATCGATTGCGATAAAAATTGGAAGGATCCAGGATTTTGTCTTAAATAACGGGAGTTTCATAGGGTAGGGGGTAAGACTTCATATCCGCACCGTCTAAATATAGTTTAATGTATGTATGTTTAATGTATCAATCCAAAATTAATCTAATATGCCGTATGGAATTATTATGTTTTAGAATTTAGTTTGTGGTAGTAGATTGCATTGCCAGTTTGCTAATCATTAATAACGTGAGTGTTTACCCCCTTCTCTTTTTCATGGAATAATAAACATTTAAACTGACATAATATATCTATGTGGAACTTATGGAAGCTACAATCACTGTGGCCGATGATGGTCAACATAGTTAAAAACAAGCAAAAGGTTGATGACAATTCTATGTGGTTCACCTTTTTCTTTGAGTTTCAGGACACTTTTATAATCTATATAAAGAAAACTTCATTTTTGCTATTAAAAATAATTTTCACAAATATGCTCCCAAAGAGACTGGTTGGGAATAGCGAAGGTAACATTGGAAATGCTTGTAAGTTTTTTAAAATATTTAATCAATTGATCTTTAATATTAGTGCATAGTTATATTTTTAGAATGCCAGGAAGAGAATCAATTTATATAAAAGTCTATTATTATTGAATTTTATTTATGATATTGCTTTTTTCGCCTTGCCTTCATAACTTACTAATTTTAATTTTTCCAGGATTATTATGTTGATGACATAAACTCTGATAGTAAAATGTTTTTTATATAATCATTTCAACGTTCCCGTAGTGTCCAGCTATAGTTATCAAGAATAATCAAATGTCTAAAAAATGTCCGACACAAACTTGCTAACTATAATAGAGAATGCTACCGAAACGTTGAATTGACAGTTTTAAAGAATATTGTGGTCTGATTTCCCAAAAATAATAATGAATTTACCACAAACAATATACAGAAGATAATAATGGTGGTAGTAAAGATAATACTTTTTCAAGGGATGAGCGGGTTGTAATACATTTTGCCTATAATCAAAAAGTGAAATGTAAGAGCAGACTTCTGCAGCACCCTCATGCTTGGTCTACCGCAGGTCTTCTTGTAAGATCTTACCCCCACTATTTTTAATAATGGAGATAGAAGAAATAAGCAAAACCCAGTGCAGAATAGATGCTTCGGTTGAGCTTGGTCGGAGCTGTTGAGATGATCACTCAACATCCACTGAAGCTCAGTCCCACTATTCGTTGATGCGTCGATTTGATGCTTAGTGTGTATAATATAGTGCGTCTATGCAATTCGTGATCCGAAGGAAAGAAAAATGATGCGCTCATTGGATGGCGAACCAAGGAATCGTGAACTATCGGTAATTCATCGTGCCGGTGCGCGGTGTGCCGATACGACAAAAATGTTTTTGTACAGAAAATGTAGTTACTACCAGAGTTATAGACAACAATAACCGGCTCATAAAAACAAATAGAAACCATGAAATAAACAGTAGCAAATAAAACTTGAAGTAGGTATATATGACACATTAGAAGAAGCATTATAATAACGATAAGCTTGTAGGAGATAATCGAATAAATATAACGGAGACAGAATACCTGAATACAACAAATACCTATCATTAGAACAATATAAGCAATAGATGAACTTCAGCAAAATTATAATAAATAGATACATATTGGACAAGAAAGGAGACCATGCTCACTAATTTTTTTCAAGTGCAGGGACAGGTAGGGACAAAAATTTTCAATAATTCAATAGTTTCTGAATACGGTAGTGAAAATATAAAGAAGTATTGTGGTTTAATTTTCCAAGAAAAATAACAAAAAGAATTACCTAAGCCACGTTTCAGCAAGAATTTTAAACAAAACATTATTTCAATCAATAAGATCACACCCACTCCAGTTGATGACTCATAGACACGAATACGAACATATCAAATCACACAAATAAGAATAAACCACGTCCCAGAGCATCAAATCATACAAGAAACTCCAACCTAAACAGAATTGATTGAAATAAAATAGGGAATAGAATTTTTTCATAAAATATGGAGGGCAATGTACTTCCACCTAGAATCAACTTCTACTATCAAATAAAAATAAGATGTGCTTTCCACTACTATGGGAAAAATACTGCAATGCATTAAAGGATACAGACAAAAACACTCATTTCTAGTACCAGCACTTCTCACACAAGGCATAGCAAATATACAACTGAATAACAGAGACAAGCAAATATATATCAACTATGAACCAATCCATATACAGACATATCGTGAAGGATAGAAGATCATCCTTATGAAGACATCATATTTTTAGAGGAACGGAAGAATATCTAACTAAGCAATTGTCCGCTATGATACTTGGCCGAATAGATCCGTAACATAGAGCTAATCACCTGAGGAACAATAATATAATAACCAAAATCAAACGATTGTCGAATGTACACCAAAAAAATACAAACCAAATTTCCAGTGAAGATGAGCTTACGAATTAGTGATCCTCTGTCTGGTAGCATGTTTTAATACCATAGTTTGTGAGAAGTGTAGTTTAATGCCTGTCGAGGCACATTTTATTACGATACGTTTAAAGATGGTTTGAATGATTCGTCCATTAGTACCCATTGCTCATTTTCTTATCGTCTCAAGGAACCCTGGTAAATTGAGATGTTAATTGTAACCCATTCTATGGTCAACTTTTCAATTTCATGAGATTTAAGACAATCACCGATTCTCTAGTTACTGTCAGACAGGCACATTAGGCACCTACTTGAAGGATAACAACGAAGTCAATAACGTTCGTTCAAAATACCTGGATTACCAAACCCTATAATATATCTATATTGATGAAGGGTGAATACAATAACTACGAATGATTTCAATCACAGAATACACATTCAAATTTCCAATGAGATCGTATGGGAAACAACCGTGAATAAAATGGACTTAAGACACTTCTTTTTTATCCTTTCCCACCCAATTTTATTATGAAAACTAATGCTTGCCTTGCTTAGAATAACTTTTAATATTCAATTTTATTGAGCTGTATAGAATGTTAATAGAACGAGTCGTAAAATTAAGAATTCACAATTCTTTCAAGCGGTTAAATTCAGATTTGCAGGTATCAAGATAAAAGAAATGGAATAAATGAGAAAATAAGACGAAAAGCGTAAACCTGGGAAAAAATTAACGTTATTTATAAGTTAGCGCAACAGTTTTATACATAAATATTTTGAATATTCATGTCATATTCGTTGAATAATTTAAGATTTATCTATGGGTAAAAATTATGGTGAGGGGTATGACCTGTCAAAAAAAGTTTTTAATCAAAATTTAAAGTAAGATATACAATCGGTTTACAAAAACTGGATGAGATCTAAAACCAACATCATGATCATTGTGATTCAAGTGTTTGGGAAATGGTTCGAAAAATTTGAAAAAAAAGATTAAGTAAGCTATGACATTTTTCAATCATCACATGTTAAGCTAGTCAATATTATTCGAATGTAGCAAACAATATCACTTTTATATAAATTGATTCTGATAAGCATAGCATGCGGGTTGGTATTATAAAATATACTTCTTTGCAACATTCGATTACCTTGCTGTGCGTCGATGATGGTGTTATTGGAGGTGTTTCGGTAGGTGTAGGAGAAAGACCGTCGCTGGAATTGGTGGCAGGAAGCCTTTGCTCTTGCACACTAGCTAACCTAAAACGATAATTTCCTATTACTCCGATGACAGTTAAATAGTATAATTACATTACGAGTACCGGAAGAGACATTTTCCACACGAGCTGTAAAATATTGTAGTACGAGGCTAGCAATCTCACTAGTGTGAAAAAGAACTTCACAATAAGTGATGTACACTATTTTTCCTATGACCTATGATAATTTGAAGAATTTATTTTACCTAAATTATTATAAGAAATGACGATACCATATACCTATAGGGTGTTTCCAAAGTATTCTTAAATATTGTGAGCGATTCGTCATTCGATTTTTAGACGAAAAGTTCTTATGAACACATAATAAGTTTGCTCGTTAATGAGATACACGGTATTAACTTTTTTGTTATAAACGAGCTCTGACTGTAAGTGAAATATATTTTGAGTATAATTTTTCCTTAGTGACGCTACTGGTTCCGAAACCTGACGAGAAAGATCATGTTTATCTCAGAGGGTTTTAGAAATTTGACAATTACTGTGCCAAACCTGAAATCCACCGCAGAAGCAAACAATAAATTTTCATTATTTTGATTTTCTAATTTTACCATGTTCTGAAACGTTTACTAATAGGTCGATTCTGTGTTTTTCGTAATAGCTTACGAATCTGTAGCTAACGAAAGTTCTGTAAATGGGATTTTACAGAATCTGTAACTTTGCGATTCTGTGATGTTGTCTGTAACTCACTGAATTATAGATATACATTTGAATTACTGTACGTCAAATTTCGATACTTCTAACCTATAACTTTAACCAAATAACCAGAGACAACCTCAAACTGTACAAAAATATTCCATTTCCAACGACAGAAGTCAATACACACGTAAATATTTACCAAATCTGTAACTATTTTAAAGATTCCTGTAAGATACAGTTGTACGCAGAATAGCAATTCCCCTGTAAAGTTACAGATTATCTTACAGACGTGCACAGAATAGACCCATAAATGGCATCATCGTTCACTAGAAACTGATACTTTTGGAAGACCAAGGAATATTGGCACGGTTAAATCCCTCCTTTATGGTTAATGTTCAAATAAGGTGTTCAACTAAAAATAAATTCCTGTTAATGATAGACGGATCATTAATTCTGAGGGAAAAAATTACGTCGCACCGTATTTTATTAAGTTTGATAGGGTTGTTTTGTTTTTATCTCATTTGAAAAAATGTTGACGTCACTAGTGTAAGTTGAAGCTAGTCACATATTTTGACATGGAACAAAATCATCATGAGAGAGGGTAGTTCACCAAATTGAAGAAGAAAAGAAGAAGTTTAGATTGAAATGATAGTGAGTTGGTTTAAAGTTTTGATTAGCTGAGGCTCAAGCTTTATGATTTTAATTAATAAAATGCTTCATATTCAAATTGAACAAGGTAAACAACAGAGTGATAGATGTCAGATCGCCTACAACAATATTTCAGTTCATTTTGAGAGCTCCCTGTATATCAAATAAATTGATTAAAACGTTGGTATTGCTATTATAACAAGTGTCCAGTGTGTTGGTTTGAATTCCCTAGAAATTTCAACTTCTTTATTATGAAAATAATAAAAGTACAAATATGGATTCAATTTTTGTTCTTCAAATTTAAATGGAAATATTATCCAATGCTATTCAAAAGTCCCCTCCCCCCCTCGTATCTTTTGAACGGCTACACTTACATTAATAAAATTTGGAGTGTGAAAATAAAGTGTTGTAAACTTTTCTACGAATGGTAACAGGTGACGTAATAGTAATAGATGACGACACAGTGCCACTCTGGCCTCAATTTTAAATAGGACCTAATGGCAAGTGATATCTCGTTTGAAAGGCATTGACATTGGCTACATAGCCATATTAATTTTGTTTGGGTTTAAACTAATTTTGACGGATAAATTGAATAAATACCAACATTATTGAAATTATTTTTTTAAATTCAATTAATCAAATATCAACAATGGATTCTTATAGTGTTCGAAATGTGCTCCGTCTACTACCTGATAGTAATACATCCTATTAGTAAACTCTTGTCGTACTCGTTCGAATGTGTCAGCTGAAATTGCATTGCATTCTTCAATAATTCTTTCTTTTGAAAACGCCAATGCTATCTGGTGCCGTAGTATAAACCTTGGATTTCAAGTACCCCCACAGAAAAAAATCTAATGGTGTCAGATCTGGTGACCGAGGTAGCCATTCTATAGGACCTCGCCGGCCGATCCATCTACCTCGATATTCTTCATCCACGTAACGTCTTACTGCACCATAATAATGTGCAGGAGCACCATCTTGTTGAAATGTTATTTCCAGATGACCGAATTCATCTGGATTATCTTCCAGAATTTCAAGAATTAACGGCTCAATTGCATTTTGTAACATCTCCAGATACACTTCACCGCTTAAATTTGAATTTAGGAAAACAGAACCAACTATATGGTTTCCCAAAATACCTGCCCAAACATTGACTAATTTTATTTGTCATACATTCACATAATTCGAGTCTTTTGACGAAACCCTAAATCGTCCACGCCGACCCTGTCTTTGCGCATGTTAATATAGTGTAAATAAAAATTCTCGTCTGTGGCCCGTACAGGTGGTGCCGACCTCGGGCGCCATCGAGTATCTCCGGTGGCGCTCGGCTTTCATGCGAAGCGCGCACGGTTCTAACACCCCGTGTCGCTCTCTGAAAAGAACATCTCCTCGCTTTCCATACACTTTTTTAAATATATTTTTTAAATATATTCCTAACCTGAACCACCCTACCCTACCCTACCCTACCCTACCCTACCCTACCCTACCCTAATCCGAATCGAAAATTATAATAATTTTCAATAATAACCCAACTAAACCTACCCCTACCAAACCACCTTCGTATTTCTAGTCGATTTTTGTAGAATGAATTATAATAATTTTCAATAATAACCCAACCAAACCTACCCCTACCAAACCTTCTTCGTATTTTTAGTCAATTTTTGAAAAAAACAAAAAATAAAAATATCTCGACTCGAACCTGGTACCTCTGTGTTAGGAGCCCAGCACGCTTACGCTGAGCTAATCTCTGCACACATCAATGATGTCGTATAGGAGGTTAAAAGCTTTATGGACGCATGAAAGCCGAGCGCCACCGGAGATACTCGATGGCGCCCAAAGTCGGCACCACCTGTACGGGCCACAGACGAGAATTTTTATTTACACTATATTAACATGCGCAAAGACAGGATCGGCGTGGACGATTTAGGGTTTCTTGTCTTTTGTCGGGGTCGTCATCCGAAAGGTGGTGCACCATTTTCAACTTGTATGGATGAAATTTATTTTTAGCCAACACTCTCTGTACTGTACTTTTACTTACTTCACAGATAGACGCAACTTTAGTTGAAGAGGAAGTAGGGTTTACTACCATTTCAGCAACTATATCAATTTTTTTATCATCACTAAATGTTGGTCGACCAGATCGTTTGGCATCTTGAACAGTACCTGTTGCTTCAAACTTGTGAAGAAGCTCCCTCAAATAAGTTCTCGAGATAGGGCGATCTGGGTATCTCTCATTAAATGAACGCTTCATGGAGATTCTTTCCAGATTCACCAACTATTAAGATAGCTGATACTTTGTCGGCTTGAGTACGTACCATTTGCCTATGCAAACTTTTAAACGTCTCGTTAAACAATAATAAAATTAAATATTTAAGCTATTTAGAAAAACTTTGCAAAGCAACAAATACTATTAAATTAAAAACGTCAATTTTTTTGACAACTAACTAGATGCGAACTGAAAAATCTTCAATATTTAAATGTGAAATAATAATTTTGGTATTTATTTAATTTATCCGTCAAAATTAGTTTAAACCCAAACAAAATTAGTATGGCTATGTAGCCAATGTCAATGCCTTTCAAACGAGATATCACTTGCCATAAGGTCCTATTTAAAATTATTGGCCAGAGTCGCACTGTGTCGTCATCTATTACTATCACGTCACCTGTTACCATTCGTAGAGAAGTTTACAACACTTTATTTTCACACTCCAAATTTTATTAATGTAAGTGTAGCCGTTCAAAAGATACGAGGTGGGAGGGGACTTTTGAATAGCACTGTATATGGTCATCACTTTGACAGGAATAACGCATGGATTAGTGAATCTAATTAAGTAGGTATATCCATTACGCATTTAGCAGCTTTTTGACAATCGAAAACTACTTTTCGTAAGGATAGCAGCTTTCCACACGAGTGCGATTACAGTATAATACAAATACATATTATTATAGTCCTAATTAATCTACTTTCCTTCACTGTCGTAGGAAGACACCATTTACCTCAAACATTATTTCCTATGGATTAAGCAGAAAAAATCTGGACTTATCCAAAACTCCAGTCTCTTGGTTATTTATACTAACGACTTACTTTTCCTAAAACAGTTTATGTATATAGTTTTCCTACCTTTTCAATGTTACAAGAGTACCAGTGAGCTTCTTACACCTTCGAAGGGCGCTTTCTAATCGTTCAGGTTCTTCTTTTAAAAAGGTTTCCTCTCTCATAGCTTTTTCCATTTCTGTCGTTAGAAAAACTTTCATGCTATCTTGCAAGCCAGGAAATCTGTAATTTGAGATATAAGCCGTAAATTTTGATTAATTTTTTAGATATGTCTTAAAATTGATTAATTTCGTCGAAATCGCATCAAAAGTTGAAGTTTTATACACTTGAAATATTGATAATATGAACAAATTATCATATAGTTTATAGACAACTGATATTGCAATGATGTATTGGGTTCTTAATAATAAATTCATGCAACAAGAAACCCTCGTAGCAGGTCAAAACATGCAAATTCAAAAATATTAAGAACTACCTGTAATTTGGCAATCTTATAATTCACGAAAAGTATTAATTTGATTGAAACTACATAGTCCTTTTTAATATTTTGCATGCTACTTATTAGATTATGTCGAAATTATCACTCATATGTTTCCGAGAAGACTTAGTTTGCGAAAATCGGTTAAGTAGAACCGCAGCTGTAGATGTTTTATTTAAAGTTCCCACTTTTCCCCATCCCTTATATAAGTAGTGTGGTTAGACACTCACATCAACCTCAAGATCGGGTCAAGCCACTGATCACTCTTCGCACCTTTGAATGAACTACTTAAGCTAGTTCAATAGCAGATTGTAGACATCAACCAAGACGATATTATAACTTTTTGATTTTATTATAACAATATAACAAAACTCGTATTAACAGGTATATAAAAGAACATGAAAATAATTATACAACATGAAACGAAGGACCACCGGCTTCAAATTCCGGAAATGTTTATGGTTGAAATTATATGTTTGACAGTTTTGTCATTCACTGAGAAATTGTATAAATTATTTATGTTTGGATTTGGATTTACTAACTCATAGCATGATAAGTAGAGATTTGAAACCTACCTATTCAATTAAAAACTGCTGGGTCAGTCTTTTTTAGACATTTTTCACTTGATTGAAAATCCGTATAGCCAAAGAATACACAACAAGAAAAAGGGAAGCCCGGCGAAAGTCCTTTGATAATGAATAGACAAAAATGAATACCCTTCAACGTGACAGCTAACTCTGGCATACATTGAGAATCATAATAAATGCTTCAGCTTTACTGGAATCACTCTGAGAAAAAGTATTTTAGCATAAAGTGGTGTTTTATCAAAAAATGTATTATATAGGTATTATTCCATCAGTAGCTATTTTTGCACTTTTCGTTGACAAATATACACGTAAAATAAATAAATTAAATAATAATTTCAATCTACAAGCAAACTTTAATCTAATTTGGACCTGTAAACGTAAAGACCATTAGAAAGAGCCTACATGTAATCATATGACATATGACGACTAATTTAAAAAAAGGCTTCCGCAGATTCGTTTTTTTTCCCAAGTTTCGCTTCTTGTCTGTTGGAGTATTCTTTGGTATATCGTAAATATGACTATCTGTGAAATGAAATTGAACAAGTAGATAGACTTAAGCGCTTAAACTAAAAATATTAAATACAGGCTGGATTTTTTGAAGAATGGTATGATTGTTTTTGTTATGCTCCTTAATATAAGGTTAATTTTGTGAAATTTGTCGTTCAAAATTTTTTTCTCAGTTGTGCCTTCTCTACATAAACAAAATTTCTAGGTTTTTATCAATGCCACTTTTGTTATAATTTTTTCTCTTCCGCTGTTGGACTATTAATGGTTTCTGATTTACGGTCTAGAGTCATTCTTACTGGGACACAAACAGAAAGAAATGTTAGCCGTCTTTTCGTATAGTTTTATTAATGACTTGCGGGCTCTATTTGTGTAGTATTACTCTAAGGTATTAATCACGGAAATGTAGAGTTCCCGTTCCCGTGTGTTCGGTGAAATAGTTCAGATTTGTATGTTTGAACTATAAAAATTTAATGATACTTATGTGACCCAATAAGATGGAAGTGAAGCAAATTGGTTAGAAAAAACAATAAAAAATGTGAGGTTCAGAGCTTAACATTGAATAGTCCTATCTATCCGCATATAAGTCATCTATGAACTGGACAATCTGAGCGTATTAGGTATTATCACAGTGATAGGTCTGATGAGAGCAGTAGGTATAACCGAAGTTCCTGGTCTGCAGATCGGATGAATGCCAGGAACAGCAGATAGTACATAGAAATGTAAAGTGTGCAATTGCCAATGCCCTGCAGGAGAATAGCAGCACTCAATTGGGCATCTCAAGAATAATGTAGATCAGTGTTGATTAAATTTTTAATAAAGACTTAACACTTTCAAATTTTAACACTAACACTTCACACTGTCTGACACTAATTCAGAGAAAGAAAACTATGGTGCTTCGTCATCCATAAATAACAAATTTTATCACGCCAAATTGGTTAATCCGCGGAAAAAAACCAACTTGTCGCTAAAAAAATATTACAATTTTGCTTTTTTCTAATAAACTATACAACGAACTATCCGTTGTCTTTATTTAAACTACTATCACATTCAACTAATTCTATACTTTCAAATGCATGCATGAATACATTTCTTAACAATTTTACACTTTCTTGAATTATTAAATGATTACAATCTAAAACATGTTCAGCAACACTTGACTTTCTCTGTGCGACCATGTTTTAAATGAGTTACATGCTCTTTAGAAAGATCTTTTACAGGCTTCTTAGTAATCTGCCCAACATATTTCATACAACAATCAGTCCAACTAATTTCACTTCACTCTTTTCCAAATCCAATATTTTATCCCTAGGGTTATCTAACAGCTGTTTGGAAGTACTGTTTGATTTGAAAACTGCATTTAATCCCAATTTATACATTTTGTTAATTTTTTTTTCAATAAACGAAATATGTTGGTGTGTAATAATTCCTTTTAAAAAGCATGTAGCTCATTGAAAATATGAAAAAATGGTTAAGATTGTAATCATTTAGATAGTGTGAAATTGCTTAGAAATGTATTCAGCAATAGGAAGTTGGATGCATTTTGAAATATACATTTTTCATCCGGTAATTTAACGTCTAGTCTATTCCTGCAGCTGATGCTAATCTCCGACGCTGGGAGCACTCCACCCCCAACCGGAAAATTTCATCGAATCCACTGATGCTCCAACAAGTGGAAAGAGGTCTTTATCGAATGGAATCGGGACCACGGTTTAACGTCTCAACCGAAAGACAGCATATCTGCATTGTACCTCTTGTTCACTGGTATAATGCCTGCGAGCTATGATATGTTACTCACCCTATTGGTCAAAAGGATACCCTAGTAGTCTGAAGTGCTTCGCTGCAGGCTGTAAGACGGTGTTTTAGTCGCCCGTCCAAGTACGCAATTATCACATCAGATGCGATCAACTATAGTGATGGGTCAACGCCCCTATCTCATTTTAAAGTATGGAAGTAGTTAAATGTAATCATAGTTTGAGTGAAGACAAAGTCCATTATCTTATAGTCGGTTGTATGGTTTATTAGGAAAAAGCAATTGTAATTTTTTTGTGTCAGGACGGTTTGTTCCCGCGGATTAACCAGTTTGGCGCTTTAAAATTTGGTATATATGGATGACCATAGTGTTAGCAAACCTTCAGTGTCTGAGCAGATAACTTGGATATTCGACCGTGCGGAAAAATAGTGTAAAATGGTAATGTAGTGGTATCGTAAACAGTGTTCAGTATCATGTATCGCCAACGGTTCTAAAAGTTCCAATTTAACTTTCAAATTTACACTGACGCATTAGAGTGTAATCCAAATATTACAGTTAATACAGGAGCAAATATTGTGTCTTCCATCAACAATAATTAATAGTTAATAGTCTTATAACTACTGAAACATTGAGACTAGGAGGATAATTTTTTTAGATTCTAGATTATTCCAGTTGAAAGGTATACAAGAATTTTGCGAATAGCAAGAGCGTGAGGAGAGGTATATAGAAAAAGAGTCCTAGAAAATTTCAAACAGTTACGATTTGAGGCAGTTGTAGATCAGCAAGAGTTTTGTAGAAAAAAGTATAATCTCGAGTAGTAGTCCATGTGCTAGAATTTGAATACATCCAATGAGAGTGGATCGGTAAAGACGACTGATATCAAGGTTTCAAATTCAGAGTTATTTGACGTATTTACATTCCCGAAGGAACAGTGATAGAACGAAAGAATCGAAGAAGGTGCTAGATTTGGATGTGAGTAATGTAAGTGTGAGTGAAGAATGATCTATTTAAATCATGCGATGAATATTCTGATATATTCACTTCAAGAGATATTTAAACGCATAATAAATTTTAGGAGCAAATGTTATTTGTGAAAAATTACAGTCCTCTATACAGGTTTGACAAATAGTTATGTCCCGTCATTCTGTGAGTGAAAAAGGGAAAGCTATAGGGCAACAGCGGGACATTGTCGTTTCACTCTCTCCAGGCGGTAAGTGGGAAAGAAAGAAGGGATGTACTGGTGAAATGATCATTGAAATTATGAATGTGTTAATTTTAACTTAGTAGCCGTCAATCTGCGTAATTGCGATTGAAGATACTGATACTGATATTATTTGATATTAATCCATTGAACAATAGATAGGTATCTTCAGTTCAGTTGGAACTGGTCTATTGTCAAAAGCAACTATGAGTAAATTAGAAATTTATTCACCAGGATGACCACCGAAGTATCATTCTATTTTTTGTACTTTCTCTTGAAGCGGACGGTACATAATTTTGTTCTCAAACATTAATTATTATATTTTTTATACACGCCACAACGTGGTGAAGTAGAATGACTCTCCAGTTCAGTTTTGAACTCTTGTGTTCTGTCGGTTGGTCAGTTGTCGATTGAAGAGCAGTGCGCTGCTTGCTTAGATATATTTATTGGTAAAATTCAACCAGATAGGTACTCACTGTAAAATTTACTTGATTTGTGTTTTAACTTGTTAGAATTGTGTTATTTCTGTGTTCTTAGCTCTGATAAAAGTTACTAATATTTCCTTATTTGTATTATTAATTATTGCGTGAATACTATTACACCGTTCTCAATACGCCCCTGTTTCATCCTATCCACTTGCCTATATCATTTAATATGCACGTGATTTTATTTACGTGCGGTTTTTTTGGGATCAAACAGACTTTAATAAATCTCAAACGCAATTGTTAATTATTGGAAAAGAGCTTACGATTCTATATATGGGATATAAATATTTGCCGATCTTGTATATATAAACAATGTAATATTTTTTGCCATTCAATCATTAATTAGGATTTATTTAACTATTTTCTTATGTAAAGAGTCTACTCAATTGAACAAAATATCATGTAATTTTATGTGACATACTCTTTCTTGAAAGACTTCTCAAAAAAATTATTCTGCAAAATGACGAACATTTTATGACAAAAAATTGCTACTATCCAATTTATGTGCCCCAACGAACATTAGATAACATTGATAAGAAAGCGGGATTTTGTTAACTCATTAGATTTGGAGTTAGATGGTGAAAATCTTCAAAAATCGTGGCGTAATGAATCTCTTGGGCTGCTAAACAATACTTTCCTTCTTATTTTTGGTGTTAATATGATTGGTTGTTCGGTATGGTAGACGAAAAAATATATTACACAATAATTCAAATAACTTCCTCAGCTTTTGGTATTTATTTTTGTATGTAACTCGTCAAAACTTTCTCACTTTTATCCACAAATTTTCGAGCGTTTAGAAATTGGTTGCATATACCAGATAGTGCTGGACACGTATCATCTATACTGGGCTTTTGGCTTGAAAACGTAAGAGGCAATATCGTAGCAGGAATCTTCCGCAGAATATCATGCAAACAAACTCTATACTATATTACTTATAAGTGATGTACCTATTTAAACTTAATTCCTATGGTTATATAGATTCTAGTGTCTATGCCAAGACATAAATTCTAATTTGTCGTCAGTTTTCTCATTTTTCTTAGATCTAAGAAATATTTACCTTAATTTAAGATCAGCAACAGTCTTGGAACTTTTACTCAATACTAAGGCCATATTTTCCACATCAGACATATTCACTCTTGTTTTTCTATTAATAACGTTTCCTCTGAGCTCTTCTACAGTGGATTCAAGGTCACCCAAATCTGTTTCTAATCTTAACATTTCTTGTTTATATAAGTCTTCCTCTCGAGTTAATCTAACACGTTCTTGATCCATACCTACAATTAAATAACATTTGTATACCACATATTTTGTTGTATTTTTCCAAATTCTTATAATTTTCAGTGGACCAAATGTGTGAACGTTTTGAAATGCGAGAAAATGACATACAATGTAGTGCAAACACTATTATTAACTGATACATTAAATTGGTTTTAAGTTTAAACAAGCTAATCATTGGAAATTATTAAAAAAACTACGAAGCAGGCTACATATCTCAAACACTCATATCAAACAACAGAAACGCCAAGAATACATTAAAAACTTTATGGAAAACCCGACTTCGATGCAGACTCCCTAAATACTCTCAAAACAAACTCCCTTACCCACCTCTACGACTTCTTCGTACCATCGGTCACGACGAGCTACCTCCGGACTACCACTACTTCCTAGACACTAACCATCTATTAATTCGATAGACGTGAGCAAAAGTGCACCGAAAGTTCGACAAAAAGTGCAATGAAAACAGTTGAGCCGAAGCGAGAGTCCCACGACAACATAAAAACTACATCTAAAGCGGCAGACCAACATCCGAAAAGGGTAAAGCGACGATCCAAGCTAGGACGAGCAACAAAAAGAACTTTTCAGTGTGAATCACGACAGCAATTTTCAGTATATTGTTTTGGGTACTTTTCAGTATCCGAGACTTTGAAAAAATCTCAAAATATTTTTTTCCGTTCCTTTCTCACCATCCCACCAGGATGATGGAGGCAGGTTTTTCTCTGCATCTTAATTTCTGCAGTCATCGGAACTGCGATACATTGTGGAAATTAACCATGTGGTCATCCCATGGGTGTACAGCCACATCTGTCTCTACCGCGACCTTTAAATTCACTTGCTTTTAAATTTAAATCAAACACTGAAGAGGACCTAATCCTAAAACAGGGTAAAAATAATTTTTTTTCGCAAATCCAATGAATGATAATTAAGATTCAAACGTGAAATCATGCTCGAACAGAAAAAAGTAGGTATATATTTTCACAATATAGTCCAATCTTCAGTTAAATTTTTTGTATTTCATGACATTATATGTATAATAATTTTAGATGGATCTTTTTCCAATTAATCAAGTGGCCTCTCCACTTTACCATCGGAAAAGGCTTAAGAGCTCGCAATATACCAGCCCTTTTTCATTTTGTCTGCTAAATTAGTTAAATCTACTTTTGGGAAAAATATTTCATAGAAGTAAGAAGAATGTGTTGTTTTTCTACCTTATCAAATGGCATCGATACTAACAGGAAAAAAGGCTCAATTTGCTTAAAAGAATAGCTTTTTGGTTTACCGAGGGTCCTTTGAAATTAGAGCCTCATCCGTTAGAAGAAATCCGAATAATTGGAAAATAAAATTTATAATCAATATTATAAGTACCTATTGTATGGATTGTATGAAATAATAGGTAGGTACTGTTTTTGTTATTCAGCGTGTTTACGGATGGGGTATCCTATAGGTGAAAAAGGTTTAAATATTAGTTACAAGTATGCAATTGCAAAATTTCACGAAAAATATCCATTACGCGGTGTGGATTAAAAAGATTTAAAAAAAAGTTTGATGAGACAGGATCTGTTCAAGACAAAAAGAGATTGAAAAAGGCGTACGTTGAGGAGGATGTTGCAGCTAGTGCACTAGCTATGCATTCGTTAAGGGAAAATCCCAAGTTATACGAAAAAGAGCAGTGGAGGTTGGTTTTTGCAAATAGTCACTTAAGAAAATATTCAAACGAAACAAAATTCATCCATTCAAACCGAAATTTATTTATACCTTACAAGATTATGATTATGACACAAGGTTAGACTTTTGTGCGATGATTGGTGAAAAACTTATGCATGACCGATTCTTTCACAATAATATTTTGTTTTCTGATAAAGCAACGCTTACAACAAACGGAGTCATTTCTTTCCAAAATTGTCGATATTGGGCTAATAAAAACTCGAGCTACAGGATTAACTGTAATAGTCAATTTGCTGAAAAAGTTAATGATTGGTGTGCGATTTTACCGGATCGACTAATCGGACCGTATTTTCTGAAAGATACCATACAAATCAGGAGGTATGTTTGTATTTGTTGGTCTGGTCAACTTCTTAATACCTGAATTAAAAAATATTCCCTTGGAGCAAAGGCGTAAAATGTACTTTCAACATAATGGATGTTCGTCACATTCGACTTTGGTGATTCGAGGCTGGCTGGCTGGATGAATATTTTCCTGCGATGGATGGGACGTTATGGACCAATATTTTTTCCACCCTGATCCCCCGATTTACCCATTTCAGATTTTTTTATGGGGCTACTTGAAACAATAAGTTTACGCAAATAATTTAAACCATAATATTGAAAAGTTGAAACGAGCTATTATTGATGCCGTTCCCTTAACTTGACAATGTGCATTATAATACAACTGTCATTCAAAACGTATTTTTGACAATAATAGTTTGAAAATCCCGCTTAAAATGTAAACTGAATCCAGATAGACGCTTCCCTCTCTGATTTAGCCTTGACTAGACCCGTTTTGAATAATATGCCCATTTGTACAGTATGGTTTTCAAGTAATTGACATTTGACTTGTGATCCCTATAATTCAGGTGAGAATTTCATGAATTTGTTAGTTCATTTTGATAATTTTTTCACAGATAAAGTTATAAACGATTGAAAGAGATGTGAGATATGAGAGGTGTATGTTTATTTTAAAAATAAATGTATTACAAAATATCTAAATCCAATCCAAAAAATACGTGTATTCAAATTAACATCGTCAAGTGAACGGACTTTATTACCTGTGCATTTGAGTATCCATTGCCTATTTGGAGTGAATTCCGCTCTATGAATAATTCGGACGAGGCAGGGTAGTACTCAAAACATGAGTATATTTCCCAAATACTAGACATTTGCGTTACTAACGCCTGGGTGCTATATAAAAGAGAACTTGCATTGTTACAACCTAGGGATTCACCTATGCTGTTAAAAGATTTTCGAAATTCTATTGCTGAAAGCCTTCTACTAAAAAATAAGAAAAGGAGAAGACCTTTACAAGAAATTATCAACACACCTAAGAATAAAATCAAGACGATGTTCAAACCACGACCTTAGAACGCAGTACGATTTCCGATTTTCTCCACAAAAGGACGATGTAACACTCAAACACATGTACTCTGTATCAATTGTGATGTTCGTCTGTGTTTTGTTACTAAACGTACCTGTTTTTATAACTTTCATAATCAAAATAATTAAATTGGTTTTGTAATATTTTGGTAGGTAATAAAAAAATTCAGTACGGTTCTCAGCTTTTCTTTGTTTTGATGTGTTAAAATGATACTATTGAAACTGGCATTGAAAACACACATATAATTCTTCGTATAGTTGACAATGTGCATTCAGATCCACAAGTGCAAATCAAAGTCATAATATATCAAATAAAAATTGTATTGGTAAAAATGTATTAATTAACTACGCACTTAAACCAAAATAGTTCAAAATAATTTTTAGTTCTCGTATTTTCTTCTCTTGCCAAGTTAAGGGTTAACGAAATTACCCCAGAAATACTGCGAAATACTTACAAAGAATTTAGAAAGAGAATTGAGAGATGTTTTGAACCTGGGGGAGGATATATTGAATAGATGTTTTTTGTTTCTTACATTATTATTCTGTATTGGTATTTTTAATAGTGATTATAATTCTTGAATAGTTAACATTGTTGTCAAATATTCATTAAGGAATAACAATTTGAAAATTACTAATATAACTGTTGACAGTTACTTGGTAAACGTCACTAACTAGATCAATACATTATTTTCGAACTTACTGCAAACATTCATACGGTTTTCATAAAACTGGCTATAAAATGAGAAGGGTTTTGAAAAACTTGAATTTTATTTCATTTATGGAGTTTCAGAACAAGCGAAACTTTTCATCAGGAATGACATTTTTCACTAAAACTAATATTTAAACATTTTTCACCTATAGGATACCCCATCCGTGGACACGTTGTAGTTACCAGCTAGTGGATATATTATCCTGTTCATGGTATAAGACAATTTACTTAATAAAAAAATAATACATTAAGAAATACTTCCTACCTGCTTGCCATACTTGTTCCCCTCCAGCCATTAGCATAGCTCTTATTTTGATAAATGTGTCTCGAATCGTTTCCTTCACTGAATGTGCTTGAGCTTGAGACATTCTTCTCAAATTTCGTACTTCAGCCCTTAAATCCTTGGCTTTTTTTTGCAGTACTCTTAGTTGATTGTACATCTCTGGTGTTAGTTGTAGGTCCCTGTAAATCCTGCTATCATAACTTGGAGATAAAGATGACGATTTCCCTGGTGGTACCGGTTTCAGACGGTCCCGTTCTGGAATATTGAAGTGCGTAATTTTATTAAATAAGTGAGTGATCGAGGTGATGTTATATTACAAAAATGAATGATCATTTTGGAAATTAAAATTAAATTCTCACCCTGAGATGAAGTCCTTGGTAAAGTTGAAGATTTAATAGCAGGCTTTGATGGCTTAGTATCCGCTGAAGCAAGCAAAACACAAAATGTTAGTAAGCAGACAACATGCAGAAAAAAATTCTCCAATTGCCAGTCGAATATAAGCTTTCAACAAATCAATTTGTGTGAGTGAGGTATTTTGTGGTTTGGATCGTTATACAGGATGGCCAGACGGAAACGAAACCGAGCCATTAATAGGTAGGAGCTACATCAACATTAAAAAAAACGCAGAGACTCGTCGATTTTTGATCAAAGAGGGAGACTTTTTTTCCGGTATTCTAGATTTTGCTACTTTCACCTCATACCGGAGCATCACTCAAAATATTTAAATGGCATTAGGAACCGAGTGAGGTATAATTTTAAAATAAAGCTTATTACAGTTTCCTGTAATATTGTCGTATTTAATACAGTGGTTTATCAACAGATGTCGAAAGAATAATTATTTATATTCACACTTCATATTTTTGAAAACTAATATTTTGAATTACACCCCAAAAGTCAAACGGGGTTGGTATATCTACAAGATAATTTAAAACCAACCATTCTGGTTTGCAATAAAAAGGGACAACACAACTTGTAGACCAGTTTCGGCGTATTTGCGCCTCATCAGTAGAAGGTATGTGCTATCCGTCCGAGAGTCTCTAATCCCGGACTGAAGAATACACTTCAATCACAATCAATACATGTTTTCCAGTAACGGAAATGTAAAGATTGTAACAGTAGCGACATCTTCAATTCCAATCGTAAACCAAAATCCGGAAAGTCACGTGGGCTCGGAACAATAAAGCTTATTACA
The DNA here is from genome assembly GCA_949126875.1 of Lochmaea capreae. NCBI lineage: Eukaryota > Metazoa > Arthropoda > Insecta > Coleoptera > Chrysomelidae > Lochmaea > Lochmaea capreae. The sequence goes on from OX421396.1 coordinate 11,564,122, forward strand.
GTTATCTGTAATATTGTCGTATTTAATAAAGTGTTCTATCAACAGATGTCGAAAGAATAATTATTTATATTCACACTTCATATTTTTGAAAAATAATATTTTCCAAAAATAGTGACCGTTCAAATAAGGAGCAACAACTACTTCCCGTGCAATATGCACCGCCAAAGTCAAACGGGGTTGGTATATCTACAAGATATTTTAAAACCAACCATGATGAGGCGCAAATACGCCGAAACCGGTCTACAAGTTGTGCTGTCCCTTCTAATCGCAAACCAGAATGGTTGGTTTTAAAATATCTTGTAGATATACCAACCCCGTTTGACTTTGGCGTGTAATTCAATATCCGGCGGTGCATATTGCACGGGAAGTAGTTGTTGCTCCTTAGTTGAACGGTCTCTGTTTTTGAAAAATATTATTTTTTAAAAATATGAAGTGTGAATATAAATATTCATTCTTTCGACATCTATAATTTTAAAGCTTTTTCAATTCACTTCACAACAGTCTAATACTTTTTAATAAATTAAAAATGTGAATTATGTGCATACAATAATAAAGATTTTGTTACGCACGTTCTCGCACATTCTTAAGAATTTCCGGAGTGATTCGATAGCACTTCGCAACAACTCTTTGACGCAAATCTTCTAAAGAGGCTGGTTGGGTTTGAAGATTTTACTTTCGAGGTATCCACACACACAAAATCGACGGGCCATTCAATGCTACCTCTTCTCCCAATCCAGAGCCGTGGAAAATGTTGGTCTAAATACTGACGAATAATCAAAGCATAATGCGGAGGAGCGCGGTCCTGTTGAAGCAACACGTTCGCTGCTTACCTGATAAAATTGGAATCTGACCCGATGCTAGATGAGACTTTTTCGAGCACCTGGCCCCCACTATATTCACATCCAACAAAAAATACTAACTGAGAAGAGAAAACCTTTCCCAAGTACCAAAAGGGCTTTGACGACAATTTTCATGCGCACACATTTCTAATAATTCATTCTGGGTGCTGACTGACGACAATTGTCAAACCTATGTTTTGTCACAATTACCCTCGAGTAATTAATTAATAATTTTTAGAACAAAAGTTGGGGTCAATATTAATAATCTTAAAGTACTTATACATTCCAAAATCTCAAAAAACAAATAGTATCGGAGGCTTCAGAGACAGTACTCTATGTGAACAATCCGTCGTCTTCATCAGCATAATTTAAACTTGACTCTAATATTCCATCATCAGATTCCGTAACTAGCCTCTCCTAAATCCTCCTTTGTCAAAGGTTGACGATGGTTACGTTTTTGTGCCAATTTAGACCCGTACGTATGTAGACCACATCTTGTGTGCTCACGTGTATTTGAAATGCTTGTACGCAGTTCTCACGGTAGCAGAAGTTACTCATGGGGCACTGAACAAGTCGTCAATCAGCAGCGAATGTGTTAAATGATCATCCCTATACTGTTGATCATTTTCAATAATATTAGTCTAGGTAGGGTCCATCATTAGAAACGAAGCGGAGAACGCGGCTGGGTTGGCGATAGAGTGGACCAGGGCGAATGGGCTAAAAATTGCTCCGGAAAAGACAGAAATTGTCCTGATCAGGTGTCCAAGGAAAACAGGTCCATTCAGAGTGGCCATTCACGGGAAGAGAATAGAAGCAACGGATTCCTGCAAATACTTGGGGGTGGTTTTTGCTAGAAATATGAGCTTCGCTAGGCACGTGGAACATATGGTATCCAAGGCCAAAGGTAAGACAGCGCAATTGCAGAAGATCATGCCTAATGTTGGGGGTCCAGGTTATGGAAAAAGAAGGGTGCTCGGTAATGTTATACATGGGATTTTATTATACGCGGCTCCGGTCTGGAGGGAGATAATGAAAGTGAATAAGTATAAAAACATTCTAGTGTCTGCACAGAGAGGGGGTTTGCTTAGGGTAGCTGCCGCTTATAAAACCGTGTCTGCAGAGGCTGTCCAGGTCCTATCAGGGTTTCCACCGATAGATCTTCTGGTTGCTGAGAGGTGTTTTCTCTTTACGATAGGTTGGCGGGCAACAGGAGAATGGCCAGAGAAAGAACGTATAATAAATGGCAGGATAGCTGGAGTAGACTTGTTTCGAAAGCCCAATGGACCAAAAGGTTGATCCCGGATGTTAGGGCATGGGTAAAATGCAAACATCGTACGACCTCCTATTTTCTGACTCAAGTTCTTACGGGACATGGGTCGTTTGGCTCCTATACCCATAGGATCAAGAAGTCTCCTAGTGATCTATGTTCTAGGTGCGGGATTAGGGACGATCCGGGCCATGTCCTGTATGAATGTGTACGATGGGAGGAGGAGAGGACGTCTTTGGTCGATGATTTAGGGTTCCTTCCAGGTGCGGAAGAACTCGTGGACTTCATGATGGCAGAGGTAGGGAATTGGAAAAGGGTTGAGGAATTTATTGTTAGGGTAATGAGCACAAAGGAAGAGGAGGATAGGAGAGATAACGGATAGGAGATTTCCGGTCACTATTGTTTAGTAGTCGGGTGGTACATCGATGGTATGGCTTTTTCGGCTCTTTCCGGTGTACGCTTACACCCGAGGTGTATTTCGAGGAATTTCGATGAGGGTGGTTTAGTGCGGTGAAAGTCCCACACGAACTCACAGCATTGCACTGCCCGCTGGGGGGACGGCATTAGCTTCCACCCTACCTCACAGGGCAAAAAAAAAAAGGTAGGGTCCATACCATCTTCCAGTAATTGCAAGTTCAAATTACCAGATAAAAAATATGGACCCACCAGCAGGTCACCGAAAATGCCAGCCCATACATTTAATTTATGCTATCTGCCTGGGCAGCAATAATTTCTATTTAAAAGCCATTTGCCGAATCTGTTGTTGAGCAAATTACTTTTAATAATGAATGAACGCGTAAGGTATATCTTCAGTGGTTTTCTACAAGAGAGAATGCAGAAGGTGATATTATAAACTCTAGTGTAGCATGCTGTGTTAGCGGCAACGAAAGCATTGGAACTCTCAGTTGTTTGTTATGCAAAAAATGGTGCACGATACGTACAGTGTTACTACTAATAACGCCAATGGCGATTCTAGTAATGATGTTACATGTAATCTCTGTGTGAGCGAAGAAAACGTTGAAACTAATAGAAAAAAATCTTAAGATGGACAGGTAAAGGCTGCACAAGTAATGACGAAGAGGGGTAGATCTATTTTTGCCTAGCTAGAAGTAGGTAGGAATGTAACTATTGCTGCTCAAAAATTTGATAGGGGACCATTAAATAGAAAAAAGTTGGAGGTGTGAGTGTAACACTAATTGTTGTGCATGTTTCAAGGCGAAACATCTATGTAGGAAAATTCTTGGGTTTGAATCAGACCAGTAGCGGACTTATGATGATTTACAGTACCGTTCAATTTTTTCATTAAATATTCGATCTGTTACACTAGCACACTTATTGTTCATAGAATAAAGCAAAATGTTACCCTATCCGCAAAGAAATAAACGGAAATAAACCAAGGTATATAATTTTCAAAAACACAAATCAAAACTTCGCTTCGATATACGAATCCACTAATTTCACGTTCTTTGTTTATCCGTATCGTATCCATTTGTATTTTGGAAATATGATGGAAAAATTACAAAAACAATGCGAAGCAAGAAAATCAACATTTAAACCATTGACGTACTTAACGATTCATGTGTCATTCTCACTATTTTGACAAAAATGGAGAAAACTCCAATTTTAAAACCTCTTATCAAAAACTAAACAAGTGCATAATTCAAAATTTAACATGGTGTAGTTTATAAAAACTAATAGGCCGAATTTTGAAATTTTAAGAGTGTTGTGAAGATAATTGAAAGGGCTTTGAAATACCTTACTCGACCCCTAGCGTCATTCAAGTATCTTGAGGTGATACTTATCCCTGCTATGGGGTGAAAGTAGCAGTGTCAAAAATACTGGAAAAAAGTGTCGCCTTGCGTTTTTTAAAAACGTTGACGCTGCTCCTGATAATGGCTCTGTTTCGTATATGGGTTTCGTGGAAACGTAATTAACTGTATCTTTATGATTTTCATGAACATTGTTTCAGTCTTTTTGAAAATGTAATCCGCTTGAATATTTTGTGAGTAGGTGAAATGCTCGAGAAACTTCATAATACGGTTTAAGAAAAGTGTTTCACAATTATACAGATTGCGAAAGGTCTTTTCGTGCCATACGATTTACCCAAGTACGACAAGGAAAATATAAGAAAAACTGATTGAAAGAGAGAGAAGAATAATTGTGCGCAATCAGCGGATGTTCAACTTTTTCATTGCATTAAAAACACAATGCATCCGTCACAAGATATTGGTCTCTGGAAAATAAACATCTAAGCATTCCAATCCGAACACATCATCCGCAGAAGCTGAATGTTTGGACGGATATTTGGTGACCACATTCCGCCAAATATTTAGACTTATTACAAAATCATGTAATTCCTACAGTTCTCCTTATACCCGATGTTGATCTCAACAGAATTTGGTTTCAACAAGATGGTTGTCCAGTCCATTATTCAAGGATAGTAACGGAATTCTTATGGTTTACATTCCCCGACAGAATTTTTAGTACTAATGGTACAGTTAAATGGCCTCTAAGATCACCTGAACTGGCTCCATATGTTTTTTTTTTTTTTTTTTTTTTTTTTTTTTTGGGGGAATTTTTAAAAAGTAGCATTTACAAACATGCATTTGAAAGAGATAATTTAAATGAATTGAGGGTGAAAATACAGCATGTTAGTGCCAGCACTACTCCAAATAATCTTAGAGATATGAGATCAAATCTTTATTGTCTGGCACAGCAAGTTGGTTTATTTGAGCACTTAAATCATTAAAATTATGTTTACCTTTAGAACGGATTTTTATTTTAATTTTTCAAGAAGTTTATATTTTATGTTTAGAATAGGTGTACCTACTTATTTTATTTTTTTCAATTCAATTTATTAATGGAATGGATTTTTAGTTGTTTATAATTTATCATGGTTCTCTCAAGAAATAATGTTTTATTTTCAAGTTACAATTGCTAAAAATAACATCCTATTATTGTAGTTAGAAATTAATTGTCAGCTTGGTCAGAAACGATCAAGTTGACAAAAATGAGTTTTGAGATGTACAGGTGACGTAATAACGATTGTATTTTTTTTTTTTATTTTATCAACACCCTCACTCCTTCCATGATGGGAAAATACTGAATACCTACAAGCATATACAAATTAACCTACAACTAGTGAATTATCTCTGTAAAGGACACTGTTGCCGGATGAAAGTGTTTAGTTTTACCCAATAGTGCATGAGCTCGAAAAAAGTTTACGATAACGAGACAAAACTATCATTTGTACAAATTAATCTCTTTTGGAGTTCGGTGCTGGCAAGAATACGAACAGCAGTGGTTTAATTACTCTGTACAAATCTTGCTAAAATAGTGGTTTTAAAGTTAATTGAAAATTTGAAAAGTATATATTAGTGTGTGTAATAGAAGAACGACAACAACTGTAAGTTATTCATTACTATAAACTACAACAGATCAAACAAATTCAAGTTATTTTACATCGTCATTTTGTCAAATCTACAAAAAAACATTGTGATATCAGACGATTTACGAACATTAATTAGTGAAGACAGGTCCGTAGTCAGGAACATATGACTCACGTAACTTGAATTTATTTAAAATGAATGAAATAGGACCAGGGGTTTCTGCCCATAAGAGCCCCTCCAATATCCAGACTGCATCAGTTCCCTCCAACAGTTATGCAAAAGTGGCTAGTCAAGATATCCGTCCCGTATTTCCAGATAAAAAACAAGCTATCATTTTAAATGCTACAGATAATGTTAATTTCGCAGATTATATAATTGCCATCGGAAAGTTAATTGGCCCTAAAAACATAATCTTTTGCTCCAAAATTTCTAATAACAGAATTTGCGTCTACCTGTCGTCTACTGAAATTGTTAACACATTCCTGAAAAACTTTGGAGGTATAATAATCAACGACCAATTCATTTCGGCTAGACGTCTCATAACTCCTGCAGTACGTCTAATTATATCCAACGTCTGTCCATCAATCCCACATGCAATTATAGAAGATGAACTGAAACACCTAGGTCTAAGGCTATTATCTCCAATCAATTTCCTTCGTAGTAACATCCCTAACCCAGAATACGCTCATGTCCTAAGTTTCCGCCGGCAAGTTTATATTTCCCCTCTACCAACTACAACTGATATCCCAGAGTCCCTTAACCTCACATTTGATAATACCACGTACAGAATATTTCTATCGAGTGATGACTTGACCTGTTTCAAATGCAAACAACCAGGACACATAGCTACGCAGTGTACAGCCTTGACTCAAACAAGTACATCTTACCCTAATGAAACAGAATCGTCACAAGCCATTTCTACAGCAACAGCAACAATTACAATGACCCCCAATACACTCCATGAACCTGCACCTAAAACTGCAAACCAGCCTGACGAGCTCTCTATGAACATCCTCCCATCTGCACCAAAACGAACCTACGATGAAATCCAAACTCCAACTGATGATGAGTCTAGAAATGTTCCAAAAGAATTCCAGCATCAAGAAAAAATAACTAAAAAACAGGGGGCCCCAACAAAAACTCAAACGAATTTCAAACTTCCAGAAAACATCAAAAGAAGTACAACTCTTGAAGAACAAGTCCTGCCCCTAAAAGAGCATATTGAATTGAACCCATCCCTATATCCTCTTACATATGCTGAACTGAAAGACTTCTATGAAAACACCAAAGGCTCTAGGGATATCTTAAGTGTCGCACGTCAGTATACAGAAGATATAGAGGGATTGATAAATATGTTGACTAAAATATACCCTTACTTGGAACACAAAAGTATCAAAAGTAGGAACACGAAGCTGAAAAAGATATTAACCAAAAGCCTAGTTGCAATACATGATAACCTACCGCCAGATTATTCTGATACAGAGAGTGACTACTCATCTCAAGGGACATCTTCAAATAATTAATTTATTACTCTTTATTTATTTTTTTTGCTCAACAACACAATAACTATTTTAAATATAATATGAACAACACACTGATTATTCAATGGAACATGAATGGATTCAGGCCACAATTTGAAATGCTGCAAGTATTAATTAATAAGCATAAACCTTCAATAATATGTCTCCAGGAAACTAATTTCACAGAGAAACAAATAGGATCTTTGAAACACTACAAAGCTTTTCACCATATCAGAAAGAATACCAACAGAGCAAGTGGAGGGGTAAGCACTTTTGTCCATGAGTCCCTTGAATGCAAAGAAATCAAACTGGTACAAAATAACTTAGAAGCATGTACTGTAGAAATACAAAGTTTCTGCAAACTTCACATAACCAATTTCTACATACCTCCAAATAAAGACTTTTCTGTCCCCGAACTGAACTACATTATTAACCAGAGCCCCAAACCCAGATTAATTATAGGAGACTTTAACAGCCATAGCAGTTTATGGGGATGTGAATCTACAAAGCCTAAAGGAATCATCATGGAAAACTTCATTGACAATAACAATCTATTCTTACTGAACGATGGCAGTAAAACATATTTCGACCCCCGCAGTGGAAGCAGCAGTACTTTAGACCTCTCTCTATGCGACACATCTTTGAGTGCAAAACTGTCCTTCGAAACAGAGAAGCACCCCTTCGGCAGTGATCATACACCCATCCTAATAAAGAGCACACAAACCCAAAACAACATTTTCATTCCAAAATGGAAAATCACCCACGCAAACTGGGAACTTTTTACTACTTATATAGAAGAGCATATTACTGACTATAAAGAAGACTCAATTGATGGAATAGTAAAGTCATTTACAGAATTAATAATAACCGCTGCTAATATTGCAGTGGGAAAAACTAAACGAACAACAAAAGTACCTGTTCCATGGTGGAACCAAAACTGTGATGAAGCTATTAAAGCTAGTCACAATGCCTTCAATCACTACAAAAGACATAAAACAAATGAAGACCTCCTAAAATTCAGAGAACTACGTGCTAAAGCTAGATGGACAATAAAAAAAAGCAAGAAGGACTCGTGGATGAAGTATATTTCTTCTATTAATAGTTCAACACCAAGCAGCACAGTTTGGGGAAAAATACGAAGAATAAAAGGTGCCTCAAGCAACAACTACAGTATTAATCACCTAGTTCACGACAGTAATACCTATAGCCAACCTCTAGAAATTGCAAATACTCTTGCAGATATATACGAAAGAAACAGTAGTGACTTAAGCTACACTGAAGAATTTAAACGTTCCAAACAAATCAGAGAGACAGAGAATATCCAATTCCAAGTAAATCCACAACCAAGTATAAATTCTCCCATACAAATAGAAGAACTTTGTGATGCCTTGTCAAGTTGTAAAAATTCTTCACCTGGGCCAGATAATATACCATTTGCTTTTATCCATAACCTACCTAATAAGGGTAAACAATATCTCTTACACATATTTAACCAAATCTACCTAAAAAATACCTTCCCATCTGTATGGTCTAAAGCAACAATTATCCCAATACTAAAACCGCGAAGTCCAAAATCCGATCCTAATTCCTATCGACCTATAGCACTAACATGTACATTGTGTAAATTACTAGAAAAAATAATAAATAGAAGATTAATGTGGTTCTTGGAAAAATTCAACTGTCTGACAAATATACAAAGTGGTTTCAGGAAAAACCGTTCCACAACAGACAATTTAATTCAACTTGAATCATTTGTTCATGAAAGTTTTGCAAATAAACAAATATGCGTGGCAAGTTTTTTCGATATCAGTAAGGCGTATGACGTTGTTTGGAAACATGGAATCCTTGAATGGTTTGCATCAAAAGGTTTGCAAGGTAATATATTCAATTTTATCAATAATTTCTTGAAAGATAGAAATTTCAATGTTCGAGTCAACGGAACATTTTCGGAGGACCATGTCCAAATGAACGGAACACCTCAGGGATCTGTATTGAGTGTAACTTTATTCCTAGGGGCCATTAATGATATTGCTTCAACGATAGCAGCACCAGTGCATGCCAGCCTATACGCTGACGATCTTGTAATTTACATGAGAGGTAAGAGCATAAAAACAATTGAAAACAACTTGCAAGTGGCTATCTCCGAAATACTTTCAAAGCTTAAGATTTATGGATGGCAGCTATCGACACAAAAAACCAAATGCATCCTATTCTCTCGTCGGAACACAGATCTATTGCCAAATCTCACAATTAATAATCAGCAAATAACGGTGGTTAACCAAATTAAATATTTGGGAATGACATTCGATCAGAAACTCAATTGGAATTCACATTGTGAACAACTTAAGAAATCTTGTCTCTCAGGTATCAACATGTTAAAACTATTATCAAACGCCAATTGGGGAAGTGACCGTAATACTCTCCTAAATATTTATAAATATTACGTTCGATCTCATTTAGATTATGGAGCAATAGTGTATACATCGGCAAACAAAAAATCATTAACAAAACTTGATGTCATCCAACGCACAGCATTACGGTTAGCAACAGGAGCATTTTACACAAGTCCTAGAGAAAGCATTCTTGTAGAGTCAGGAGAAATGCCACTAAACCTACGCAGAGAACTACTTAGCTTACAATACTCAATAAAAGTACACTCAATTGAATCTCATCCAGCAAAAAACGTCACTTTCGCCAGCAAATTCCAATCCCTCTTCCTCACCCACTCCCGAATAACTCCGCCATTTTATGAAAGAATTAATAGAACATGCCAAAAATACAGCATCACTTATCCACCAATTTACAACTGTTCAAATGGGGCCTCGCCACCCTGGACTCTCCAAACCGTGAAATGTAATACGCAGCTCACTGAATTTAATAAGCATGTACATCCCACCAAACTAATCCTAAATAGCTTTAAACACATCCTTGCGAAGTATCAAAACTACGAAATTGTTTACACAGATGGATCAAAACTTGAACACGGGACATCGTCAGCAGTAGTAACGAACAGTAGCACCTCTGGATACAAACTTCCTGATGGCTACAGTGTATACTCAGCGGAACTATACGCTGTTTATAAGGCGACACAGTACTGCATCGATCATATTTTAACACACTTCCTCATAATCACTGACTCACTAAGCACCATCGAGAGCATCAAACAAATGTATCCAACAAATTACTTAGTGATGCGAATTAAAGAGCAAATACACCAAATTTTTAATTTAAATAAAATGATAGAAATACTCTGGGTCCCCTCACATATTGGAATCGATGGGAATGAACGTGCTGATGCAGTCGCCATACAGACATCCAGTAATAACAGCTTACCACTCGCAGAATCTTCAATTCTCACTTCAGATTTGAAAACAATCTTCAGAAGGAAAATCGGCGACCACTGGAAAGACCTTTGGGCACATTCTTCAACGAAACTAAAAGAAATCAAGAAATCCACTTCACCATGGACTAGCCTGCCGAGAACCAGAAGAACAGAAACGATACTCACACGCCTTAGAATAGGTCACACACGACTCACCCACCAACATTTACTGTCCAAAGACAATCCGCCCATATGTGACATATGTAATGTGCAAATAAGTGTATCACACATATTAGTGCAGTGCCCAAAATTTAAAGCGCAACGTGAACAAAACAGTATTAAAGGACCGTTAGAGAACATACTGAATGAAAATTGCAACATGGAAAATGTATTAGGGTTCCTCAACCAAACTAATCTCTGTTCTAAAATTTAAGCTACCTACCACATAACTGTATGTATTTTATTGTTCACTAAAACCATACAAATTGTATTGTCCCACTGCTAATAACCCTTAGTGGTTGATGCAGTTTGATATTAAAATAAAAAAAAAAAAATAATCTCTTTTGGTAGCTAGAACTAAATAAACGCCCTCGCTGACTGCGTACAATTATTCTACTCTCTCTTTCAAGCTGTTTTTCTCATATTTTCCTTGTCGTACTTGTGTAAATCGTATGACACGAAAATACCTTTCGTAATACTGAGTGTTCAGTTTAGGAATCCTCATTAGGTAGAGACAAATTAATTATATTGTATTTAAAATCGTTTCGGAGTGAATACCTATATTTTTATATTGAATATAAAAGGGTACACATTTTGGATGTTATCCCTTATACACAAACAGATTAGAGAAAGCAGCCAAAGTATTAAAAAATATTATTTCCTACTTTCATGCAAAAAACAAAACTCTGTGGAAAAACTAGTTCTGTATTGCTCTAGTGCAATAGTAGTATATTATTCAACAAGCATAATATAATGATGGCTATTATTCACGATGGTGCGTTATATGCGAATAGAGTACTATATTTTGTCCACGGCTATGAATTACCGTTAGGCCGACCTGGACAACACTCTCTTTTTGCACTTGTTGCATGAATAACTATTTTGTACATACGATAGTTTGACAAAATATTTCATTAATTTACTTAGTATAAGATACCGACTTTCAATTTCGTACCATTCAACGATTTAATCTGAAAACTTTCGTGCTTTAACATCACATATAGTTACAGGCTTAGTGATTTATTATCTCAGTCTTTATACATTCTGTCTGAAATATGTGATGAAAATAAATTTTGTTTCAGATAAAAAATGGTCCCAAACATAATGAAAATATTTGTTGTCGCCGATGTTACATGAATATAGGCAGAATATTATTACAATGTATCGTTAAGGCGCGCCAATTGCCAAAGCCAGCTACTGTGAAAACGTCTATATATTCATTCAGGTTAGTCGCCCAGTGTTCACAGAACAGGACGATCCCGGTATCGGTTTGTCAAATAGAGGAGTTCAGTCTAAGGTCAGTGTGGCCAACAAAAAGTGGTTTTTCTGACAATAATGACAGTTAATGTCTACCTTTGAAAACATAAGATTTTTGCAGGTTTTTTATCATTATGAATATCTAAATTGGTTTATTAAGACAATGAATACACCCCCGAAGCGTGGATCTTAAAATTTAAAATGACGTTTTAGCTGAATACTCAACGCATCGGTGGCCAATATTTCTAGGAACTTTTGGAAATTCACCATTTCATTTCTGTCATTATGTCACTAGTAAAACGAATGTCAATAAAAACAAATAAAACTGACATCTGACATATCTAGTGACAGAATAACTGAAATGAAATGGTGACATGGCAAAAGTTTCTGGAATTATTGGTCATTGATGCGTTTATTATTCAGCTAAAACGTTATTTTAAATTTTAAGATTTTTTATGCTTTGGGGATGTATTCATTGTTTTGATAAAGCAATATAGATGTTCGCAATGTTAAAAAATCTGCAAAAACCTTATGTTTTGAATGGTAGACATTAACTGTCATTCTTGTCAAAAAAACCACTTTTTGTTGGCTACACTGATCTTAGACTGAACTCCTCTATTAATAACTTTCCCGTTCGTCCACTTCATTTGATAGCTCGTGCTAGCTGGCAAACAAACTGAATCACAACTAAAGCCTCAAGAGGCCAGTGGTTGGCACATCCTCACTCTCTGTTCTTATTGGCTTCCTTTGAAGGAGGCCGACACTTCAGCGATTTTCATTGGCACATGGAAGGCTTATTGACACGTGCCAACGGTCGCGTCTACATCGAACCAGCTTTGTCAATTGGCCATTGATCAAATAGAAAATTTAAAAACATTTTAAACCTATCTTTTGAAAATGGTGAAAGTTGGTGCTCATGTGTCTATGATTCTTCCATGAACAATGTAAAACATAAGGCAAATGGAATTCTAATTTTCAATTAAAAACTATTGATGATGATTATAAGCCAATTATGTAAACTTATGTATATTTGTATGTATATTGAGGTAACATTCATTATTGAGACCTGAAAGATCCATTGAAAGATCTCACATACTAGTAGCTCCCACAGAACTATTTCCCGGAGAAATTTCTTTCTTTTATCCAGTAGTCTCCTAGGCGAAAATATCAATAGCCACCCAATGTTTTTGTTCGTCTCTCGCAATGTTTAAAATAAATTTTGATTATACGCATGAACACGCGGTGCCGAAACTGTTGCACTGGCGAGGCGACCGTTACTTCTGAAGCGTGAAAAGGACGCGAGGGTAGGAAAGATCTGAAATATTGTATGAATTTTCACGCGTGAGGGTACATGTCGATGTAAAATTTCCCCTTTCACAACATTTATTTGAAACTTCCTTGGGTATTGGTTATAGTTATTGAAATAATTGCGAAAAACATGAATGCCGAACTGTTTTTCCGCGATTCTCACTATTTCCTGGGCGATTTCGACTCCACGAATATGCTAATTCGATTCCTCATGCCAACATAAACTTTATAAACCTAATCGAAAAGTGTTAGTAAAAAAAATCAATTTCCTTTTTTTTTCTGTTGGACTAGAGAATAATGAAGCGAATACAACCTCGGAAACAATGAAAACGTATAATTATTAGTTATAAAAGGCTGCCAACTGATTTTTGATGGAAAACTAGTTACTACTACTACTGTGATAGCACTCAGAACCTTTTTAACACATTCGTGGACACCCACGAAAAATTAGAGCTGCCAAAAACGCATGACAATATTTAAGGAACTAGAAAAGTTACACTCTAAAATATATGTGTACTGCTAATACTGCCAAGATGGATTCTTCGTAGAAAAAACAACAAGCGATAAATGCTGTCTCAAATCAGAAGAGAATGTTTTAAACGACAACGACACCAATCGCCGTCAAAAGATAAAAGTAACTAAAACATTGTATTGAACAGTCAAGAGCAAAGAAGAGAACATAAGAAAACATGGAACTGCACATAGCGCAGGTATATTACGGCAGGTTTCGCATAAGTGCTTTGACTTGTCTTTTCTGCGATACACAGTGCTTACATCTCATAATATTATAATGGCTCTACCTTTCTGAATTGTATCTGAAAAATGCATTATCTAGTCTTGGATTGGTTCGTCTGTAATCTCCTGCAGAGATAGCTGATTTGTTCGTCTCCCTTTTCCTCCACGTACTGAGCCAGAATGTACTAGTTTTATGCCATCTTGTGATTTATTTGATATTCTAAGGTATTATTCCATAACGTCTTCAAGAAACTTGGTGAAGGTTTGTTTTTAATTCGTCTTTTACTTCTGATACTTTTCTGGGGGGCACACGTGTGCGTTATTAGAAGTATTAGCTGATTGAATATCAAAACTTTTAACTTGTTGGTATTGAAAAACCGCATTGCGAATGCCGCATTGATGCGGCAGCAATTTTTTTATTAGGACGGTTTATTCCGTTTTGTCCCTGCAGTTGGAGCGGCATAAGCCGCTTGGTCCACGAACGTGTTAATGTATGAAATGCTTGTGATTGTTCCCAGTCCATTTGTTTTCAACGTTACATGTCAGCTATTTTTCACGTAAACTTTTAGCAAAAGGTTATAATATTTATTATGGGTAACAAAGAAAAAGATATGTAGGTACTTGAATTGAAAATGTTCAATTTTAACGTTGTACTTCTTACCGCACACGTTTGAGTACAGAACCGTTTCTAAGTTTTTTGCTGCTTTTTACGTCTACAGAGTGGTATTTTATTTCAAGCTGAGTAGTACCAAGTCGTTTCACAGTCTGTTACTTGATTGAGACATTGAGTGGATCGATATACAGATTGCGTAAATAACATCGGTACCCTGGCCTCGGATTACTCAAGTACGACAAGGATATATGAAAGAGAGAGAAATAATAATTGTGCGTGGTCATCACTTTGTTTCATCTTAGGGGTGTATACTTATTTCCCGAGACTGGCCGAATGATCCTTTACAGAGAGAATTCACTAGTTGGGGGTATATCGGTGATATTCAGTATGCTCCCAACATGGAAGGAGTGAGGGTGTTAAAGGAATAAAAAAATACAATCTTTATTACGTAACCTGTACATCTTAAAATTCATTTTTGTCAACATATTTCAGACCAAGTTGACAATTTTTAACTACAATAGGATATTATTTTAGCCATTGTAACTTGAAAATAAAACAGCATTTCTTGAGAGAACCGTAATTAATAAACTAAAAATCCCTTCGATTAATAAATTAAATTGAAAAAATAAAATAAGCAGGTAGGTACCTACACCTATTCTAAACATAAAATATATGATAATGAATTAGGGTGCTCAAATAAACCACCTTCCTGTGCCAGACAATAACCAAATCTGTGATAAAGATTTGATCTCATATCTCTAAGATTATTTGGCGTAATGCTGGCACAAACGTGCTGTATTTTCACCCTCGAAAAAAAGTCAACGATAACAAGACAAAAATATCATTTGTAAAAATTAATCTGCGCTTCTGGTAACAGCGGTTAAAATAGGGAGGCAATGAGCACTCGGCCAGTCTCGGGAAATAAGTATACACCCCTAAGGTGAAACAAAGTACACGCCTTAATGACCGCGCATAATTATTCTTTCTCTCTCTTTCAGCTGTTTTTCTGTCGTACTTGTGTAATCCGGACGGTTCCGATGTAATTTACGCAATCTGTATGTGGAGGAAATGCGTGGTGTGATGTATATGGTGAAGATAATCATTTAGTTCTATGATCTATGTTTGACGTAGGTATCTCGTCGGCCTAAAATGGATGATTATGGTTAGAGTAGAAGAAAGTCAAAAAGGACTATAACATGTACTTTATTCCACTATTTCCATAAGCTAACGCAATTGATTAGTGCAATTAGCCCACAACAATACAAAAAAAAACGAGTCATCTTTGATGAACTGTAATGGACTTGACGTTCACGGTTCTTTTTCATAGAACCAATAAATTAGATTTATTATTATTATTATTATTATTACATAGAAATAAGGGCTGGGGTCATGGAGACCCATAAGCCCATTTACAAGATAAATGAAATAGTACCTACATTACAAAAAATTGGTTTCTCAAATGAACTCTAGACTAATAGATTGTGCACAACACTGATCAGTTAACAAAAAAATAACTGTCTAGTTGGTTTTTGAAAACATTTATAGATGGAGAATTTGAAGCATTTAGTAGTTGTTTACAATATTCACTCTGTGAAATAAAGCAAAAATGTAGTTGTTGCAGTCGTTATAAGTTGTAATTCACTGAAGGAGTTCAATGATTAAAGTATTCCGAATATTTATTTTGATTTTACCATTTGTATTGGGATGTATAAAAATATTGCATACAACACGTGCATAAAGTGTATTTTTCACTGATGAAATCGCTTGACGGCTCGTATGGTAAACTTTTCTATTCATGAGGAAAAGTACCACTTTATGCATTTATTGTATAAATTGCTATTACTTTTAGGTAGGTACCTACTTATTGTTTCTGGAAATAGACTTATATAAAAACTTACCTGAATGTTGTGGACTATGTTGTTTCGGTGAATTCATATCTGGGGGCTCATCACTGAACGAAACAGATTTCTCAAATGACACTGATTTATCTAAAAATTAGATGCATTAAAGTTTGCACAAAAGATGTAGTTTAAGAGTTCATAATGAATATTTTTTCTCAAAGAAATTTAGTTGAAGATATAGTTAGATAGCTTCTGGATATGGAAATTTCGTTAAACCATATCAATTGCCATTTTCATCAATTTCATAGTGTTGTTAAATGAAGCAAAGCTAAGTATACTTGGCGTGGTATACAGAGTGTACCGGGACTAGTGGGTTCAACTTTTAAATCAGCACCTCAGAAGTAAAATGTGTTAATTCGCCAAGTCTAAAGTTTTGGAGAGAGCTATTTTCAGTTTACTCATTGTTAAAATGAATTTTCGGAAACTGTTAATTGACCAAATATTGGGATATTTGCTAAAGTTAGTTGTTTGGCCAGCTTGTTCCTATTTTTTGTTAATTTCTATTCACTTTTTCTCAAACTGTGACTTTGATGTGACTTAACATCATTATACCCAAGTTTCTAATACTGGACCTGTGACTTAACAGAGGGCGACACCCTTTGACGATCAGATTTTTGTCTATCAAAAAAATGTTTGTAAGTTTAAGAAAGGAAATCATATTTTGGGGGCTGCAATTTTCTCCAATTACGTCTTGAAGGGTTCTTCCTATTTTGAAGATTCTTCTATCAGTTGCATATGTTGGAGACTCTAGTAAAATATGAGAGATGAGAGATTATAGTTTTATCACTTAGGGCACAGAGTGGAATAGGCTCCCGAGTCAGTAGATATTCGTATGTTAGCCTGGTGTGTCCGAGGAGGAGTCGTGTGATGATAAACTGGTGCTGGCGTTTATTTGTGTTGTATTGCCATTTTCCTATGTTGGGTTTCACTTGTTGGAGTTTGAATGTTTTTTGTTTCCATTAAGTATTCCAGTATTCCAATTGTTAAGTATCTGATAGCGAAAATAAAGTTTCAAATCTGATGCAGTCGTGCGGTATGTAGACGTGTTCGGTTGGTTTGCTGCGATACGGAAGTGTGTATCTGCTGTTTCGTTTCCTTTTATTCCCGTATGAGATGGGACCCATAGATGACTTAAGTTGTCTAGCTCATGTTTGATGTATAAAGCAATTGGATTTCTTGAGTATGTCTTGGTTAATAAAGCAACAGCATTGAGAGAGTCGGTAATTATGAGATGTTTGTCCTGGCGGCTATTAGGTATAAGTTTTGTTGCCTCTAGAATTGCGTGAAGTTCGCCTGTGCGGATGCTTGCAGTGCCTGGCCACAGCTGCTGCGACTCTTTCCATAGTTTTAGACACGTCAGTATATATCTCAGAGTAACCTTGGAAATTGAGAAGAGATTGTGAGAAGAGTTTTGAGATGTGAGGGTGTTCACCGATGGAGGAGTGATCAGCCAGGGAGGAGTTAGTTGGAAAATTGAAGACCAGTTGATTATAGTTTCCCATATTGCTATTAGTAGATGGTAAGTATTCGTGCATTCTTTCATATATTGTGGTACTATGTTTAATGTGATAAGAAGTTTTGCCGAAAGTGGTGTGGTGAATGGGAGAGTTAGGATTGGCTCGTACTCTAGCTGCATATGAGAGAACAAGGTACTGTCGTTTGTATTTGAGTGGAGCATCTCCTGCTTCGCAGTTTAAAGAATTTGTGGGGGTTGTACGGTATGCCGCTAGTATTAATCGTAGTACATTGTTGTGTAGAGTCTCTAATGGTCTTAAAACATTTGATGTGGCTGAAGCGTTAGCTACACATCCGTAATTTATTTTCAATCTGATAAGTGTTCTATATATCTATAGCAATAGTTTTCCTTCGGCACATCAGTGTTTATTTGATGTGTATTTCAGTGAGTTGAGTGCAGGTTGATAAGAAAGGATCAATTTTTTAATATGATTTTTCCAGTTTAGATGTTCGTCGGATATCATTCCAAGAAACTTTAATTGCAATAAGAAACAATGTGAGGCATAAAACCGAGCCTTGGGAAGTTCCATTTTCTTGTGCTTTAGAGCTGGAAATTGTTCCATTCACCTTTACTTGAAAGCTCCTCTTTGCAAGAAAGAAAAAATAATATTTTATTTATTCAAAAATGAGGAAATGTCTTCACTTTTTTAAAACAAACATAAAAGTATGGAAAGTGAAAACAAGAATAAGTATAAGACAAATATTTTAAAATAAGAGGTTTCAATCGTCAATATTCTCCAGAATCTAAATGTTGAAGGTCTTCTGGCCACGCTTCAGCCCAGGAAATGTCAAAATGACATTGTAGTACACGGATCCAAAAGTGAAGGTAACTCATTTCTCTAAAATATCACTTAGCACTCTTTTTTGGAATTTTTGGAATTATTCTAATGAACTACTCTTAGTTCCAGTTAATATCAATCACAATTTTTTCAAAATTATCTGGTGAATGCCAAAAACGTCCTGTAGTGCATTATTAAAATAACAAATAACATCCAAACGGCTTTTTTCATCTAATTTCTAAAACGATACCTTTCCGTTTCCTTGGGGAATGAGGAACACATTTTTGATATTGAATTCAATATTTCTTGTCATCTCTGGATGCTAAACCATTAAGATTGGTGATTATACACATATTATTTCCTAAGCATACTATAGCAATTTACGTAACAATTCCGGGAAATGGCTTATTAAAGTACAAGTTTAGATGTCTGGAATGACAGTTCGCGGTCATGTATCGTACAATGTTTTATTTCATACTGTGTTGAATTAAAAATGAAATGTTCATGTTTTACTTTCGATCACCTACCTGTATGTAGGTGTTAGCGTGGTTCCGATTCGTGTTTTATCGCATTGCTTTTGATTTGGTTGCTTAGTGAAGCAAAAACGTGATGTAAAAACAAAAATTGCAAATTTGGCACTTTGTCATACCGTGCGTATTTTGTGGTAATTTTTGTAAGAAATGGAAGAAATCTAGCAGTGTTCTGAAGCAACCAGTGAATTTGTGTCTATGAAGTCTTCTGGTCGGTATGAGAATGAATACCAGCTCTTTAACGAGTGGAGAAACCCCTATAAAGTAGAAAACGGCATGAATGAGAACATCCTTTTGGCGTACTTCTTGGATATCTGCAAAAAGATTAATCCTGTGACAATTTGGATTAAATTTTCGATGCTAATGTCTATGCTGATGGTAAAAGAAGGAGCTGATATTTCAAAATATCCAAAACTGACGGCTTTCTCGAAAAGGCAAGCATTTGGTCACCAGGCAAACAAATCACTAGATCTGACAAGAGAAGAAGTTGATAGATTCATGAAGAAAGCCCCAGAAGAGTATCCTTGATTGAGGTAAACAAGTTTAACCTTTTCAAAAGTTTTGAATTAAACAATGCGCATCTTGAATGATATACTGAATGTCAATTAATTACAAAAAAAGACATTTAAAAATGTGAATATTGGGTTTCTCTAAAGCTGTCTGGGAAGTAAAAATTTTCCGGACTCAGTACTGTAATGTATTATTTCCCGGACTTGAATAAGCCTTGATACAAATATTCAGTTCAAGTGCCAGGGCTGTTGAGCACAACCCAATCGAATGAATGAAAGGCATTTCCCAGACTGGTAACGTAAATTACTATTATACAGATAAAATGCATAAACAGTATTGAAATAACAAAACGAATCTAGAATTACAGCCCCGGGAGCCCCTGTATTGAAAAGATTTATATAAACATGATGTTGGCTTAATCTATTCGGTCCCATTAGTCCCGGGATGCCCTGCAAGCACAGTGTTTGACCACCATTGGATTTGAGATTCCAAAACTAGATTGTTAGGAATCAATTTAATTGATATTTAAAATATTCTATCACAAGTTTTGTCAAAATTAATGGAGTACAGAAACTCAGGATTACAGATACAAGAAGCTTTTTTCAATTTTTTTTCGCTAGCAAAAGATCGTCATACACACTCCTAACCTTTATATCTATCCAATACAACCCAGAAATGGAAAATGGCTAATAATGTCAACATTTATGTTGGGAATCTCTGTATCAGCATAATACACACTGTCCTTAGACAGCGTAGTTCAAAGTGGTTTTTTTAAATAAATAACCAGATAAAACCAAGACATGCTTTGCTGCTCAGTTGTATATCATGACATATGCATATTTAAGCTAATATTTTCTTCTAGAAATATTTTTTCACCAACCAGTCAATAGGCATGGTGACTGATTTTGGGAAAATGTTTGAAAATAAGTTTTACTATAGTTCGTAACTTATAAATACCAACCCACGTGATCAAAGTGCCAAAAAAGAGAGAGTTCGCTTAAATTATGTCATTCTTTTGCTGCTGTCAATCAGTATGTTTTACAGCATTAATCCTAATAAATATTGAAATTTATTGGTCGCATGTTATCAAAACATAATTGATTTCATATGTAATACAACTCGTGGGTTACTTAATTATTAAACTTAAACTAACATTAGTCGTACTAAAAACTTTATATGTTGGCAAAAATGCGCGCTGTTGCCGCGATTAAAATGGTTTATCTGGTACAGTTGACGTCTTGACATTTTTAAGGTTATGTTGTGACAGTTTAATATTGATCATTCAATTTTTCGATTATTTCATCTCCTTGTTATAAAAAACTGAGAAAAACTGAGTAAATTTTCACAAGCAGTGATGAGTTGTCAAAGTTAACGTATAAATGAAACTTAATAACACTGCAATAGTTGATGTATTTACTATTCATCTATTCCTGACTATTTACAGCATGTATGAAGCAAGTAAGTATGAGTTTAATATTATACTCAATCAACTGTATTTATTGTATTCTGTTACACTATTCATAATACTTAGCAATTATATTTGCACAATTTATTTACAGATAATCCATTTCACTTTAGAAATGTTACTGCTGCAATTGGAGGAAAAACAATTATTTAATGTAGAATGTTCCTAATCACAGTTTCCTAAAATATGACACACATCCACACAGTGGATTTCCAAGAAAAATAAACCACAATATGAATTTGTTTTTATTAAAATGAATCTTGAATTTTCCAACTATTTCCTACATACCTTTTTAGACTCAGTAGGTTTTAAATTAATAATTTCTTACTTAGTGCTGTACTTTTAACATACAAATAAAAGTTTTATACAAAAATAAATTCAAGTTTGTTTACATACAGTAACTATCAAAAACTAAACCTAACCTATAGCCAAATAAAAAGAAGAATATTTGATAACTTCATTTGACATTTACTAGATTCTCATACTATTTCAAGAGCTTGGCAACATAGTCCAGTTATGACAGAAGTCACGTGGGTTGATATTTATAAGTTACAAACTATAGTAGAAGTATAAATCTGCATCAGATTACTTGATTTCTGTTTTGTTAGTGGAAAATCGAATTTACATTCATGTGCTACTTAATTTTTATAAGAAATTTTTTTATTTTTAGTTTTTGTCTTAAATTTGGCTGGAAGTGGAAAACATTGTATATATACACCTCGGTGGTGAATACATTATTTATAAGCATCGCACATTACTCCGCCCGGGGCAAAGCCTCTCGCGAAATAATTTTGGTGCTTGGTCAATAATAATGTCTTCACAACCTTGGTGCTTGATATACTATTAATTATAGAAACGCCAAATACGTGCAAAATTTTTTCCCCTTTACCTCGGAGTCTGGTTTATTTTTTTGAATCACAGTTATACTTATTGAAATCAATATGGAACAAAATATGTATTGAACTGGCAATGCTTTTCATATTCATGGAATTAAAAAGATAATTTGATTTACAAACGAAATTTTTATGGATGTGTGTACAGTCCCAACAAAATAACATCCTTCAAAAAGCTTCGAAATATATTTTACTCATCAACATGCTATCATGCAAAAGAGTTAAGACAAATCATGTATTCATTCGAATTCATAAAAGACCGCTAGTTTATTCATAAAATGAAATGAAAATGGCCACTAAAAATTTTTTAAAATGCTGGTATATCAATCAAATTCATCTTCTGTGAAAGTGAAAAAAATATACAGGGTGCGGCATTAGTGCGAGGAAGTCCAATTACTCACTTGTTGTGAGAGATACGAATAAAATTCCACCTATTTGTTTCAAATAATGTTTGGCTCAAAGTATCATCAATAACTCATAAATTAAGGCAATTAGGAATAGATAATGCTTCAGAAATAATAGAGTGCCATACAATACCATTTCATTACGATACTAAAATACAGGGTGTTCCGTTTAAGAAAACCCAGTAAATGATCATTCCGATTTATAACCAACCCTGTATATAAAAAACGAATATCGCGCTATATTAATGATTTTGGACAATAGTAATCTATATTAAAAATCGTTTGAACGTAAATAGATTTCTTGATATCAAATATATACAATGGTGCTTGATGTTACTAGGAAATTAATAAAAAAGTGCGTATATCTTTCAAATTACTTCGTATAACATTGCGATACCTCATATCACAGAAACAAGAAAATCAAGTGGAATAAAAAAATGTGGAAATATACAGGGTGTTCTATTTAAAAGAAGATAAGTTAGATTCTTCCTGCCAATATGGGTGGATCTGTATATTTGAAAATCTTTTCAAAATTTGATCCTAAATATGGCTTAACTTTTATATGAATAAAATTTTTCCGTATCTCTCACGCCAAGTGAGTAATTGGACTCCCTCGCACTAATACCGCACCCTGTATGTTGACTTATTTAAGTGTATGTACGTATACAAAAAGAAGCCAGAAGCCTTGATATGTTACTGATAGTATTCGCATAAAAATATACATTTAAGTAACTACTTGACCAACCACGTGTACAGTGAAATGAACAGACTTGTTGTATTTTCATATCTTATCAGAAATATAGGTATTTATACATAAGTGAGGAACAAATGTATACAAGCTTTGAGGAAAATCAATTTCATTCACTGTGAAAAGTTCAAGCAATTATACCTGAAAAATACGAATTAGATTGGTCTTCATGCTTAGGTCTTGAACAATTATCATAAAAAATGTTTGTTCCAAGTAACACAATTCAGATTAATAACCTTATTGTATTTGGATAATGATATTATATTTTTTATCAATAAATATTAGACCAGCAGCGTTTTTTTATAATGAGGGAGCTGTGTAATACTTAAAACTTTTTTTGGAGAACTTATAAGTTCCCTTAATTTCTGTATTGAGCTTGGGAGATCTATTGATCTATTAACCCTTAAGTACACGCGCCAAACAGAGTTATATGGGCGGACTTAGTCCATTTAACTTTATAATTATTTTTATTGTAAGTTAAAGTGATACTCGCTGGAATGAGAACTGGGCGATTTTTATTCAATATACTGAATTATTTATTCTAATTATATCTGAATACCTTATCATTATGATAAACATACATATGAACATAATAAACATTTAACAGTGACTGGTCAAGAAGTTAATGTAGTAGCATCCAATTTAATACTGCTTCCTTGCCTGATTGCGCAATTTTAATAAAATAAGCAAATAAAACATCTTCCATTCTCCAAACCATCATTTAAAATCAAACTATATACTTCATCAGTGTCTTACAGCATGCTGAGCATAGTATTTTTTATTTAATCATCATGCGCCTATTGAATTTAGTAAGTTAAATCAATAGAAAATAATTCAGGTTATAATGAAATGAGTAATTGATTTAAATGGCATTCAGTTGAAGTCATGCTTAAAATTTAAATACGAAACTTACGACAGCCACTTTTGCCCAATTTAGGGGCTTTGCTGTCAGATCTGATGTAAGAGTCATCTGCCAAAATAAATAAATGTATTTTTACATAAATGTAGCCTCAACTATCGCAAAATGAAAAATAAGCTAAACGTTCAAACAATAAATAGTGTTATGTAGGGTTGAGAGTTTCATTTAAAATATTAGGACAGTAATGTTCTTTTTAGAATGTATTTTATAAACAAAACAAAAATTATAGTTCTATTGGATTTGAAATCTAGATTAACAAAACACAATTTAAACTTTAAAATTGGTGTTAATGTACACTCTTTCATTAAAAATGGTTCGTTTCCATATAAGTAGATGGTATGGAAATTACACAAAATATCAAAGAAACTTCGATCGCATCAATTAGTTTTTTTATGTTCTTGCATATTATATTCTACAAAATAACTCTGTTGACTACAATATTATCATTTTCCACAGGAACATTCATGTCTTATTGAAACAAATACGCCTTTCTCAATAACTGATATATTAACATTAAAAAGGAATAGATTCAAGTATTGAATAATATGGCATGCAACAGTTGATGTGGCATAGCCATTTGTTGGAGTATCTTACTGACCACATCGTTGTTTTTGGTTTTACTAAGAATTGTCCACGTAATTTTTTGCTAGCCCATGTGCATAGTTTCTCAGTATGTGTGGCTTTAGTATTTATACTTGGCTTGATAGATTTAAGTTGAACATTGTAATGTGGTTATCTTTGTTGCTATATAGTTTGAGCCGGTACCGTTATCTACTGGAAATTCCGTGGCTAGTTTTGCTTTGACATGAATTGTTGCCTATAATGCTATGAATTTTGGTTGCATTTTGGTAGATCTTGCTTCAGGGTTTCATCAAATTGAAATAACTCCTGAGGACGTACCCAAGACAGCTTTTACAGTCGAAAACGGTCATTTCGAATTTCTCCCAATGCCGTACGGTTTGAAAAATGCCCCCTCGATATTCCAGAGAGTAATGGACAATGTCCTTGCTGGAATCCAAAACGAGAGATGCCTCGTCTACATGGACGGCATCATTGTTTATTCCCCAACGATACAAGAACATATTACCCGCTTAACGGACGTATTTAAGAGACTTCAAAACGCAAATTTAAAATACAACCTGACAAGTGCGAGTTCTTGAGAAAATAAGTCGCATACCTTGGACACTTAATCACGGAAAATGGTGTTAAGCCATTCCCTGCTAAGATTGAATGTGTCAAGAATTTTCCGCAACCAACGAATCAAAAAGAAATTAAATCCTTTTTAGATCTCGCTGATGGTTACTACAGTAGATTTATTGCGAACTTTGCAAATATTTCTAAACCAATGACAGTCCTTTTACAAAAAGATATTCCTTTTAATTTTGACTCTGAATGTCAAAAATCATTTCAAGAATTAAAAAACGCGCTGACTTCTACCCCGATTTTAATATATCCAAACTTTGAAGAACCATTTCTTCTAACTACCGATGCTAGTGCATTCGCAATCGGCGCGGTTTTATCACAAGGACCAATAGGCAGAGATTTACCAATTGCCTATGCATCAAGGACCTTGTGCAAAGCAGAAACAAAGTACTTCGCAATAGAGAGAAAACTTATTGCAATTGTGTGGGCAGTGAAACACTTTAGACCGTATTTGTATAGCCGAAAATTTACGCTGGTAACAGATCACAGACCACTCACGAGGCTATTTTCGATAAAAGACCCTGGCAGTCGTCTGGCACGATGGCGCCTAAAATTAGAGGAATACGACTACCAAATTGAATTCAAATCTGGAAAATCTAATAAGAACGCCGAAGCACTTTCTTGTATAAAAATCAATTACATAAAAGATTTTGTTTCTATTAAATCAAAATTAGAAATTGACTGGAACGTTGCCGAACAGGAATTTCTAACACTCGTCGAATTATATAAAACAAAATCATTGATTGATTATTCTAAAATAGAATATTTCAATATTCAGTTACTAGACAAGCAAAATAAAAACATTTTAACTTTCTTTCAAAAAGATTATTTACAAGAATTTCACGGAAAAATAATAGATGATATATTTGAAGAAGACCCCAATTTTTCTTATGGACAAATTAATGTATTAATAATAGAACTTTATTCAGTATACATACATATTATACAAAAAATAGTAATGGAGTAACAAGAATAGGGTTGAACAAAGAAGTAATCGATAAGTGATCATTCACTTGTTTCGATATTTACAAATAAACAAACAAGTATATGTATGTAAATCGTAAAGTATGGGGACCTTTTTGTAGACCGATTGATCAGTTTGGGGACAATTGTTGACTTTGGGGTCCGTCCTCAAATTTTTATCTTAGGAATTGGTTAGTTTGAGGACGTGTCCCCAAACTTATTCAAGAGGAGGCAGAATGGTTAGTTTGAGGACATTTTTTTTAAAATAGTTTGTATTAAACTTTTAAAGAGATTATGTGAATTCCTTATAGTTTCTATGAGCAAAAAAAGTAAGGAAAGTATGGAATTAATGCATTTAATTCGAGTTTCGAGTGCAAAAAGAGATTATGTTTTATTATGTCACTATTTTTTATTTTTGTTCATTTTAATTAATTGAACTGTGACATACTTCTCTCCTTATGTAAAGTGTTATTCGAGATATAAAACATCAATATTGGTAAAAAGAATTGAAAATGGAACATGTCGATCCCATTCATTTTCATCTTGATCGAGTTAATTTTAATAAATTTCAGTATACCCTTCAAAGGAGGGACAAAATGGATTTTTGCGACAGAGCTTTGACTACGAGAAATTGTTCTTTTATTGGTACCGCATTGGAGAAAAATCGACGTGTCCTCCTCAGGTTGAAAAAAGTGGAGTGGAGGATGGAAAGTGTCAAAATCTCGGTCTTCGAAGTTCAAGCTTCGTTGGATATTACTAGTTCTGCCTTCTAATCATGAAAGCAACTAGTTTTTTTTTGGATGAACTGAAATTAACTTTTCAAGGCACCAGTACTCCTCAATTCGTAGTACTTGTAGGACATTCATAACTGTCTCTGGGAATTTTCTATTGGTGATAATCACTATATCATCAACAAAGCCCTGCATTCATATGCTTTGATCATTTAACCTGCAGACAAAGTCATCCACAATTAGATTCTATAAATGCTGTATTTATTGATGAGATCGATGGGTTTTCAAAAGCAACTTCGATGTCAGCAAATACTGCTAGGGCTCTTTCTTCAAGGTTAAGACTTCTTTCGAGACCTGAGACCCAATTATTTTGGGCAGCTTCTTTTGATTTTTCTGATTGATAAGCCCATTGTAGTCTGTGTAGAGTGGATGTTCTTGAGTACTCCTTGCAAATGCATTTGTATAACTGTTTCCATGGGTTTCACCACGAATTATGTCAGACTAATCGGTCGGTAGGACAGCCTGGGTGTACGTTTCTCTCCCTGGTTTGGGAATATATACCAACTTTGACCCCCTCCATGCAATTGGTATTATACTCTAATGCATCGCTTAAGTATTGGAACTAAATGACTCATTATGGTGTATAATCCTTCTTGCGTCAGCTTGATGAATATGCCATCTGGTATTGGATTTTTGTAAGGGTAAATGAGTTATCAGCCAATCTTGAGATGAGGTCTGAAGATCTCATTCGTTAGATTCCAGGCCATTGCTTTTGCAACTGACCCGTTGTAATAACTTGACCATATCTTTACCAAACCTGGAAAGTGCGTAAAGGTTCTAGAACCTTTACTTCAGAATTTGAAATATTCCTGCTCAGAAATTGAATAGAAACAAGTTTGTTAGATGTGTCCCTCTAGAGTAGGTATTTTGTTAATTCTGATGCTGTCAGGGACACCTTGCATGTTGTCACAGCTAATTATATTGTGTTCTCACAGATTTATAATATTTGGTTGTTCTCGAAAACTGCAAACACTGCACTATTAGCAAACTATTTTTGACCGATTTAATAAATTGTACTACTGTATTATTGAAATGTAACTAGCTTAATACGCTCCCCAGTCACCCGTTTTCTTCAATTTGTTGGAAAAGCGTCTTGCATATTTTCTTATCAATGTCAGCTCTTTGTTCCACCAGATGGTTTAACTAGAAGAGATACTCTCCTTTATCGGACAATTATTATGATAAGAGGTTAATACAACTGCTTGTCTTTAAAACCTTAGCAGTTTTTTGTCTGCCTAAATGTGAATGGATTTTATAGAGCAATTCCTATTTTTAAGATACCCGATCAGTTTCCTTAGTGTAGGTTCTGATTGCCTATTGCAATTTTTCAGTTTTTTCGATTTTTATTCTTTTTTTGCTCTAGAAGTATACATATATTTTTATATCAATTGAAAATGGACCTAGAAACGAAAAAGGTGAGCCCTGCTATCAGAATTTTTTAGATCGATTTAAACAAGCAACATTTTATTTTGAACCTGACGTCCTTTTTCGTGAAATCGCAATATTTCCGAAACAAATGAATATGCTCCGAAAAAAAAAATCGGCAACATCTCGTACGAGAAAATAATGAAAAACGAAAAAAACATAGCATTTTATCCGAACTTTTGAGTTTAGGTGAAAAAATCCAATTGATAGAAGTTGCAAACTTTCCACTACTTTTACGTGCCTCATTTTTTGATAGGAACCCTCGTTTTGCAGTAATTTGACATTGAACATCAAAGTATTTAAATATAACAAATTTTAATATTAGCGTATTGGGTGATAATAAACATTTAAAATACCAGGTAGTTGATTCTAAACGCTTCTTGTTCCTCCGATATTGGAGAAAAAACTATTTCAGAATTTTCAAATTTTTACAAAATATATATGCACGCCACTTAATACTGACTTTGGAAGACGTACTCTACACTCGCCTTATTTAATAAAGAAATCAAGGGTCGTGTACAAAGTATAGAATTCTACTCGCAATTTATGGCCATTATTCACTCGGTTGGAGAACGAGTAGCTCCAACATTAACGAGTAGTTCCAACATTGTAAAAATTAATCATTTTCCACTTTAAAGTATAAAAACACCTTATCCTATAGTTAACTGTCATCATGACATTTATGGAAAAGTCAATAATCTAACCTCATTTTAATATTGGTTTTGGCATCTGTCAAATTATGAATGATAAACATTCATCTCCATAGGTGGCTTATTTTTCGTAATAACATAGTAGACTAAGACTGACATTTTTATGTAACTTCAAAAATTGAACACAAAAAAGTCATGAAATTTTTCATTTTATAAAAGGCTTATAAAATAATTCCCACCCCAGAGCTTACGTGAAGTCTTTTGATGAAAAGGTTGAGTGTCACCTGAATACACAAGTTTAATGAAATAAATAAATTTCTCATAAATTTAACTGGCACACCAAGGGTAATGGAGGAAAGTTTATTGGAATTGGTACCTATGTTTGAAGTATAGAAAATTGTTACAGTTGTGCTAACAATTTCAAGATTAAGTGGTTTTCGCTAATTTTCATTTGATTGTATATTTTTTTTGTGTAAATATTTTCTTGTACTTAGTTTTAAATTTAAGTGTGAATGACAGGCCTGGGTATTATGCATGTGTGCTTTAGGCTATAGGAGTAAAGTCACAGCTATGTTTTTTGGAATTCATAATTTGAAAAGGTATTGTTAAATTATTTCAGTTAGATTTTGTTATTGAATATATTAAGATAAGTTTAATGTGTTTAATTAAAATCATTAAGGTTTTTTTGTTTACAAAAGGCTAGAAACAGTACAATTTTTAACCGGCACCCATGAGTTTATGGTCTATTTTTTCGACGATTAAAAGGTCGACCCTACTTTAGTGTTGAAGTCAAAGAGTGACTGCAACAATGGTATCATAAATTGCTCGTTTAATAATATACTATAAATCTTCACTATCGCTACTGTTTTGTTCTCTATATATACATAATATTAAGATTATATAATTATTTTGACTATTCAAACGACGCGCTGTTAGAAGCGATTTACGTAGTTAGGTATTTGACGTTTTAAAAGAGACGATTTGATTGATTCATTTTAGAGTGATTTCTGATAATCATAGTATTCGATTGGCTAACGAGGAGAGTGAATTCTATTTCATTCTTCACTAGTGTGAAGAATTTATATTATATTTCAGCTAAATATGTAAAAAAAATGTGTGCAATATTATGTAGAAAATATCTTAGCAACAGATTTTTATCGAATCAGCAGAATAACTAATATTACAAAAAGGATAGGATTATTCGAGAATGTACTAATACCTATGTATATTTGGGAATTGTACAGTTTAGGGACCAGCTCGAAATGTAACGAAAGTATAAACTTAGAAACGAAACCGTTTTATTTCACAATTTAGTTGAAGGTCTAGTTTCGCACAACTATGTATGTGTTGGTTGAGTTTGAAAATTTCGATTACAATATAAGACTATGTTTATATGACGGTAATCTAATAGTTACAAGAAGACCAAATGCTGATAAGTTAAGAAAGGCAAATGATTTCTCACCTTGCGCAAAATCTAAGGCATTTTTTTCCAAGAATAATTTGAGAGTTCATTTTAAAGTCTGCACTGGTATTTCTAGTGCCAAAAATTGCAGCAAGGTTACATTGTACTACAGCCAATGGAATGGTGAGGGGGAAAACATTTTCAGCCCCTAAGAGATGACGATATCGTACGTTTAATGAAGTACGATGAATTAGCTATTGTGTATGCTAATATGATGTGCGAGAAATATCGAAATGAAAGATACTGCGAAATTATTGGAAAGGTCTTTTTTTGGTTTACCTCTTGATAGGTCAAAAACCTCAGACTTGGTCTGAGTCAAACATAGTAATTTAGTTCCTGTATGTATTGCGAGAGGGCCGTTTCTAGAAATTTGAGCAATGCTCACGGTTGCATATAAAATGTTTGCAAATAATCTATAAATTAATAACACTTCAATTTGGTACCGCCTTGCAACAGGAAGACCAGAAAAAACTCTTTCAAACTCAGATTTATTCGGCTTAACTGTTTGGAAATTACTATTTTCCACATTTTTTTATACGACGTTTCAGAGTAAAAAGTGTAGGATAAAAGATATGTACAACTTTACTAATAATTCAAAATATTCCTATTATAGGAACCATTACAAAAAAAATGGAAAATATCACGTTTTACTATTTTGTATTTGGTAATAAACCTGAAAATGAAATGATTTCCAGAGATTTCTCTGTCATTTTTATTTTACAGATTTTTTTCCGAAAACTGTTCAATAATAGTATATTATTGAACGAGCGATTTTTGATAGCCATTATTCACGCAGGGTGAAGTTTGCCTCCCGAGCAGTAGGCGAGGGGCGCAAGTCACCCGAGTGAATAATGGCCATAAATTGCGAGTGGAGTACTATACTTTGTCCACGATACTTGATTTCTTTATTAAATAAGGCGAGTGTAGAACGGAAAGTAATAATTTGGTATTTGGTATTATTGACAATTCTAACATCAAAATTAATAAATTTTTGGAGTACGTCAAATGTGACATATAGAGATGGGCGATACTGTGTAAAGTATCAATACACCGTACCGTTATAATAGTATATTATTCAACAAGCATATAATGATGGCTATTATTCACGAATGGTGCGTTTATGTTGCGAGCCGCAGGCGAGTGACATAAACACCTGAGTGAATAATTTTTTTATCAAATTATTTAAATTGTTTATTTTATTATCCGACCAGATTACTAAGCTATTTATGGACGTTTTTTTATAAGAAATAGGTAAGAAGTTACAAATTATCTAGGGTTAAAATCTATCCAAAATATTGATAATTTGATGATGATTTGAATTAACAAGATCATGACTAAATTCAGAACACCTAAGAAAAAAATTAAAAAAATTATAGTTCTTTATTTGTGAAGAAAACTAGAAAGTGACCACGCCCAATTAAAAAATACCATTTGCTTATTATCTACTGTAAAAAAAAGTTTTGACAGTATTTTTTTCATTTTCAATTATAAGAGCGCGTAAGTAAAATAATGAAAATCGCAAAGTTTGTTTTTTGTGAAATACTTCCAGCATCACCCTGTTATTTTGGATATCAATATAAGGGCGGAGTGGATAATATTACGCAAGTAGTGAATGATATAATGAGGTATATAATAATACTGGTGTGAAAATAATGATTTTGTTAAAAAAATTTTCTATGTGCTGTTATGTCTTATGGAGAATTAAAGTCCCCAAACTTCACAGTATATTGCAAACTTCCAGAAAAACAAACATTTTCCAAAATTTTCATATTCATATTGATTGTAACGTAAATGTATACTCATGTATACAAAAAAAGTGGGCTGTTGAAAATGTCCTCAATCTTTACGATTTACATACATATATATATATGTAAATAAAATAAAATAACATCAGATAAGACTAGACTAGGATCTAAGGTAACACATTAAAATTAAAGTAGCAAAAGGTTATGTAATAATTAAAAGAAGTTTAGACTTACAAGTTACAATTACAAGTTGGATTGGTGTATTTGTGAGTTGAGAGTAACTACTATTATGTATACATACAAATATATACACATCAACAATCACACACATACACACATATATACATATGAATTTAATTACAGTAAAATATGAATACGGTGTAAGTATTTTATTTTGCTACTATGATTTCATTTCTATAAGATCGGATATCATTTTTCTATCGCTTTCCAGAATATATTTCTTCAGTTCTCTTTTGAATTTTTTTTGCGTGTGTTATGATCGTGGTTGGGTCGTTCAACTACTCAAGTTGAGTGCAGTTTTACATTCACACAATAATAAAATAGTTGTCTCATATCCATGACTTCGCATTGTTTATATAACAAGTTGGAGGGATATCTTGTGCGTTCCCTCATGATTAATTTGAGGAACCTTTTTTGTAGCAGTTCGAGAGGGTTTATGTGTGTCCGAAGGGCACTGACCCACAATAGAATTTCATATCGAAGATGACTTTCCACCAATGTATTATATAGTATTTTCATTGACTTTAATGGCAGAAAATTATTGAGGAATTTGAATTTATATAAAATTGTTCGAAGTTTTTTTGTGATGTAGTTAATATGTATGTCCCACTTCATATATGAGTCTAAATAAACTCCAAGATATTTTATATTTTTTACGGCATTAATTTGTAAAGTGCCTCCCTGGACTTTCATGTCGAGTTGTTGAAACGGGGGATTTCCCGCTTTGTTACAACTGAAGGGTAAAAAGTTGGTTTTCTCTATGTTGATCGTTAGTAGTTTGCTGTCCAACCAGTTTTATAGAATCCTGAAATCTTCCTCAACCTTATGTTTCAACTCATGCCATGTTTCCGCTTCGTAGAAAATGGCGGTGTCATCGGCATACCCTAAAGCAGTTCCTTGGGAATGGAGGGAAAATCATTCATTAACATATAAATTATATATTATATATTATATATTATATATTATATATTATATATTATATATTATATATTATATATTATATATTATATATTATATATTATATATTATATATTATATATTATATATTATATATTATATATTATATATTATATATTATATATTATATATTATATATTATATATTATATATTATATATTATATATTATATATTATATATTATATATGTATTATAACAAGTTATAGGTGGCAGTTCGCAGATATATATTTCTTCTTTATATATCTTTTAGGTCTCTGTGAATGTCTCCCCAGTATACATACCATCTGTTGGTATCACAACTGATTGTAGGTTAGGACGGTCTCGAGTACAAGATTTAAAACTGCTGTTGGAACTGCGACGATGGGAGTGAGAAGCAGACAGCATAACAACTTGCTTTTGTAGATCAGTAATAGCATTTAAACATTTAATCTCTGTACCTTTATCATTAAGTGCTGCATTTACAGAGAAAGTTGGATTTCTCGAAGAGACATCGACGATTTTATCAGCAAGCTCCGCAAGTTTATTGAGCGACAGCTTAGACTGCGTTGTGACAAGAGCCCGAATGTTGAGTGAAAATCGTTGTAATCAAAGTTGTCGCAAGAGGTTATCTTGAACGACGGTTGCCTCGCCTATAAATTTACGAACTCGTTGTTCCTCAGACTTAGGCACGGTCAATAAATGTTTTGCGCAAAAATGTATATGGAAACTGAGCGGGAGGATTTGTTATGATATTATCCTCGACTTCCAGTGCAAAACTTGCTACTAATTGAGAAAGGATGTAATGAAATTTTGTTACCTCATTTGTGATATTGGATAACGTAAACTGTGAATCGGTTTTTGCGAACCATAAGCTTGGATTGTAGACCCAAAAAGGTAAAAATTTTACAGCACTGCCAGAATGATTTTCAGGGGTCGACTACTGGTGCTTGCTGCTGTGCCTGCTGTTGCTGTTGTTGTAGGCTGGTCAATCTTTGTAGTTCCTCGTACTGCTATCGAAGAGCTTGGATTTGACGTAGCAATTATTCGTTCTCCTCTCGTAGATTTGGAAGTTGACCTTCTTCACGTCGTCAACAAGAATTTACTTTACACGTTGTGTTCTTCTGTCGGGGTCACCAATATAGGAAATGGACGTAGAATATTCCCTATTCATATGAAGTCTTATATTCGTAAGTACAAGTAAGTTAATAAAATGAAAGTGTTGACTGATAGACAGCTACTTAAGGTATCTATTTAAGATATCTGAATGTATGTAATACTATTTTGTAAATGTATTTAAAAGAACGTACGTCAATAAATATATTTGGAAATCATTTGTGTTTCAATTTCTGTAAACATAAATGGAATATTAAATACCAGATAATAAAGGTGTAACTTCAAATTTGCCGCTAAACATTCAAGAAATCTATCTATCCGTATAAAGGTAATCTATGGTTTTACGCTTGTGTATATTATCTCTGGTTTTACGTCTCATCCGAAAGACGGCATATAGAATATAAAAGGTAACTATTTAAAATTCCTACTTTTGCCTACCAGGCTCATTTCATTCCAGTATCTCCACCTGACAACAGCTCTAGCGAGAGACGTTCCTGTTCCACTATTTTTAATCACCAATGCGAATTCAAAACGTCTGCCCGACAACAGTTGCTACTCTCTTACGCAGCTTCTGTTTAATCGAACCCCTATAATCCTGTATATCCCCTTTTTATATCACCTACACCCATATCGCACAACGCACATTCATTATTACCAATAAAACCCATCCCATTATTGCTAGCACAGCTATTAATGACATTAATCTACTGCAAACAACTCTTCTCTCACTACCCCAGACTTCTCCTTGGGCCGTTACTATTCCTCAGCTTAACACATCACTTACACGATACGACAAACATATATCACCGAGGGAGCTCATAATGAAAGCTTTTAATAACAGCATACTAACAAATAAGTACGATCTAGTTCTAAGTATATACGTCCCATTCTCTTATCACTTCCTCTCTCATCCCTCTCTCATGCAGCGTTCATACTGGCAAATTATTTAGCATACTTCAAGCCCTTAAACACATCACTTTATAGCAGGCAATGAACTCGCAGATCATTACGCAAAAATTGCCTCAACATCTACTGATATTACTGACAATATACAAATATGTAACGACTTGAAGGACCATATAAAAAAACGAATGAAAAGTATATGGCAACAGCACTGGGATACAAACCGTTCATTTTTACACGAAATACAGCCGTCAATCAATAGCCCTCTTCTTGCTCCTACAGAACTATCAAGGCGAGATCTAGCCATAATAAGGACACTACGTATCGGACATTGTAAGTTAACTCTTGGTTACCTGATGACATCCAGCAACCGAACCTATTGTCAAAGCTGTCAATCGTATATGACGATATATGCTAAATAATCCAGAGCAAATAGTCCGAGAGCTAGCCACGTAAAACGCATGTTAAACGGTTCCACCTAGATTTTTTTTTAATCGATGCTCTATGAGCCAAAAAACCCAAAGCCAAATTTCAGCCCACAGGTCGGACTGCAATAGGGTGTGGCGGGGGGGTAAACACGACGTTTTCATTAGGGCGATTGAGCACATGTGGTTCCACTCTGCAAGTTGTTTCTATGTGTAGTCTAGCCCTCCATTAGAACCGGAAAAAAATGGCAGAGCATTTCCGGGCTGCGAAGTGCTCGGCAGAGTGATGTAAACACGACGTTTACATTGTGGCGATTGAGGTCATGTGGTTCCACTCTGCAAATTGTTTCTATGTAATGTCTAGCCCTCCACTAGAAGCCAAAAAAAATGGCAGAGCATTTCCGGGCTGCGAAGTGCTCGGCAGAGTGATGTAAACACGACGTTTACGTATCGCTAAATTAGCACATGTGGTTCCACTCTGCAAATTGTTTCTATGTATAGTATAGCCCTCCATTAGAAGACAAAAAAAATGGCAGAGCATTTCCGGGCTGCGAAGTGCTCGGCAGGCCTCGACGGCGGCGGCCGCGGTGATCGAAATTCGATTAGCGATGAAAAAAAAAATCTATCGGTACCACTCTGCGGGTTTTTTCATCGCATTTTGCACACCCCGTAGACCAATATTTAATTATGGCAGAGTAGTTACTGGGCGGCAAACACCTTGCCAGGTCTCGGCAAAGGCAACCGAGGTGCAGAAGCTGTGCACACACTTGGGTTCGGTTAAAAAAAAAAGAAACGAGAGTTGGTTCCACTCTGCCGTTTTTTTCTTCGCATTGTTTACCTCATAAACAATGTATTTGAGCCCCGGCAGACAGTTTGCCGTTGATCCGGGCCGCGGCAGACCCGACCGAAGGCGGTCACCCGGCGGCGCGCTACGACCTTCAATACATTTTTTCGCTATAAAAAAGAAACGAGAGCTGGTTCCACTCTGCCGTTTTTTTCTTCCTATTGTTTACCTCATAAACAATGTATTTGAGCCCCGGCAGACAGTATTCCGTTGATCCGGGCGGCGGCAGACCCGAGCGAAGGCGGTCAACCGGAGGCGCGCTACGACTTTCAATACTACATTTTTTCGCTGTGCATAATGTGTCAACTATTTGTACATGAAAAGTACAAGAACGTAGAATCGTCCAATGTCTCTTACAATAGCATATGAGTGGAGCGATTAGTTGGTGCACCTAATATACCTAGTCCTTTCGTTCTCGATTTATGACCCCGAAGTAAATTTGGTTTTCTTTTGCGTTATTACAGTAATAATTGACAAATCTGAAAAGCAAAACGACTGCGCGTTCGTGTTTTTTTTATAGCGAAAAAATTTATTGAAAGTCGCAGCGCGCCGCCGGGTGACCGCCTTCGGTCGGGTCTGCCGCCGCCCGGATCAACGGAATACTGTCTGCCGGGGCTCAAATACATTGTTTATGATGTAAACAATAGGAAGAAAAAAACGGCAGAGTGGAACCAACTCCAGTTTCTTTTTTATAGCGAAAAAATGTATTGAAGGTCGTAGCGCGCCGCCGGGTGACCGCCTTCGGTAGGGTCTGCCGCGGCCCGGATCAACGGAAAACTGTCTGCCGGCGCTCAAATACATTGTTTATGAGGTAAACAATGCGAAGAAAAAAACGGCAGAGTGGAACCAACTCTCGTTTCTTTTTTTCACCGAACCCAAGTGTGCGCACCGCTTCTGCACCTTGGTTGCCTTTGCCGAGACCTGGCATAGACCTGCCATAATTAAATATTGGTCTACGGGGTGTGCAAAATGCGATGAAAAAACCCGCAGAGTGGTACCGATTGATTTTTTTTTTCATCGCTAATCGAATTTCGATCACCGCGGCCGCCGCCGTCGAGGCCTGCCGAGCACTTCGCAACCCGGAAATGCTCTGCCATTTTTTTTGGCTTCTAGTGGAGGGCTAGACTATACATAGAAACAATTTGCAGAGTAGTACCGATTGATTTTTTTTTTCATCGCTAGTCGAATTTCGATCACCGCGGCCGCCGCCGTCGAGGCCTGCCGAGCACTTCGCAGCCCGGAAATGCTCTGCCATTTTTTTTTGCTTCTAGTGGAGGGCTAGACTATACATAGAAACAATTTGCAGAGTGGAACCACATGTGCTAAATTAGCGATACGTAAACGTCGTGTTTACATCACTCTGCCGAGCACTTCGCAGCCCGGAAATGCTCTGCCATTTTTTTTGGCTTCTAGTGGAGGGCTAGACTATACATAGAAACAATTTGCAGAGTGGAACCA
Source organism: Lochmaea capreae (assembly GCA_949126875.1). Taxonomy (NCBI): domain Eukaryota; kingdom Metazoa; phylum Arthropoda; class Insecta; order Coleoptera; family Chrysomelidae; genus Lochmaea; species Lochmaea capreae. The sequence continues at coordinate 11,602,414 of OX421396.1, forward strand.
CATGACCTCAATCGCCACAATGTAAACGTCGTGTTTACATCACTCTGCCGAGCACTTCGCAGCCCGGAAATGCTCTGCCATTTTTTTCCGGTTCTAATGGAGGGCTAGACTACACATAGAAACAACTTGCAGAGTGGAACGACATGTGCTCAATCGCCCTAATGAAAACGTCGTGTTTACCCCCCCGCCACACCCAATTGCAGTCCGACCTGTGGGCAGAAATTTGGCTTTGGGTTTTTTGGCTCATAGAGCATCGATTAAAAAAAAAATCTAGGTGGAACCGTTTAACATGCGTTTTACGTGGCTAGCTCTCGGACTAAAATTAACAGCTTACTGAAATTCCTCAAAGATGTGCAGCTTTATAGTAAAATTTAACCAATCCATTATATATATGACATTAAAAAAATGTCTGTCGGTGGAGCTGATGTTTTGACTCGTCTTAAACGAAATTTGAACACAGTTAAGTTTTTTGCACAAAAAAATACTCTATAAAACAGGAGGCAAGCCGCAATACCAATGCAATCGTTTATGACAACTAGTTTTACAACACAGACGTCAATATGTTTTATTTATAGTCATCTACCAAAATGTTCGGTGAAGTTCCAGCTTCAATGGAATCATTCAAAATGTGACATTTGATTTTTTTTTTAAATTTTGCCTTTTCACATTTGGGCCAGTAAATATAGAATTTATATTTTTATAAGCTCTAGGAACACTTATTGAGTATAAAATCACAAAATGCTGACATATTCCGCTGGAGCTTCAGGCGCCATCTTGAAAAAACGTTTTTGACCGATATCTCGTGAACTTTACACTTTAAGGCAAAAGTGAGACCATTATTGTAGGGAATAAAATTTCGCATTTTTGCTTTTTCCTTACGATTTATGGCACTTTTATTAATTAACCGGTTCTTCTATATCGACCAATAACTGTTAAAATATTGGATTAATCATAAAATGCAACAATCTATTTTTAAAGACCAATTTATTCTAAAAATTTTTTGTTTGAAACTTTTTTTTCTAATTTCCATATTTTTTGAGCTATAGGACGTTTAATGTTGGACTACCGGGCGTAAGGTCGAAAATTTCAAGGTATGTAAAGAGCATAACGGTACAAATTCAACAAATAAATAAAAAAAATATCCCGATTTTATATGTACTTGACAATTAATAGTTAGTTTCCTCACGTGCAATAGTAACGAACTTTTTTCATTTTATTTCATTAGATTCCGTTCAACTACAACATATTTAGTGTTTTGATTTGATCCTGGATTACTGAGTAATTATTATTGAATATATAAGATGAAAGGAAGCAATAGGGTAATATTTTTCAAAAATGTATTCAAAATTCATTTTCAGAAAAACCATAAAAAAACAAAAATTCAAAATTTCATCCAATTTTCGAGCGTTTTGGAGGAGGCGAAAATCCAATGATAGTTGATGTTTCCTCTTTGTATTCCTGATCCTCCTCGTTGAAGACGAGGTTCACTAATATATAGATATATTTTCGAACGCCAAACCTCTTCGTCCCTTATTTTAGAGACAGAAAAGAAGAGGTTACCTGTTAGAGACAAAACCTTTGGGCTGCTGCGTCACCCGACGAGCGTCGACATTTCTTCATTAAACGTCCTTTATTTCTACAAGTATGAGTATTAGAAAAAAAGTTTTGGACAAAAGTTGTAGATGGGTGGATGCATTTTATTGATTAATCCAATATTTTAAGAGTTATGTGCCGAGATAGAAAAACCGGTTAATTAAATGGGCCATAAATCGTAAGCAGTAAGTTTTACGAAAAAAGTTCACAGAAATCGAAAGGTGCGAAATTTTATTTTCTACAATAATGGTCTCAATGACTTTTGCCATGAAGTGCAAAGCTCCTGAGATATCGGTCCAAAACGTTTTTTCAGGATAGCGCCTGATGCATGATTCCTGATGCCTGAGGCATTTTGTTATTTTATGCTCAGTAAGGCCCGGTTGTACAGTTGAAGCTTAATATTCAGCTCAACTGAGCTGGGCTCAAAATATAATCTTAGCTCAACCCTAAACCTGTTGTACAAACATGGTTTAGTAGCAGCTCTACTAAACCTATATTTGCAAGTGTTGGTACAGTCGACGTGAACGGTATAGTGCCTTCTTAAAGTTGCCGGCTTTTTGTTTTGATTTGAGAGAGTATACCGTCATAGCCCAGTCAATTTTATAATTATTTAAAATGCTTACTTAGTTGACGATAAGTTCATTTAATGTTATAATTTCAACTAATAATCGTTAATAGTTATTTAATAAACTAGTTTGTTAAGGAAGGAGATTAATAAACAAAACTGGTTAAAGCACGAACGAGCGATAGTTGAGTTTATTAATCGCCCATTAACAACTGAGCTGATTACAATATTTTTTCGTTGACCGTAAACTCTTTTTTTTTGTGACAAAAATCACTTTTCCATAAAGACTACGAGGGGACAATAATGTCAACTCCATACCAATGACTTAGAATGTCATTGACATACATTTTCAATTTCACGTAAAAATCACGTTTGCTAAAAATCTCAGTTATCATTGAAAAATAAAATGCGAATTGTCAAAAAAGTTGTCATTGTGAAAAAGTTATTGTGAATTTGTAATTGTGCAGTTATGGAGTTAGAAAACACTGCGCAATTACCTGCTGCAGTGTTGTTGAGTGCAAACTTTGGTATATCATCTATATCAAAACGTCAGAATCACAAACAAAGTGCGTTAATGACGTCCATTAACGCATCCTTTCTTAATTAAAATACTTCATTAATATCGATAATAATAAACGGAAAAAGTGTGTTTAATAATTTTTATTTGTTAAATAAATTTATCGACTGAACAAAAAATTCATTATTTTTTACTTCTTTAACTGAACCATAACTATTTTTGAGAGAGGGTTTATTTATTTTGACGGAGCACGCAGGTGTTCTTTTATAGTCGGTGGTCTGACATCAACAAAGTGTAGTGTGGAAATTGTAGGTAAATATTCATATTTAGATATTAGAAATTATATTTTTAGTTAAACATTATATATTTACCATGTGGGAAATATCGAGTCCGATTCAAAATATTGTGTGTAACAACGACGAAAATTTAAATAATAGTGATGAGAGTGATGATTTTAGTGATAGTGAACGTAATAAAAACAGGATTCGACGACATTTAAATTTGGAAGCACAGAAAATATGTGTCAATGTGTATAAGAATCTACGGGAAAAGTTTGGTTTCCATGAAAAAACAGAATTAATGCAAGCAGTATCTGATTTAACACAAGTTCCCCTGTCAACTATACGTAAAATAGCCAAGAATGGGCCTTATGAAGGCAAGAAGCGATGTGATAAGGGATCGGTCAAACCTTTAGATGCGTCTTTGATAACATTATTAAAAACCACTATTTATGACTGTTACAGAAGAAATGAGTTACCTACAATTGAAATAAATTAACAAATGCCGGCCGTAATGTAAATTGCTGTCAGAAACCCATTGAAAACTGGGATGCAAATTCAAAACGATTAATAAACGTCAAACAGTTATGGAAAGCAGAAGAATAGTGGATATGTGGTATACATACTAGGAACAAGTAACTAAGTATAGAGAATAAAAGCGGCCAATTGTATATTTGGACGAAACTTGGTGTGATACACACGATACGGTTAAGAAAGGATTGACTGATGGGACAAAATCGTGTATGCCGAATGGCAGAAAATGATTTAAAAAGTAATCAAAATTGAAGATGAGTAAAAGAACATTGGACAAGTCCATATTAATGGGGCAAATAAGTTAAATATTGATTTACAAGAAGATAGTGATAGTGAAGCAGATGGTATGGAAGAAGGATTAATAGGATTTTTGGAAGAAAAAAGTTAATTAAGTTTAATATATTTATTTTACGTATGTAGTAGTGACAAATTGGAGTTAGAAATTATATTTATTTTTGAAGAATTGTTTTATTCATTGTTATAAAATTTCTTTTGTTTTGTTTTGTTTTCATAGAATTTAGTTTTGTTTATGGCTTTGAAATTTCGTTTTCCATAAAAAAATCGAATGAGATACAAAAAGGGCTCAGTTAACGTCCCGTTTAAACCTAACGCTCTTTCAACAGTTACGTAACGTCAAATACAATAGGTACAGAATTATGTTTGGTAAGTAAGCAGAAATAATAATACCTTTCACAGTCTAGCTCCGCAACATAACCTAAAGGGGATATACGATTAGATAGCTGGCACTATAAGTTTTACGTCGACTATAGAACTTATTTCGAACTGACGCATGCGTATGAAGTAAATTGGTCAAAATATAATTGTCAAATGAAGATGTCACCTAACTAATTTGTCATTTGGGGGGGATTGTTCGTACCTATTAGTTTTGCAAGAAATTTCCTCTGATATACAATTTGTCACAAAGCGAACGTTTTCTTTAGAAAGACGAAAACTTTGAATAAACTCATGATCCTTCCAAACATTCAAAGTGATTTATACGCTCTCTATACACCCGAGGTCTACTCGAAGTGCGATTTCAATGAGTTCCAAAAAATCCTCATCCATCATCGGTGAAAATATCCATATTTAACTTTGATAAACTTTCAATTTGAAAATAACTCAAGTAGAGGTTATGTTTGCATACAATTTATTTACATTCAAGCCACGGAACATGATAACAACTTCTGTTCCGTGCTTAAGCTTACATTAAACCGGCCCTCTTGAAGGCTTCACTAAGCTTAAGGTTTAAATCAAGCTCAACCGTAAGCTTACTTTGTACAACAGCAATCTGACACTGAACCTGAGTTCACACTTGAGCCTTCACTAAGCTACAATTGTACAACCGGGCCTAAGTGGTCCTAAACGGCTATTTTTACTGGCGTGATTGTTTTATTTGACAAACAAATTTATATGAATGTTCTCAATTGTCATTATATAATATTTTGTGTAATTTACATATTGCATTTAATTGTTTACAAGCTTAAGAGTTTATAGGTGTGAATTTAATATAAAGAAAACAAATTAAGCGATTAGTGAATACAAACCTGGTAACGATGTTGAACTGGAACTGGAGTTCTTATCGAACTCATCTCCTGTAGAGGACAAAGTATGTGAAGTTAGCAACATACTAAATACAAGCTTTAAACATTTGTTTTTTCACACAAAAAAACCTATTGCATCTACGATCAATACCTATATAATAACAATATTAAAATAATACAGCATATTAAACAAAACTAATGTGAAAATGTGATGAGAAAGAAAATATTTCATATTTTTTGTTTATTAGCAATCATACATGAGAATTATTAAATTAGTGGTCAAAACTTATATAAATAAAGCTGTCACTGCATTATTCTTGTGTATGATATGATGAAGGATAAAAAGAAAAAAAAAATCAGGATAAAAAAAAGCATTTCACTTAATAGAGATTCCAAAATGAAGTCAACCCTGCACACAGTGTGAGAAAGATAAATAAAATCGTTTGAGTAAAGCAAAAATGATGGAAGAACAAAAATAAGAGGTGTCCCAGAAAGACAGTTGCAAGGAAACAATAAAATCAACTGCTGCAAAATGAGCGTTTAACCTAGAGAGGTTAAACAAAAAATATGAGATGATATAGATGTAAAGGACAAAAACTGATTTGCGATCAATCTCAAATCCCGTTGGTCGCGCACCTAAACTAACAAACAGTACAATGACTTGACATCCACGAAATGCACTGCTTTGAATTCCTTTTCAGTCAAATTAAAGATAATACGTCTTCGTAATTTTTTGATAAGGAAAAAATGAGACCCTGGTTAGAGGAGGGTACATTTATTTGGAAATAAAGATATGGAACGAAGACAAAATATTTGTATAACTAATCACTTCGGCCTCATTCACTATTGCAGTGTTACGTATACCATCCGATTCGATTTTATTCTATAATGTTTAGTGAAAACGATTCGATTTTATTCCATAATGTTAGTGAAAAATGATAATCAAATAAATATTATTCATTATATCTCTGGAATGTACAAAATTGTTGTGGTTTTCTCCAGTTTATCCGCGTGAATAATAGGCATCATTCTACACTCGTTGAAGAATATACTATTCTGCTGTAGTACAGAAGCGCAGAATATTGTTCTGAGGTCGATATAATTGCAATATGTGAGTGATGGGAACATTTCGGAAAGTTGTACTTATATAAAAAAGTATCTTCTACCTCACTTTTTTTGTTTTCAGTGTTTGGGAATCCAATTAGATAATAGATGATTATAAATAACATTAGTAACTTAATTAATGCTTATGCTTGGTTGACTCATACCAAAAATGTGATTTTGTCCAAAACTTAATTCGTATCCCCCCAAACCATAAAATGGAGGCTGGCAAGAATTTTGAAATGGCAGTGATTTTGTGGTATTCTTGTAGATGTGGTTTTATCATATCATTAACCATTATTGACACTTCCTTGGAAAAGCGAAAAAGATTTTAAATAAATTAGTAGGTATTTGAGAGGGATAACTTAAGTCCTTAATACTTCTTTAACCACAAGTATCTTTCAAGCGGAAATTCACGCCATAAGAAAGTGTGCCCAGTTCAATATTGACAGAGGATATAGAGGTCAAAAGATTATCATAATGTTGGATAGTCAAGCAGCCATTAAAGCACTGATCTCTTGTGTAATCAGTTTAGAAATGGTGTGGGAATGCCTAGGCATACTCTATGAACTCGGCGATGACAATATAGTAACCTTACTGAGGATTCCAGAACACACTGGAATAAAAGGAAATGAAATAGCAGATGAACTAGGAAAGAGGGACTGAAAAACCCTTTTGCGAAATCAGCGCCAATGTAATATTGGAAGAAATAGGCAAAGCCCAAGAAAAGAACAGATCTGATCACTTTAAAGATCTAGTAGGGCTTGTACAATCAAAGATTCTGATGGGTGACTACAACCCGTTGAGAACAAACGATTGCATAAGTCAAAGTGAAGATAGGAGATTATTGGATAGAAGAGGGACATTTACCTAAGTTGAAGCCTGCAGATATCCTAAAATTCCTCAGGGAAATAGGACTAAAGAAGCTACTAGTCTCCGAGACGTTCCTTAGGAAATAAGTAAAAGTAACGGGACACAATAGATCTTTTAGGTCTCAGTGAATATCACCCCATCATACATACATACAATACTATTCTGCCCTGAAATAATATATAAATATGGTTAATTTAAACTATTTCAAATATAAGTAAAAAAAAATTGTTACTTTTCTTGGTTTGCAATTAATTCCTCAATCAAAGCTTCACCATAAACATCTACATGCGCCATTTTTGTTACCATTATTATTTAAAGGCGCATTTGAACATCCCTTTAAAAGTAATAGATTTATTAGTAGGCTATTTTGAAGGAATCCTTTAAAATTTTAACGGAAATCTGGTTAGCGAATACCGATTTCGTTTAAGCGCCGATTAAATTTTTAACGGCTTCTAAATTTTAGAGGAAGAGTTATAGTTAGCTAAAACACCGACTTCTCCGAAAAACTGTATTTTTAAGCAATTCGCTTTTTGAGAGAATGATTATTTTAATTTGCACTACTATAATCTCATTTTCACGAGTAGTTTGTTTATTATGCTGCCTCAAAATATACAATTGTATACAAATGAACAAATTCAGCAAAATGAGGTGGATGAATTTTTAATGACAGGTTTGGCGAAATATTGACGTTACGGGTAGTAAACCAATAAATTGAAGAACTTATACAATAAACATTATCTTTTGCTTTCAGTTGAAGATTTATTGTATTCATGAATCTTGTTTAAACTATTTTTACATATTTTGAGTACGTAACTTTTAATATTGCCCATATCAAAATAGTTATCACCGTTAATAGCAGAAATTATTATAGAAAAATACAGTGGATGGCCAGACGAAAATTAATCACTGCCAATATCAGTAAAGAATACGTAAACTTTTTATGACTGACTAATTCTCTTTACTGTAGCATTAAAATATTTTGGTTATCATACAGATTATACATCACCATCATTAATTCAATCAATAGCAATAGTTATCATGCGATTATTGTACAACAAGGAAACTTTGTCGTAGTATCTAATTATTTCGTGACGTTTGTTAGTAATTTTGATTCGAGGTCTCAACCAATAGACAAATTCATTTCTTTCAAACAATTCAACCAATATTACTCAAATAAACGAAAAAAATTTAATACATATCACTTATAATGAGTTTTTTCTAATATGTATTATGCTATAACTAATTTGATTCATTTGTGGAGTTAAGTTCCTTTTCAGTCATCATATCACTTTTACATTTGGTAGGCTTGTGATATTTAGTGTGCTAATTCAAGTTAATATTATTCGCAAATATTTGGTAGATATAAGTAATGATGTATTTTTGGTAAGAGGAAAATAATAGTGGAAAATAAGCTGTGTACAAAGCTAATACGGTTCATACGCAGCTACTGATTAAATAAAATCTTAAAATGAGTTTTAACATCAACTAGCCAAGTTGATAGGTACTGGAATCAGCAAAAGATGACAAGAATCGACCAGATATCGCTACACTTAATTAATCTGTTGGAAGAAGACAATTACGCCATTTATTAGACGTTAGGTACTTGTATGGACACAACAGCTCAATAATTTCATATTAACCTTACGAAAAATTCTCTATGTAATTGGAAATAATTTCATAGCCAAATGTGGAGATCCTCGAGATTGACAAATTTATGCGAAATATTATTTCCGGTCATCAGCATAGTAAGTTAGTCAACATTCAAAGGTCAAATTCCAGCATCGTATTAACATAATGGCAGATATTTTCAATGGGAAAAATTTTTGTGTCAATGTTTTGACAATTTTGGAAGTTAAGATGACTGATATACTTGATCTAATAATGGGATTTGTTTTAATTGATGCAGTACATATTCACAGCCTGAATTGTGGAGTGTGGAGACCGAAATATATGAATATGTAAGAAGTTTTTGATGTTCCTTTTTACATAACTCATTATCAAGACTTACTTATTAGACTTAGGTATGTTATCTAAACTTTCACATGAAGTAAGGTCACATCCACAGTCTACGCTTTTTTTCCTTCAACTTTTATCTTAATACATTTTACGATTAATCATATCATTGGTCCTAGTTCAAAGCAATATTATGTTGTTGCGACGCGAGTGTTTTCATCTTCATCAGCCATTTTTGCCAGACTTATGTGATTATTTTATACAATGGACCATACTGTTGCAGATAATTTTTCTGAGAAATATGCTGCATTTAAAATGTGATGATGGCTAAGCAATGCTATCAATATTGTAACCACATTGTAGTAAAAATATTACCCATTCGGAAGCCCCTTTACATTACAAAAAAGTGAAAATATGTTGCTAAACCTAGCGATATATACTTTGTACATATTAAGATACACTTTTATTTACATTTTTAATGGAAGTGTTTGCCAGATCAAAGCTACATTCAAAATTTAACGGTACGTCGAGTGTATTTTTAAGTTTATAAATTTGATGCAAAGAGTTACTCATAAAATATGGCCGTCTTTTGAAATTGAATCTCAAAAAACTATTAGTACAACTAGTTTTGAGTGCTATTAGATTTTGATAATCCAATTGGTGATTGGATAAATTTTATTTTTATTTGAAAAATAACGTGGAAACATAATCCTGATATTATTTTCATTAACCTTGAAGGTTACTATCCGCTCTAATGATTGAATATCTAAGACCTAACAGTTACAATGCTTCCGATAAACAGTGCGAGTAGACAAACACAAGCACAACTATTTTCAAATTATACTTTTATGTTAAAAAAATACCTCTGTATCCTTCTCTACCTGGTACTTGTAGATGAGAAGAGTTGGGTTGAGTTAGTGCCTTTTGAACTAATCCAGTTAGGTTTGCTAGTTGACGTTCCATATTTTCCACTCGTAATCTACAACATAATTGAATATTTAATTTAAAATATAGAAATGTGTAACCTCCATTTATCTAAATAACATTGGGTTCCCCATTGTCATGACATAAAACAGGAAGAAACAATTTTAAAAGATGTTCGGGAAGTCTTCCGCGGTTAGAAAAATGACTGCTAGGTTTCCTGGATACACTGGGTTCAGTTAGATAACTTTATTGACGGTTCGACTACCGCTTTCAAGCAATTATCAAGAGCTGGGAAATGTGAGTTCAGTACAATTTCGTAGTCTCAATCTGTATATTTTACATTTTTGAGCCACTATATATTCTGCATTTTTTGCTCCTCGGTGTATCGAGCCTGCCGGTGCCCTTACCACTTCGCTTGCTTGGCGATGGAGGGGATGTAGAGGGTAGGGGTATGGTAACTCTGAACGAGCGATGGTACGGCCACCTTGGTCACTCTGAACGAGCGATGGTACGGCCACCTACTGGATCGGAAAAGTTACTAAAATTGCTGATTTAATGAAAACTGTAACGCTGCTGGTAGTCATTCTAGATATTTGCGCATGCCTCACGGCTACGGCTCACATTGTAGTCTTACGCCATTTTACGGTTCATGTATGTCGTGCTTCAAGTTTGTTGTTAAAGTGTGAATTAGTTAATATTATCTTTCAATAATCATTATCGAAAAAGACAATGTCCAAATTTATTGTGAAGGAATATAATGTATATAGTGAACTCGGTAAGTTTAATTTTAGTAAAATAAAACAAAACATCTTTCATAACATAAAAAGTGACAAATTACTAAAGTAGTTTTTTGTTTATACAGCTTTATACTTCCAATCCAGGAAGAACAGCTTTTAATTTGATGGAACGAAGTGGGAACAAATGCTCGGATTTGAAGAGGTAATTTTTTACACATAGGTATATTTATTGAATGTTATTAAACATGATTATATGTTCTAGATTATAAACCAAAGAAGTTGAAGGACATTTGTTTGTATCAATTGTATCCCACAAGAAACAATTCCATCTACAAGCAAATAGTGTGTCTAAGAAGTGTTGAAGAGCATTAAAGCCATTCTGATTGGTTGATAATCGTATGAAAAGTAATATAAATCTCATATAGTATACCTAATTATATTTGCAAATAATAAAATTCTTTGCAGATACCAGGATCATTATGGAACCATCTATGGAGACTCCCCCTTTAAGAAGTGCCATTAAAAGTCTACTGGAAAAAGGTCGAACAATTTTCAAAGGTAAATAGTTTCGAGAAACAAAATAAATATTCAAACCTTCACAGTACTATGTGTTTGAGCTAATTAAAAATGCTTATAAATATATTGATGATAGTCATATTGTTCTCAAGATTGACTAGATTAAACGATGAAATAAAACAATTTAGTTTGTTTAATATCATCGTTTAGTATGGATCTTCATCAAGTAAAAGCCTCATCTATTCAATTTACTAGATTGGCATTGTAAACTACACTTTGCTAATAGTATGCAAGTTTTGGTATTTAGTTAGTTTTATTTGTAGCAACCTGTAAAAGTCAATGTTTTTCGCATTTTTTAATGTATATATAGCTGCCTACAGTACCGGTTGATCAATTTGTTCAAGTTTTTTAAAAAATCTCGATACCACTGTTTTCCTTGAAACTTAAAAGAAATTTTCACCTATTGTAGGCTCCTGTATATTTATATTAAATACATTTGTGTGCTTACTAACATCACTTTTCTTATTTGTAGAACTTTTATAAAACAGTTGACTGTGAAATAAAAAGTTGAGCCAAAAGATATAAAAATTTCAGTCTCATTCTATCATTTCTTTGTGTTATATTTAATTATTTCTGCAATCCATAGTGTGAGCTCACTATTTCTATATTTGCTTTTTAAACATGCATTTTTATTAATGTTGATGAAAACATTATTATCTAATTAAAAAGTTTTCATCACCTTACAGCGCATGCTGATTCTTTTCAAAATTATTTACTCAAATTTTATTTATTATTAACTGTATTGTTAAGCTCTTATATTATGTTTTTCTGTTTGTCTTGAAATAAATGAAAAAAAACGATCTGTTTATTGTTATTTTTGGTAATGAATAAAAGTATATAAACTGGTTAATTATTGTTCAATTTTTCCCACTTCAGGCATTGTATGGTCCATATTTTGACATTTCATTTAATCTAACTTGACTATTTGAATGTTATTAATATAATATCAATCAAATGTTGAGTTACTTTAAATGAAATATCAAAAAATGGACCATAAATGCCATATTTCAATAAAAGTAATATTACAGTAATTTTGAATATGCCGCCAAAAACTGTTAAATTACAGGAATCTACTTTTTCGGCAGTTAGCGAGGACCACAACCATGTAAAAGGTGTTAGAGCTTACTTTTCCGACCTGTAAGATGGCGCCACCCATCAAAATTAATTCGCCCTAGTTAGCGCCACGGTCAGATGCCTATCTTTAAGTATGTTATCTGTGGGTAGTACTTCGGCTATGAACTCGAAAGCGGAGAGACGAGTAGAGCAACCCTTTTGCAACAAAACACAAATCATTGTAATAGTTTAGAAAGTTGAAATAAGTATAATCATACAAACCCAAATGCATAGTTTTAATTTGATTTAACAAACGTAAAAGGTGATAAAGTGAACCAGAAATGCCGCATCTAATATTAAGCTTCCAGTCATACAACTTCCTAAATTTGACGGTAATTATGATAACTGGCTAGAGTTTCGGGACTCGTTCGATTCTTTGATACACAAAAATAATTCTATCAGCGAAATACAAAAATTCCATTATTTACGCGCTAGTTTGTCACACGGAGCCTTGGAAATTATCGCAAGCCTTGAATTTTCAAGCCCTAATTATTCTGTAGCATGGGATTTAATCACTAAACGGTATAATAACACGCGTATATTGGTTCAAAATCACGTCAAAGCCTTACATAACATAGAAAAAATCACGACGGAGTCTTCGCATGCCCTTAGAAAAATCATGGATAGTGTAAGCAAACATCTAAGTGCATTAAAAATTCTGAAAGAACCCACGGAGAGCTGGGACACCCTTATCATATATCTAATAACATTAAAACTCGACTCTGTCACTACTCGCGAATGGGAACAAAGAAAGGCTTCGCATGACAAGCCAACGCTTGAAAACTTGCAACAATTTTTGAAAGATCGAGCAGATATTTTAGAGACTTTAGAAAATAACAATTGTCAAAAGAAATTTGTTAGGCAAAACATAACGGAATTTAAAACAAATGCCTTTGTGGCCACTCGGACGAGTTGTGCCTTTTGTAAAAAAGATCATTACATTCAAGATTGCTCGGAATTTTAAAAACTTAAAATCAACGATAGATTAGCTGAAGTAAAAAAGTTGAAAATCTGTATCAATTGCTTTAGGGGAGGGCATCTAGTTAAGCAATGTCGCTCTAGCTCGTGCAAAATTTGTAAGGGTCGACATCATACTCTTTTGCATATTCCTAGTTTGAATTCTGATAGTACAGAGGTACCGCAGGCTGATCCGAACCAAGATAGTATAGTGTGCTCATCGCGAAGTGACCCTTCCTTTAATAATCAGGTTTTATTATCTACCGTTTTAGTCTATGTTTTTGATAAGCAAAATAAAAAACATACCGTATGCGCACTTCTAGACAGCGCAAGTCAGAGTAGTTTTATCAGCGAAAACCTAATAAATAAATTGAATCTAGAATTATCCAATATAGACATCAAAATTTGCGGTCTAAATCAAACCCAATCCAAAATCAAGCATAAAACTACCGTTAATATTCAATCTCGTTATAATAATTTTACAAAAAAGGTGTCCTGTTTAGTGGTACCTGAAATTACCGGCAATCTGCCAAATTTTCATGTGGATCCCAACTCGTTGGAAATTCCCAGTAATATTAATATTGCCGATCCAACTTTTTATAAACCTGATAGGGTCGACATGCTTTTGGGCGCTGATCACTTTTGGGAGGTCATGTGCGTAGGTCAAATGAAAATCTCAAATCACGGAGCGCTTATTCAAAAAAGCAAATTCGGGTGGATTGGTGCTACAAATCATTCACAGGTCATCCGCTGTAATTTCTCGGCAAATTTAGACATAGATAAGCAATTAGCGCGTTTTTGGGAATTGGAGGAAGTTTCCTCAATAAGAACATTTTCTCAGGAAGAAAGGCAATGCGAAGATCATTTTGTCAAGACCGTGCAACGGAACGACAAAGGCCAATTCATAGTTACTCTTCCTCTAAAGGAAAATCCCAACGTATTAGGAGATTCTTACGAAAATGCGAAAAAACGTTTTTCATCCCTAGAACGCAAATTTAAAAACAATATTAGTTTCAAGGCAGAATACGCGAAATTCATAAACGAGTACATCGCATTAGGTCACATGGTGAGGGTTACGGAAAACAACGAGAAACGAATATCTTACTACTTCCCGCATCACGGGGTAATAAAACAAAGCAGTCTTACACCCAAACTACGTGTAGTTTTCGACGCATCCTGTAACACTAGCAGCGGATACTCTCTCAATGATATACAAATGGTGGGCACTACTATCCAACCTGACCTTCTTGCGGCTTTAATTCGTTTCAGAAAATACAATTACGTTATCGCAGGAGATATCGAAAAGATGTGCAGGATGTGCCTGGTTAATCCTGAGCAGCATTCATTACAACGTATTTTATGGCGTGACAGTCCCGAAAATCCTTTAGATATTTACGAATTAGTTACTGTCAGCTACGGAACTTCCTCCGCGTCATTCTTGGCCATTAGATACCTTTTTCAAATAGCTTTAGATTGTGCTCAAAATTTTCCTGAAATTTCCGAAATTATCAAACACCATTTTTATGTTGATGACTTTATTAGCGGAGCCGAAACGGTCGGAGAAGCCATTTATATAGCTAACACGGTGGTTACATTTTTCTTGAGTTTAATTTTTTTCAAGCATATTTTATTGTTGTACAAAGTAAACGATGAAATAAAAAAAATTAATTTGTTTAAATCTTCATTATATATTTGAACTAAGTTCAATATACATTCGTCACGCGTTTCGCTAACACAGTAGGTTTCTCAAACGAGTGGAGGTATAATGAAAAGTTTTTAATTTATACCGTGCCTGAATACGGAATTTTACGGATATTGACAAAAGTATTATAAAAGATTTAATTGGAGAGTTCTATATGCAAAATTTCAAATTTTGAATCGAATGTGTGTTGGTTTGCTAATAAATGATTTGAGTAGTTGAAATCTAATTTTTGGTTGTCATAGCTACGTTTGTGTTCTGAAATTCTAGTTTTAAAATTCCTAAAAGTTCTACCTATATAAATTTTATCAAAGTTGTCATTACCACATTTTAATTTATAAACTTCTGATTTGTTTAATTTTGAATATTTAGATGTGCTGTTTTTAATGAATTTGGGTAAATTGTAATCGGTTTTAAAGCAAATATTCTAGTCTAAAGTTTCTAAAAATGATTTGATTTTTAAGGATGGTATTCCAAAGTATTTTAAGATTTAAATTTATTGTTTTTGTTTTTTATCAGAAGGAAATACTTGTTCTAAAGTACCTATGTTTCAGTATCTTTTTATTTATGATATTGTCTGTTAAATTTGGATCGTTATTATTATTAACTGCTATTTGTTTTATGATATTTAGTTCTTTGTTGTAATTGTCAGTATTCAATGGAACTGTTAAAAGTCTATGTATCATACTATTGAAAGCTGCTATTTTATGACTGAATTGGTGGACCGAGCTATTATAAATTGCAATGTCTGTATGTGATGGTTTGTGAAATATGGGAAAATCATGTTTATTATTTATATTTGAAATTGTAAGGTCTAGAAAGTTTAGACTTATTTTGTTCAATTTCTACGGTAAATTTGATATTTTTATGAATTGAGTTGATATAAGTAATTAAATTATCTAATTTTCTAGTTGTGCCGGTGAAGCAAGCTAAAATGTCGTCTACATATCGGTGCCAGTACACAATTTTTCTACGAAGGGGGTGTTTATGAATTATTTTTCTATATTATCCATGAAAATTTCTGCTAATAGGGGACTGAGAGGGTTGCCCATAATCAAACCGTCTTTACTGCTATAAAACTCTCCATTGAAATGAAAATAATTTGGATTTAAACAAACTCTTAATAAAGTTATGATATCAGAATGAATTATACGATTAACATTATTGTACGTAAGCAAGTTATCAGCAAGAGTTATAGTTTCATTAGGAGGTATACTAGGGAAAAGATTTGTTACATCGAACGATATGAATTTAGAAATAATAGTTAGTTTTATATCTTGAATATTATTGATTAGTTCTGTTGAGTTTTTAATAGAAAATTGAGGTTTGAATGAACAATATTTAGAAATTGTCTCTATGAGAATCTTTGAAATTTTAAATGACGATGCTGTGAAAAAAGAAACAACTGGTTTAATTGAGTACCCCTCTTTATGGAGTTTAATTAATGAATAGAGTTCAGGGTGTTGTGGATTGGGTAAAAATAATTTTTGTAATTTATGAGCCCTATATTGTACCTACTGTAAAACTGGAATACGCTCTGCCTCCCCACTACAACTTACAGTATGGGGGTGTAATCTGTTATATAGGGTATTTCAAAAATTATGACAAATTTCCGTAAAAATACTAACAAGTTCATACCTCTATAATTGAATGTGAATAATAATCTATTTAATCCAAAGATTTTTAATGATTATTGAAATTTATAAACGCGAATGATTTTGATAGTATTTAAATGGTTAGTCAAAACTCAAGTACATTATTTTCTGTCATTTTAAATGGATAATCCTGCTTTTTATATCATTGTTGAAAATTACTATTACCATACTTTCATTTCTTCACAGCATTTCTCATTAGTTTTTAAAATATTTTCATTCTTCTTTTTTCCATTATTAACCTAATTAATCACCCTGTATATAATTTACATGTATAATAAGTGTGAGAGACCATTTTATGTGACAAAACTTCAAGATATTAATTCTCAGTCCTTAATATTGGATAGATATTTTTATCAACGAACATATAAAAGTATGCGTGAGCTTTAATGTATTTAGTATGGATATCGATGATATTACATGCCATATTACTGGAAAAAAACTAACTAATGATATAAATATGTATTTTATGTGAAATAATTATAAAAATATATACAAATAACTTTTAAGAAAAGTTTCAATTTACAACAACTCAATCCATCACATGGCAACCCTTGGGAATTGATAGTGGAAAGATGGATGAGACCTTCTGGACATTGGAAAAAAAATTGAGCAATGGAAAATTTAGCTAGTCTGGTAGATATTTCTTAATGGGAATTATTATCAATGGAATTTATGAAATTATTATTATGGACTGTATGGAATTAGTTTTATGAATTTTGTTATCAAATATTTATATTATGTTATGGATATTGGAGATATATAGTGGGTTATTCAATAATGTGGTTAAAAAAAAACGATAAATACTTGAAATTCGATAGAATATTGTATAAATATGGATAGATTGGTTGAGTAAAAATGGAAATGATCCAAATTGAAGTTATGGTCCAAAAAGAGAAGAATGGATAGTGATTTTGAATCTTGGTGAGTTCATTATTTGTTGTGATTTATTTCATCGGTTTTATTTTTTTATTTTTGATATTGATACACAATATCTTAAATTGTTATATCATCTTTAGTAAACCGTTTTTATTCTTTTTATCACTCCATAACGATTATTTTCTTTCAAAATAATTAACGAAATCTTATTTTTTTCATATTTCTTCACATATAGATCTCGAATATACAGGGTGAGTCATAAGAAACTGTCAACTCCTCTTCTCCTTAATTTAAATTGTGATTTGTGAAATTGACAATAAATTTTAATTGGTTATAGTGTTTATACGGCTCATTTAATTGTTCTAATTTTTTCATAATACTATACACTATTATCAAGCATTCGACTGGTACCAGCTAAGCTAGAAATTTCCAGGACCGGCTTTGGAAAAGATTAATATAGGGATTCGTATTAAATATTGAAGCCTGTAAATAACTTTTTATTTAATTACAATAAGTGAAACTACATGAATAGCCAATGAAAATAACATATGCAACAATGTTGTTGCACATTTATTCAATTTTGAGTGAACCATCCAATCTTACTAAAAATATAGGTAACTAACATAATGACGTATCACGTAATATGGAAATAATTTAAACAAATGTTATAAATTCCAAGTTAGGTAAGGTTGGGTTATTATTTACATATCATCTATTCTGCTGATAAAAAGTAAATATAACTTCAAAATAATATTTTTTATCATATTCTTAACCATATCTCAAAAATTTGTAAATTAAAGCGTGTTATCAATAGAAGTCAAAATAATAGTATAAAACTATTAAAACGCCTTAAAAATTAAAAAATTACTTTCCAAAGGTTAGACCGTTCTAATTTATAAGGCGTTTTAATAGTTTTATGCCCGGTTGCAAGAACGCTTATTAAAAATGATGAATGATTAACGGCTAATCAATGAAATAATAACTCGTTAATTCTTCAAATCAACCATCATTTACACAATCAAAATGCAACGGATAGGTACCTGTAATGATGAACAATTAATCGACCATTATTTTTTTCGTGAAATCGGGTTCCCATTGATGGTTCATAATTTTTTAATCAACCATCATATGATGAGAGATTTGATTAGCGTTCTTGCAACCGGGCATTATACTATTATTTTGACTTCTGTTGATAACACGCTTTACTATCACAATTGTTACAAGAAACTGTAATTAAGTAAATAACTAATGGTTTTTTGTCAATATAGAATTTTGTTTTATGGTTAGGCGTGGAGATGTCGCTATTATCGCATCCTTAGCATGAGTCTTAAGGAACTGTCAACTCCTCTTCTCCATTAATTTAAATTGTGATTTGTGAAATTGACAATAAATTTTAATTGGCTATAGTGTGTATACGGCTCATTTGATTTTTCTAATTTTTTCATAACACTATAAACTACTATCAAGTATTCGACTGGTACCAGCTAAGCTAGGAAATTCCAGGACCGGCTTTGAAAAAGATTAATTTAGGGATTCACTAAGAAGCGTGAATTATGAACCATAATCGACTCTAGAAGATTTATGGGTACCATGGAGGTGAAATATTGACTTATTATTAAGTGGTCGTGGACAAACATTTTTTTTTACTACTACCCAAATTTAAGACAAAATTAAAGATAAAAAAATTTCTTATAAAAATTAAGGAGCACATAAATGTAAATTCGATTTTTCACTAATAAAACAGAAATCAAGTAGTCTGATGCAGATTGACATTTCCACTAGTAAAACTTATTTTCAAACAACGTTTGTAATTATTGTGTTTGTGTGATTTCCAGTTTCCATCGAAGATTTTCAAATTCCACTGGTGAAAATGTTAAAGTTAAAAACATTCCTCGATCCATGTTTTTCTGCAATCATCGTAAATTAAACAACACATTTCAATGTCAAAATTATATTTTGACAGTGTCGACCTTCAAATCGGTAGGGAGCACCTTAATCGTTCTAGCTGATTTCTCCCTAGGCGTTTACCCCGTCGACTGACTGACACTGTTTGTTCTCGCTCCTCGCCTAACCCGTAGATTATGAACGAACTCCTTATGTCATCAGTCATTTTTTGTACCGCCTATTTTAAACTAATGTCATTTTTATTCAAATAATATTATCTCATTAGGGTTGGGTAATTTCAAGCAGCAAATTATGTTGAAGACAATCTCCTGGGTATACAAAATTATGTTGCACAAGTTTTTGTCAAACTATTATCCCTGGATTATCATTATTGACCTAGGTTAATAATAGAAAAAATTATTAAAATAGAGAAATTCAAGTTCTCAGTTGGCTAGAAGAAGCAATGATTGTCAACTTCACAGCTAGTAGTGGAAAAACATATTCATTGATGCTAGATATAAATTGATTTGTGGATTTGTGTGAGCAATAGTGAAATTTGCCTTGGATACTGTTCAACTAAATGAACTGCTGGCACATTCACAACAAAAATATTTTTGAAATGAAATAAAGTCAAAACTGTATGGGCACAATTCGGTTTGTAAAATGTTACTCACTAAATATGTAATCTTATATATATTTACCGTGTTGCATCGTATGGAGGAACTGGTGCTGGTGCTGGAAATGGTGATCTGGTGGATATTCTTGATCCAGTTGCAGGGATTTTGACACCATATAATGAATACGATTCATCCAGTAGTTCTGTGTCACTGAAAATAAAGGTTGATTTGAAAAAATGAAAATTTGTGATATTTTTTTTCCTATATTAATTCGAGAATGCTTATTTTTGGGCTAAAGCAAAATCAAAACTCAAAGAGCCCGAAATCCGGAGACTGGAATCCTTGGAGATTTTTAAAATTAAGTCGTTACTATTCGTATTTTTGTTTTTATTGGAGCTACAAAAGTAGCCAATTGAAACTTGTCGATTTATTCTATGGTGCTCTTGCCAAAAACTGCATGAAGAAACTCAAGTCTGTGAGAAAATTTGCAGATACGTCATTGGTCTGACGAGAAGAGCTACTCAAAATTTAAGGTAACTGTTAGTATTACCTGAGAAAAATAACAGAATCCCGAAAGACCGACAGTATTGGATGTAAGTTTACTGGGGACGACTAAGCGATTAGAAAAATATTGAAAGTAGAAATGACTGTTTGTGAATTCAACGACACAGTAATGCCCACTATTATAAGTCATACCACCATAAATGTGCCGTGGTAGAATAAATAGCTTGCTAAATCAAGAAACCAGACTAAACAAACAAAAAACTTGGTGGTGGGATGATTCCAAGAGCACCTTCACAAGTTATGAGGATGCATGAAAAAAGACTCTTTGAGAAAGCACGGTGAGAAATAGAAATAGGTACCTCAAAGGGCTCACCAAATACAATATATGATCATATAAAATGTTTGGGAAAGTAGAGAAAGACGGCAACTTTTCATAGTTCGTTTTCCTGGAGCGCGAATAGCTCACGCAAACAACTGAGAGCTGAAAGAACTCGAACTCAAAACAGACCTTACAAGGATATAAAAAAGGTAGTGAACTTTGACAAAATGAAAAAGACAATTACCTCATTTGAACTGTTCATATCGTACTCTATCAAATAGTGCTACAGAAGGATGCAAAATTTCTAAGCAGACTCTGCAGTTTACTTAGATGCAGATTTTACATGTCATTAACAATACTATCATAGCAACCTATCGTGAACAACTCTTGGAATAATATAACAATTGAAATTATTACTTTCGGCAACATGCAATAATTATTTGCATTCTGTGACGTAGGTTTGACGATACAAGAAAGTCGGGTTCATGGACCCAGCATACCTTGTTACACACAGTTAATCGGAAATTGGTTCAAACTAGCTAGTGAGCTTGTGAGTTAATGACTGGAAAAATTATGTTATAAGCATGAATAACTACATAAGCTGGATTATTTGTTTATGTAAACGGCCTACCTTCAATAAAAATAAGTAAATAAAAAACCTCTTTTCCTTCTTTTGGCGGATTTAATATTTATACTTATACTTACATGCAACATGTAATACTAATTACCTTATTTCTTCATCAATAACCGGTGTAATAGAGCCTGATCTTGTTCCGTATTGGCTGTAATATGGGTCTTCGTATCGTGAACTTCTTTCAGGGGATGACATGTAACCATCTAAAGAATAAAATTGTATTTAATAATTACCCAACTATTATAATCAAAAAAATATATAAATGATTGAGTTAGTGGAGATTTTTAAGTATGAATACCGACATCAGGCAGTCTATGAAAAAATTAGAAAAATACATATATGCTGAGAATGATTGCAATTTTTCAACGACTTCCTGATAATGGCTAGTTGTGTATTCAGTCGATTCAATTTCTCTGCTCCTCGCTCTTATATCCTGCGTGTGCCTTCTGCGTGACAGTCGAGTGGATTTTACAGGTTGTCTGCGAATTTCACGTGACAAAAACGTCGAATTTAATTTCTGTTTGTTATTTTTGCACCAGCTTGAATTCACCAGCTCCGCTGACAAATTGAAATGTGTGGAGACTTAACCCAATTTTACTATCGCTCGATCTTGCAGACCTACGTGAATAGAGTACTTTAGACATTAACATCGTGAAGTATCCAAAATGCTCCAGGCAATAGGTAATTTTCCTCGAGTGTTCAATTTTGTACAAGGTTTTCGTAGAAAGGAGTAGTTTTTAAGGCTCCTGGATAATAATGGTCGTTGATCATTTTCTTATACCAACAGCTGAGTGAACGTCCACGGTCCATTTTGAAATTTGCTTCGGCTGATACATTAGAATTTAGTGGATTGCGTCCAAGAAAAATGTTATTAAAACTAAGATCTCAGTTGAAACGACATTCTTTAATTATCAAACACTCCAGATAAATAGTGTAGAAACATAGCCATATACTTTGATTCTAGCCAACATCTCAACATCTTTCAGTAGTGCGATGCTGTCTTCGGATCTTTTATGAAAAATATAGGTAATTTATTATTCACCTGAGTGATTCTTTTTTTTCATATATAGTGTGGAACAGCCAATTGAATTCTATAACGAATAAAATGAGGGCGTGTTAGGAAAAACGCTTGAACACGTTGATTTGTATTTTTATATGCGCATTTAAAAAAAAAATAATATAGAGTGCGTCATGTGACAGTGGCCAATACCAACTTTCTTATTTTAAATGCAACCCCCTGTATATTATTCATTTTTTGGATTCTTCAGAAAATTCTAGACATAATTCACGTACAATGTCCTATACCTATCTCCAACTGTTTCGGAAATGTTTTCAAATTTATAAAAAAAATTAACATTAAAAAAAGAAAATTATATTACTTCACAAACTCGCTACATTACACTCAAAACTTATTTCCAATTCAACTTTTGGTATTGAGAAAGTAAGCAAAAACCATTTCTGTGTTTTTTTTTACCAATATGCAATAAAAAAATACAAAAACAGGTTTATTTTCGTATAAAAGTGATAGCCTTAGCAACTAGTTGTCTGCCTGCATGACAGTAGTGATCAGTGTAAATGCTATTGTCGTTTGAATTTAGTTAACTGTACGTAATAATAGCAGAAAAATGGTTCATTCAACAGAAATGCTCAAAATAACCATTCTACAAATGATTGGTTATGGAAATAACACACGGACACAAATGGAAGTTTCTCGCCTATTTCACGAAAAATTTTCAGATTTGCCGCCTGTATCCCAAGGAACCATTAACAAAACAGAAAAGCAGTTTCGTGAGCTTGGTAAAACAGATAAAAAAAGTAGCTGGTTGCGATTGCAGTAAGTGACCCACATAATTCTGGTCAACGTTAGCCACAAATCAATTTTTCGAATACTAAAGAAAAGTAAAATGCATCCCTATAAAATGATGCCAACTCGTTCATGGAAGACGAATTCGATAGTAGAACGTATTTTTGTGAACAAATGATGGCAATGTTTGATAACAATGTGATCCAATTAGAAGATATTTTGATTTCTGATGAGAGCACAGTTACCCTTCACGGTCAAGTTTATCGTCAAAATTGACGATATTAGTCTAATTAGAATCCTAACTGGACTAGAAAAGAGCATAAGCAATATCCTGAAAAAGTTAATGTTTGGGCAAGAATTGTTGGAAATTATATCGTAGGTCCCTTTTTCATTGATGGCAACTTGAATGGAGAAAAATATTTAGAACTGCTCCAAAATAATGTCGTGCCAACTTTGACAAACTTATATACTGATGCAGCAAACCCACAAGTTCCTGCCAATACAATATGGTTTCAGCAAGATGGAGCACCACCCCATTACCAAATCAATGTCTGGCAGAAACTGAACCAAATTTTTCAAAATCGGTGGATAGGGAGGCGCGGATCGATAGAATGGCCGGCACGATCTCCTTATCTGACGCCATAAGACTAGTTTTTCTGGAGATATTATGTAAAAGTATTGTATACAAAAATATACCTACCCCTCAACTTAGATGACATAAAAATACCAATCACGCTTGCGATTAGATCAGTCAGGCCTGAGATGTTGAGTAACATTAGGAGAAATTTCTATACCAGATTAGCATGTTGCCAAGACGCTCGCAGCGAGCATTTTGTACATTTCCTACATTGACATTAATGTTTTTTTCCACATTATTAAGAAATAATCAGAATTACTTATTAGTTTTTAGTGTAATGTAGCGAGTTTGTGAAATAAAATAATTTTCTTTTTTTAATGTTTATTTTTGTTATAAATCTGAAAACACTTACCTAATATTTTCGAAAGATAGGTTTAGGACGTACATGAATTATGTCCAGAATTCTCTGAAGAAAAATCAATAATGTACAGGAAAGGCATTTAAAATAAGAAAGTTGGTATTGGCTACTGTCACATGACACACCCTAGATCATTATTTTTTTAAAAAAATGCGCATTCGAAAATAAAAATCGGCGCATCCCAGCGTTTTTCCCAACACGCCCATTTGGCTTTTCCTCACTGTATGAAGAATACAAATCGATCTACCAATCCATTCAAAACACAATAATTCACTCATTTGAACATTATCGCATTAGAATGGATCCTGTCCATATATCGAATGATACGACAAAATTATTGCCAACCGACTAACGTTAATACAATTTACAAAATAATGCCAAAGTCTTCAGATTGACATGTTGTTTATATACTTGGACTAATGCAAGTGAAATGACGAAGATTAGACCAATTTGTTCATGAACATTTATCTAAACTATGCAATAAATATGTCAAGGCATACATTATGGTGGGTCATGAAAAATTTAACTGAATATAGTCACTTCCACGTATAACAAAGTATACCAAAAGTATAATATACAGGGTGTCCCACGACGTTTTGACAGTCCAAGTTCTCGAAAACTGTTCATATGACATGTATGAAATTTGGCAGATATAAACAGTCGAAACTGATGCTTATATTTATTATAAAATGACTTCCGTTTTTCATGTCATTTCGGGTCACGTGATACCAACATAATTTTTTTAAATGGGACAACCGGTATAATATTACAATTTTGGATATATCATTCAAAAACAAATTCAACGATACCACACTTGTCATCACTGTATTGTGCAGTAATGATAATAGGAGCTATTTATTTTTATTAAATTAAAGCAATATTTTGCACTCAAAAATTTAGGTGGCTGTGAAACAAATAAGTTAGTATCAACAACATATAGGTGGTCATTCATTATTGTTAGGTGAAGTTTATTCAAGAACTGTCATTATTAGTCATATTCTTGTGAAGACACTTTAATAATAAGTAAATAATGCCTTACATGAAAGGCAAACAATGTGGTGGCAGCAAGATGGAGGATCTCCTCACTTATTTTTGCCAGTTAGAGAATATCTTGACAACACATTTCCTGAAAAATGGATTGGTCGAAATGGTGCGATTCTGTGGCCGCCCCGTTCTCCGGATATAACACCCTTAGATTTCTTTCTGTGGGGTTACTTAAAAGGTCGAGTTTATGTCACACCCTCGATTGATTTAGATGATTTACAGGATAAAATGAGACAGGCATGTCGGACCGTAACACCCGCAATGGTTACAGCATCACTTACAAGAAATCTAATAACAAGGTTTGAACATTGTGGTCATCAATTTGAACAATTTCTTTAATTACTTGTACTTTTTAATTCTCTATGTTACGTTTTTTAATAATAGTTATTTATGCAACAAATGTGTAAAGTAACCCTTTTTGACGAATGTGAATATTGTCGACGATCACATGAGCCAAAAAAGGGACTTTACAAACGAATTGCATACAATATTTTTTCTACTACCGAAAATTTTATCAAAATACAGAAGTTTAATTAATTTTCTTTACGCACTAGTGCTTAAAGTAAGTTTAATTTTTGTTTGGAAGCAACTATAACGCTTTTATTGATTCCAGATAAAATACTTTTGCTTACCCTAGGTATAGTGGGAAGATCTCAATTTAAATCTCAAATGTCAGATTCAATACACGAAGAAATGTCAGTCACTCACAGCCAACTTATAGGTACATACCTACACCCTATTCTATTATTTGCCAGTACACAATACCCAATAATTATTTATTAATAATTATTAGGTATATACTTACTGTACTGAATTCTTTATCTTTCAATCACTGATTTAAAAAAAACTCCTGATTTAATATCCGTTTATTATACCTACCTGTATTTTTATAAGACTACATACAAATTGGAACTTTTTCTTCACGGACTAGTGCGTAAAATAAAGTTTTACGCACTCGAAATTGTGTCTAAAGTACGTACTTTACGCACTGTAGTAGAAAAAATAATTTATACAGATGTTCATTTAATTGCCCCTATTATCATTACTGCATAATACAATGATGACAAGTGTGGTATCGTTGAATTTGTTTTTGAATGATATATCCAAAATTGTAATATTATACCGGTTGTCCCATTTAAAAAAATTATGTTGGGCTCACGTGACCCGAAATGACAGACAAAACGGAAGTCATTTTATAATAAATATAAGCATCAGTTTCGATTGTTTATATCTGCCAAATTTCATACATGTCATATAAACAGTTTTCGAGAACTTTGACTGTCAAAACGTCGTGGGACACCCTGTATATTGAAATATCACAAAATTTTTCGAAACTTTTCGAACATATTCAAGAAATTTGTGATATTTACTTTTTTTAACATAATTACCTTGAAATTATTCAGTCACAAAGAAAACTTACCAGCTGGAAGAGGCTTCATCCTGTCTGCGGATAGACTTGATACAGCGGGAGAATATGTTCTAAGAAAAGTAGCTCCTCGTGGAAGGCTAGCTGTTGATCCCATATAATAAGGTGCTTTACCCGCACTGCCCTGAAACAAACAATTTATTACTATTTCTGAAAATATCCTCACGGCTTTGAATCGATTATTTATTCGGAAATAGTCACTTATCATACCAAGAATAATGAACTATCTCACTACTTATTTCATTTCCCAGATAATTTGGTATGTCGATAAAAGAGAAAAGGAATTAAATCTTTGACAATACCTTCCAGTTTAATTTTATGGTAACAAGTTTAGTAAATAAAAAATAGTAATAAACCCAATAAGTTTTATAGCTGCAGAGAAATAAGTTTACTGCAAGGGTGTATGTGTGAAATCAAGAAATATACTATTCACTATCTTCTGAACGCTGCTTGTGGTATATCCAATATTTTGTTTTGTGGTGGTAAACAAATATGCGACGAGACGTTGTGATTCAATTTTCCATAAAAAACAAATAAAATACTATTTTACAAACAATTTGAAAAATAAATAATAAATAACCTCAATACATACAGTATGCGGCCAAAGTGTGGAACAAATTCATTATTTTGCAAGCAATGCTGGACAGGCATCAGACATCAGGAATACGATGTTGGTTAAGCATCCCCTACCAAAGGCCCTTTGTCTATACAACAGCCAAATCCACACAAAACCGCACAAACTTGTAGAGAAGATGGGAAAACGGCTGAGAACGAAATAAATCTAACTGAGTGCATTCCTGGATACCGAGGCAGCATTCAACAATACGTATCTAGACTTAGTCTCAAGGACAATGCTGAGACCTGCTGCTGGTGGCTAGACTGCATGCTTAGAGAAAGGGTAATCTCCTTTTAAGTCGGAAAAACATTGGCATCCAGTGACCACGGGCTGTCGGAAAGGGAGTGTTTATCGTCCCCATTACTTTGGAACCTGGTGGTTGACGACTTGCTTATCACTCTAGGAAGGATTGGAAACGAAACACTTAGGTACGGTTTAAATATCAGTCCCTCAAATCAATCATTGCAACTTTTACACGTAAAAGGAATTTAAAGGGCTTACGACGTCTGATTCTGCGGGAGTCACACATCCAAATGTCGGTTTACTTATCTCGGGTGATTCGAGACTCAAAACTTCTGGAACCAACAGCTGACAAAAGAAAAGGGGAAAGCCGAGGCTATATTGATGATAGTCAGAAGAGCACACGGTTAAACATCCATCCAAGTACTAGCCACGTTCAACACTGCTTCACCGTAATTATCGCTTCAGATCAGTTTCACTACAATGCTGGGTCGACGCCCCATATTACGAGTAGGCGATAATATTTGCATTTTCAGAATTAATCTGAAGATAATATTTTTGTATTTTGCAGTGTATAACCAGCCCAAAATAAAAATCATGCTTGAATCCATTTAAGTACCTAATTCTAATTTATTCACTTGTAATTCAGGAGTCAATTGAGATGGAGGATGAAAGCGGAAAATATAATAGAGTACCCAATTTTATTATGGAACGATACAACCAAACGTTATTCTAGAACGATAAAAAATAAAACTGATATGTATTGTATTTACATATCAGAGGAGCTTCAAATTGAGTATCTATTACCTTCTTTTTCTTTTTAAAGCTTTATGATAGTAATTGTTCACCAGAACTAGCTGCAATACTCCCTTATTGGAGGAAATTGTAATTTTGTATACTGACTTAGTTTTATTGATTCCTCTTCCAACTTCTTTGATTATTACCAATTTGCAAAATTTTTAAAATAGCTACCGTGTAAATTAAAATGAAAATTTTATACCAGTTAATTTTAGCCAATCAGATGCCTGCATTTTGACATGTTGTTATGACAATAACCTAATTTCTTCGGAAATTTTCCTGCGTAGAGGGGAATTAATAAGTGGAAATTTCCCTCTAGCTTGACAGCTGTCATAAACACATAAAATTATCATTTATTTTTTATGCGTTATTATTTTTAATTATTTTATCACCTCCCCTTGTTTCTAGTAGTATAAAACTAGGAAAAGTATAAAGACTAATATTTATTTTAGATAATTTAAACCTTGTTTTACTAGAGCATAGGAAAATTACAATATTTGACATCAAATCCGAGGTTAATAAATGAAGGATGGATAATAATATGTCACCTAAGTATGTCACCAATTTAATTTCTATTTTAAAAAAGTTTTGGTATAAAATTTTCTTAGCGAATCTCCCTAGAGCATGAATTAATATTCCGGAAATTTCCCTCAGTTGCGAATTTTTCAAGAAAATTCGCACTTCGAGAAAATTTCCGGAAATAATTCGTGCCCATATGAAGCGGGAACTTTTCGGCGAAAATTACCCGGTAGTTTCCGAAAATTTCCCTGCAGGTCCGTAACTACAGTAACGAGTGTTAAAATTGCACATTTGTCATTTTGACATAATATGCCAAATTTTAAAATTCGTTGCGATTTGGACAAGATTCTCTAGGTTCTAGAAAGAAAAGAAAGAAAAAGTGCTCTTTCGCCAAAACATGAAAATAAACTCGTGCAGTTTTTAGACAACATGCTTTCATTAAAAATTATCGGTAATTTTGATCGACTTGTATAATTACTTCCGATAATATACAGGGTGAATCACGACCAACGGGATGGAGGTTTATAGCGAAACGTTAAAAGTTTTAGAATGTTTGTCACTTTTGTAGTTTGTTCATTCATATAGGCTACATTTTGAAATTATTTTGAAATATACAGGATGTTTCAATAAAGTGTGGCGTATCAAAGTTATATTTTTTCTTATGGGACACCCTATATTTTATTGCATTTTCTGATTGCCCCTAAAAGAATACTCCTTCATAATGGTTCCCTATATCTAAATACAGAGGGTTCCGAGTTATGCTGACTTTTTTTAAAATGTGAACATTTCGAAAAAAACTCATTGATATAACAAATTCAAGCAAATTTTCCAAATAGTTGGACATTCTTTGAATGTATTCCACGGTTGAGTACTGAACATCTCTTTACAGGGTGTTCAGAATTTTCAGTTTCATCATTAGATCATTCAATGTGTAATATCGGGCTTATTTTAAACGGAACACCCTGTATTTTAATAATTCACCATGTTTAAAAAAATGTCCTCTTTCGAATGGTATAAAGGTGTCTTATACCTAGGTATTATACGTTTCGAGCAATTTACAATTTTCTCAAATTGTATGATAAATCAATTTTAAAACAAAAAACGCATACCTAATCTAGTCGGTATATACCTAACTTAATATCATTTTATGACATTTCTTTGTTACTACTCTGAACAATCTTGTATTAGTTTCGAATTTTATTGTTACTAAAAATGAAGCAGTACCTACTCGTTAAACGAAAGAGTCGACATGATATTTTGTATTGGGGAATGTTTAGAAAATTGTCTCCTAGCATCTGCTAAAAAACACAAAAGAAAACTGAAAAAATAAAATATTAATATATTTATCGGCGTTCGCTATTTTTTAAATTTGGATTCAATGCCAAGATAGCTGGCCTGTAGTTGGTACCCATAGAAACATAATACCTATTGTTTTTAAATAATATGATACTGTCATTATCCGATTTTCACGAAATGGCTCAAGATCAATTCATTCCTGAGGACATGTTGCGCAAATCTCATGAAGCCACGGTGCATCTGATACCCAACAAGCCATCGTCCCGTTAATATGTAAGAGCCTGTAAAATTTCACTACGGGATAGTAGCACGTAATATTTCATTACGTGCTACTATCCCGTAAAAGTTCCGGATTGAAATCAAGTACTTAAAGGTATGTTTTAGGGTACAGTATGAAATAAAGTCCATTATAGTCGTTTAATTTTTTGCCAAAATTTTTATCTATGATTTATAATAAACTGTACCAAATTTTGCTATTTCTTTTTGATGTTGGGAAGATTCGGTTAGCAAAGTAGTGGTCTCATGTAAATTTGGTGTTGCCGTGTTGCACTTTCAGGACATTGGATTAATTAACCACTATAGGTTCTTCAAATTATTTAGGCCGTACTCTGCACGCTGATTATCCTCTTAGGAGGACTCATTTATCGAATAAGCTCCAGTTTAGTTTTGGTTAAGGAGAAAAAAAACCTCATTTACAGAGGTAAAGTTACGTATAAATATTAATATTTTCTTTTAGTTATAATACAATCGTTTTTCTTTTGAAGGTTTTTGAGGTTTATTTACGCTGCTAAAATCCAAATTAACTGCCACTTATTAGTTGGGAAATTCGCCGTGGCTACTGTTACAGTTAAGGTATCGTGCTGAGTATCTACTTGGATTGCATTGGAGGTTCCTGTTCAACATTTAGACAATCAGCTTAGCCCTTTCCTGTTATTTTGTGCAAATTTCATTCTGTTTCTACCGTGGTTATACCTATTATTGCTTTGTTCGGGTTTTTAATGATTAAAAGGACCCCACATTGAACACTTTCTTTACTTTACGGTTCTTTAAAACTGCCAGAGCGGTAATATTTTATTAAGTAAGGGTTATTAGTAAAGTGGATGTGAACTAGCTACCCGTGTACACATTGAGGTTTTAAAGTTGAAATTCAAGGAAGTAACTGTATATTATTTTGTACCTGTTCTAATATATTATAGTTTCTAATATTGACATATTTACATATATTAAGCCTTTTTAGGCATTACGTTAATCATTATTAGACCGTTAGAAGGGTTGCGGTTACAACTGTTTCATTCATTTTTTTTATTCGCCTGCTAGGAAAAAACAGACCTGATAGATAACAGCCAGAGGTTCCCTGGCTTGGACTTATGGATTTATGAGCCAGTGGCGCCCATTAAATACAAATTTGACGCGTACTTACGCCCCAACTGGGTTAAGCCGAGCATTTTGCTCGTAGCAAACAACACTCTTCAATTATAATAAATAATATGTAGAACCAGCATATCATCCTGTATAAATAATCCATTGGTATGAAAGTTCACATTCTTGTGATTTCTCTGAAGAAACGAACGGGAGTGATGCGAGTAACGACGTATTTTGGATTATGTGTGCTAACACATTTCTAGTTGATCTCGTGCTGGTTGAAAGATTTGTGTGAAGTACTGTTAGGTGAGAGAAACATTGTAATAATATTGTATATATATATATTGATTTTATTTTCTACCATGTAAACCAAAAATTCAAATTATCGTTTGTTGATACATACAACACAAGCTCTAGTGAACTTGTTTTGAAATGAATGACTTATAATCACAAGCAAAATACATCAACTTCATACCTGAAGTTATTATCGAATTGGATTGAGGTATCGTGCTATCCTTTTTGTATTGTTTATTCTATTGTTGAGAGTTCAAATGATGGAACATAAAAAAAAAAAATAATAATTGGATAGTATAACTGATATGACCATCAATATCAATTTCGCATAATCAATTTTTAATTGTAGTTTTTCACGGTTTTGTGAAAAAGTCCTGGTTTCAAACGGTTACCACTGAACGTAAAATCATCCCATATCTAACCTAATAATTAAAATGTTAAGGACACAAATATTGCTTTTGATCATATAATTTTTTGTCTTGTTTTTGGGTTCACCTGTTCCTATGATTTGGTTCAAGTGGCAACCCTGTAAACATTTTCAGCGCTGCAGATTGGAAGTAGCTAAGCCAAAAAGTAAGTAAAAATGTTCGTATTGACAAATGTTTTTGCTCAACTGTCCTGCAAATTGGTGATGCTTCAGCACCCAACCACATTGAAGTTGAAGTTATTTTTCCTATTTACATTTTAATTAATTTCGTCTAGTTCCTCCAAATTATCTATTTAATGATCTTAACCGACATAGGTATCTACTCTTGCATGATACATTAATTCCGTTATCGAATGGATTTGTGAATTAATTAGGAAGCAGCATATAATTATTTCATTTGAAACTGGGGAAGATGAACGTTATCGATAAATTTTTAATTTTAACAGTAGACTTGCTATAACAGGAAAACCATTAACGTACATAGCAGTGAAAAAAATGTTATTTTTATGATTCCTGCTTATAAAAGGAATATTAGCAGTATCTATCTGTATAAGATGTGAATTAGGCATACTAATCACGTAGCAATCTACAGGGTCTAGTCTGTCAAAAAATATTGAAATTAGGTTTAGTCTCAATTTATCGGTAGATTAGACCTAACCTTTTTCGTCACATAAAATTCGCAGAAGTCAATCGAGTCTCACACACGTAGTACAATTTATTGGCTGTTATTAGAGAAGGCAGTAGAGAGATTTATCGATTGAGCATCCAACTAGCAGGAAAGTCGTTGATAAATTGGAACGATTGAAATATAAACGAGACAATCCGCACAAACCCTGCAGATTGGACCCTCTACATTTCTACGAAAGTAGGTAGGTCAATGACATTATAAATATCACCAAGGTATACTTTGTTCCAAGATATTTCGTTTCGACCTATGCCTGCAACATGATTGATTTACGACCAGAACCCACTGCAGGTAGTCGTTAATCCGATAACAATAGCACAGTACCGTACCCGATTCTTCTAAAAGCGGAAATATAATGCCTGATAGTATGATTATTTTACAACCATTTTACGACATGTTAATAACATGTTAACAAAATAATATTGTAGACTAATATTTTGATTCATTTAATTATATCATTATTTATTTATGCTTCGGAAAATATATTTCCGAATTTTTATTATTCATGTTAAAAGTATATCTATAAATATTTTAATCTGATTGTGTAAATATTAAACGAGCTTCCATTGCCTGTTTTCCTTTGTCTGACCTGTACTATACTATACCTATACTTACTTTATTTCCAATGCCCTTCCATATTTACATATAATGATATTAAAATGTTCACAAATAAAATAGAAAGTGGGGTTTTCGGAATAATCATTTTCAATATTGACTCAGAATTTTAGTTAATAACGTTTCACTCTGGAAGTGATCTTGTGTTTAAAATTAAGTATGTGGTGTACTATGACAAAAAAGTGTATTTATCGCCGTATACTAAGCGAATTCTGTAAAATATGTTTGAATCATTGAAACATTAAGGTTATACTATAACCAATGCAGCAGAATTGATTGAATATTTGTACATATGTATTTATGAAACCTGTGGAAAAAAATCACACAATGGTCTTGTGTGAAAAATACCTAAATTTTCTTGAAAAAGTAGGTAATTTATTTTCTTGTACTATAAAACAGTTTTGCATATTATCTCTACTTTGTATTTTATACACACGTTTGTATTGGGTATTACCTATACATGAAAGAAACCAATTAACTTATACGTTGAAATAAAACAATCTTCAGTTTGAGCCTATTGATTTTATTTATGGAACATTTTACTTTGATTCATGAATCATGGATCTTTTATAGCAAGATTACACATTATTGTGATCCGCAGATCAACAGTGGTTGAAGAATAAAAACTCTCAAAATCAATACTTCGTTTATTCCCTTGTCTAATATACAATGTTACACTGATCGTTGCTCTTGCAATTCTCCTTTTGTTCTCCCCTTTTGTATCTGTTGTTTTTAACAATAGTTGCCACTCAAGAAGAAAATAAGTTTTGATATTTTAAAAGTACCTAGCTATAGATTTGTAAAAACGGTCAGTACTTATGCGAAATAGTGAAACTAAAACTTATTTCCCTTTGAGACTGAAATACATTCTAAGAATTGAACTTGACCTAACAAAAAAATATTATTTATTAATTGATGTGTATTTCTTCAACCCACATTATGCAATGTTAATAACTAATTCAACAGAATTAAAAAACTCAATTTCTCGTTATTAGCATTATATCTGGGAAAATTGGGTTTTTTATTTTATTAAATTGGTTATTAAAGCCTTATAAACAACATTTTTGCATGGTGGAGTCCCGCTTAAATTTGAAATTCGCGTCTGCGCACTGATAATCTTCTTTTATAGATATGCGGTATTTTTCATAGCAAGCTTTACAGTTACTACCTTTTGGTCTTGGCTAAATGAGGTTTATAGCTACAATGATATAGTTCGGTCACCAAACCAAAAGAGGGCTTGAAAAACATGATTTGAGATTTCTACATTCAGTTAATATTTTAGCAGGAAGGCATAAACGCAGAAACCCATGCCTCTTTTCAGTTCTTCGTTCGTTCATATATGTAGAATGGTTGCCAGTTGTAATCGGTTACCACGCATTCCCCTTCCCCTTCTTGAGAAATATCCAATACTTTGTAACGCGAATATCAAGATTCAAGAAGGGCAAAGGTGAATCTAATGATTATATTCCCTTTCCCTTCTTGAATAACTTAATGAGGAATGTCACGATTCTTACCTAACCGATTACAACTGGCAACCATGCTACATACAGATTGCGTAAATTACTTTGGAACCCAGGCCTCGGATTACACAAGTACAACAAGGATATATGAAAAAGAGAGAAAGAATAATTGTGCGCGGTCATCACTTTGTTTCATCTTAGGGGTGTATACTTATTTCCCGAGACTGGCCGAATGGTTCTTTACAGAGAGAATTCACTAGTTGGAGATATTCAGTATGCTACCAACATGGAAGGAGTGAGGGTGTAAAAGAAATAAAAAAATACAATCGTTATTACGTAACCTGTACATCTTAAAATTCATTGTCGACAATTTCTAACTACAATAGGATATTATTTTAGCCATTGTAACTTGAAAATAAAACAGCATTTCTTGAGAGAACCATAATTAATAAACTAAAAGTCCCTTCTATTAATAAATTAAATTGAAAAAATAAAATAAGTAGGTAGGTGCCTACACCTATTCTAAACATAAAATATAAACTTCCTGAAAAAATAAAAATCCATTCTAAAGGTAAACATAATTTTAATGAATTAAGTGCTCAAATAAACCACCTGCCTGTGCCAGACAATAACCAAATCTGTGATAAATAATTGATCTCATATCTCTAAGATTATTTGGAGTAATGCTGGCACAAACGTGCTGTATTTTCACCCTCGAAAAAATGTCAACGATAACGAGACAAAAATATCATTTGTAGAGTCCGATTCAAAGAAGAATGGGCCAGAGGCGTCAGAGCCTACGTCATCGTCAGGAGGCGTGTGTTTGGTGAATTAATCGATATTCCAGTAGCGTAGTTGATTTTAACTTACATAGAAATGTGATTTGTAGGTGTAGTTATTATATAATGAAATAATTACATTGCATTTTAAATATTCAATTTTTATTGTAAAAATAGTTTATCATACAAATTTTATTACTTCAAAAAATTCGACATTTTAATGAGATGGCAGTTTAGGCTTTATAAAAAAATTTTATTAAATGTTAAGCAATAAACGATGAAATAAAACAATTTAATTTGTTTAAATATTCATTATACTTGAACTATGTTCAATATACAATTCGTGACGCGTTTCGCTAACACAGTAGCTTTCTCAAACGAGTGGAGGTCTAATGAGAAGTTATTAATTTATACAGTGCATTAATAGGGATTTTTACGGATATTGACAAAAGTATTATAATTTATTTACCTGGAAATAAAAAGCAAGAACGTGTCTAAATATGGGATTAACTGAAGTATTGAACATATTTACCTGTAAATTCATTCATCTTACCGGAAGTTTCTAGGTAAAAAGGTTTAATAAGGAAGAATTGTTAATATCTATTTGGTCATTGAGGAGGTTATCAGAATATTTGTTTTTATCTAACTCAATAGCTTCTAAAATATTCATTTTGAGGGATTTAGGTTCTATATGCAAAATTTCATACTATTGGAAGCTGCTAATTTATGACTGAATGGGTGGACCGAACTATTATGAATTGTAATGTCTGTATGAGATGATTTGTGAAATATGTTAAATTTTCTCCGAATGAGCTTTTACATTTTTTTCTGGTCATTCGGAGTTGTCTGATTGGAGGCCTGAACAGCCTAGTTCATAATCTGATGCCCTGTCGTCGTCCGAGCTGTCTTCACTGTCTTCCGATGAGCCTGTGTTTACAGTGAACACTAGGTTTTCAAGAACGGTATCCAAAAGATGCTCTTTCGATTTCTGACTGAGAAAGACATGCTCTAGTTTTTTATCTACCCCCCTTTCGGAACTATCGCAATCTTACTCCTAATATAATTCAGGAAATTATTTCCATGCATACAATTAAATATTTAAAGTATCCCATCTGTGAGAGTTTAATTATGCAAGCATTCCTTCAATTGATATCGGTAAAAAAACCTATAATATGAAATACCTACGATACATACCTGTTGTTTTTCAAAGGAATGGTAATGCCTTTTTCAGACTCTTTTTTCATAAAATTAGATACATTGTACACAATTTCCCGACCTTGACTGTGTAAAACCCGACCCTTCCCTAGTGTTTTAGGCGACATAACTTAATTACAATAATGTGCGTTTTCAGTAGATACAATACAATAGATTGAAACCACCGAACAAATAAAGATTCACCAAATTGATCACAATATTAACAAATTCCAGTCAGAACACACAACACTTATAAGGGCACTGTAATAAAAAATAGTCTAATAAAGCGAAAAATTAAACTTCTGGCAACACTGAAAATGAATCACAAATATACGCTTATGGATGTGCTCCCGGCGAAGTAATCTACGAAAAACGCATAGCTCAGCCACGGCGTTGCCAGCTCTTCGAGCGCTGTCGTTTCCATGATAAATTGAAAATAAATAAGCACTGCACGCCTTTTGTCGAAATTGGAAAGAGCACGCATTATCTGCAGTCGCAGTTTAGTGTGACGGTCATGGCCCATTCTACTTTGAATCGGACTCTACAAATTAACCTGCGCTTCTGGCAACAGCGGTTAAAATAGGGCGGGGCAATGAGCATTCGGCCAGTCTCGGGAAATAA
This sequence comes from Lochmaea capreae, assembly GCA_949126875.1. Taxonomy (NCBI): domain Eukaryota; kingdom Metazoa; phylum Arthropoda; class Insecta; order Coleoptera; family Chrysomelidae; genus Lochmaea; species Lochmaea capreae. The sequence continues at coordinate 11,640,039 of OX421396.1, forward strand.
GTATACACCCCTAAGGTGAAACAAAGTACACGCCTTAATGACCACGCCTAATTATTCTTTCTCTCTCTCTCTTTCAGCTGTTTTTCTGTCGTACTTGTGTAATCCAGACGGTTCGTATGTACTTTACGCAATCTGTATATGAACGAACGAAGAACTGAAACGAGGCACGGGTTCATGCGTTGATGCCTTCGTATTTTAGCGCTACCTATGACAACTATAGGGTTAATTATATAATAAGTGGTTGGAAATTAACAGCACGGATTTACATTTGACGCCATTAGAAATGTTTTAATATATACAAAGTCAGGATTGGGATTCAAATTTTGACAAGTATGGTGACTAATTGAGAGTTTTCCGTTAACATTTTAAAGCTTATTATGCATACGGAATAATAAAATGGAGTGAGCAGATTGTCTAGTTTTCAACCAATCTTCTAAATTTCACACTTGCTTTCAGAATTGCTCCTTATTACTACTGCTTACAATGAGATTAGGGTATTTATGCGTTTCTCAGTAAACTAAACAAAACAGCTGTCAAAAAATGTAAACATTCAATATAAGCGGAGTTGTCACATTTACTGAAAAATACAGAATTGACGTACTATTTATAGACATTCGCCCATTCATTCATACGTTTGGGTTGTGCTTAACAGACCAGACACTTGAACTTAATCTTTGTACCATTACATAATTTCCAGAAGCTTCGTGTTTTCTATATAGGCCACCAGTAGCTGGAGGAGTTTTCAGTAGTTGTGATGGTTGTATTATTTCCTTTCCAAAGTGCTTCCGTCTGAGTCCTTGTAAGTTCTCACAGAAGCAGAGTATGTGAGTAGGTGTTTCATCGTAGAGTTCACATTTTCTACACATAGGTTCACTTTGCCCATTTTGTGCAGATGCTTCCTCTGGATGCAGTGTCCAGTCACCAGGTCTGTAACTGTTTTCAAGTGCCTCTTACCTACTTTCAACAGCTTGGACGAGAGTTCCTTGTCTACCTTATTCAGTAAATTTTTTGCATGGAAGTGTCCTTGTGTCAGCCTCCATTTGAATTGGTGTTCCTTAACCATCCAGTTCCAGTGTAATCTTTCCTTTGTGATTCCACAAAACGGTTCCGGACCCATGAAGTCTCATTTAGAACCTTCTTTAGCTAACTGGTCTGCCATTTCATTACCTGCAATCCCCTCATGTGCCGGCACCCATATTAGAGACCCTTTGTTGTATCTTGCCAGCATGTTAAAGGATTCTTCACAGTTTTTCACCAGTTTAGATCTAGTTGTTGGATTACTGTTAGCTTTAAGCTGCAGAGCCTGGCTGTCAGTGAATATTATTTTTTTGTCCGATATATTCTCTACTAATGTTTTCATCAATGCAGGCTATAGCGGCAATCGTCTCTGCTTGAGACACAGACGTGTATCGACCAGGACTGAAGAACATTTTCTTCCATTTATACCAGTCCCATTGTCATGGTTTGTTTTGGAACCATCGGTGAACCAGATGATTTCTCAAGAATTACCTGGATGCATCACCTGTTCCCTGGATGGGATGATGATATTCACTTGCCCAGTGAATATGTTCTCCGATGTAGTGCTATCAAAACTCATGACGCCTCCGCTCGTACAAAAAGTTTCAAAGGAGGAAGTCCAATAAGGGCTTCCATTGATGGCGTCTCCGTGCTGTTCATTGCCCCGGTAATACCAAGGAGGGCTTGTCTTTGGATCGCAGTTGTTATGCTCACTGCAGAGAACACTTTTGTCCTCCTCCATCGGACCATTGTTCCATAGGTGATCGTTGGTCTTTTCACAGTTGTGTAAATCCAGTGAACCACCTTAGCTCGTAATCCCCAGATTCTTCCCATTACCCTTCTGTATTGCCAGAAAAGCCTATTCGCCCTGGTGGTAATTTTTTCCATATTTGTCTTCCAGTTCAGTTTAGAATCAAGGGTCACTCCCAGATATTCAAGCTCTTCGGATATTTATAATTCTTCTCTGAACAATACTCTATTATGCAGGAGAACTCTTCTATTCGTAAAAGCAACTAGTTTGGTTTTTTTATTAAAGGTCCTCTTCAAGGCACCATTCCTTCACAATTCGTAGTGCTTCTAGCGTGCCATTCATGATTACCTCACAATCACTATGTCGTCCGCACAGCCCTTTGTCCATATGCCTTGATCAATCAACCTGCAGATCAAGTTCACATTCACACACGTATTAACTAAATTTTCTATATTGTCAAATATTAAATAAATCACTGTTTATACATTTGTCTTAATTATATAATAATTATTAAAGGACATATTGAGGAACCGCAAAAAAATTTAAGTCATTGAATTATTATTAGATTTAAATGACATCTCTGGAATGCAGCGAAATAGGTAAATAAATGAACTTTGACATTATTTATTTTGGCGTAGAATAATACGCCAGTATACTTTCCTAGTATGTTCATTGTTCAGTTGGGGACTATGAATATGATACACTTGGTAGCATTTTAGTGATTACTTTTCAGTATAATATGTAGGTGTAGCTACTAACGCTCTTACATGACTAAAGTCTGTTAGACTTCGATCCAATCCTACGAGCAAAACACTGAACATTGGGAAAAAAGATTTTATAACAAAAATAGGCTCGAGAATAACCTGGAGTTTATTCTTATACTTGTAGATCCAGCACTAGAGGGCGTAATTAAATTTAAAATGCCAAATTCACTGGATAGGAAACTTTTCAATTTTTTTATTCAATAATATTATCATGTGGTGCCTAAGAGTCCAAATACTCAAAGATTTTATAAATTAATATCAACTTGTAAATAGTTATTTGTATGCTTAGGCCGCGAAATACCTTTTTAACGTACCGTAAGAACAGTTATAGCCGAGGCCGTTTGCGGCCGAGGCAAGATAATCTTGAGGTCGTTAAACAGTTTCGCGGCCATGGCATACACACTATTTTTCGTGCAATCGTTAAAATTATTAAACTAGATAATTGTAAATAAATATATCAATGCTTCAAAATCAACAGCAGTTTAATTTATTTAACAATGTGTGCTATGGAAATGATATGTTTCAATATATACAAAATATTTTGAAAGTTCATGCTTCAACTTCTGGAGTAAATATAAGTAATAATACAAACTGTACAATTAATGTTAATATTCATCCTAAATAATATAAGTACTTATGTATTTGTTGGTATTCAATAAAAAATAATCCTTGTCTTTGTAGTATTTTAGAAATGTCAAATTTGGAAGTGATATTCAAATTTGGAAGTGACGTTTGGTTTCGCAGCCGTTGCTATGGGTAACGGCCGCGAAATACTGACTTCGCGTCCGATTGCACGAAAACATAGTTTGAATTTCCGTGTTACTTAAAATCTTTTGAAACGACCTCCATAGTGGGCCAAAGCGTGTGACGTAGAGTAAGTAGTAGATAGCTCAGCTATGTACCGGTGTACTGTTTGCCGACCACAACATTGATGCCAATTCCAGTGATTTCCGGGGTTTGTTAGGGACAATTCTTGTGATATTTTGAACCTATCACATATCAATGAGGGACGTGCACTAGAATCATGAAACTTGTGTAAATAGAAAGTGTAAGCTCGTCTTGAAACACCCTGTATATTGATGACTACGGACACCATTTTCATAAGAGTTGGCACAGATGGAGAACAAGTTATGGCGAATTCATGGTTATACCGAAAGTGAACGATGTTATTTTAAATGTAACACCCTATGTATTGTCAACTTTCCGGATTCTACATGAAATGTTGATGTCACTTTGTTTAGAGTTCCCTATATCTAAAATTTATACTGATGGAGACATTCATTTTTTTAATAAAAAAATTGACAGGTGCAGACCTTCTTATTGAAAATTCTCTGTAAACATCTTCTACACCAAATATAAAACATACTGTTAGGTTGATTAGAAGGACGATAAAGGTAATTGGTGACATGTCGAAAACTTATTTTTTGCATACAGAGTTATCAAAAACGAAGCAACCGTATTTTTATTCTTTCACTTAATTCTAAGTCCGAAAATAAGGGCAGTTTATGTTCACTTCCCTATACCCAATTTTAAGAGTTTGTGAGCTTTTACCATGTATATAAAAATATTAATTATTTTAGCCTTATTATTGTGTAGGCGTAGGTCGGGTTATTTATTCTTTTATTTTAGCAGTCTGTGTATTCACCTTTAATAATCAAATAGTATTGATTTCCATTATTTGAAGTCAGTCGCATCGTACAGTGATATAAATGGAAATGACCCAGCCATGTGCCGTGTTTTGTATTGCCTAACTGAATTTTTCCAACTGGCGTGGTAAAACTAGGGTCGGTAAGTAGCAATTTGGAGGGAATGTTCAATTGATGTGATTGTTTAGGAAATGCCGTTGAATTACAACTTATTTTGGGTATTTCTAGGCAACAGAATTGTGTAGTAAAATTGTTATTTCGCACGAATATTGGAACAGTAGTGTGATAAGTGATGCTTGTCAGGATTGAATTTATACCTGAGACAATAAAATGTGTGATTCGACGATTCAATGAAGTGTGAAAATTTTTACTACTGATACGTGGACTTGGATTATTTGAATCGGTAACATTAGCATTGTTTGACTGATTGCAATCCTTTTTCAAATGCAATAATGTATTGTGGTTATTACCACATTTCTAACATGAGGATGATCTACAAGAATCAGTTTTATGACCACCCCTAAAACAATTGCGGAATAAACCGTTTGACCTTAACAATGGGATTCGTTCTTTAATTGAATAATTCAACAATGATTCGCAGTTGTAAGGTGGGTGACTTCCAGAACATAATTTGCAGGAAGAATTAACGACATGAAATATATTTTTGTACTTGATTTTGGATGAACTTTGTCACAATGGAAAGTTTTGGCTTCATTTGAGCTGCCAAATTGCATTTATTGGTCATAAATGTGGTTAAACGTTCGAATCAAGGAATTTTGTGGTGCCGTAAATTCCTTCCAAGCCCGTTTTCATGCCAAATTTATTGGAAACGAAATGGACAATTAAGGTATCCCAATGCTTAGCTGGCTGCCGGAAAAGCTTCAAAGTGAGAGTGTGGCCAGTTAGACCAATTTGTTGAACATTCTTAATTCTTAATTTTGTACGTGTATCTTTATTTTCTGTTTTTATTTCGTTTCGTTTTCTCTCCATTTTTCAATTTATAATGAGCTATCGTCTATTCATAGCATATGCTACCGATAGCGATAATTTTTACTTTTATGTTTTTTATCTCTTTTTGTTATATGAGCTTTATAAAACTTCGGTTCTCAGCTCATAATTTATTGTAATAATAATAATAATTAAAAAAAAATAATAATAATAATACCTTGAAGGTATGTTGGTTTCGGAGTGGACTTACTCCATTCCGAAACCAATATACTAAGGGTCTGACGAACCCACGGGACCCTGTCAGGGGGCACCTCCTTTTATTTCCCTGTAACTTCTGCCGAAATCCTGAGGTGTGGAGTAGTACCGAAGGGATGAATGACCCTGCGTCAGTGGGCCCTTACGCTGCGCTGCGACAAAGGAAAACTTAATGAGACATGGCAAATAAGTCAGCCTCGGGAGGGGTTAAGAAATAATTTATCGAGTCTATTCTACATTATTTAACCAAGTACCTGAATTATCCAGATCAACTAAACTACAGTTAAACATTGTTAAATCGAAATCAAACGTGCTTTCATCTAGGACTACCTAACAAGATAAAATAGAGGAGTAGCAGCTATTTGATTGGAACGGTAAATTTTAAAACCGTGGTATCGGAGTAGGATACATTAAACACCAGGTGACAGCATCTCAGGGATCAAAAAATGTCTTCTCCACTAGAGTAACAATATTTAATAAGAGGGAACTAGAGGTTCGCCCACAATAATAATTTTTTTATGTATAGATTATATCATTGAGCTGGATCGGTACATGAATCTAAAAATAATGTAAATGAAAAAAAATATTTAACATCACGACGGAGTCTTCATGAATTAAAATCAATATTTAAAGTTTTCTGAGCTATAAGCATAAGCATACAATTCTTAAGAATATGATCATGCCAGTTGCTCCTGTAAGTAATTAGTGTCCTAAAATCAAACACAATTATTCTGATGATGTTATAAATGATATCGTAATTTTAAATACAATTGTAGCCCGTAGTATTCCAATTGCCCAATAAGCAGAATGAAGTGTGCTTTTTCTAATAATCCATTGAATAAAAAGCATCCAAAAAGTATATCTGTTTCAGTCTAATATGGATCTAGGACCAGTTTTTTGCTTAATGATAATCTACTTCTCAGTTGTGAAGTCAGAAGAAATCGTATACAACAATTCTGATAACTTGTCTTCAAAGCACCAAATTTTAGATCGCGACTTCTTTATTAATAAAGTATCACTCACTCAAAATGGTTACATCCAAGTAAGTATCTTCATTATTTTCATAATTAAATGTTAATTGCCTACTGAAAATTTTAAGATTCTTTTTCCAACTGCTCGACAAATCTTTCATCTATATTTATTATGCTTGCCATTTTTGGATCAAGCTTGATAGCGGAATTGCTGAGTGCTTAATCCCTGAAGTGTAGCCATTTGGTTAATTAAACAGTGAACACTGTTTCACTTATGTTAATTGCTCCAATAAGGTTAATTACTATTGTTGATTTCACCTAGTCACTAATTATTTAATTATTCTTTATTTCGTGTGCAGCAGCTCATAAAAAAAATTATGCCCAAAAGTCTGGAAACGGCCAATTATCTCGTAAATTGCTAGTCCTAATTGTACAAAATTTGGGGTACCCTCACCTAATTCGGGATACGGTGATTCCAGATTTGATATTTGCAAAGTTGCCAGATTTGCCGTTTTTTTGGTTTCTCAAATTCATCTCCCTGTATATTCAGTCATTATTGGAATCTCCTATTCAATACGAGTTCAACCACACTTATGACTTTATGTAGTCCAGAAGGTCTTGAATACATAAAACAGTGCAAAATATGTAGATTTGAAGAAATTTAGAAGTTTAAATGTAGAATGCTGTGATTTTGACATTTGTTCACCACTCACACTATCAACCTAAACTGTCAGTAGTCTGATGTGTTTTGAAAAGTTCTGCAAGGTAAATTGCTTCTCTAAAATGGCTTTTAACGAAAAATAACGAATTACTATTTATGATGAGAGGGTACGGCTACATAAAAAGATCTTATTGTGAAGTAGCCAACTTGTTCAACAATACTTTCTCAAACCGCTCTCCTACTCATAAGGTGACGGTACAAAAAACTGTGAATCGTTTTGAGGAATCTGAAGGAGTAAAAGATAGATACCGATCAGGTACACAAAATTTCAGATATAATGCAGAGTTTTGTTGAATATCCTCATACATCCTCACGCAGAGGAGCACAAGTACATGATGTAGGTCGTTCTTCAGTTTTACGTGTAATACATAAGAATAAATTTAAACCATACAAAATTCACTTATTGCAAGAATTAAGTAAAGATGACTTCGATCGTAGATTGGAGTTCGCTGATGTAATGATGGATAAAATTAAAAATGATGAACATTTCGTTAACAGAATATGTTTTTCCGATGAAGCAACCTTTACACTGTGTGTGAGATACAAGAGACTACAAAAATTAAATTTATGGTCAGGTATAGTAGGTACCTACTCGGTCAGATAAATATGAACTTCTACTTAGAAATGAAATTGTACCTACACTAGGAAACTTGTTTGAAGTCAATTTTAATCAGATGTGGTTTCAGCAAGATGGAGCTCCAGCTCATTTTGGTGTAAATGTTCGGCGTTATTTAGATGAGATATTTCCCGGACGATGGATTGGTATAGACGAGGGAGAATTGAACCTGATTGACCTGATTTCAATCCTAAAGATTATTTTTATTGGGTATACAAAACTAAACCAGCAAGTCTTGAAGATCTAAGGCAACGAATTATCGATGAATCTCGATTAATTTCTAGACAATCATGGAGAAATTCTACCATCGATTAGGGTACTGTCAACTCATGAAGGAACACATTTTAAACACTTGATAAAGTAACCGTTATGTTAAAAATGGTGTAATCTTTCAATTGTTAGGTTTATGTAGTTGAAAATAGTGTAGAATATTTTTAGTTAGTTTAAATTTCGCGCTAATGGTAAAGTGTGGATGAAACAGTAATGTGTAAAGAAAAAGAAGAATGACAAGTGACAGTAGACTCCACCCGCGGTGTGGCGGGAAGTAGTTAGTCGTTAGTTTGATGGTTACGATAATTTCAAAATTACTTAGATAAAAATGTATCTGTAGAATGTATTTCAAATAATGAATCTTCCAAAAATGTCAGCATCTTCCCACAAGAAATGCTTTTCATAAATTATGATTTTAGTTCCAGTTCCAAGGAATTGCAAAATTTAAATATCAATCCTAATCTAGACCCTCAAACCATTCAAAAAGTTGAAAGCCTATTTATAGATGAATACTTGGAAGCTCCAAAACCCAGTGTACCAGAAATTGATTTCGAAATGAAAATATCTATAAAAAATGATCATCCCATTTCATGTAGGCCTAGGAAGTTGTCTTATTCAGAGAAAATAAAATTACAAAAAATTATTGATGATCTAGTTGAAAAAAATATTATTAGAGAAAGTGAGTCCCCTTACTGTAGCCCTATTGTCTTGTTTAATAAAAAAGATGGCACAAAAGTCTATGTGTAGATTACAGGGAAGTTAATAAAAAGCTTATTGTCAGGGATAATTACCCAATTCCATTAATTGATGATCACCTTGATTTACTTAAAAATAAAAATTACTTTTCCTCTCTTGATTTGAAAAACTCTTTTCATCAAGTCAAAGTTGCAAAAGACTCTATAAAGTATACTAGTTTTATTTGTCCTCTAGGCCAGTATGAACACCTTAAAATGCCCTTCGGGCTAGCCAATTCTCCTTCAGTGTTTATGCGTTTTATAAATAAAGTTTTTAAAGACCTGATTAGACAAGGAAAAGTTCTAATCTATCTAGATGACCTCTTAGTTGCCACAAATGATATTGACACACATTTAAACATTTTGTCAGAAGTATTCAAATTATTAAATAATAACTTACTTGAATTAAAAATCAGCAAATGCTCATTTTTACAAACACAGATACTTTATTTAGGCTACATTATTAACTATCAGGGAATAAAACCAAATCCCCAAAATGTCCAAGCTTTAATGGTCCTCTTGAAAAAAGCCCCAATAACAAAAAATATATTTTTGAAATAATTGATGGCTCTACTAATTTGTTAAATTCTATTATGTAAAAAGTACAAAAACCATTGAAGTCATTAATAAATTACAAGACTATTTTCAAAATTACAGTCGCCCCATTAGAATAGTTTCTGATAGAGGCACTGCATTCACATCTAATGAATTTGAAAACTTTTTAAAGGAAAACAATATAATTCATATTAAAATTGCTACCAGTTCTCCCAAATCTAATGGCCAAATTGAACGTATGGATAGAGATTTAACACCCATGTTAGCCAAATTGTCAGATGTGAAAAATAAATGGACCAAGTATCTACCTGATGTTGAATTTGTTATCAACAATTCATTTAACCGTTCGATAGGTACCACCCCTTCTATGTTACTATTTGGTGTAAATCAAAGAGATCAAAATTACTATCTCAGGGATTATTTAAATTCAGAAAATAAAATCAGAGAGAGTGCACAAGAACAAAATGTCAAAGTCCAAAAATATAATAAAGAATACTTTGATAAAAAACATGTAACACCTTATGAATACAAAACTGGTGATTATGTCATGATTAAGAATGTTGATGTTACACCAGGTGTTAATAAAAAGTTAATCCCAAAATATAGAGGTCCTTATGAGGTTAAGAAAGTTCTGGGTAACGATAGATATTTAATAATCGATGTTGAAAATTTTCAGTTGACTCAAAGACCTTTTGAGGGTGTTTCGAGCCCAGACAACATGAAGTTATGGTTATATTAATACCTATACAGTGTGTAAAAGCCAAATGGAATAAATTCATTATTTCGGTTACTGTACATATTTATAAAAAGTCCCGAAACGCGTCAAATTTAAATTATAACTTGACATTCTTTAACGTGAAAATGCAACCCCTACCTTCAACCCCCTTAGAATGACAGGTACAACCCCCAATTTTTTAAATGGGAAGTATAGGCTTGTGATATATCATTTGAAAGGTCTCTTCATTCTCTATTCAAATATGTTATTGTTTTTAAATTTAATGCAAAAATTAACATAAAAAAAATTAATATCATGTTGTTACCGAAATTCGCTACATACAATCAAAAACTAAAATGTAATGCAAAACGTAATAAAATGTAGAACACGAAAAAGAACTATGAATGTTAATGAAGTAGATGTTCAAAATGTTCTCCGCGAACGTCTTGGCAACATCCTAATCTCAAATAAAACTGTCTTCTAACATTATTTAACATATCAGGCGTGATCGACCTAATCGCAAGCGTTATTCGTTCTTTTAAGTCATTTAAATCAGAAGGTTTAGTTTTGTACACATGGCTCTTCACATATCCCCATAAAAAGAAATCTAATAATGTAAGATCAGGTGATCGCGCTGGCCATTCAATCGATCCTCGCCTCCCTATCCACCGATTGGGAAATATTGTATCGAGGTACTGCCGGACATTAAGTTGGTAATGTGGTGGTGCTCCATCCTGCTGAAACCATATCGTATTCGCTGGAACTTGAGGATTACCTGGATCAGGATATAAATTTGCCAACGTTGGAATGACATCATTTTGAAGTAGTGCCAAATAATTGTTGCCATTCAAGTTGCCCTCAATAAAAAAGGGACCAATTATATTGTTCCCTACAATCCCTGCCCAAACATTAACCTTTTGAGGGTATTGAGTGTGTTCTTCTCTCATCCAGTGAGGATTTTCCGTGGACCAGTAGCGGCAATTTTGCCGATTAGCATGACCGTTAAGTAAAAAAGTACACTCATCAGAAAACATAACGTCTTCTAATTGGATAATATTGTTATCCAACATGTCCATCATTTGCTCACAAAAAAAAGTTCTCCTATCAAAATCGTCTTCCATGAGCTCCTGAGTAGGTATCATCTTATACGGATGCAATTTATTTTCTTTTAATATGTTTGCTATCGATGTATGGCTAGCATTGAATGTAGTGGATGCCTGTCTACTCGATGTATGTGGGTTTTCCTGAAACTCAAGCAACACATCTAATTTGAGTTCATCACTCAGTGCATTAGCAGCTGCTTTTTTTATCTGCCTTACATGTCCAAACTCGCGAAACTGCTTTTCTATTTTTCTTATTGTTCCTTGGGATATAGGCGGTAAATTAGGAAATTTCTCATGAAATAGGCGAGTTACTTCCTGTTGTGTTCGGATGTTATCTCCGTAACCAATCATTTGTAAAACTGTTATTTTATGCATTTCCGTTAATCTAACCATTTTTCAGAATTGAATTGAACAAACTTTATACTTAAATTACAACAATGACAACTTAAATAAAACAATTTACTACTGCTTGTTAAAATAGCGTTGCCACGGAAATTCTTTAAAGTTTTTTAATGGTTACCATCTAAAAACCACATTGCTACGGTTTTTGTTCACTTTCTCATTATCAAGACCTAAACGGGAAATAAGTTTTGAGTAATATTGTAATAAGTTCCGAGTATATTTTAGCGAATTTCGGTAACAACATGATTTTAATTTTTTTATGTTAATTTTTGCATTAAATTTAAAAACAATAACATTTTTGAATAGAGAATGAAGAGACCTTTCAAATGATATATCACAAGCCTATACTTCCCATTTAAAAAATTGGGGGTTGTACCTGTCATTCTAAGGGGGTTGAAGGTAGGGGTTGCATTTTCACGTTAAAGAATGTCAAGTTATAATTTAAATTTGACGTGTTTCGGGATTTTTTATAAATATGTACAGTAACCGAAATAATGAATTTATTCCATTTGGCTTTTACACACTGTATGTATGTGTATGTATATACAACTCACCTAACTGTGACATTGGTAGTTTACATTAGCAGTTTTTATTTCAATTTTATACTTTATTGTTGATGTCGATATATTATTATTATGTTGCATATTATGTACTCATCCCTATGCTATAAAGAAATTATGTTTTTTTTTAGGGAAATATCTTTGTCATGTCACTGCCTGTTATGTATTATCTTACACATGAATCAATCATGTCATTTATGGAAATGTTTATGTCATGGATATATATATATATATTATCAAAAACCCAATTACCATAGTATATGGTGTAGGGTATACTTTTACAATTATACTTATTCCAACTAGGTACATCGCATTATGCTTAAAACATATACTTTATATCCATTTTTTCATCGATGCTCCGGTCCAGATAGAATTTTATTCATGTACAAATTTAGCCCATTGTTTTTTATCCCTTGCCATTGTTTTTGCTTCTGTCCATGTTTTACCTTTTTCTTGCAGTATGCCTACCATAACACCATCCCATGTTTGTTTTGGTCTTCCCTTTTTCGTTCTTTTTTGTATTTTTGATTGCCATACTTTTTTAACTGGTCTTGTATCGTTCATTCTTTGTAAATGTCCCCACCAGCTTAATTGTCTCTTTTCAATAAATTTAAGTGTTGATTCTATTTCAAGGTCTTCTCTTATTTTCGTATTTCTTATTTTATCTTTCTTTGTGACTCCTTTAACTCGCCTAAGATACTTCATCTCAACTGCTTGTATTCGACTCTTTTGTCTCTTTGTTAATACCCAGGATTCACATCCGAATGTTAATATTGGCCGGTAAATTGTTTTGAATACATTTAACTTTGTTTTCTTGGAAATTTCTTTTTTATTTATAAATGTCGAATTCATCGTGTGATAAAGTTTCATCGTTTTTTGTACTCTATTGATAATTTCGACTTCCTGCGTTCCATTTTCTTCTATTTCTACTCCCAAGTATTTATATCTTCTAACTTGCTCAATTTTTATTCCATCTAACTGTATATTTAAATGTTTTTGTTTCGGTCCTATAACCATAACTTTGGTTTTACTTTGGTTAACTGTCATTCCAAATTCTTCAGATACCGTGCTCCATATTTCCATATTCTTTTGTAAATCCTTCTCTTTCCCTGCCATAATTATTAAATCATCTGCAAAAGCTGCTTCTGATATATCCACTCTTGCTAAATGTCTGTATCCAACGTGTAGTTTTGCCATTTTGGTTGACGATTTTTTGATTATATCATCAATAAAAATTGTAAATAATAATGGACTTAGTCCCCCTCCTTGCCTTAATCCTTCTTGTGTTGAAAATGGTTCTGATGTATTATTTTTGTATATTACACAATTTCTATTATTTTTGTAAATGTTTTTGATTATGTCTATTATTTTGTAGTTTACTCCTCTTCCTTCTAATACTTTCCATAACTTCTCCCTTGGTACTTTGTCAAAAGCTTTTTCCATGTCTATGAATCCTATATATACCTCTTTTTCTTGTTGTGAGAACTTATCAATTATCTGTTTCACCGTAAATATGTGGTCTTGGATGCTTCGACCTCTTCTAAATCCACTTTGCGATTCTTCGAGAGTATTTTCAATTATTGGTCTTAGCTTACTGTCTATAATCTTCTCGTATACTTTCATAGCTGTACTAAGTAAATTTATTCCTCTATAATTATTGCAGTCTTGTCTATCCCCCTTTTTATATATTGGAACTATTAAGGCTGTCTTCCAATCTTCTGGAATCTGTTCTTCCCTCCACGCAATGTTGTATATGTTCAATAATATTTTTGTTCCTGTTTCCCCTAAATTCTTGAACATTTCTGCTGTTAACTTATCAATTCCTGGAGATTTTCCATTTTTCAATTCATTTATTATTTCCTGTAATTCTTTTAGAGTTACAATGTCTTCATTTTCTGTTATTGCATCCTTTTTTTTGTTAATGTCCTGAACTTTGCTGTCTGCTCCTAATAATTCCTCAAAATACTCTTTCCATCTATCAATCACTTCGTTTTCATTTCTTAGTATATCTCCTTTTTTATTTTTTATCCATGTTATTTCTTGTGTTTTTTCCTTTCTTAATGACTTCAAAGTTTTGTAAACAGTTTTTGATTTGATTTACTATTGCTTTCCATTTTTTCGCCAAATTCTTTCCACTGATTTCTTTTAGATACTGCTACCATCTCTTTTACATTTTTCCTCTTATCTTTGTACATTTCATAGTTTTCCGTTGTTTTGTTATTTACATATATTTTCCACGCTTCTTTTTTTAATTTTACTTCTATTTTAATTTCGTCCGACCACCAAGCAGTTTGTTTTTTCTTATTAGTTTTCTTGCTACAACCACATATTTCTTTAGCGGTTTCCAATACGGTTTTTTTGAAATAATCCCACATTTCTTCTACATTGCCATTTTTCATTACATCATAATTATTTGAGAACTTCCCTGATAATGCTATTTTGTATTTCTCTGCCATATCTTTGTTTTGGAGTTTGTATGATCTGACCGATTCATATTCTATTGTTCTTTCTAATTTTTGTTTATTATGGTTTGTAATTTCTACTTGTTCTCTTATTTTTGTTACGAGCAAATAGTGGTCACTTCCTATTTCTGGTCCTCTTCTAACTCTGGTATCCAATACTTCCTTTTTATTCCTTTTTTCCACCAATATATAATCTATTGTTGACCTTTCATTTCTGCTTTCCATCACACGTGTATATTTATGTATGTCTTTATGTTGGAAAAATGTATTAGTTACAATAAAATTGTGTAATATGCAAAAATCCAGCAGCCGCTCTCCGTTATTATTCCTAAATGTTTCACCATGTTTTCCTATTACTGTTCTATAAATGTCATCTTTTGTTCCTACTCTGCTATTAAAATCTCCAAGTATAATTATTTTTCCTTTCGCATTTTCTGTAACCGTAGTTAGATCTTCCCAAAACTTATCTTTATTTCCTACTTTATCGTCTTCATTTGGTCCATATACAATTATTATAGTTTTTGTGTTCATATTTTTATTTTTCATTTCCATCACCAATAATCTTTCCGACCATCCCGTCCATCCAGTAATTTGTTCTTCTAAGCTTCTATGTACTATGCATGCAACTCCTGCTGCTGCTCTTTTCTCATTTTCAATACCACTATATATGAGTATATGACCATTATCCATTTTCACTATCCCCTTTCCTTTTTTTTTTGTCTCTGTTATAGCTAGTATTTTCAAGTTTGTATTTTCAAACTCTTCTTCTAATTCTTTTTCTTTTCCTAAAATACTTCTAACATTCCATGTTCCAATTCTCCACATTTCCGTTGTTGATTTTACTTTATTCGTATCAAATTCCGTTGACGTGTCTTTTTCTCTGTTACCATGAATATCTGTTTCTTTATTTAGTTTTTTGAATGTATTTTTTCCAGTATTTTCATTCTATTTGTTTCTTTATCCCATCTCCATTCTTGTCCATTTACTGTTACCTTATTGTATCCCATTTTCACGTCTTTTCCCTTTTGACTTTCTAGTTTTGCAAACATCCTTATCTCTTTTTGTTTTTCTCTTTCCTTCTTGGTCATATCATTATTTATAAAAACTCTTTCTTCTTTCCTCTCCTTCAATTTTGCTTTATTCGCCATAATTTTTTCTTTATCAACTTCATTTTGACATTCCACTATATACATTTTCTCCCCTATCTTGTTAACTGCCTTAGGCTCGATATTTATTTTTAATTGTTGACTCACAAAGTTTCTGACATTTTCTACCAATTTCGACGGCTCATTAGTATCAAGTTTTAATCCATTTATCATCACATTATTCTTTCTTCTTTCTTTATCTATGATTTCCATTGTTTTTTTAATCTCTTCCATTTCTGTTTTCATTTCTGCATTTTCTTTTCTGATTGCTTGGTTTTCTTTTCTCAATACTTCGTTTTCAACTTTCAGCTTTAATATTTCCTCATTAAACAAAGCCTGTTGATCTTTGGTTTCTTTGATCTCGTTTTTAATAAGTTGTTGTTCCCATTTCATATCCTTTTGATCTGCAGACATTTCCTTCATTAACGCTATGATTTGGTCTAACTTTTCATCTTTTTTACTTTTAGGTGAGGTTCTACTAATCCTCTTGCTACTTTCAAATAAACCATCCATTTTTCTTTTCTTTGAATCTTCTGTTGAATAATCATCACTATCCATTTTGTTCATATTTTGTATTCAATTACTATTTAATTATATTATTTTCGTGGTAGCGTAAGACCAAGATACCCAGATCTACTCTTCGGAGATACTTGATCTATCCAGCCACTTATTATATATATCTAATTTCTTTCTCTATTTTTTAAATTTGACAACGTCGCAAATTAAATCGTTTTGGACTCTCCTTAATTCAATTGCTTTTTATTTTAATAACCTAACACTAACCTATTTATTTAATTGTTTTCACAAAATCTAACCTTTTTTGCTTGTTTGTTTTTTATGTAGCACTACGTATTTTACTTTATGTTGACACAATTCAAATTCTAGTTGATTAATTTTCGCTGCACTTTCCGATATATCGAATTAAATGCAGGCGAATTTTATAAACACTTTATTATTTCAACGCACCGTTGCCATTGTCATGGATATATCATGAATAATTATGTCATTTATGGAAATGTTTATTTCATGGATATATCATGAATAATTATGTTAATAAATTAAGTATTGTATGTAAGTTATAGTCAAACTTATGTTATGTCACACTTGACCTTATGTTATTATGTCACACTTATGTTATTATGCCATACTTAAACTTATGTTATGTCACACTTGACCTTATGTTATTATGTCACACTTACGTTATTATGCCATACTTGAACTTATGTTATTATGTTGCACTTGAAATTGTTATTTTGTTATACTTAAATGAATGTCATTATGTTGAACTTGAAGTTATGTTATATTAAAATCTGTAGAATTCCTATGAGAACGAGTTTCAAAAATCGAGACGATCTAATGTTAGGTTAGGCCGAGATTGTAGAATATTTTTAGTTAGTTTAAATTTCGCGCTAATGGTAAAGTGTAGATGAAACAGTGTTGTGTGTTGCGTAAAGAAAAAGAAGAATGACAAGTGACAGTAGACTCCACCCGCGGTGTGGCGGGAAGTAGTTAGTCGTTAGTTTGATGGTTATGATATATGTTCACGTGGTGCTCGTCTGCAAGCAAAAATAAAGTTATTACCAAACGTTATGTTAGTTTCCATAACGGTGGAACCCGAAGTATAATATAATTACTACAATAGTTTGTATTAAAAAATGTATTGAGACTATTAGGCGTTGCCAGACTTCTGTTTGATGTATTTAAGACCTTCCAAACTACATAATATCATAAGTGTTATATATGGTTGAGCTCGTATTGAATAGGAAATTCCTAAATAATAAATAATAATAGCTAAATTTACAGGATGATGGATTTGCAAAACCAAAGTTACTAATAATATGAGAGAAACGGGAAATCTGGCAACATTGAAAATATCAAATCTGGAATCTCCGTATCACAAAATAGGTGTACCGCTAATTTTGTAAAATTAGGACTGGCAGTTCACGAGATACAATACAGTATTAATTACGTATTTTTCCAACACGGAACTCAAACTTCAAATATTTTAAAAACTGTTCCAGACAGTTATAGAGTTTTCGATGACAGTGCTAGATGATTCCATATGATGTTCTTCTTTTTCTTCATGCACCTTTACATATTAGCCACTACAGGTCCGACGTAACAATATTTTGAATAAACAATAACATTCATTGCGGATAAAAAAAAAACCACTTTACACAACTTTGAAATTGAGAGTACTTTACTGAATATACTGTAACGAAGTTTTTTTTTAATGATTATTTCAAGTTACCGAATATATTTTTTTTTTTTTCAGTATGCTTATAACCGTTATAACCCCTGACTTCTGTTAAAAAAAGTTATTATAATTATATAAAATATTCATTTCTGTTTCTGTACTTAAAATATTAAAATGCACCGAAGTGTATAAAAGTTATGCCTCCCAGTGGAGTAGGTAGCGCGCAGGTCGAACTAACCGAGAGAGGTGGAAAGACAGACAGTGGGAGCTGGTTTTGAGTAAGCTCGGGAATCAAGGTAGAGTATCACCTGGCCTTCAGTGGTGACCACTTGCTACCGACCGTCGCTCCGTTAGACGATTTGTTGTTTATAATTTTTTTTTGTATAGTCTGTTTTTTTTCTAGAGATAAATTTATTTTCTTTCCGAATTAAAACTTTAAGTAGTTGCTGTGAAGGTAAGACTTTATGAAAATAGAATTTTAAATAAAAGGTGGTCTTTTCAATAATCGTTAGGCGAGAGTTTATTTAATATAATTAATATTCCATTTTTACAATAGTCGGTATACTTATTTTATAGTGCCATTGTCATTAATTCTGAATAATATTTCTTCGGTATTCATTCCCGTTTTTCAAATTCCGTTCCGGTTGAAATATTGAAGTTTTCCAGGCGTCCTGCCAGGGCTCGTTGATATTTCAATTCGAGAGCATAGAAAACCGCTGAATCAAAATATTAAAGTTTTCCAGGCGTCCTGCCAGGGTTCATTGATATTTTCGTTCACGGATTAGACCCTTCCGTACTCATTCCCGTTTTCAAACTCCGGTTTTGTTGAAATATTGAAGTTTTCCAGGCGTCCTGCCAGGGCTCGTTGATATTTCAATTCGAGAGCATAGAAAACCGCTGAATCAAAATATTAAAGTTTTCCAGGCGTCCTGCCAGGGCTCATTGATATTTTCATTCACGGATTAGACCCTTCCGTACTCAGTCTTGCTTTTCAAAATCCGTTTCGGTTGAAATATTGAAGTTTTCCAGGCGTCCTGCCAGGGCTCGTTGGTATTTCAATTCGAGAACATAGAAAACCGCTGAATCAAAATATTAACGTTTTCCAGGCGTCCTGCCAGGGCTCATTGATATTTTTATTCACGGATCAGACCCCTCCGTACTCATTCCCGTTTTCCAACTCCGGTTATGTTGAAATATTGAAGTTTTCCAGGCGTCCTGCCAGGGCTCGTTGATATTTCAATTCGAGAGCATAGAAAACCGCTGAATCAAAATATTAAAGTTTTCCAGGCGTCCTGCCAGGGCTCATTGATATTTTCATTCACGGATTAGACCCTTCCGTACTCAGTCTTGCTTTTCAAAATCCGTTTCGGTTGAAATATTGAAGTTTTCCAGGCGTCCTGCCAGGGCTCGTTGATATTTCAATTCGAGAGCATAGAAAACCGCTGAATCAAAATATTAAAGTTTTCCAGGCGTCCTGCCAGGGCTCATTGATATTTTCATTCACGGATTAGACCCTTCCGTACTCAGTCTTGCTTTTCAAAATCCGTTTCGGTTGAAATATTGAAGTTTTCCAGGCGTCCTGCCAGGGCTCGTTGGTATTTCAATTCGAGGACATAAAAGACCGCTGAATCAAAATATTAAGGTTTTCCAGGCGTCCTGCCAGGGCTCAATAATATTTTCATTCTCGGACCGAACCCTTGCAGACTCTTCCGATCCCCTGACCATTTTAACTGAATATTCCCGTTCAGTTTGTATACTTTACTAGCATCTTCAAAGAATCCGTTTTTGTGCTTTCAATTATTATTAACCTGCTTATTGAAAAGACTTATTTTTTTTGAAAACTGGCTTTTACCGCTTTTCTTTTGCATATAAAGACATTGCTTATGCTTATAAACCTCTCTCGCTTATATCCTGCCCGCTTCGTCTCTAATAAACGCATGGTGATTGGATAAGTAGTTAATTTTTTTTTTTTGCTTAAATAGTTTTTTTTGTTGTTGTAAATATCAGGGTATTGGTACCTGCTACGCAGGATATATTTTTGTTGTTGTTGATTGCTCATTTTCTGTAACGATTTGGTCAGCTACCGACCTTGTAAATATTTATGAAGGTAATAGATCATAACTTAACCGAACTTTTGTGTTTTACTGACCTACTGTAGCGGTAGAGTAGAGAACCCTAAGGTAAAGTAGTTGTGTTGCTGCATGAATTTAGCTTTTCCCTTAGTGTAGGCCAGGAGAATAACTTCTATTGCAGGACCGGTAAGAGTGTTTTCAAGATAAAACCCGACCGCACGGGATACAACTAGACCCCTGGAACGTACCGTACCTCCATCTGAGGCTATCCGGAACTCTTGACGGTTGAGGTCAAGGGGCCGTGGAGTTAACCACGTTAAAAATCTGGCGCCCGAGAAAGTGTAAGGTTTCAGAGGTGTCAAAAGTGACGTACCAATTTGGCAAGAGCCAAGTGTGGAGAGAAAACGCGTCACAAATTTGGCGCCCGAGCAGGGACCGTTTTCTTATTTGTCTGCTGATTTGAACAGGGACCGTTTTACCCATTTGTTGATTTATTAGGAACCGTTAATTTTTTTTTCATTTCTAGCAGGGACTGTACCTATTGTTAAATATAACCCGTTTGTTTTTTTCTAATTTCTTTTTCAGAACAGGGACCGTTTGATTCTGTGAAGGTATTTTTTTTTTATATAGTATTCTTGATTGTTGTTTGAATATGAACTGTTTGGCATACCTATGTAACTTTTTTTTTGTGAAGAGTTTTTAGGATGTCTTTCTTTTGCTGTTAATTTCTTTTGGAATATTTTGAGAACTGTTGAGATTGCGAAGAGGGAAAAGACGACTAACCTGACGTTACCGTTGAATAACTGAAAAAAAAAATAGTTTCATGTTTGGGGAAAACTCTGAAGACATCGACTTAACCCGTTTGATTGATCAAGAAGGAACTGGAAGATCCGAATCTGCCACTTCAGTACCGGCCGCCCAACTACCGACCGTAAGTTCCGTGGAAGAAACCACCGACCATCGTGTTAACTGGGTATATTTACTGAGAAACGAGGGTCTTACTACACATCTAAAACAGAGGAATTTATCGATTGCTGGAACCGTCCCCGAAAAACGGAAAAGACTTGTTAACTTTTTAAGACGAAGAAATACTTCTCCGCAACCCGATATTGACCAAGAAGACCCTGTTTATTATCCGACCGTTATGGCAACTTCTCCGATAAATGTACACGACTGGAAAGTGTCATTTGGAAACCGAGGTGATCCGGCTTCGTTTATAGAAAGAATCGAAGAAATATGTACGGCAAAGAACGTCCAGAAAGACCATTTGCTTCCGGTATTACCAGAACTACTATCGGGTGAACCCGCATTTTGGTACCGTAACAACCGGAGTAGATACACGACCTGGGACGAATTTGAAGCAGATTTCCGAATTTTCTTTTATCCTGTTAATTATGAAGTAGACTTAGAAGCCGAGATAGGTAGACGTCTACAAAAGAGAAATGAGTCCGCCGCTACGTACATAACCGAGCTGCAGACTCTGATGAGAAGACATGGGAAGCTAACTTCTGAACAACAGTTAGCATGGTTGTACCGTAACCTGTTACCTGAATACCGGCTACAGATCCGAAAAGGAGACTTTAAGGATTTTTCTACGTTTTGTCAAGTGGTAAGGGAATATGAGCTTCTTAGAAAAGAGCTCCAGAACGTTCCGACCACCAACGGACCGAACCGTGGATCAAATCCCCGTCCGCAGCCGATAAGTACAACCAGATTTGGACCGTCCCAGAACACGACACCTGGTCCATCTAGAGAAGCCATTCCAGGTACCAGTCGCCCATCTTCGAACGATACGCCTCGCGATATAATTCAATTACCGTCTGGATCATCACCTCGCCAACCAATCTGTTTCCGCTGTGGGGAATCTGGACACTACCGAAACAATTGCCAGAACCCTCAGAAAATATTCTGTTCTCGTTGTCATAGGGAAGGAGTATTTTCTAGAGACTGGTCCTGCAGGAGGCAGGAAAACTAATTCGAAGCTGTCCCGAAGAGAGGCCGACACAGCTTCCGCAAATATTTGCCTCTCATGCTGAAACGCCAGAAGAAATGACCGATTTCCGACCGCACATCGACGTCAAAATTGAAAACTGTAAGTTTACAACTTTGTTGGATACTGGTGCTGCTAAATCATACATTGGTGATCAGATAGCTAGGACATTTTCCCAAAGAAAGCAAACCAAAACCCGCCAAGTTACGAGGGCCCGTTTAGCTAATGGAAATTTAGTCTCTATCACCGACACTTATGAGCTAAAACTGAAGATCCATGACGTCATTGTGGAAGGTCCGTTCGAACATTTTCCTGGTCTGATTACTGATATTGTGTTAGGACACGATGTTCTCCAAAAGTATAATTTCCGTTTGGAGCTAGGAGCCGGAAATATATACATAAATAATGAATTGATAAACCGCTCAGAATTAGCCAGTCCGATAGAAATATTGGAAGTAATTGGAACAAAACTAGAAGAATCTGATGCCGATGTCCCAATGATCTGTAAGGAAGATACAAACCCTGGAATTGGTGGGAAAAATTGTTTTCAAAAACTATCTGTCTCTGAAGTCTCTGCGTCTTCTCTGGAGTTAGGAGTTGACAAAGAGCAATTTGTTTCTGAAGTCTCTACGTCTTCTCTGGAGTTAGGAGTTGACAAAGAGCAATTTGTTTCTGAAGTCTCTGCGTCTTCTCTGGAGTTAGGAGTTGACAAAGAGCAATTTGTTTCTGAAGTCTCTGCGTCTTCTCTGGAGTTAGGAGTTGACAAAGAGCAATTTGTTTCTGAAGTCTCTGCGTCTTCTCTGGAGTTAGGAGTTGACAAAGAGCAGTTTGTTTCTGAAGTCTCCGCATCTTCTCTAGTGTTAGGGGTTGATAAGGAGCCGACCGTTTCTGAATTATCTGCGTTTTCCCTGAAAGATTTGGTGAACGACGAGAATTATGTTTATATAGGATGTCCGTTGGAAACCATAACGCCCATCAAAGACAGAAATTTGACCGAGAATCAGGAAGAAAGACTGAACCTTTTTCTCAGCCGTGAATTGCCGAGGTTTGAAAAGATTCAAGGTCCAACAACGTTAGTAGAACACGAAATCCGATTGCTTCAACCCCGTCCGATCAAACAGAGATATCGACCCCAGAACCCAAAAATGCAAGAAATTTGTAATGCCGAGGTAGACATAATGTTGAAAGAAGGAGTGATAGAACCTTCCACTAGTCCGTGGAGTTCTCCGATTGTGATAGTGAAGAAAAAAGATGGAAAAAACCGGTTTTGCATTGACTTCCGCAAAGTAAATGAAGTTACCATGAAGGATGCCTACCCTCTTCCATTTATCAATGCTATCCTGGATAAGTTGCGAAAAGCCAAGTATATTTCCAGTTTAGATTTGAAGAGTGGGTATTGGCAGGTTCCGTTGACACCTGAAAGTAAGCCTATCACAGCCTTCACCGTACCAGGACGTGGATTATTTCAATTCACGGTTCTACCATTTGGTTTACACTCTGCACCCGCCACATTCCAGAGATTGGTGGATCAATTAATAGGTCCAGATTTAGACCCATATGCATTTGCTTATCTGGATGACATCATTGTTCTGGGGGAAACGTTTGATCAGCACTTGGAAAATTTATCAGAAGTATTCCGTCGATTGCGAGGGGCGCAACTAAAATTAAATCCGGAGAAATGTCATTTTTGTCTACCGACTATGAAGTATTTGGGCCACGTCATTACTGGAGAGGGAATCCGTACCGATCCAGAAAAAGTAGAAAGTATAATAAAATTTGCAGCCCCAAAGAATATCCGGGAGTTGAGGAGATTTTTGGGAGTTGCCTCGTGGTATAGAAGATTTGTCCCGTCCTTTTCACAAAATGTCGCTCCATTAACAAAGTTACTAAGAAAATCTCAGCGATGGAAATGGGCTGAAGAGCAAGAAGCCGCTTTCACGAAAATCAAAACCTGTCTGTCGGAAGCCCCTGTGTTGAGCTGTCCCGATTTCAGTATACCATTTACCCTACAAACTGATGCCTCCGAATATGGATTGGGAATAGCCCTAACACAACAAAAAGATGGAAATGAACACGTCGTAGCGTATGCCAGCCGCACTCTAAGCCCTGCCGAGAAAAACTACTCTGTTACCGAAAAAGAATGTCTTGCCATTGTTTGGGGAATTGAAAAGATGCGTCCTTATTTAGAGGGCTACCATTTCACGGTCATTACCGATCATCAATCTCTTAGATGGCTTCACTCCATATCTAGTCCGTCCGGACGATTAGCTCGGTGGAGTATTTTCCTGCAGCAGTATGACTTTGAGATTCAGTACCGTAAAGGTGCTCTAAACCGTGTGGCTGACGCTTTATCTAGAAACCCATTACCCGCCAGCCCGGAAGTCGATCAACCAGCTGCGCTCTGTTTGGCCGATATACCTTTCGAATGTTCATGGTACCGAAATAAAAAGGAAGAAGTCCTGAGGGAACCAGACAAATTCCCTGACTATTGCATCAAAGAAAGTCGTTTGTACCGTCATTTCTGGGACATCAATGACCTCAGAGAACCAGAGTTGTCCGATCCATGGAAGCTGTGCCTAGCCAAACCCGACAGAACTCGTGTTCTCAAAGAAAACCATGATGCTCCAAATGCAGGACATCTAGGAATCGCAAAGACCATTACACGCATTGCTAGATCATACTATTGGCCTGGAATGTTTAGAGATATCACCAAGTACGTACGCCGGTGTTTGCAATGCCAGAAGTATAAACCATCACAACAGAAACCTCCAGGGAAGATGCAGCCATCTCAAAACCAACGACCTTGGGAAACTGTTAGTTCCGATATAATTGGACCATTGCCACGAAGTAAGAAAGGGAATTGCTATATTGTAATGTTCCAAGACCGATTTACCAAGTGGGTGCAATGTAAACCATTAAGAAGTGCTACTGCCAGTAGTCTCAGTACTGCATTCCATGAAGAAATACTGACAATATTTGGATGTCCCCGTACAGTGTTAACCGATAATGGAACTCAGTATAACAGTACATTGTTTAAGAGTATGTTGAAAGAACTGGGAATTCGACATCGTTTCACACCACCGTACACCCCTCAAGCAAATCCGGTTGAAAGGGCAAATCGCACTTTGAAGACAATGATTGCACAATATTGCGAACAAGATCACCGGGACTATGATATAAGATTAGCCGATTTGAAGTTTGCAATGAACAACTCCAAACATGATTCCACCGGATTTTCACCTGCCTTTTTAAATTTTGGACGAGACCCCGACATTCCGAAATCCCTCAAGAGGGAAACTGAAGATAAAACTGAAGCCAATAATGCACGTCAAGATGTCGAGACGGAAAACCCTGTCGAAGAAGATGCAAGACTGCATCTGTTGCGACTTGATAAATTACAAGAATGTTTTGATCTTGTCCGTTTAAATTTGTCTAGAGCGTTCACCAGTCAAAGTCATTATTACAATCTACGTCGCCGCGACTGGAAATGCACCTTGGGAGATAAAGTTATGAAAAAGGAGAATACTTTGTCTTCTGCCATCGATCATGTAGCTGCGAAATTAGCCCCGAAATACTCTGGGCCATATGAAGTTGTCCGCGTCGTTTCTCCGGTAGTATATGACTTACGAGACGAAAAGGGCAAGCGATATAACCGAATTCACATAAAGGATTTAAAACCGTTAACTATTTAGTTTATTTCAGAATGAAACCGCGGTACGACGCACCACCCCCAGGGAGTGAACCACTGCCATGCTATAATCCCTATGACGACCTGGTAGAACGCCAGAGAAAGGAAAAAGCTGAAACTGAAAAAGCCAAAGAAGCCGCCCGACGGCTGAGGAAGTCGCCAACACTTTGCGACTATGAGGTCGTGGACCTCACTTCTTCCCCGTCTTCCGCCGACTCTACAGAATTGAACATTTTTTTAAACTCCATCCTCAATGATGCCGGGTTCAACATTGATGAATTCGATTTCGACATCCTCATGTGACAGAACCATCAAACGTTCACGAGTTGAAACACCAAAGAGGTCCGTAGCCATTCAGGCTCACATAGTACCCCGTCCCCATTCCCGCCAACGATATGTAACCCAGGAGAAGGGTGTACAGTGCAACATATGCACATGTACCATGTTAACCCTGCCGACAACCAGCCGCCTACACGAGAGATACTCCCGCCTGCACCAAAATACCGGCGTCCGAGGATTTGCTCCAAGACCCGGGGTCCGTAGCAGAGGCTACCGACTCTGAAGCGCCAGTCCACCATAGCTTCCTTGTAGAAACTAAGTCCGGATCATGTAACAAAGACTGAATTTAGAGTTAAGTTATAGTTTAGTGATAATTTGTTCCACAAGTAGTAAGTAAGTTGAAAAAAAATGTAAAGTACGCAAGAGATGTACGCGTCCTTTAATTTTTTTTCCTCGAAGTAAGGGGGGGATGTAACGAAGTTTTTTTTTAATGATTATTTCAAGTTACCGAATATATTTTTTTTTTTTTCAGTATGCTTATAACCGTTATAACCCCTGACTTCTGTTAAAAAAAGTTATTATAATTATATAAAATATTCATTTCTGTTTCTGTACTTAAAATATTAAAATGCACCGAAGTGTATAAAAGTTATGCCTCCCAGTGGAGTAGGTAGCGCGCAGGTCGAACTAACCGAGAGAGGTGGAAAGACAGACAGTGGGAGCTGGTTTTGAGTAAGCTCGGGAATCAAGGTAGAGTATCACCTGGCCTTCAGTGGTGACCACTTGCTACCGACCGTCGCTCCGTTAGACGATTTGTTGTTTATAATTTTTTTTTGTATAGTCTGTTTTTTTTCTAGAGATAAATTTATTTTCTTTCCGAATTAAAACTTTAAGTAGTTGCTGTGAAGGTAAGACTTTATGAAAATAGAATTTTAAATAAAAGGTGGTCTTTTCAATAATCGTTAGGCGAGAGTTTATTTAATATAATTAATATTCCATTTTTACAATAGTCGGTATACTTATTTTATAGTGCCATTGTCATTAATTCTGAATAATATTTCTTCGGTATTCATTCCCGTTTTTCAAATTCCGTTCCGGTTGAAATATTGAAGTTTTCCAGGCGTCCTGCCAGGGCTCGTTGATATTTCAATTCGAGAGCATAGAAAACCGCTGAATCAAAATATTAAAGTTTTCCAGGCGTCCTGCCAGGGTTCATTGATATTTTCGTTCACGGATTAGACCCTTCCGTACTCATTCCCGTTTTCAAACTCCGGTTTTGTTGAAATATTGAAGTTTTCCAGGCGTCCTGCCAGGGCTCGTTGATATTTCAATTCGAGAGCATAGAAAACCGCTGAATCAAAATATTAAAGTTTTCCAGGCGTCCTGCCAGGGCTCATTGATATTTTCATTCACGGATTAGACCCTTCCGTACTCAGTCTTGCTTTTCAAAATCCGTTTCGGTTGAAATATTGAAGTTTTCCAGGCGTCCTGCCAGGGCTCGTTGGTATTTCAATTCGAGAACATAGAAAACCGCTGAATCAAAATATTAACGTTTTCCAGGCGTCCTGCCAGGGCTCATTGATATTTTTATTCACGGATCAGACCCCTCCGTACTCATTCCCGTTTTCCAACTCCGGTTATGTTGAAATATTGAAGTTTTCCAGGCGTCCTGCCAGGGCTCGTTGATATTTCAATTCGAGAGCATAGAAAACCGCTGAATCAAAATATTAAAGTTTTCCAGGCGTCCTGCCAGGGCTCATTGATATTTTCATTCACGGATTAGACCCTTCCGTACTCAGTCTTGCTTTTCAAAATCCGTTTCGGTTGAAATATTGAAGTTTTCCAGGCGTCCTGCCAGGGCTCGTTGATATTTCAATTCGAGAGCATAGAAAACCGCTGAATCAAAATATTAAAGTTTTCCAGGCGTCCTGCCAGGGCTCATTGATATTTTCATTCACGGATTAGACCCTTCCGTACTCAGTCTTGCTTTTCAAAATCCGTTTCGGTTGAAATATTGAAGTTTTCCAGGCGTCCTGCCAGGGCTCGTTGGTATTTCAATTCGAGGACATAAAAGACCGCTGAATCAAAATATTAAGGTTTTCCAGGCGTCCTGCCAGGGCTCAATAATATTTTCATTCTCGGACCGAACCCTTGCAGACTCTTCCGATCCCCTGACCATTTTAACTGAATATTCCCGTTCAGTTTGTATACTTTACTAGCATCTTCAAAGAATCCGTTTTTGTGCTTTCAATTATTATTAACCTGCTTATTGAAAAGACTTATTTTTTTTGAAAACTGGCTTTTACCGCTTTTCTTTTGCATATAAAGACATTGCTTATGCTTATAAACCTCTCTCGCTTATATCCTGCCCGCTTCGTCTCTAATAAACGCATGGTGATTGGATAAGTAGTTAATTTTTTTTTTTTGCTTAAATAGTTTTTTTTGTTGTTGTAAATATCAGGGTATTGGTACCTGCTACGCAGGATATATTTTTGTTGTTGTTGATTGCTCATTTTCTGTAACGATTTGGTCAGCTACCGACCTTGTAAATATTTATGAAGGTAATAGATCATAACTTAACCGAACTTTTGTGTTTTACTGACCTACTGTAGCGGTAGAGTAGAGAACCCTAAGGTAAAGTAGTTGTGTTGCTGCATGAATTTAGCTTTTCCCTTAGTGTAGGCCAGGAGAATAACTTCTATTGCAGGACCGGTAAGAGTGTTTTCAAGATAAAACCCGACCGCACGGGATACAACTAGACCCCTGGAACGTACCGTACCTCCATCTGAGGCTATCCGGAACTCTTGACGGTTGAGGTCAAGGGGCCGTGGAGTTAACCACGTTAAAAATCTGGCGCCCGAGAAAGTGTAAGGTTTCAGAGGTGTCAAAAGTGACGTACCAATTTGGCAAGAGCCAAGTGTGGAGAGAAAACGCGTCACAATACAAATGTTAATAGATTGAGTGGGAAGATAAATGTCTTCAATATTTGATTATTTATATAGAAGCCATAGTATTCAAAGTTTTTTTTATTTGATAGTATCGATCAATTCAATTTGTTCAAATCTCCACTATCAAACTGAATGTTCAATTTAACATTGTAACTCAGATTTCTCGTTATCCGGGACTTTCAATGTATTATAACTTCACCAACATTTAGTGGAATCGAAAGAACAATTTAAACTATGTACTTAAACCGTAAGAAGAAAATACGACTACGAAATTCCTTAAAATTTTCCCGCAATTTCAGCTTACCCTCCAACACCACATTGATTTTCCATTAAACTGACTTTGTTTATAACGTATAGTAGCTCAACAAGTATTTCAATAAACTAAAAACATTAAACAATAATCATATTGATACAGAATATATCAGGTGTTTTTTCATGCGTTATGGTGGTCCGACTATTTTTGAATATGTGCTTAAAATTGTCTATACGATAATATGTCAAAATGTCGACGGACATGACTAAGACAAATTTCCAAAAATTAAAATCAGGCGAGATCGATTTTGTAAACGTTATAGGTTGACTTCGCAGCAGTATTTTCGTCAGACGATTTAAATATGAATTGTGTCTATGGTTTATTCATGATGAAATGACGATGAAGTTGCATAACAATACTTTGTGACGTTGCCCAGCTGTAGTTTTTTCTTTACTGTAAGAAACCTAGAAATGTCAAACTGACACATATTTTTTATTGGCCTCTGCCTCGTAATGCATTATTTAAGTACAAATAAAATATTGTATTATTGTATCAGATTTATTTAATATTAGTAATATTTATGTGAAAAGTGTGGATAAGATTCAAGAAACAGTACCCATCATTCTATATGAAAATATATCAAGTTTTCATCTACCTAACCTAGCATTCAAATCTTTCAATTTTCTACATTTAAATATTATAACATCAATATTAATGATTATAAATAGTATAACTTAATAGTATAACATCTCTTACAGCATTAAGTGGGAAAAATAACTTAACAAATATGTTACTATTTCTTGACCTTTACTGTATAACATGTGTTTAACTACACACTGCAGATTTATCTGAATAATTTGGTATGAAAATAACTGTTTTTTAATCTTCAAGAAACAATAAATTCAAATGCACCAAAAAAGTTTGTAAATACTAAGACGATGATCGAATGTCATTAAATGTCAAACTAAACTGAAGAAATTCACCAAATGATCTTACAACGTCTTGAAGCTTTGCCAACCTGTAGACTGTAAATTGCCTTATCAATTAAGTATAAATTGTTTTTACTGCTGGTAAATTTATATTTACTCTGATAAGCAGGAAAGTAACTAAGAAGGACATCATCGTCTTTTCATTAATTAGTACTATAGCATATATTTTATGTCAAAACATCAAACTTGTGTGATGTTTATTTTTTTTTAAATTATTTCAGTTTCTGAAGTACACTACTGATGTCCCCCATATGACTGGGTACACTTTTTGTATTTGGTTAAGAAGTAACAATCTCACTCACAGCCATCCAATATTGTCTTATTCCAGTAAGTATATTTATTTATGTCAAGCTTATATTGAGTAGGTTAGTTTCAATACTTAGTAACAATAACTGCTAAGGAAATATTCCGACTAGTGTTGGAAATAAAAAGTAGGTGCATTGGTGCTGCTGCCAATCATATAACCAAAATCGAAAACTCTTTTTTCGCTTCAAGTGGAAGTTACGTGGGAGTTTCTCTACACGCGTGGTAATAACCAGTTTAATCGATTTTAACCATTAATCTAATTAGATAAATTCCGCATAAAATTAATATTTCTCATCTCTGATTGTGGGCGAGTTGGATCGCAGTTGGTTACCAGTTGATTAACGCTAACCACTGATGGTTACAACAAAATAAGTCTTATTAACTTTTTAGCTGTATATTAATTTTTTGTAAATTATTGGAATGTTTGTGTATGCAATGTTGTTTGTCTTGAAAATGTCTTGAAAATGAGAAAATTAACAATATGGCGATATCAATCACCCTCGACAAACAACGTCAAAGTACAACATGACAGTTAATGGTTCTACCAACACAAAAATGTCAGTTACGTGACCAGCAGCTAACTGTCTGCGCGACAACTCAGCACCTGGTTAAAAGTTAACCATTTGTTTCGTTATTTAATTATTTAATGATCATTAATCCCGATCGTGCAAAAAACATTATAAGCCTGCCGAACGTTGTACCGATCTCAGACAAAAATTAGAGTGGTCGCTTCGCTCTATCTCCAAACAATTGTCTTATAATAAACATGATAAATAGTTATTTATGTAACTAGTGTGTAAAGTAGCCTTTTTTTTGACGAATGTGAATATTGTCGCATGAGCCGCAGGCGAATGCGACAATCACATGAGTCGAAAAAAAGGTCTTTACACACGAATTGCATACAATATTTTTTCTACTAGCGAATATTTAATCAAAATACAAAAGTTTAATAGTAATTTTCTTCACGCACTAGTGCGTAAAGAAACATACTTTACGCACTAGTGCGTAAAGTAAGTTAAATTTTTCTATAGAAGAATCTTTAACGCTATTATTAATTTCTAATAAGATATATTATAAATGATTTGGAAATTATAATCAAAATATAAACAACAAACGAATTCAATTATTAATAATATGAATATTCCGTGCCACATCTATTTGGTGGTGTATTTGCCAAGTAATCTGAGAGATCGTCAGAGGAATCCATCTTTATTTTTATAATAATCTAAAATAACATCATAGTTTTCTAAAAATATTCAATTCTCAAATATAAAATACAATTGCTTACCCTAGGTATGGTCGGAAGATCTCAATTTAAATTTTAAATGTCAGATTCAATTCACAAAGGAATGTCAGTCACTCACCGCCAACTTATGCCTATTTACCGTATTATTTCCAGTACTCAATAATTATTTAACAATAATTATTAGGTTACTTTACCGAATTCTATAGGTTTCTATCTCCAATTTATGAAAAAAACTTAGATTTAATATCCGTTTATTATACCTATATTTTTATAAGACTAGATGTCTATAACTACATATACATATTGGAATTTTTTCTTTACGCACTAGTGCGTAAAGTAAAACTCTTTACGCACTAGTGCGTAAAATAAAGTTTTACGCACACGAAAATGTGTCTAAAGTACGTACTTTACACACGGTAGTAGAAAAAATATATAATAAACGGGATGAATAGTCACTGCGCGACGACATTGCGCAGAACGGTACATTCATTTTTTGAAGTGAAGACTTCTTTAGGCTCGTTGAGCACTTTTTTTGGGTGAAAAAAAATCATGTATTTTTCGTCATCGTCACGCTTTTATGCTACACAACTAACAGTGAATCGTATATTTATAATGTTGCATTTATTTGCCAAAAATTCCTATCTACCGTGGACGTAATTGGTGTGAGGGAATCATTTATTTTTAAAAATCTCCATTTACCATGGGTGGACAATAAAAATTTTTAAGGGGGTTGATTTATTTCGACAAATTTCCTCCCATCATAGACTTATGATAAAATTTTTGAAAAGGGGCTCATTTTTGTGTGGAAGTACCATCAAAGTTTTGAAAGGGAAACAATTATTTGCAAAAATGTTCATCTACCATAGACGTAAGATGACAGTTGTATAAGGGAATAATTAATTTGTGAAAATTTCCATTCCATCGGCGTACGATAAAAATGTTTTCAAGGACGTAAATTCATTTGGACAAATTTCCTCTCATCATAGGCGTATGATCGAATTTCTGGAAATTAATTTTTTTGTGAAAATTCCCATTTACCATAAATAAAATTAATATAAGGGATTGATTTATTTGGACAAATTTCTCCCATCATGGGTATACACTAAATTTTTTAAAGGAATTAATTTGTTTGTGAAAATTCCATATTATGAGTGTACTACAAAATTTTTCGAGCAGGTTAGTTATTTATTTGATAAAATTTCCATTTGCCATGAAAATAAGAAGAGACAATTTGAAAAGGGTATGTTTATTTTTGTTTTCACTTCTGTCGCCAGTCCCCATGGCTGCCTATTTGTATATTATTATAAACTTTTAATATTGGTGGATTGTGATAAGGATTTAGTTGCGCTATGTTGTAACGATAAGAAATTTTCTAAAATTGCTCTGTAGCATCTACCCTAAACATTAGTGAGAGTAACCCCAGTATACATCCATTTACAAGCGATATATGGAGATTTTCTAAAACCAAACAACAATTCGTTATTATTGGTATGTTAAAGTGCATCTGATGAACCAATGAGCTCTGAGACTGAAACTTCCATGTAGTTTTTTGGCGGTTCCTTCTTAACTCCTACTAAAAAGTCAACCCTCGTATGTGTTTTCAATACAACACATATCGCTTGTTCACGTTCCTCTAACCTCTTAATTTGGACTGTGTACATTCATATTTTGAAACAAATATAGGGTCATTTTCCAGCTTATGACATAATCTGGTTTAAACTAATTGCTGATGCTGATATTTCTTACACACACAATTTCAATTGCGGCATCTGAACTCAAAAAATTTTATGAAAAAGTGGAAGTCCAACAACCTCGTATTGTTGCGTACATAGCTAGGGCCACCATCCAGCCAGGCTCCCGTTGTATTGGTAACATGCCACAAACTAAATAATGGAAACTCACACACATTCCAAAAAAAAAAATTAAAAACAAGTTGATGGGTATCGAAA
The DNA here is from genome assembly GCA_949126875.1 of Lochmaea capreae. Lineage (NCBI taxonomy): Eukaryota > Metazoa > Arthropoda > Insecta > Coleoptera > Chrysomelidae > Lochmaea > Lochmaea capreae. Next base: position 11,673,591 of record OX421396.1, read on the forward strand.
ATAGTATATTAAGATATAAGGGCCGGAAGTGAAGGTTACCACCCGACGATCGCGGAGGGCGATTACCAAACCCGAAAGCTGTAAAGGAACATCCGGCCCGTATATCTTACGCAATTTTTTGCACGATTGGTTTTTTCCGCTCGAAGTAGTTCCATACCAATTGAATCTCTGTTGATTTCCAGTAACATAGATCAAGGAGAACATCACCAACAAAGTGAAATGCCTTTTAATTTTAATAATTATGCTTAAAACTGTTCTATTGATTTTAATAAGGCTCGAGGCTCGAGGGACGACGGCCCTAAGGTCGTATTTACAACCTACTTCTATGATAACAATGTTGGTGAATTAAAAAAAAATCAGTCATGCAAAAACGAGTATTTACCAAAAAGGTTAGTGAATTATATATAAAAAAAAGGTAACACCTGTAAGTTGCCACAATTTTAGAACTTTCCAGAGCGCAGTTTTATTCGCACACAAGTTGCCATAAATCACAACACCATCCATTTCTATTGAAAATTATAGTGTTGATAATGATTTAATCTTTTATGGAACTACAGGAATATTTCACAAAATAAAATAAAGTGGATAATAATTAGTTATTTATCATTTTTAGAAGAAAAAGAACAACGTCTTATTCGCGTATGGATTGGTCCATATGGAAAAAATATTTATTTAGAGATAGACGGTAACTTGATTTTTGATGTTTCCATAAATATTATTGAAAATCGATGGTATCATATTTGTCAGTCATGGTCTTCATCAAGTGCAATTTGGGTGTTATATTTGAATAGCAAAATGAAGTCGACTGGATCTCATTCGAAGGTAAGTATAAAAAAACATAGGGTGATGCAACTGTAGAGATGAGATGAGAGCATGAAAAAATGCTAATATATTCTTGTAGGAGTCCTGCTGCTATTGTATCTAATCATTATTCAATATCTTTTTTGGTGATCATCACTATTGCAGTATCTAATAGTAACATTATTCAAAGAGTAAATGTAGTATAGTAATAATCGCCAATTAAAACAAAAATGTGGCGGAAAAGAAGAAACGTACATGGTCAATATTTTCCACCAAAACTAATAATTATATTCTGGTATTGTCAGTATTAACATACCATAAATCAACAGCGCTAGTATCTTGATCTACCTTAGCATTTCTCAACCTTAAAATCGGCATTAAATCATTTTATTTCCATATTTTATTGAAAATGTATTACCTACTATACTGTTTCAAATGGTTTTCTCATAACTGAATAAGTTATTGACTGTCATTGTAGACCGATCTACAGTACCATATTGAAAACTGAATAAAAATAAAAATATTTAATTGACAAAAATATCAAAAAAATATTCAGTATTTAAAGTCATTTCATTCGCAAGTAAGATTTGATGTGATTGAGTGGGGTTTTAGAAAATTAAGTAACGTTTTGTATAGGAAAATGCTGTACCATAAGTATCCTGGTATGCGCCTTTCACATCCTGATATTTGGTATATTTATTGAAAGACCGATTTTTCAAAATAAACAAAGCCGTTCCGTCTCTATTTAATAATTTACTGTTCTGGTGGCTTTGGTGCAAGATAATCCCTCATCCACGTGCAAAAAGTTTTATATACATTTATGTATAATTTATTTAAATCATTTTCTTGGATAGAGGTTATAAAATTGAGGCGCGGAACTTCCAGGTGCAAATGTTCAAATTTATTCTGTGGATTCAATTCACATGACAATGCTTTTCACTTACGGATACTGTTATCGCTCGGATAAATTACCCCTATTCGAAGGATAATTTATTTATGGTGACGAATAAGGACTTTGACTATTTGATAGATAAAGGACACCCACCTAAGTTTCGACACTTCTGAGTCCGTTTGCTCATTTTTCTAAACATGTTTATGCTTGCCCACAGCCCATTTTATGTTCAGGTTCAATAAATTGGAGTATACTCCGCATGAAGAACCTTATTCAGTCTCTAAGCTATCATTGTAGATGTTGATAGTACGTGCTACTGGCGTTCTCCTTATTGTACTTTGCCTGTAGCACTAGGATCGGTATGACAGATTCCCGCAATAGTTGACGTCCCGCTACTCCGCACCCTGCGTCCATGCCAAGAGTATGCGCTACCTTTTTGATATTAATATCAAGAGAGTGAGATTGAGAATTACTTCCAAAGCTCTGGTGGGTGTGGTTCTCAGGGCACCTGTTATGTTGAGACATGCTATTCTTTGACCTTGATCTAATTTTAGGATAGCTGTGGCCTGCTATACTTTTGGATCCCATACCACAGCTCCGTAGTTCAGTAGGTGATGGTCTTAGGGGATAGTCCACAAGTCCCAATAGTACACTGTCATTTTTAACACTTTCGACCTTAATTTGTATTTTTGAGAGCATATTATGGATCCACCCTCTTATAATCTGAAGAACGTTTCTCACGGTGTACGCGTGTGGGTAAGGTTGTAATAGTTGTCCCTTATGTATCACTTCCACAGTTTTTCCAGCGTTTTCATAGAGATCTTTAGTCATATAATAACGTACCTCTGGAGTATACACTTGATTTTGTCAAGCTTCCGTTGCAGTTCGTCAACTTCATCTGAAGAAAATTTGTGATTGAGAAAAAAGTATTAAAAATCTCCACTGAATAATTTTATACTGTATTTGAAAATCAAGAGAGAGTAAATTCCCAGAAATGTTTTGCAGTTATCAGTGTTAAAGGCAGTAAACCATAGACGTGCGTTTTCAAAATTAAATTAATATGGAAATAGAAATAATGAAGAAAAAGTCAATATTATTTTAGGCATTTTGTTTTAGGCATATGTTTATTTACAAAATATGTATATAATATGTACAGATAATTACAATTATTTATAAATTAATATGAGGAGCTAAAAAAACAATTAAGTAGGTATATGAGAAAAAAAAACCAACCGCAAGGATAAAATTTGACGAGCAACATGCAAAAAATACGACAATATTAAATTTTAAAAAATAAAAATCTAAAAATAAAATTAAAGTACATAAATTAATAACAAAAACAAAAACAAAAAACAAAAACAAAAACAAAAACAAAAACAAAAACAAAAAAAAACAAAACAAAAAACAAAAACAAAATATATGGTCCTTGGAGATACTGGAAGTATTGGCGAAAATCTGATAGTAAAAACGAGAAGGGAAATGGACTACAGTTTCCAAAGGGTACATGAATTTATTTATTTGGGAGTACTAATATCTAGCAATGCACACGAAGAACAAGAAATACAGTCAAGAATCACGAAAGGTAACAGAAAATTTGGAATGCTCCAGTCACTGATGAAATCAAAATACTGTTCAAGAAAGATGAAGATAAGAATATATAATACCATTATAAAACCCACTGTAACATACGAAAGTGAAACATGGATTCTAACAAAAAAACAGGAAGAAAAGCTGGAGCACTGGGAGCGTAAAATTCTTAGAGCAATCTTCGGTGGAATAAAAACACCTGAAGGCTGGAGAAGGAGAACGAATGAAGAAATAGACGTGTTTATGGAGAATCAAAGATAACATCAAGAATAAAAACATACAGGTTAAGGTGGTTGGGACACGTAGAAAGATTAAACAAAGAAAGAATGACAAAAATGGCTCTTTACAGGACTCTTATTGGCAAAAGAAGAAGAGGGCGGCCTAGAAAAAGATGGTTTGAAAGTGTGATGTCTGATATAAATAAACTGAAAATACGAAACTGGAAACAGAAAGCTAAGAATAGAGAGGAGTGGAGAAAAATAACTGCCCTGGGTCTACAAGGCCTGTAGAGCATATATTATTATTAAATTAATAATTTTAAAGTTATGGTTCCTCGCACTCTGTGTCAGAAGATTCACCATCTGATTCTAGAGAAATTACAATGGGCTCTATAGTAATATCAATTATGTTATCTAGCTCCCACATTTTTTTTTCTATTTCTGTAACGTGTCTAATACATTTTTGCCAATTTTCACTTGTTACTTCAGATATTGCCTTATTGAAGAGATTTTTAACATCTGATAATTTAAAAGTAGTGTTATTTCTGGCAACATAACCTTTAACTTGAGCCCATATCAATTCTATCGGATTCAGCTCACAATGGTAGGGTGGTAAACGAAGGATTTCAATTTCTCGTTTTTTTGGCTATCTCCTCAATATTATATTTTTTATAATTTTGCTTGTTTTTTAGCAATAGTTAACAATTCTGCCCTCAGCATTGTATTGTCAAAGGCTAAATTTTTAGAAGATAACCATTTTGCAATTTCATCCTTTTTCCATTTAGTGGTTGGTAAAGGTTCAAGTAATCTGGAGTGGTAACTTGCATTGTCCATTACAATAACCGATCCTTTTGGTAGGAATTGAATCATCTGTTCAAAATATTCCTCAAACACGTCTCCATTCATTTCTTCGTGATAATCAACGGTTTTTTTTATTCAAATAAGAGTAAACCATTCTCAAGAAAACCGTTTGTACTGCCTATATGACAAATAATTAATCTTTTACCGTTTCCTATAGGTTCCTTAAAACCAGTAGTCTATCCTTCTAGAAAAGCTTGATGGGATGATTTTATATTTTTGTCTTTCCAAACTCTTCCTACACAATGTCCTTCATTAACCCATGTTTCATCTAAATAATAAATGTTTTTATTTTGAGCTTTAACTTGTTGTATCCTTCTGAGGTATAGTCGACGCAAAACATATAGTGCCAGCTATCTAATCGTATATCCCCTTTAAGTTATGTTGCGGAGCTAGACTCTGAAAGGTATTAATATTATTTTCTTCTTACCAAACATAATTCTATATTGTATTTGACGTTACGTAATTGTTGAAAGGGCGTTCGGTTTAAACGGGATACCAGAAGTGAACTGAGCCCTTTTTGTATCCCATTCGATTTTTTTATGGAAAACGAAATTTCAAAGCAACAACCATAAACAAAACTAAATTCTATAAAAAAATAACAAAAAAAGAAATTTTATAACAATGAATAAAACAATTCTTTAAAAATAAATATAATTTCTAACTCCAATTTGTCACTACTACATAAGTAACATAAAAAATATATTAAACTTAATTAACTTTCTTCTTCCAAAAATCCTCTTAATCCTTCTTCCATACCATCTGCTTCACTATCACTATCACTATCGTCTTGTAAATCAATAATAAACTCATTTCCCCCATTAATATGGACTTGCCCAATGTTCTTATACTCATCTTCAATTTTGATTACTTTTTTAATCCTTTTCTGCCAGTCTTCTTTGGTAATATTAGCTACTTCTCTTTTAATCAGGTCGACGACTTTCGTATCAAATTTAGGAAATGTATTGTTACGCCAAATACTCTGTTTTAATTGTCCCCAAATTAACTCGATGGGATTAAAAATACAAAAATAAGGAGGTAGTCTCAATATAGAGTGTCCATGTTTTTCAGCAATATTCTCTAGGGCGTATAGTTTCTTAAATTCCTTTGTCTGTAAAACTTCTATCAGTTGTTGTTTTGCATAAGAATCTTCAAAGTACAAATTATTATCCATTAAAAAATTTTGCAGTTCGGTCTTCTTGGAGCTTTTATTTGGTATTTTCTTGAGCTGTCGTGAATGATAAGAAGCGTTGTCAAGAACTACAACACTATTTGGCTCCAAGTTTGGGATCAATGTGAATTCAAACCATTCTTCAAAAATACTAGCTTCCATGTTCTTATGATCCCAATTTTTTAATCCAGTTTTCAATGGTTTTCTGACAGCAATTTACATTACGGCCGGCATTTGTTAATTTATTTCTTATTATTTCAATTGTAGGTAACTCATTTCTTTTGTAACAGTCATAAATAGTGGTTTTTAATAATTTTATCAAAGCCGCATCTAAAGGTTTGACCGATCCCTTATCACATTGCTTCTTGCGTTCAGGGGAACTTCTGTTAAATCAGATACTTCTTGCATTAATTCTGTTTTTTCATGGAAACCAAACTTTTCCCGTAGATTCTTATACACATTGAAACATATTTTCTGTGCTTCCAAATTTAAATGACGTCGAATCCTGTTTTCATTACTTCCAATATCACTAAAATCATCACTTTCATCACTATTATTTAAATTTTCGTCGTTGTTACACACAATATTTTGGACCGAACTCGATATTTCCCAAGGACGCCACATGGTAAATATATAATGTTTAACTAAAAGTGTAATTTCTAATAAATATTAATACTTACCTACAATTTCTACACAAAACACACTATACTTTCTTGATGTCACACCACCGACTATCACCAACTGACCTGAACACCTGCAAACAAGTGTGAGTTTTCCTTCGCAAATAAATAAACCCTCTCTGAAAAATAGTTATAGTTCAGTCAAAGATGTAAAAAATAATGAACTTTTTTGAAATTTACTTTTTAATAAAACGTGATATAAGGTAGTGTTGATTGTTAATTGTCTGGTATTGTGCTTAAGATGTTTTTAAATATAAATAGCAATAGCAAACGTGATTTTCACGTGAAATTGAAAATGTATGTCAACGACATTCTAAATCATTGGTATGGTGTTGACATTATTGTCTCCTAATAGTCTTTGTGGAAAAGTTATTTTTGTCACAAACAAAGAGTTTACGGTCAACAAAAAAATATTGTAATCAGCTCATTTGTTAATGGGCGATTAATAAACTCAACTATTAAAGGCACTCACTTGCTATCGCTCGTTCGTGCTTTAACCAGTTCCGTTTATTAATCGTCTTCATTAACAAACTAGATTATTAAATATCTATTAACGATTATTACTTGAAATTATAACATTAAATCAATTTATCGTCAACTAAGTAAGCATTTTAAATAATTATAATAATAACTGGGCTATGACGGTATTCTCTTAGTCTTAGGATCAAACAAAAAGTCGGCAACTTTAAGAAGGCACTATACCGTTTACGTCGACTATACTGTCTTCTCCAACATACAATTTCTTCAGAATCAATTAGCATTGAGTGTCTGCCCATTTTCTCAAATTTAAAGTTTAACTCATGTAACATTTTCCATAGTTTATCCCGGCTTATTGTGGGTAAATCAACATCATTCGTAATGGCTTGCAAAACTTTATCTAAAGTTGGTATTTGCTTGTTTATAAAAAATGAGTGAACAAGCTTACGAATAGCATTTTTAAAAAACTCGTCCACGTTGACTTTTAATAGTTTTGGTCTACCTGGTTTCGGCTTTGGTGAGGTTACTCCACCTGATTTTTCCTCCTTTAGAACTCTATATATTGTAGATTTTCCATATCCCATTGCCTTAGATGTTGTTTCAACTACACTGTCAATAGTGTTTGAGGGATTTTGATGTTTAAAATAGTGGTACACATTCACTACAGCACTCTTTTCATTGAGCGATAAATGGTCTAGTTTTAATTTTTTCACTGGCGTATACTCACAAACTGCTTCCATTTTTAGTCACTACTATTTGTCACGTTTATCGAAAATCAAATAACTACATTTCTAGAAACTTAAGCACTATTTATAAGTCAAAATATCTGTCATTAGAAGCTGTTGCCATTCGGAGGTCGTTAAATAACAATTATCCCTTTCTAATCTGGTTACGCCTATGACGCACGTTAATCCTCTTAGGCCTACTGTAGTAACAATGAAAGATTATAAAATAATGTGATAGTCCAAGAAATTTAATAAATTTTGTATTGAAATTAACAAAAACAATTTAGAATGCATTACAAATATTGAAGTTTTACCGCACGTACTGTACTATAGTTTTGCATACCGAATTAGTTTTTATTCTGGGAATTTACTCTCTTGATTTTCAAATACAGTATATAATTTTATGAAAATAACGTTTAAATTTTGATTATTTTACCAAACTAATGATGTTGAGCTGACGGTAAAAATTGAGAGTAATAAATAAAAAGTTTATAAAATCAAGCTGGTAAAAAGCAGTTTTGAAGGTGGTATTTTGTATTGAATTATTCGTTAGTTTATTGATTGATATCTTCAAGTTTTGGGTGTCAATGTCTTGACCGGTGTTACTTACGTAATGATTATTATGTCTTTTGTTTTTTAATTTCAAGTATTATAAGTCTATGAGGTTTGAGTACATTAAGTTTAGTCCTTGTCTTGAAGTATGTCCTATGTAATTTTGTTTGGAATCCTTACAAGGAATTTAACATATGATATTCGAATGCTCTTTTATTTTTAATTTTATCTCTCAATTTTTAAAAAACCTAAGCCACCTTCTCAATTATTGGTTTATTTGCGATTCAAATGTTATTAGCATTTTCAAACACAGAGGAGATTTTTGAGGTTGAATTTCTTACAATTGTGAAGGTTTATATCATGGAGCTATATAAGGAGAACTAACTCATACGGATAAATTGACAAAACTTGTCCTCAAAATCGTCTATCTGAGCAGTTTGTTTTTTCCCCGCGGCGTCGCGCATTGCAAATACGATGAGTGAAAATAAATAAGTATTGTCTGATGGTTACATTCAGAAATTTTATGGATTCTCTTTTTATAAGCTATAAAGAGGTCGATTTTCATTGTTTAGAGGTGATATGAGTGAAAAGTCCGCCAGATGAAGCTGGTTTTATTCACCAGCAGCACGGGAAGTGAATTTACAAGAGTCTTGTTTAGAACTGCTTCGTTTTTTTAAACATTCTAACAACTTTGTGATTAATTTGTAGATATACAGGTGAAAATGGTAGAACATTAACAAAAATTTTAAATACCAGGTTTCAAAATCTCTCAAACCTTGTTAGTTTGTCAGTTTAAAGATAAAGGTTGCACTTGGAATACAAATATCACTGCATAGGAAATAGAAATACAAATTGAACATTTTTTGTAGATTATAATCTCTCCAAAACACATGAACACTATTAATTTTGTCAAAATCCAACAAGCCAGTTGTGTGGTACCAGGGGCTAGCAAACTTTCATAGTACTATATTCTGGAAACACGATTGTTCACTAAATTTTCTGCATGAAAGGCACTTTTTGTTAAGCTCCATTTTCAAGATTTTTGATTAATTATTGTGTGTATGTTCAAATTATATGAAAAACACCTGCAACTGAAATTTATAATGTACAAACGTGTATTATAGTGATAAAAAATTGAAAATCTTGAAAATAGAATGTTGTAGCGAGTTCAATAAACAGAAATCCTTGTGTTTCAACGGTTTCAAGCATATGGAACAATAAAAGTTTATGAGTTCCCAGTACCACACCACTGGCTCACTAGAATTTGTTGATGTGCTCCGAAGAGACGATAACCTACAAAAAATTATAAAATTTGTATTTCTATTCCCGAAAAGATTTGAAATGAAATGTGTATTCCATCTGCACCGTTTATGAGCCTGTATCTCACAAATTACCGTTAGTGAAAAATTGGTTTTTAAATTTTTCTCACCGATTTATTATTTTCCTGATTACTCGTACTTATTTACGGGATCAGTATCATTGTTTTTATTTGGTTCGATTTCATAGGCATTGGGCCCAGACCTGAAAAAATTTATTATAACTACACTGTCGAAACTTCGTGTATTTGTAATTTGGGTGGAGTCGGACAAATTTTGAGCTTAGCAAAGTATGGTAGTGGGGCGTTTTTCTTTCAGGCTATCAAAAAGTCATGGATTCCATGAGAGAAAAAAATTTATAGCCAGAGTGGTGATTTTTATTTTAGTCGACAGTTTTTAATACACAAAATGCGCAGAAAAAATGTTTGGGACGTTTGACGCGTTTGATGCCAATGTTATGGAGAAACAAAATTTAATACCTCACTGCTGACTTTTACAGAATTTATCATAAACATTTTTCAATATAATGTGGTACTCTTGTCGGGAAATTTTCGGTGGCATATCTGCAGTCGGACGGACCAAGTTAGGGGTTTCCCGCAACCCTTATATTTATTACCATCGATGCCATCATCATATTGTACTGTTTTTTACATGAGTAATGCATATCGGACAATTTCACCGACAATAATAATGGTGATTTTCGGAAGTGATTACACAAGTACATCAAAATTACCGATAATTTTTTATGTTGTCTAAAAACTGCATGAGTTTATTTTCATGTTTGGCGAAAGAGCCCGACATCCAAGTCTAACTAAAATGAGACAGAAATTGTAGAAACTAAAATTTATCTCTATAAACTGTCTCCATATGCATATTTATGGTTCGGTATCTATTATATATTTGGGTTTACTTTCGGTCACTTTTACTTGAATAGAGCTTAAAGAATCTTGTCCAAATCGCGACATTTCAACGAATTTTAAAATTTGACATATGCCAAAATTACATATGCGCAATTTTAACACTCGTTACTGTAGTTACGGACCTGCAGGAAAATTTTCCATAGATAACGGGAAATCTACCGGGAAATTTTCGCCGAAAAATTCCCGCTTCATATGGGATTTTTAATATAGGAGGGAAATATTCGATAACATTTTAAAAAAATTAGTATTTTTTAGAAATATTCACTACAATTATTTTAAGGTGATAGATTTGAAAACAAAATTAAGCGCTTGCAAAAGGTCTACTTCATACTACATTAAAAGGAATCTCCAATAAGATTGTCCGACTTCACCCAAATAACAAATACACCAATTCTCGACAGCGTGGTCATAATATATGTTTTTAGGTCTGGGCCCAAGGATTATAAACTTTTTGTTTTTGGTTTAAACAAAATCAAAACGGTTATGTTTAGACTAAAATTTCACAGAATAACATGAAACTTCGAAAAGAATGTTAGTCTAGTGTTTAACAATATTTATAGTGGAAATGTTAAGACACTTAATAGTTAGTGAAGAAATATGTTCAAAATGAATGGCAATAAAAATAATTATAAATCAACATTTCACACTTGATTCTGTTTCAGTTAAGAGGATCCTTAGTTAAAGGTGGAGGTGACGTTGTTGTGGGAAGAATACACCGATTTTCATAAAGGTCTCAATGATGGAATAGAAGGTGATATTACGGGCTTCAATTTTGTACTATCTGCTACCACTGATAATCGGAAACACTTTCAAAAAGCACCTTCTAGGCGTAAGTACTACGAACCTGGAATGAAATATACCAAGGTACCCGATCAGTTTCACATAATTGCATCACAGTTTGTTACCTTTAAATCTACAGAGCTTGGCAATTATAGAACTCTTTCCCATGAGATTGAGAATGCGAGGCCAGAATATACTGGTGAAGCCGTGGTTGAGTCTAAGCGAGACCCAAAAAATGTTTTAGATATTTTTAGAAAAATGTTTGCAGAACATCATCCACCTAGAATGAGATTAGTACAAAAATTTCAACCAGTAAAAGCTACTGTATCAACCGACAGATTTTCCCAAAGTAAACTGGAAAAAGTGAGAAAATCACTCGGACTGCTTTTAGTAGAATTGAGTTTTGATTGTGGGTATAAAAAAGGTGCTCCACTAAGTGGTGGAGGAGTACTTATCAATTGGACAAAAAGTCCGGTAAGAGTATTTGGTGGTGCTGTTTTAAAAAGTATTCCTGCATTTTGTTATGAAAATACAGTAAAATCTTGATCGGAAGTATAAAATGCGGATGACAGTTTTTCAAATCGAAGCAAATTTGGACAATGTTCCAAACAATCCTAACGTAGGTGGAAATATTTCAAATACCAGGATTATACAAACAATAAATTGTTGTCTTAACCTTTAATATCGAATAATTTGGTTCTATCAAAAGTTACTAGTAGTAGTTGTCTTTTACCAACCTCCTATTTGAGTATCAGTATAGTATTTTATGTAATTGAGGACGAATCTTTTCAACTTCGCTAAAAGTTTCAATAACGAGTTTTTCACGTACGTGTGTTTCATTCAGATCCACAAATCTGACCAGTGAATAACTGTTACTTCACCAGAAGATGAAAACAAACTATACTTTTATAATAGGAATCTCTGCCTTAAATGTCACTAGTAAAATGGTTCGATTTTACTTGTGGCAACGTTGCACCAATACTAATGACACAGGTGAAGGTACAAGCGCATTAGAATAAAACATAATCATTAAGATTAAGGCGAGATTCCCACTATACGTAACGTCACCGTCACGTCTCCGCACCGTCACCGAACCGAAAATATGACCTAAATTTATACTTGCCGGCAACTGGCAAGCAGCAATCAGTATCTGTCTGCCCCTAGAGTGTGGCGTAGTGAAAATTCGAACATGAGTGAATTTACAAATGAAGAGCTTGGACAAATTGCGCATATTCTGGACATGGAAGAAGAAGAGTTTAAAGTAAAGAAGCAAAGGCGAATATGGGTGCATGATATATTTCTTAGCAGGAAGGACGAGGGCGAATGTCATACGTTGTTTTCGGCATTAGAATAAAATTTTTATAAATATTTTAGAAAGTCTAAACAATAATTCTTCCATCTCTTGCATGAAATTGAAGGCAGAATAACAAAGAAAAACACTAAGTTTCGTGAAGCAATTAGTGCCATTGAAAAGCTGATGGTATGCAAATCTTGTAAATTTTATTATTTTTATTGATAACAAAAGTAATCTAATTATATCCGATAGTACAAATAATGGATTATATATATATATGTAGGCAAATTATTGTTGCTCATTTGGTGAAAAAATTCGGATATAATTCTGAAGGGATGTGAATCCTGATTGGAGTGATTGAGATGATGAAGGTGGCGACAAAACTTCATAAATAGGTTCTGACGGGGATGGCGTCAGCGGTGGATAGAGTCATGTAACAACGGCCGCGATCCACCAGAAAAGTTTATTCATTTCTGAATTTCAGCTATTTCCAACTCTGACACAACATTAAGTAATCTTGTTTTAGCAATGTTCTGATAGTACGGAGAAAAAAAATTCACCGTTCCAGCAAGGATATTAAAAAAAGCATCAATGGGATCGCGCGGAGGCTGTGGTTTTTCTTTGTTTGATATTAAGTATTTCATTAGGGCTGCTGATGCTGTTTCTGGTTCAGTGCTCGTCTCTCTGCGATACTTACGAACAGTTGGTGTTACGACACTAGAAGTTGGCTTGCTAGTTTGGGTTTCTCCTGTGTTTGAAAGTTTAGGTCTTTTTGTTGGCCTAGCAGTTTCACTGAGAATAGAATTAACAGAAACGTCTTCTCCCAAAATTTCATTCAGTCGTGAGTTGTCTGTGAGGTGACGGCGACGGGAGGTGGACGTGACTGATAGTGTGATTATGTTCATTACTTCCAATGTAAGAATATTTATCATGAAGGTGATGGTGCTGAGACGTGACGGTGACGTTACGTATAGGAATCGCGCTTAAATCGATCAATATTACATAAATAATAACTTATTGTCAGTTAGTAAAAGATATTTATTTATTCTTATAGCTATTGAGTTAAGAACTTGATTCAGATCTACTTAAAAGTTATCCGCGAACCTTTGGTTTCAGAATAAACTTTACTTCGTTGAAGGAGGGTAAGTAAGTTATTAAAATATAAATGGGGTTAAGTGAAAAGCCCAATAATTTTATATTTGGGATTGTAAATTTCCTAGAACTGAAGAAAGTATCAAGAATTACTTCGAAACGAGATTCACTCGTTGTTGGAACATATAATTTTCAGTTCGACTTGGTGGGACGGCGAAATAGCGTTTCGCGAACTCAGTAAGGTGCTAAAGGTTCTGAACTGTGTTTGGAACAAACCTAATATTAGACCAAGATTCAATAGTCCACGTAAAAATACGCACCTCAGACAACATTGATAACGAATTTTTACATAATATATTTTTGTTTATTTCACCACTGTGCGCATTAAAAAAAAATTATATAGAGTGTGTCATGTGACGTGGCCAATACCAACTCTCTTATTTTAAATGCAGCCCCCTGTATATTATTTATTTTTTTGATTCTTCGAAAAAATCTAGACGTAATTCATGTACAATATCCTATACCTATCTTCAACTGTTTCGGAAATATTAAGTGTTTTCAAATTTATTAAAAAATAAGCTTTAAAAAAAGAATAGTATATTCTTCAACGAGTGTAGAGTGATGGCTATTATTCACTAGGATGATCCCAAAACTCACTCGCTACAATTTTTCCGCAAATTGTCTATTGGCGGAATGCGTTGCTCAGCATGCAGCGAGATAACACAACATGCCGTTTGCTAGCGAATGACCCATTCTTCGCCGTTTTTGAGACGCCCTGTACAATTTGCTACAATGTTATAAAACCGCAAATTCAGCTGAAAGTATGGATAACAATATCGTCATGATTATATATTAAAATGCAGTGTTTGCAGAAAACAATGGAACTCTTATTGGAGTTAATAGCATGTTAAAGATAAATTGTTGAATTTATTCATTTCTTTTAAAAAATCTTAGAGAGGGCAATATAGAAAAGCATGCGTTAGTATAGTAACGTCATCTGAAGAATACAGACATAAACTTGAAGAGTTTTGCAAACGCGTTCGAGATCTCAATAAGGACATTCAATTCTACGAAGACAAATAAAAAGTCCTAAAACCACTTACCAATTTAAGTCTGGGGGATAGTGTGTTTCCAGCTGTATCAACCAACAAAATGTCATCAATTGCTAATAATGTCCTATTATACAAACGTTCCCAATAATGTCAAGAATATAACGATATGTTTTAACGATGTAAAAAATGATTGTAATCGATCTGAATGGGCATTGATGGATCGCAAAGTAGTTGATGGACTAGCAGTATTTTCCAAGGAAATACCAGTCAGGAACATTCTACAAGATCAATCTAATATTCCCAAATGATACCGAGGGCGATTCAATATGGTACAAGACTATTTGGGAGGAGGATGATGATGACGTCACCGCTGATACATCATCTACACTTTTATGTGTTATATTATTAATAAATGCATTTTTAGCGATTAATATAATTGTAAAAATTGTAAACCGCAAATGTGAATCGTCCTGTATTGAAATAAATATGTAAAGGGTGTTTTTTTTTGTTTAAATGAAATACCCAATACATTTAATAATTTATTTAGGAAAATTACATAGGTAATATTATATTTAAAATCCATTGTCGTAGATGTTCAACATTTTTTTGGGTGCAGGAAAACTGTTCAGCATGGGTTGGGATCAGCTTCAAACTTCTCTGTTGCACAGAGCGTACCATCATACTTGCAAACGCAATGATGGGAAAGTGCCAAAAATGTGACATTTCTTAAGTAAATAGTCTGCTTTTTGTTCTCCTCGAATGTAAATGTAGCGTTTCAACTTCCCTAGCACTCTCACTGTACGTGCATTAATCGAAAAGAAAGGCACCAAAGTTCGGTGCTAAAGATATATTTCCCCCACCGGTTACTTCTAATTTTCCTTTGATAGCCAACATTGAAGCGTTCATAGTCAACTTGGTTGATGCTTGGTCGCCGACATAACGATATCCAAGTGAACGGAGAACCAATATATTTGCTGCAGTTAGGTGTCGACGCCTAGACGTGTGCGACAACACTGAAGATTTGGAAGCACCTATATCTCTTCTTATAACTAATCCCATCTGCTCCTTGCTCTCAACTCCAACACTAAAGTGCTATTTTCACCTTGAAAGTATACGGGATGACCGTCTTGATCTGAAGTCAACACTGTGATATTGGTTATTTCTCGCTGTGGTATAACTGGTAAATATAGTAAATTTGGAGAAGTTTCGTCGATAGCGTATGCAGGATCGACTTTTATAGCAAACAAACACACACACACACACACACACACACACACACACACACACAGACACACAGACACACAGACACACAGACACACAGACACACAGACACACACAGACACACATACACACAAACACACAGACACACACACACACACACACACACACACACACACACACACACACAAATTTACATTCTCTTATTTGATCGTCAAACGATGAAGGTCGTTCAACAAGAGCACACGCGACCTATTGTCAACTTGGACTTTACCACAACGGAAGCTCAACACAGTAAACATGGTAAACTATTACCAAATTCGTTTCTCGCCAACATTTGCGGGCCTAGTGGCAGCGGAAAAACGAACCTTATGTTGTATTTTGAACTGACGCATGCGTATGAAGTAAATTGGTCAAAATATGTTTGTCAAATGAAGATGCCACCTAGCTAATTTGGCATTTGGGGGGGGATTGTTCGTGTTTTAAACATTGTGTGCCTATTAAAAAAGTTTATATAATATATTTTTATTAATAATTGTAACTTGATTTGTCTTTGAGCTATTGGTGAGTACAAAATAAAGCTGGTATTGTTGAATGTGGTGGATTATTTTTTTTAAGATATGGATTTACAAAAGAGAAAGCGTTCATCTAATTTTAGCACCAGTAAAACCTTAGAGTTAATAACAGCATTTCTTCTGGGGATACCCGTAAGCTTACTTTGTACAACAGCAATCTGACGCTGAACGTGAGTTCACACTTGAGCCTTCACTAAGCTAAAATTGTAGAACCGTGCCTAAGTGGTCGTGAACAAAATTATTTTAATTCACAAATTCCCTACATTGCACCCAATACTTTTTCCCATTCAGCTCTTGATATTGAGAAAGTGAGCAGAAATCATTCCTTCGTCCCTTTTTAGTGATGTGAAATAAAAAAATACAAACGACAGTTTTGTTTTTTTCGTATAAAGCTAACAGACTTAGCAACTTGTTGGCAAGACACATAGTCGAATTTCGGAACCCACAATGCACCAACTGAAGCGGTTATCAATCAACCTTCCAGGAAGGCTTGAGAAACATAATTGGTACTATTAAGAATAAAGCAGAGATAGAGGAGGCGAGTAATCAATTGAAAACCGCCATTCTATTGGCCTATCAACAAAACTGCCCAATGAACGAGAAAAGAGATTACAGAGGATCACCGTGGTGGAGCAGAGACTTGGAAAAGAAAATAGTAGAAGTTCGGAAACTTTTCAACCGAGCTAAAGAAAAAGGATTATGGGAACAATATCGTATGGCGTTAACAGAGTACAATAAGGCGATTAGGAAAGCCAAGAGAGAGTCCTGGAGAATCTTCTGTCAGAGTATATCAGATTTACCTGCCAGTTGTAGAATTCACAAAGCTCTCTCCAGAGATCCGGCACAGAGCGTTGGAACAATAAAATGCCCAGACGGCACCTATACGAACTCTGCAAGGCAGTCCCTGGAGCTACTACTTCAGACTCACTTTCCCGGTAGTCGGTTTCTGGAGGATCAGTCACCCATCCCACTTCCAACGGGATCAACAGAACGACCCAAAAAGGAAGATTGGAAGTTGGCAACAAACATAGTCACTCAATCGGCAATTGTATGGGCAGTGAACGAATTCTCACCGTATAAATCACCTGGGGAGGATGGTATTTTTCCTGCTTTGCTACAACAGGACAGTGGAGAGCTGTTATCCCATTTAAGTTATTGAGAGCAAGTCTGGCGGGGGGTACATCCCTCTAGAATGATCAGTGGCGAGGGTTGTATGCATACGGAAAACTGGGAAAGTGAACAATTCACTTCCCAAATCCTATCGTCCCATCAGCCTGACCTCGTTCTTAACGAAATGTCTAGAAAAAATTTTAGACAGGCCTATTAGGGAAGGGATGCTACGAGAGTATCCGCTAAATCCCTCCCAGTATTCCTATAATACGGGCAAATCTACAGACTTGGCGGTAAACAATCTAGTGGGGAAAATCAGCCCTTCCATTGGTAACTAGGAAATAGCGCTGGCGGCCTTCCTAGATATAGAAGGAGTGTTCGATAACGCCCTTCCAGAAAGAGTGATAAACAAAGCCAGATTATCCCTCTGGAATCTCAGAAGGATATGTGGAAAATCTTGGGGTACGAACACCAAACAGATTTACCAATGGTCACGTATGGCTCACCTGTCTGGTGGACCAAAAGTCTGCTAAAGTCAGCTAGAACAAAGCTGCAAGGTTTGCAGCGAACAGCATGCCTGGCCATTTCCGGAGCAATGTCATCCACACCAACGGCAGCTATGGAAGCCCTCCTGCAACTAACTCCTCTCCACATTCAGTTGGAGAAGGAAGCCAGGAGAGCAGCTCATAGAATCAGTGGAGAGGCAATTAATACTGAGGGAAATACAAAATCACCACATTCTTGGGATGCCCTCGGATCTCCCTGTCACAAAACTTCACGTGGACAAGCCCTTTAAGGTTCTCATTCCCACGAGAGACCAATGGGATAGAGAAGAAATTTCCTTCTTAGAAATGGGCTACGTGATTCACACTGACGGATCCAAAACCGGAAGCGGGGCTGGAGCGGCGGCAGGAAACCCAGAGTTGAAATCGCAGCCATCCTGGGTAGGTCCGCTACCGTCTTTCAGGCTGAAGTATACGCCACTGAACTGGCTGCAAGAGAGCTGATGAATCAACCTGTTGTAAAAAAGAACATACACATCCTGTCAGATAGCCAAGATGCTCTTAAAGCATTGAGCTCGAACAGGATAAAATCTAAGCTGGTACATAACTGTCTACAATCCTTTGAAATACTAAGCAAGGAGAACAGAGTCATTTTGACCTGGGTGCCGGGGCATCGAGGAGTGGAGGGCAACGAGAAGGCCGACACTCTGACAAAAAAGGGATCAGAGTCTGTATTCATCGGACCTGAACCATTTTTTGGCATTGCGAAAAGCACTGCTAGATCAGCCATAGCTACCTGGGCTGAGAGGAAAACCTTCATGTACTGGGCAGACATACCGGGGCTCTCTCACTCGAAGGCGTTCATATACAACCCTTCGAGTACAATAAATACGCAGATCCTGGAATGGAGTAAAACAAACCTACGCATTCTCACGGGACTGCTTACAGGACATTGTCCACTGAATTACCTCCTAAAGAAGATGAGTCTGGTTCAGATCTCGGATTGTCGGTTCTGTAATTTGGAGGACAAAACTGCGGAGCACATATTATGCTCATGCCCAGCTTTGGGAAGGGTAAGATATAACATATATTCGGTATTAGTACCTTAGAGCCAAACGACTTGAAAAAAGTATCACCAAATACAACCATGGACTTCGTCAGAAGCACATGCTTGTGGGGTGAATTGTAATTCCTAGGGGTGAGCCACAATAGACCCAACGGGGGTCGCAGTGAAGGCCCCACTCACATAGAACCTAACCTAACCTAACTTGTTGTCTGCCTGCATTACAGTTAAGTGATCAGTGTCAGTGCTATTGTCGTTTGAATTTCGTTAACTGCAGGTAATAATAGTTCCTTTTTTTCTACCACCAATCTAAGCTAGCCTAAGTTAAACTTAGCTAAGTTAGCGTTCGTTTTGCCAATGAAGTTAGATTTACTAAGATCAACTGACCTCCCCCCTTGCCTCCGCCAAGTACGCCGGATTTTTAACTTAACAAAATTGCTTAGCTAAGTTTAATCGCGAATGCAAGAAAAGTCACTCATTTTTGACATCTGATATAGATTCTAATCTTATAAAAACATAAAGTTATTATATATATATAGGTATTTTAAAAGAGAAGATGCATGTAAAATACGTAGTTATTAAAATAATCGATTATAAATTAAAATTCATGAAGGTTCACCTTCTTCGAGATCTACTTACAAATATGTGTTGTTCAAAAACTAGGATCAAGTAAATCCATTTTCTGAGCTACTAATTTCCTGATATTAAAAGTGCTTTCGAACTACAATTCAGCTCGGCTAAGAATTCTGTAGTTAGCTAAGCTAAGCCGGGGAATAGAAAAAAAGCAACTATTATCAAAAAAATGATTCATTTAACAGAAATGTACAAAATCATTTTTCTACAAATGATTGGTTATGGAGGTAATACACGGACACTTATTTCATGAAACATTTATAAATTTGCCGCCCGTATCCCAAGGAACAATTAAATAAATAGAAAAGCAGTTCTGCGAACTTGTTCATGCTAGACAGATAAAAAAAGTAGCTGCCAATGCAGTAAGTGATGATACGAAATTGGATATTATATGCTTGAGTTTCAAGAAAACTCACATATTTCTGGACGAAAAACAGCCCCACTTTTCTCCGTTAGCCACACATCAATTTTCCGAGTACCTGAACCAAATTTTTCCAAATCGGTGGATAGGGAGAGGCGGATCATTTAATCGCCAGCACGATCTCCTGATCTGACGCCATTAGACTACTTTTTGTGGGGATTTGTCAAAAGAGTTGTACAGTTGGTACTTTTTGTAGTATGTCTTTTTTCTACTAACAGAACGAAACCGTTTGTTCCATTACAACATAATATAACAAACAGAGATACACACACAGCAGAAGTTTTGTGGTTTAACCGCGAATTTCTACATTGACAGACCAAAGACTTTGTTTACATTTTTATTTTACATTTTTATCCATTTTTCCCCCTTGCATATAAATTTATTTCTTAAACAGTTGTTATAACGACTAACTTATACCTTAGTCTTCGAATTATTGTGGTAAGTAAATATTATTTATCTACTTCTTATTTATTTACTTCGCAATGAGAACTAACCTTAAATGGAGATTTCATTATGATTCTGGATAGAACCCCATCAAACTGAATTATATGAAACATATTTTGTTTCCACCAATGTAGAAAATATTGACCTAATTTTCTGAAAGACTGGATCTATTTATGAATGGTTTTTATTTTTAGAATATGCCTGGAGAAACGTTGAATTCGCAAGCACAGGAGCTGGTACTAAATGTGCTGGAGTATTTTGAGTTGGAAAAAGGGAATGGAGGACCTTCGGAACCACTTTCATATGTTCAAGAGGTAACATAAATATTTAAGTGCGTGCTTGTTTAGCAATATACTTATTATTAATCAATTTTTTTATGTTAGAGAGTATCTGCTGCTTTGAAAATATCTCGGCGGACAGTACCTATATGTTATAAAAAAAAATTAACCAATTCTTTCAAGCCCAGGCAAAAGCAGACCTCGTTCTAAAACTAAAACAACTGATCTACCTGAGGGAGCTAAGATAGCAGGACGGAACACATTATCATTGAACAAATCATGGTATATTCAAGAAAAATTTAGGAACATATTGATGTAGATTTTAGTAGTTTTGTGACTACATTACAATTTAATTCAACTATTAAATTTACCTTATTTTTGAACAGTCAAGGTTAAAACATTAATGAAAGGAGCAAACATTAATATTATTAAAAATATAGTACCTATTTGTTCAAATTGAATCTGTACTATAATTTTTGTTTTTGTTTTAGCGAAGCATGTTACTTTGACTAACTTAAATTGTAAATTGAGGGAAAGAGAAATTGTATCTGTTGACAAAACATCTCTGAGAATTTTGTTAAAAACATTGGGATTCAAATATAACAAAGATGACAATCGAAGAGCTTTAATGGAGCGGATGAGTATTGTAGCCTTTGGAGCCAATTTTCTGCGTAAATACTCACCCAAGAGAACTTGTATTTTTGGATGAAACATGGATCTATTCGAAGGGAAATAAAACAAATTCTTGGCAGGACAACAGCACTAAAAGTGTACGTAAACCAGATGGTTATGATGGTAAACCTTTTATAATTTTCCATGCTGGTTCTTCCGAAGGATTTGTCTCTGGAGCAAGTTTATTATTTTGTTCAAAATCTTAAGTAGCTGATTACCATGGATAAATGAACAATGACATATTTATGAAATGGATAAGAACTCGATTAATTCTCAACTTAGAATGCCATCTCTTATTGTTATGGATAATGCTCCATATCATAGTGTTTTTTTTAAACAACCTTCTACTAATTCGACAAAAAATGAGATTGTTACAAATTGCAAATATGAATAGAAATGAAAACGTGTATATAATTGATGAGTTACTATTAGAATATGGTCATGAAGTGCTGAGACTACCGCCATATCATTGTGAATTCAACGCTATTGAATTAAATTGGGCAAATTGCAAGTCATATTATAATAAATATATTGGTGAAGATGGGTATTCAGATAGTTCTGTTATAAATATATGGTAAGAGGCACTGGGACAATGTAATCAACAAATTTGGGAAACATTTTTTAGGCATACCCATGAAATTATACAAAAATGGTATGCCCGAGAGCAGAATATAGTTGATATTAGCATTGAACCAATTACAATAGATATAGATACTGGTGATAGCTTAATAGCAAATTTGCAGAATAGCGCCATAAAACTTTGGAACACTAACAGTTTTTTCAAACTAAAGGTTTAGGTAGCACATGGCTAAATGACTGTAAAATATTCACAAATATCCATTACACCAGCTTCAATACAATAATAAATAACGTTCATCGTAATTTTAGCCACATCCTAATTAAACCATCAAAACACGACCTACGTGTTACTTAATGTATTGATGTATTGCGTTTGTATATAAATGATGACGCATGGGAAAAGTTCCACTGAACCAACTGTATACAAAACTAAACCACTCGGCTAAGATGACTTAAAAAGACGAATCACGCTTGCAATTAAATCAGTCACGCCGTTAGAAGACATTTCTGTACCAGATTAGCATGTTGCCAAGACGTTCTCGGCGAGCATTCTGAACATTTCCACAATTGACATTAATGATTTTTTTTCATTATTAAGAAATAATCAGTATTACTTATTAAGTTTTCAGTGTAATGAAGCGAATTTTTGAAATAAAATAATTTTCTTTTTTTAATGTTAATTTTTGTAATAAATCTGAAAACACTTAATATTTCCGGAACGGTTATTAGTGACTTTCCAGCATTAAACAATAAGTTGAACATTTATATTTGCTGAATGCGATGATAAACTACTAAATAACGGGATTGCAGCTTGATATTCGCTATTTTATCAAAGGTACCTACTCATAAATAATTGACTAAGTTCAACGGCAAGTATGGGTAAACTGCCAGTGAATGAATGATTGAAAAATGTTATTTTTGATAAGAATTGTTTGCAAATAAGATAAGTTTATCAAATATATAAAGATATTTACATTTGTTATGTGTTTAAATTTCAATAGCAAATTTAAACAGGAGAATTTTATTTCTCTTTCCAATCACTCATCATCTACCTTTTTCGCGACCCCTTTCTTCAGTCCATCTACTTATTCCTACTCTCCAAATAATAACTCACACCCCTGTCGCATACCTCAAAGTTGAGATAAAAAACACCTCTCGACAATTACGAAATAGTCAAAACACATCTCATCCCTCTCCCTCTCATTATTCTGTTTCTTTTCTTAAAGCAATACCATAGAGAAATAATATATAATGAGAGTTGTCGATCCTGTATTAACAGTTGGCATCACGTTGATCAAAGCGCACCAGGAAGGGTTGTCGGAACTAATTTTTAAAGGCGGGATATTTAAATTTGTTAGTCTGGATTATGGGTAGGTGAATTTTACAATTAGTCTAAAAACTGTTTATTATATAATTATTTCATAAAAAAAAACATTATACCTACATAATTTTTTCTAACGAAATGATTATAATTAAACAATTTTAAGACACAATTTAGATAAATAAGAAATCAACACACTTTTAAAATTTTTATTAAACTGCACTACTAAAATTACATTATATTTAAGAAAGTTAATCCAATATCACATCAAATTGCACATTATTTTAAAATAATTGACAAAAAAACAAATGTTTTTATAAAAAGGAATTAGAAACTAGATAAATTATCCATTTCAATGAAGACAGGAACAGGTCTGAAACCAAAAAAATTAAACACAGCACATTAAGTTACAAAGAAAAAATAATTATTTTTGTTTGCTACACCTCTTACCAACATTATTGTCAGAATAAAATACGCTTTCGTTTTACAGGCAATACATTATTTTCAAAAGCTTGGGTATTATTATTATGTTCAATTAGGTACTTGTAATGAACTTGTAAATGCATTATTATCGAAATGATCTTCACACAACCTTTGATCTTTGGATGTATAAGGAAGTTCTAAAATTTTGTACAACTGTTCCCTTTGGAGGTTTGAAAAATATTTTATTCTCAAACTCCAAATTGCGAAGTGGCCAAAAATATTTGCTATTACAATTATTTGCAATACAACTATGACAAATTATACCTAGTGATGACATTTTAAAGGTTCACATACATCTATTTCCTTTATCAGAACTAAAATCCTGAATGAACTTAAAAATAAACTAATCCTAAATCCTACTCACCTCATCATCCACATCCATTACTAATTTTTGACACTTCCACTTTGACTTTGACAAACAGAAGTCAAATTCACACCAACCAATATATGATTGATTTGGTATATTTTCATTTTTAATTACTTAAAAGTTAATATACAAGGATATTTTATAATATTTATCAATATTAAAGCCGAAATGTTAAAGTGTAATGTAATTTATGATATTTTAAACGATTTTATTCTATTCTGCTTGTGTAAAAAGTCTTGTAGTCCGCGCGACTCGATGCGCGGGTCAGTTGAGCAGGAACGCTATGCCTAATATCGCCTATACTTCAATCCGTCTCTTTTATTTGGTCTATGAGCAATACGTTCTCAAAATATGCAATTGATGGTTTCAGCTGACGCCATACTGTGGTGGATCGTATTGTAGTGCTATCTAGCGGCACTTATCGAAAGTAGGCCTGAGGTAGAAAAATAGGTAACTACTAAGGGTAATTAATGTGGCGCCATCTACATTTCAATCACTTAAAAATGTCAATGTTGCCGTGTTTCAATTATAAACGAACTAGATATTTCAGTGTTCCTGTGGAAACCCGAGACACACCTGTAATATTAAGTGGAAAAGTTGTGTATTTTGTTTGTTTTAAGTTGAATACATTATCTATTTATTGTTCGCCAATCGCCACATTTCTATTATGGAGAAATTTAAGTAAGTGTCACAATACCAGCAATACCATGGTAAAATAAAATAACTTTATTGTTTCAGTTTTCGAAAAGGGCCACGCACAAAAAGTGGTGGCTGGATATGTTGTGTTGATGATTGTCATAATAATTCGAAGATGATGTCTTTTCACGTTTTTCCGAAAAGTAGAGCAATAGCTTTAGTTTGGCTTAGTAAACTAAATTTGCGGAATAATGTGGAATATAGCAAAAAGAGGATAATGTCATGTCCATTTTAATCAAGTGATGGAAAAACCGGACAAAAATAGTAGGTGTTTTGATCTCTCTATAAATATCCTAGTTATAATATTTATTATTTTAGAATATCAAATATATGATGGATGAGCATTATTATGCATATGTAGGTAGTATCGACAATCATAGTGAGCTACATAAAAATTTGCAGTACACTCATCATTTGGAAAGGGAGTACCTATGCTGAACTTAAGCAAACAATTAAAAACATGCAGGAACATAACACCCCCAAACGAATAGTAGAAAACCCTGATCGTCTAAATTTTTATACTGGTTTTAAGGATCCGAAAAAATATAAAATGTTTGCCAGTTTTATAATTCAGGAAGGAAAGAAATTTTTGGAAAACAGCAATCCAAATTTTAATGAATCCTTGCATATTTTAGATATGGACACTCAGCTGTTCATGACAATTATTAGTAGGCTTAGAGTTGGCTACTAGTTGTCGACCTGGCAAATAAATATAATGTAAGTCCAGCCACCATATCAAAAATTTTCAGGTTTTGGATAAACATTATATTTGTTTATTTCAAACAAATTCCAATTTGGGCCAGTGAACAGCTAATAGTAGAAAATTGCAAACATATCCTAGCACAAAAATAATTTTTGATGCCACGGAAATATTTATTGAAGTACCAGGTGATTGCATTGTGCAATCATCAACATATTCAGAATACAAAGCACATAACACTGTCAAATGATTACTCGGAATAAGTCCAAATGGCTTCACAACATTTATCTCTGACTTATATCCAGGAAGAATATCTGACAAAGAACTTGTGCTTAAAGGAACTCTGAAATATCTAGTTAGTTTATAATTGAAACATGGCAACATTGACATTATTAAGTGAGTTAAAAGTAGATAGCTGTACACTAATTACAGTTTCTGATTTCCCAGTTTTCTACCTTATACCTACTTTCAACACGTGCCGCTAGATAGCACTACAATCGATCCCCCGCAAAATGGCGTCATATAAAACCATCAATTCGCTAGAACGATCCACGCACCACCCCCTCTCTCGCGCCAGCCACTTGTTTAACGGACAATTCTAGCACCCCTCTCGGGGAGAACGAGACTAGACATAGAAAGAGTAACATCTAATAACTATCACTAGTAATTCTTAACAACACACATTAACCGCCAAAACCGGCAATAATACCGGCCCTCAAGTTTTTTGACCAAAATCAATATTATAGATAAATGATGTACCGGGTGGTCCAATAAGCCGATCTCTCGGCTATATATCAGAAACTATTTATGTTATAACTTCGGGAGAAAAAATTCCTCAGTAAAAGTGGCCAAGAGAAATTGCTGGAAATTACTTTCAAGTTTCTATGTTAACCGCCAGGGGGCGTAACCTGTAAAGAAAAATTTAAAAACCAGTTTTCTGTGGAATGTGCCCAATTAAACCAAGTGTTAAATAGGAAAAATAAAAAGAGGACTGAATTCCGCACAAATCTGTTCAAGTGCTTTTTTCTCAATTTTCACAAATAAAGGGTGGGGGAAAGTGGGAAAGTGTTTTTGGATAAATACATATAACTTTGGTTTGAATCAACCAATTTTAACGAAATTAGTGTCATTAGAAAGAGGATGGATGCATTAATTACATCTATTATGAAACAATTGCAATTCGTTTCAATTGTCATAGGTATAGGGTACTTTCGAATGAAAAAAATTAAAATTTGTTTTTTTTGAAAATGTTTAATGGAAACACCTAATTATTGTGAATTATAATAAAACTGTATTAAATTCTCAACAAAATGGCGCAAACCGCATGTTGATAGCTTTTGTCGAAATCGAGATATAAATAAAAACGCATAAACATAAATACCTGAGTATAGTATTGACTAACCCTGTATTGTAACTTAAATTAAATAATAAGTCAGTACTTTCAAAGAATCTTAGTGTCGATATCCAAATCCATTTTGACCATCGTTATTTCATACTATTCAAAATAGTTTTTTTCTAAAATAAGTAGGCCACGACAATACATTTGACGGGACTTCATATTGTTTATTTGTTGACAGCAGTCAAAACATTGCATTCTATTTAAGTAGTATTATATTAAAATTCAAATTGAAGGTTGCACTTTTCTCAATAGAAATTGATATTGCTAATATTGGTATTCGATTCACGATGAGTATATCGAATGCAGAATTGTATGATATGATTGGAGTTTATTTCGAATGCAACCAAAATGCCACTATTGCCTCACGTATATATTCTGTAAGATATCCTGACAGGAGACATTATGGCAAAGAAGTATTTAAAAGAAAGGCAAGAAGATTAAGAGAAACTGGTAGTTTTCGTCGTTCTTGTTTTAAACGACGTAGTAGAGGTATGACCGAAGAAAACTCAATCAATGTTCTCGCTTTAATTCAACAGAATCCACATATAAGTAGTCGGCAAATCTCTATAGAATTAAACATACCCAAAACTACTGTTTTAAAAATTTTAAAACATCACAGGTTGGTTTTCTATATTATTAGGTGTTTAGGTTATAAAATTGTAATTCCCTTTAAAGTTCAGATTCAACTGTTATTTTAATATTTCGATAAAAACAACACTTTTATCATTTTATCCGTTTTTTAGAAATACTTATGAAAGACTTATCTTGTGGAACAATTGTAGATTTTTTGAATTTTAATAAATATAGTGGTTTCTTTTTCACAAATACTTATTGTTGTGTTTTTTAGACTGCATCCTTATCATGTAGTTCTTCACCAATCTTTACATGAGAGAGATTATGATGCAAGGCTGGATTACTGCAATTGGATGTTAGGTCTGCTGGACGAACAACCGCATATTATATCAAAGATTTTATGGACAGACGAGGCTACGTTTAATAGTGCGGGTAGTGTTAATATGCATAATACGCATTATTGGGCTGAAGAAAATCCGCACTGGATGGAGGAAGTGCAGCTACAAGGTAGATGGAGTATCAATGTTTGGTGTGGCATAGTTGATGGAAAGATCGTAGGTCCATATTTCTTTGATGGAACTTTAAATGGCAATACATATTTGGATTTTCTGGAAAATCAGTTGCCCGTTTTATTAGAAGATATTTCCTTACAAACAAGAAGATGTATGATATTTCAACATGACGGGTGTCCTGCGCATTTCTCCAGACAAGTTATAGACTATTTAAATGTAAATTATCCAAATAAATGGATTGGAAGGGGAAGTATATTTCCATGGCCAGCTAGATCTCCAGACTTAACATGTCTGGACTTTTATCTGTGGGGAAGATTGAAGGATTTGGTGTACCAAACTCGACCAACCACGCGAGACGACATGAAACAGCGCATTAGAAACGCAATAAATACTATATCAACAGCTGAGATTGAAGCAGCTGTTATGTCTAAGCGCGATAGATTGCAGCTTTGTGTAGACAACGATGGAAAACAATTTGAACATTTAATAGGACATTGAATTTTAATGATAAATATATCTGTATGGTCTTCCTTTCACATATATAATTTTAAGTTACAGTACAGGGTGAGTCAATACTATACTCAGGTATTTATGTTTATGCGTTTTTATTTATATCTCGATTTCGACAAAAGCTATCAACATGCGGTTTGCGCCATTTTGTTGAGAATTTAATACAGTTTTATTATAATTCACAATAATTAGGTGTTTCCATTAAACATTTTCAAGAAAAACAAATTTTAATTTTTTTCATTCGAAAGTACCCTATACCTATGACAATTAAAACGAATTGCAATTGTTTCATAATAGATGTAATTAATGCATCCATCCTCTTTCTAATGACACTAATTTCGTTAAAATCGGTTGATTCAAACCAAAGTTATATGTATTTATCCAAAAACACTTTCCCACTTTCCCCCACCCTTTATTTGTGAAAATTGAGAAAAAAGCACTTGAACAGATTTGTGCGGAATTCAGTCCTCTTTTTATTTTTCCTATTTAACACTTAGTTTAATTGGGCACATTCCACAGAAAACTGGTTTTTAAATTTTTCTTCACAGGTTACGCCCCCTAGCGGTTAACATAGAAACGTGAAAGTAATTTCCAGCAATTTCTCTTGGCCACTTTTACTGAGGAATTTTTTCTCCCGAAGTTATAACATGAATAGTTTCTGATATATAGCCGAGAGATCGGCTTATTGGACCACCCGGTACATTAAGTGTTAAGTGCTAATTTCACCTGGATGTAACACATGTTGTATCAAGTGTACATGATTATCTCATTGTATTTGTTTTCTGGACAAAATTACATAATAAATTCAACATCAGAGATTTTTATTCACCAGCCTACCAGTCCATATTAACAAAGAAAGCAGTATGTTTCTTCATTATGAATAAAATCAAGGCATTTTCAGTACCCATCTACTTATATTAGTCCGATTTGTTTTCTCTTCGCGCTCACTGTAGGCATCTCTTCGATCGTAGGTCTGCTTCCGTGCAAGAACACCATGAGCGATTTCTCACTTTTTTTTGGCAATTCATTTCAGCACTTTCTGCGATATTAAAGTTATCGTGATAAATTACCTACTCAGGATCGATGCACGTATTTTTGAAAGATTTAGGAGTAGACGCCACAATTTTTGCCGACGTAGCTCAAGTTGATGCTTCATCATTTACTAGGAATGATGTGTCGATGAGCAATGATGATCTACTGCAGCGAATTTGTTGATGCTGCAAGTTGACGTGTCCACGTCTACTGGAGCTGATGCCTCGATGTCTGATGCTGCTACCACTTTAGACTTCGGTCGATATTTTTGAGGCGGAGCGGTAAACTTTCGATAACACTGAGTATGATATCTTGCATGGACACAATTTTCTGACTTTGGCACTGTCTCTGGCACGGATAAAGCACTGAATCCCTACGGATGGTTTTTTCTAGTAGTTGAAATTTGATTGCATTTTTAGAGCGTTTTTTCAATGAAAACACTAAACTTTCCACCACCCTTTGAACATAATACACATTTCAAAACATTTGAACAAGAAGCGCATAATGCTTTCTTCTCGTACCTACTTCTTCGGCTCCATAACGAAGTCATTAGCATGTCTAAGGAAATGAAACGCTAAAGTATAACTGAGGAGGGTCGGCTTGACCCACTCGTTATTTCGTCAGTAGAATAGACAAATTAACATAATATTTTCTCTATGGTGAGTAGTATACAACATGACAACTGTAACTGTTGCCAAAAAAAAGAGGTAGTGTAAAATTTACCGAAGCGGCAGTCAGTTTTATGAAAAGGGTATAGAGATTTTCTGTCTACCTCCGTGACCGATACGCAAACGCAGCTGTAGGCCGACCTTTTGCAGTCTCTTTCAACTGAATTATCAGCCTGTTATTTATTATGATAGCAGGATAATATCCTGTGTCTTAATATTTGTTCATCAACAAAATAGAGAATTACATGACACCTGGTAGAAATAACGTAAATTATTGTTTTCAAATTTTAAAAATCATGTCATAAGATTTTAAATGGTCTGTAAAGGTTAGTAATAATGGGGGAACAGTAAAACACTAGTTGAGCTTCGACTTCATCTATTAGACTTCTTTTCTATATTAAGTTAATCGGTATAATATATTGTGTATACATTATTTGTTATTACAAAATGGTTTCAATATTTATACACGTGTTTGCAATCTCAGCACCTAGTTCTTAGTTACATTTATACAATTAACATACAGGGTCTATCTATATAAGTGAATATATTAATAAATTATAGGATTAATATGACGGGCACTACACTTCCCCCCTTTCGGAAGAATGAGCCTCATCTTAACCGGTGATAAGGGTCATTCGCCGAAAATGGTACATGTGTTGCCGATCATATTTTAAATTATAATCAGAATCACAATTCCAAAAGCTCTTGTAGAAATGAAAAAACAAAATGTGTACACAAAATAAAAAATGTAAAAAGTTTTTTTTGCATCGTTAGGGATCCCTTTAAGAAAAAAATCCTGAAACAATTCAATTATTAACCTACTTAATTACATACTAAAGTTACTTACATTAAATGTGTCCCAATAATTGGATTTGGCATTAAAATTAAAATAATGTTATAATGTTAAAATAATATTAAAATAATGTTATACTGTTATGCAATTCTATGTCATAATTATGTTTATAATACGTATCAATGTTTACAATAATTTAGCATGTTATAAAATATATCTTAAATTACAGCGTTACCTAATACGTCCACATTGTTTTATTTTGGTGCTAATAACACTATGCCTTTTCAACGAGAAAACGGTGCGAAACCTATCGTAAAAATTGGAATGGGGAAAACAAACCAAATCCCCATTATAGGACGTGTATAGTGAGCAAAGTACCTATTAATATCGTTTTCTTGATTTCTAGAAGAGTTTGGTGAAGTTTATTTTATCAGGATACTTTTTTAGACTCTAATAATGACCAGCAAGTGAAAGAGGTATATTGCTCTGTGCCGCAATGAAATCAGTAAAAACTGTAAAAAGATGCAAATGTATCAATACATAAATTCCCAAGAGATCCAAAATTATGCAAAGTGTGGTGAAACATTTTAAAAATTAGGAAACATATTTCCGAATACTTGTCAGTGTGTATCAGGTACTGATTATAAAGGTAACTTCACTCATTTCAATAAAATATTTTGATGTTCAGTGTTATTTAATGTTTTGAAAACCTGTTCGCCTTCTACCATCGGCCGATTTTTGTTTCCAATGTGTTTTAAAATGTCCACCCTACTAATTTTAACAAGCACCATCTCTCACAAAACACCTGTTTTGCCCAAAATTCGAAATTTAATCAAATGGACAGAAAAACAGAAATGGATTTGTGTTTATTGTCTTCCCCATTCCACTGACAGCTTTGACATTGTACTGCAGCGCCCACTATCGGAAAAAATTCCGCGAATATAACTGCACTCTGTATAACTGTCACAATTTTATTGTCTTTAGGGTCTCTTAACTTACAGTCGCAGGTAACGATTGAGAATGGGCCTTTATAAAATGGGTCAAACTTCGATCTATTTTCATTTGTTATTGTTAACAAATCACCAATATTTAAAATAAGATTTCTCGAACTTTGGTCATAATTAATTTTACGTTTTTCTTTTCTTTTTCCCTAACTAAGAAATCTGTAGCCATTTGGTGAGAGAGTTGTAATCGATACCTAAGCTCTAGATAATATGCGTCTGGGTTATATAGTTGGTCAATTTTGTCAGTCGTTGCGTTTGTTAGTTCAGTTATTTTACCAAAAACAAGTTCGAAAGGTGTATAGTCGTGATATATGCTAGGTGTTGTATTGTAGCAAAAGCTGTAGTCTTGATCCATTTGTCCCAGTCTGTGTGTGTATCGTTAACGTACATCCTCGTTACATACTCGTTAAATACCCGATGGTTTCTCTCGCATCCACCTATACTCTGGTGGTGATACGCAGTAGCGAGTTTTTGTTGGATATTTAGTAATTTGCACACTTGTTCTAACACTTCGTTTTTGTATTCGGTTTCCATGTCTGTCCTTATTTCACGCATGGGTCCGTAGATTAAAATGAAATTTTCGACTATAGCTTGGCTACCATTACCACCTCTTTATTAGGAATCGGTGCTATGACTATATATTTTGACAACTCACATTGAGCTGTAACCGCATAACAATTTCCGTCTTCGGTTTTTGGAAATGGTCCTATGGTATCTATACATGTGATGTCAAAGGGCCGCTGAGGCGTGGGTGTTATTACCAAAGGTTCCCTATGACCAATTTTACTTTTATTTATTTGACATTTTCTACAATTTTTAACATAGTTAGTTGGCTACGTCCTTAGACATATTTTTCCAACGATACCTAGTTCTAATTTTCTTTAAAAGTCGTTTTTGTCCGCAGTGACCACCGACTAGTGGGTGATCATGATATCCCGTGATAATTCTGTCTTTTTCTGCTCTATCTGTAACGTTTATAGGTTCATCGTAAAGTATTATATTTAAATTTTTCAAAATAATTTCGCCTATTCCTTTAAAATCATTACTTGTGCACAAAGTAAAAATAGGATCCCTAATTTTTAATTTCAGTTTCCCAATATTATATTTGCCAGCTAGAATTTCAGTTTGAGACAGCAGTTTCTTTAATGAAAAGCTGTCGTTAGCAAAATATATTGTTTTTTCTGCGATTATTAAGTTTTTTTGTCCCAGAATTATCCTAAGATAATCTGGCTGAACCTTATATTTTAAACGAGGTATATTTATGGTTGTAAAATTATCCATTGCTTGAAAAATTTTCGGTTTTTTATTTATACTAGTACTTCTCGTAATATCTGAATCTAAATCAGTAGTTTGTTTAGTCATTGAACGCGTTATAGCAAATATTTTTGTCGATGTGGTGGGTATGGTTTTGAGATTCTCGACATGAATACGGGATAATGCGTGTGCACCAACATTATCCTTACCCTTGATATATTCTATCGTAAAATCGTACTCTTCCAGATCTGAACGCATTCGCGTTAATTTGGACGAAGGATCTTTCATAGCAAATAGATAGACAATTGGTTTGTGGTCCGATTTTACCAAAAACTTATGTCCAAAGAGATATAGTCTAAAATACTTAATTGCCCAATGTATTGCCGCCAATTCTTTTTCAATTGTGGCTTTGTTAATTTCTCCTTTTGTAAATGATCTTGACGCATATGCAATTGGTAGATGTACGCCATTGAAATTTTTCGAAAGAATTGCCCCGCAAGCTTCATTCGAGGCATCGGTTGTTAAAACAAATTGTTTTTCAAAATCCGGATATTGCAGAATTTGGGAATCTAAAAGACAGTTTTTTAGTTTTACAAAAGAGTTCTGGCACTCTTCGGTCCAGATAAATTTTGATTTCTTTTTCGTTAATTTATTAAGTGGTGCTGCTAATTCCGCGAAATTTTTAATAAAACGGCGATACTAATTTAGGAATGCAATGAACCTTTTTACTGCGTCAGCATTTGTAGGTACTGAATATTTGTTTATAATCTCGTATTTCGATTTGTCGGGTAAAATTCCGTCACTCGTAATAGTGTGACCTAGATAAGTGACATTGTTTTGAAAGAATTTACATTTGTTTGGTTTCAATTGAAGGCAATATTTTCTGCATACTTCGAAAATATTTTCTAAATTACTAAGATGATGGTTTTTTGAACAGCCTATGACAATAAGGTCATCCATATAGAGGAAAGCTTTTTCTGGGGTTATTTCCGAAAATGCTATACTCATCATACGAGCAAACGAATTAGGAGAGACGTTTAGGCCAAAAGGTAATCTAGTAAATCTAAACAAACCAAAGCTAGTGCTAAATGAAGTGATGTCTCTCGATTCTTCATGAATTGGAATTTGATGAAAACCCGCCTTCAAGTCCAAAGTGCTGAAATATTTGGTTCTTCCTAACTGGTCTAGGATATCATCTATCCTTGGTAGAGGAAACTTATTCGCCACTAATTTTTTATCAAGTAGCCTATAATCTACCACTAGACGCCATTTTTTATCTCCGTTATCGGATTTTTTAGGTACTAATAGTTAATTTAAATTGTTGTTCCCTATTCTGATTACCACGAAAGTAATTGTTATGCGAAGCACTATAATCACGTCTACTATTATTGTTATAGCGTCCGGAAAAATGTCCCCTAAGATTTTGCCGTTCCGCGTATAGGACATTGGTGTTACTTTGAACCTCTATACCTATAAATTTTGTTATTGCCTCTCTAGTGTTAGAAAAAGGGTCTGCTTCCATTATTATTTTGACTCTCTCAGAGTTAGCGTTGGACTTAATAGTCTTATCTAGCGTATCCGTACAATAGGTTTCTGCTGTACCTACGGGTACTCCTTAGATTATGTAAGCCCTTCTTAATTTACCTATTAAAATCTCGATTTCCTCCGCGTATTGGGCGTTACTTTTATTTGTCTGTCTTAGGTTAAGAAGCTTAGAGCTAACTGATTGAGAGCTTTCAGTTTCAATTCCGTTTCGAAGTCTTTGTATTATTTGGGTCAAAGTCGTGTCGTCGCTGGTAATTAAGTCTCCAGCTCTACCGTTAAGTTTGGTTTTAACGTATACCACTGCATTTGACTCGTGACCTGTCGAATTTCCATTTAGGAGCGTCAGTGCGTCTAAAAATGTCTGCAATGTGTCTGCATTTCCGTGATATTCATTTGGTATTAGTTTACTAGCTAAGTTGAAAAATTCTATAATTGAAGTAGTCATTTTTAAGTCTTTGTCTCAATCACTATCTTGATCTTCTATATCGTCCGATTCAATTTCAACAGTTTCGTCTTTTATTTCGGGGTCTATGAGTTCAAGACAAGAACTAGGGATTTTATAATAATTGATACTCAAAACTTGAAATGCTCTAACCACCCTATCTCTAATTGTTGTAAATAATTTAAGTACTAAATTTCGCTGTTTATCATCCAAAGATGAGAATATTTTACTTACTATCTCAATGAATTTATTATAATTTTTAATTGGAGTACGGACCTGACAACCATGGCTTAAACACCTATGTGCAATCGGCTCCGAGTTATCTTGAATTTTGCGAAAATTTAGTGAATTACAATTATAAAAAAGTGACTAACACCGATTACAAATCTTAGTGCTTTGCACTAATAATTGTAAGTAGAATCCTACCAGTATTTACTATTTAACCTACAAAACAATGTTACAAATACAAATTTTATCAATCAAAGCAAGTGATTAAGGAACTTGTTTCCTATTCTTGTCGTTAAAATACAGGACCGCAACCAGAACACCTACTAAACCAGAAAAATGAATCAATCCAGCCAATCCAGCCCAATGTCTTATTCCACTGCATTATCTAAACAGTCCCAACCTACACTACCTTCCAAAGATCAAGCTATTTTATTCACCTCACTAGATGGCCCTAAACTAGAGGAATACTTGTATCAAATAGGAGATATCGTAGGACCTAAAAATATCCTATACGCTTCAAAACAAGCAATAGACAAATTTTTCAGTGAGCATGGGGGAGAATTCTCTGTTAATAATATCTCTATTAAAACACGTAGATTACTGACACCAACTGAACGACTGGTTTTGTCAAACGTCTGTCCTTCAATTTCCAATGACGTACTATTATTAGAATTGCGAAATCTAGGCATAAACATCACATCCCCAATAATGTCTCTAAAAGTTGGAACAACAAAACCAGAATACAACCATATACTCAGTTTCCGACGCCAAGTATATATAGCTCCACTTGAAAATCGAAATATTCCAGACAGTATTCTCGTCCAAGATGACAACACTTCTTATCGGATCTACCTTACATTCGATAACCAGATTTGTTATAAATGCAAACAGTCTGGTCATATTGCATCAACGTGTCCAAATGTAGTTAATCTAAACCAACTTGACCAGTCTGAACAAAACACTTCATTACAAAATATACCAGGACCAAGTAACTCACAAAATGTTTCAGAACAACACCCAAATTCACAAGAAGTTCCATCTCAATCAAATACAATAGACCATACAAATAAAACTAATGCGACAACCTCAGTTTCATCGAACACTCCCACTAGATCAATTCAAGATGGATCAGAGAAGCGCAACGAAAATTGTAATAAACGACCTTTGTCAGAAACTTCCAGCCCTATAGCAGAGTCAGACTCTCCAACGTTCAAATTACCTGACACATTGAAAAAATATAAAATTGATGAAAATGCAGACGAGCAAATGCAACCCGTAAAACAATTAATGGAAAAGGACCCCAAAAAATATGCTCTCTCTTATGATCAGTTAATGGATTTACTGTCAAATATAAAAGGAAACCCAGATCCAATAAGCGTAATAAGAGATTACACTACAGAATTTGAAGACCTAGTGGACACCATTAAAAAAATATACCCGATACTTCAAGGCAAATCAATTAAAACGCGTTTAACCAAAATTAGGAAAAGACTTGAAAGGTATATTGCTGAAGGACCTATAGAACAAGAGCCAATCAGTGACTCGTCCGACAGCAACGAACTTAATATAACTCGTTCTAAATAAACCAGATCCATGAGTATTTTACAATGGAATCTAAACGGTTATTATCTCCATCTAGAAATGTTAAAAACTATCCTATCAAAATATAATCCTAACGTTATTTGTTTACAGGAAACGCACTTTAATGATCAAAATATACACCAGCTTAAAAACTTTGATATTTATTACAAAAATAGAATTGGCTTAAGAAGTTGGGGAGGAGTTGCGACATACGTAAATAAAAACCTACATTCCAGCCAGATTAATTTAAACACGAATCTTGAAGCAACGGCTGTGACCGTCTATTTTCCTATGAAAATAAATATATGCAATTTGTACATTCCATCTGATGAAAACCTTGCCAAAATGGAACTAACAGATCTAATATCTCAGATACCAAATCCTAAAATTATCTTGGGCGATTTCAATGGACACCACTTCATGTGGGGATGCGACAAAAAAGATATCCGAGGAAACACGATAGAGGAGGTCATGACCGACTTAGGCCTAAATATCCTTAATGATGGAAGTAAAACAAGATTTAACGCATATAATGGTACTCTTTCGGCTATAGACTTAACGTTGTGTAATCCCTCACTATACCTACATCTCTCATGGGAAGTATTACCTTTTTCATACGACAGCGATCACTTTCCAATCCTCGTCTTAGATAAACGTAGAAGTGCTGACGACTCAACGCCCATACAAAAGTGGAAATGTGAAGCAGACTGGAAACAATACTCCGTTGTAACTGATGCATCCATATCAAAATTTGCAATATGTAAGGATATTAGCGACACAATAGCCAATTTTAACAATCTATTGATATCAGCTGCAGAAAAAACAATAGGTCGGACTAATAACATCTCACACCGAACAGCAGTACCCTGGTGGAATACTGAATGTCAGGAAGCACTAAAAGAAAGTAAACATGCTTTTAATGTATTTAAAAAACATAATACGGCAGAAAACCTAATAAGATTTAAAACTCTAAGGGCTAAGACTAGATATATATTTAAAAAAAGTAAAAAAGACTCATGGTCAAAATATGTACAGAGTATAAACAGCTCGACAAATATGTCATCAGTATGGAAAAAAGTGAATAACATATCTGGCAATAAATCATATAACAAAATTAATGGAATAGAACAAAATAAAATCCTATTGACAAAGTCAAAAGATATAGCAGAAGTATTGGCAAATGCATTTAAGGAAAACTCGAGCAACACTAAGTTACCGGAAGAATTTTTAAGAAGCAGAGTATCCATTGAAGAAATACATGTCAATAATGATAATAATATATCTCACTACAATCAACCACTCACGCAATCAGAGCTAGACGAAGCAATAAAAGACTTTAAGAACTCGAGTCCTGGCCCGGATAACATTCCCATTTCTTTTCTGCAACACCTATCCGAGAGCGGTAAAAAAGTACTGTTAAAAATTTACAACACCATTTGGCTTCTACAGACTTTTCCAACCCAGTGCACTGAAGCAACTATCGTACCAATTATAAAAACGGGTAAGGAAAAAACAAACACGGCATCATACAGACCAATCGCATTGACTAGCACGGTCTGCAAACTCCTAGAAAAAATCATTAACAACCGCCTTATGTGGGAACTTGAAAGTCGCAAACTAATCAGTCCAGAACAAAGTGGATTCAGGAAAAGGAGAACTGCAATGGATAATATTATAGATCTAGAAAGTGATGTACAAGAAGCCTTTGCAAATAAACAAAAATGCTTAGCCATATTCTTTGATATTAACAAAGCATTTGATACTGCATGTAGAATCAACATATTGAAAACTTTAGAGCAATGGAATATAGATGGGAATATGCTAGCATTTATCAAAAACTTCCTGAGCTACAGAAGTTTTAGAGTGAGAGCAAATGGTAATATGTCAAGTATACAATGCCAAGAGAATGGTACACCCCAGGGTTCCGTTATCAGCCCTACATTATTTCTAATTGCTATCAATAACATCACCGAAAATATACCTAGTCCAATAAAAATAAGATTATACGCAGATGACTTAGTAGTATATATGAAAAGTAATAATATCAATACCATGCAGAAGATACTACAAAGACAACTCATTACACTCGAACAATGGTCAAAACATTCAGGTTTTCTCTTTTCCACATCAAAGACTAAATGCATATTATTTTCAAAAAAACATTGTGATAGTACACCCGAACTGACATTATATAAGAAAAAATTAGAATATGTAACTACCACGACATTCTTAGGCATGATATTCGACCAGAAACTAAGCTGGAATTATCATATAAAAAACTTAATATTATCCTGTCAAAAGGGAATTAATCTACTAAGAATGCTTTCTAATCGAAATTGGGGATCAGATCAGAAGACCCTTGACATCGTATATGAAAACCTGATACGCGCCAAAATCGACTACGGATCTATAGTATATTCTTCAACAAAGAGTCGAACGTTAAAAAGACTAGACACTGTCCATAACAATGCCTTGCGCATAATATCAGGTGCATATCGAACTTCTCCAGTGGAAAGCCTATATTCAGAATTAGGGGAACCATCTTTATCTACAAGAAGAAAAATGTTGACATTATCATATGCCACTTCT
This sequence comes from Lochmaea capreae, assembly GCA_949126875.1. Taxonomy (NCBI): domain Eukaryota; kingdom Metazoa; phylum Arthropoda; class Insecta; order Coleoptera; family Chrysomelidae; genus Lochmaea; species Lochmaea capreae. The sequence goes on from OX421396.1 coordinate 11,713,199, forward strand.
GTATTAGATAATCCTGAACATCCAATGTACCAAAAAATTCATACAGACGCCTTTAATCAAACAGCTCAAGAACAACAGAAACCAAATCCAACTTTTTATGATCGAGAACGAGAATACACAGCAGAACTTCAAATCGAATATACACCTATTTTTACGCACAAATATACCAATCCTCCTTGGCAAATTCTGAAACCACAAATGGACACTAGTCTCACTTTTTTAAACAAATACGAGTTCCCCAAGTTATTGATTACAAATATTTTTAATGAAAAGATAATCGAATACAATGAATATCATAAAATATATACGGATGCTTCCAAAACTCCTACTGGCGTCGGAGCTGCAGTTGTTACAACACATTGTAACCTATCCTTTAAATTACCACCCTGTAGCACTGTTTTCACGGGAGAATTATATGCACTGTTACAAGCCGTTAAATTATCAAAAAATATTAATGCCCCTAAAGTCCTTATAATCACAGACTCTCTTAGCTCACTACAATCTATACAAAAAATTTATAGTAGACATCCTATTGTCATCGGGATTAAGGAAGAGCTCTGCGTACTCCAGAAATCCCAAATAGATATCAAATTCATGTGGATCCCATCCCACACCGGAATTCAGGGTAATGAAGAGGCGGATCAACGGGCAAAAGAAGCAGCCGAAAGTGATAGTGCAACTGTAGTTAACGCGATGACCATCAGTGACCTAAAGCTTATCGCGAAAGAAAAAGTGATCGATGCGTGGCAAAATCAGTGGTACGAGTCTAAAACAAAGTTACGCGAAGTGAAGCCCGATGTGAAACCCTGGAAGATAATACCAAACCAGCGCTCCAAACAAGTTCTCCTAACCAGATTGAGAATAGGACACACTAAACTGACTCATCAACATTTATTGAACAAGAATAGAACACCAGAGTGTGCTGCATGTTCCAAACAAATGACAGTCAAGCACATTGTTATAGAATGCCCCAATTATAGTGCAGAGCGAATGAAATATAATATACAAAACACATTAAAATCAGCATTAGGTCAACATTGTGACATTCATAAACTAGTAGACTTCCTAACTGAAATTAATATCCTGACAAATTTGTAAAACATATCTTTGTCGCTAATAACCAACATGGTTGATGCGACAGTAAAAACCAAATTAAAAAAAAAAAAAAAATTTTAATTAGATTTTGAAATACTTCATTAAATGAATTTTATTACTTTACTTGATTTGGGAACTAGTGACTTATTATTAGATTTTGAAATACTTCATTTTTTACTTTACTTGATTTGGGAACTAGTGACTTTAGAACTCTCTTAGATTCATTAGTTATACTGTTTTTTATGTCTGTTAACCTTATATAGACCGATTCCCAATCAGAAGACATAGATAAAAATGAATCACTAGAATGTACAAAAATAGCTTATTACTACATGCAAACCTAACTAATTACTTTTGTTGTCATTTATGACAGGAAATAATAAAAAGAAAGAAAAAAAACACACGTTTCATAGTTCAGAAATACCGTAAATTGTCCATCAGCAGTTCGTATGAATGAAAATAGCGTTTAAAAAATCACATACCATCTCCAGCGTTCTACAGTCTTCCTCTTTTCTCTTAAGCTTACTTTTATCCGGTTCGTAATTAGGCTATATCTGCTACATTGGCCTGCGATCTTAGCACCATGCTTCGTGAAATATTCTTTTTCATACTTCTCCTGTACCCCTTGGCAAGTTTTGGCCCTACTAGCACTTACAAACAGACGGCTATAACGTACATGAGCACTTTTATGTCGATGGGTATATTCACAAGGTTTTCGTCAACAATGAAGTTAGAGTTAACTACGCCGCTGCTCGCGACTTCGCTCTGTTTCGAGTTAGTAGTACCCATTTTAAAATAATGAAAAAGAAAATTAAACACTTAATTACACGTTTTACTTTAACTCCGAAACTCTCCCGTACGCCGGTACTGCGAACCAACGTGTTGGTTTAGGCAGGATCGCCATGTAAAGGTTAGTAATAATGGGGCGAACAGTAAAACACTAGTTGAGCTTCGACTTCATCTATTAGACTTCTTTTCTATATTAAGTTAATCGGTATAATATATTGTGTATACATTATTTGTTATTACAAAATGGTTTCAATACTTACACACGTGTTTGCAATCTCAGCACCTAGTTATTAGTTACATTTAAAACAATTAACATACAGGGTCTAACTATATAAGTGAATATATTAATAAATTATAGGATTAATATGACGGGCACTACAGGTCAAAGGAATTTTTAATAAGTTGTAGATGTAACTTTAACAAAATTGTTTAAGCGTTTTTAGTTCTTTTACTATTGCCAGTATTTCGTTGTTTAACGTGTGTTCGAAAAAAATTAGTTGGCGTTTATTTACGGTAAATAGGCCGCAAAGCAATCGCAATTATTTATGAGTAAAATAGCAAAGATCAAGCAGCAATCACGTTATTTAGAAGTTTATTAAGTATTCAGCATATATAAATGTTCAACTTATTGTTTAATACTGGAAAGTCACTAACTTCGCATATCTAAGCATGGAGTATTGCAATCAGTTTTTTCAAAATAACTTTGCAAAGATAATAACCTTGAAGCTGAAGCTCATGTATTTTATAATTCAATATGTATGTGACCCAAAAAAGCCATTCAGCTAGTAATTTCTCGCTGGGAGTCTTCCAGTCAAAAGGAAAACAGCATCGCCAATTTACATATGGCGGCGCACGGACATCGACCGTGATCCCGTCAGCTGAAGGACTTTCTAGCACTGAGTTTCCAGCTGAATATTTTTGTTTGTTCCATACTCCTATAAACTATCATATATATCAATTTCAACTATGTGGAATTGACTTGAAAAAAAATATTTTTTACTTTCAAGGCCAGCTCTAAAAAGATTTTGAGTCTACCTACCACCAGCTGAACAATTTTTTTATTTAAACATCGTAAGCTTTTATATAAACCAATTTCAGATGTGTGAAAATAGATTGACTTAAAAAAATTTATTTCACCTGGATAGGCTCACCTTGAACACCGGCGAGGTGATCTTACCAACTGAAGGTCATTCCGTTTACTACTGGGGTAAGGCCTACCCGAACCAACGAGAACTAACTATGTGGGAATGAGTGACCGAAAAGTGCAGCTGGCTCCCTCACTATTATATTGAAATGAATTTATCAAAATCTTTTATTGTCATTGGTCCTTAATAAGTGTGCAAAGTTTCAATTCAACTCAACGTTTGGTTAGGTTATTCAAAATTACGTTAAAAAATTATTTTACATAGATACATACAGGTGAAGCTAATAAAAGTAGGATAACAATTAATAAAAGTGAAATAATAATTTTTTTCCAACTGTCATCATGACGAATAAACTAGCCGCAGTTCACTGGGTAAGCAACGAGTTTAGACGCTTATGTAAGACCGAGAGATTTCGGATTGACCGTGAGATAGCGCTAAGATGGACGAGAAAGACGTTTTGTAGTCGGAGGAGTATTTGTACTCCAAGTATTGTAATGTGTTTACCTATAACCAACAAATATAGATAATACATTATAGCTTTGTCAGTCAGCGACAGTGACACCATGTGGAGGCTAAATAACAGAACTAAAGGATCTATTAGCCGGCCCCTCAACTGACTACCCACCTACGCCTTTATAAGCGTCTATATTCGCTGCTTCAACCATTCAACTATCGTTAACTCCGTAGAAAATATGCATACAAAGTACTCCAATTCTTTTAAAGTTCTTTAACATTTCCAGTAAAACACTTGATTTGTATTTAATGTTTCTACTATTGTATTTAAATAAAAAATTACCGGAATTGTAAGTAAATTACCTGAATTGTGAGTTGTTAAGTTATACCTAATAAATGTATCTATTCCACTTTACTTTTACCTAAATTACCACAAAGCTCTAAAAACACAATCGATACAAAAAGAGCGACATTGAACTCCAAATTAATTTGGTAACAAGCGCCTATTCACAAACGTTTCCATTCACAAACTTATTGATCAAACATGGGGAATGACGTGATATTGTTAGCACCAAAGGTTAGAAGAGCATTTTTGACGAATATACCGTACGCCAATATGACGTAGCTGAAAATTATGCGGTGACGAGGAGACACCAGAAACATTAATGAATGACGAACCTATATCGTTGTCTCCATAAAAAAACATGTGAAAATCAAATGAAAAGTGAACTTTATAAAATAGTTTCATTATACCTACGTGAAATGTATGGAAAACATTTTAAAAGAGCACAACACAACAGGAAGTTGATTGATTTGACTGATTAATTGGTTCGGCACCATCAGTCAGAGGCTTAGAGTCCTTGGCATCTCAACCTTGGTTCTGCCGTTTATCTGAGGAGACCAATGGCGCTTATCAGCCTCAACAGTGTTTTCACTAGGTCCTTCTTGGAGAAATCTTATCTTGGAAGCTCTAGTCCTAGGAGTCTATATCTCCAATGGGATAATGCTTCACAATCGAAGATAATATAAGAGACTGTTTCCTCCTCTTCCATGCACAGCCGATAAATAGGTTCCTCACTATATATGCCGATTTTATGCATGTGCTTCCTTAGGGTACAGTGTCCAATGAGTAATTCCGTCACTCTCCTTATCTGGCCCCAGCTGAGGTTTAATATATCATCACGGATCATTAAATAATATGAATAGGAAGAGGCTAATAAAAACTGCATTATAATAAAGGGTGGAATAGAACACCACATGGGTTTTTGACGAGGAACCATAAAATGTCCATTCAAAATCCAATATGGAATGAATGTGAGACTTGTCAAAAATTAAGGGGATATTTGAATCAGCTCCATACATTTGTTAGGATGATAATTGTATTGTTGTTTAGTGTGCTTAATATGACTGGTCCATAATCATTTTTTGTCTTGGACTTTATTCGTCAACAAATGAAAAAGTGAATTCATCCATGAAAAGTGCTCAGTCGATGACCAACAATTATTAGAGCAGACTTTTCCAGAGAAATAATAAATCCTTATTCAGCAGCCATAGGTTAACTGTATAAATTGATTTTCAAGACTTCAGCACTTTCTTCATAATATTCTTATCAGTGTAATGAATTCGGTAAATAGCCCATATTCACCAGCCATAGCCAAACTATATGAATGAATGCTCAAGTTTTCAGCACATCCTACCACGGGCTCGTTATATTGCAGCAGCGAAATCAACAAAATGACAGGAGATGGGTCCAAAAAATGAAAAGGACATTTATGCTGGAGCAGACAGTAATTTCTGAAAACAGGCGATGGAAGAAAAGATTGAACTAATTGAGAAGAATAAGGCCTGGAAATTGGTCTCTATGCCCAAAGACAAAAAATCTTTCCGGGTAAATAGGTGTTTGGATTGAAAACAGGTGCTTACAATTAACATAATAAGTATAAAGCATGGCTTGTTGCCAGAGGATTTGTACAGAAATGTAGAGTCGATTATATAACTCATGTTCTAATGAACCAATACAATCCTTGAATTTTCCTTAGTTACGACGTATTGATAAGTGAATATACCCCTTGACGATGTGATATAATCGTCTTGGTGTTTCGCCTCCTGCCATATTTTGATCATTTCCATAGTAACGGGCAAGCTCAATGAAATGTCAGTTAATTCTTCAAAATGCAGCGCTTTGGTTTCATTTCAAGTGGTGAAATTGATCAATAAATTGAAAATTTAACACCAGATTATTCGTTATATAATCGTAACGAATACCAACTTGAGCATTGACAATATTTTCCGATTATTTACGTCTTCACTCGACGTATTTCGCGAAACACCACTCGAGCTGCGGTCTCCTGATGTTTCGCCTAATACGTCTCGTGACTCGGTGAATAACTCGGTGAATAATCGAATATTGTCTATGCTTTTGTAAAGTTCTTCTAAAGTTAATGTGATGACCCATATTTTTAATCCCTTTAAAGGAAAAAGCCGCCCAATGGCGTGCATATCAATTTTTTAAAAATTCGAATATTGTGAAATAATGTTAATTTACTATATCAATTTGAATGAAAAAAATTAACCTGCATACAAAATTCATAAAATTTGTAATACAATAATAAAGCGCTTTCCTCTAGAACACGGAGTATCTAAAGAATAGTTTTTTGTATCGTCAACCCAACCATATTTTAAAGGTGGGTGTATATCCTCATACAGTTACCATTACTACTATTTTCTTACATATTAAGTTAAAATGTATTTTATTTTATATATTTATTCATGTAATAAAACCGTAAGGATTGTTTGAATAACAAATAAATGAATAAACACTTGACAACATCATGTGTGTATCAAACCAAGTTTCGTCTAAATAAATTTTAGTTCTATTTGAATCACGGTACCCTTTTATTTTGCGCAAATACTCCTGTCTAAGTTCAGCGATACGCCGAGACTCCATTATCACCATTCGATGATCTAACTTCTTATATTTAAATCCACAATTCAATAATCCTTCGCATCATCTTGGACTGTTGTTTCAAATGGTCTCCAAAATGCCATTCTAATTAATTATATTATAAAACTTACCCTAACGTCTACGAACAAATGAATATTATATTAATATCAATTCACTGACGCGACCTAACCACTACACCGTCAAAAAGGTTTTATATTAATGATACCTTTCTACACTAGATCACCTACACTTTCCTATAAATACCTATAACAATTCACTAAACTCACTCAACCAAGAAATAGATATCATATTAAATATTTATTTAAAACAAAATTCACACCCGACACTGAATAATACTAATGGGTTATAAGCCGAACCACAACACAACCCCCCCGAACACCCTCAAGACCGTATAATTTTTTCAGCAAAAACATCCAACGGATTATACTTCGGTTAGTTTTTACAGCAGGTGTTACTACGTTGCCAACTCTTCAAAATTTTCTTAAATATTGTAACATATAAAAAGTGGTTTTAATTAATTTTTTTCAGTAATTTCAAGCAACTTATTTTAATGTTTACTAATAAATTTACATTATGTATTTTTTTAAAAATATTTCCAACCTAGCTTTCTTATAACATCACGAACTAACAGTTTACTGAAGTAAGAGGAACATTTGTGTAGCGAGCCTAACAATTTTAGAAAATATATCTGACAACATTGCTTTATTTTATGGTCATCACACTGACTTTAGTTTCACTATAATATTATAACTGATTATAGGTTTGTTCCAACATATCAGCAAATTGGAAAATACCTGATCGTAGCAAACAACAAGTTTACTTTGGGGTAAATACTATGACTGATTGCAATAGCCGGCTATTCTCTGACAGCTTTCGACAGTTTCTAATTTTTATTTGTTGAAATAGAACGACAAAGATCTACTATAGAATATAATAAAAAATATCAACAACTGATAGGAACATCGTTATATTTAGCAGTTATAACAATTAATTGTATGGAAAATGTGACTACGTTAAATTAGCACAATTAAGAAACATCAGAAAATGAGATACATCTAAAGGGATCCAAACATAAAAACTTGTACCAGGGAAATATGCTAATAACTACACAGGGAGTTTATACATTCATGCGCAAAAATTCCTTCCGTATAAAATTATGATGGGTTTTCCGAGATACCACTTCTAAAGTGGCTGAGTGAAATTTATCTAGGTCAAGACGGAAACTTGAAATTTTATAATTTCCGTGCTCTCGATTCTCGCAATGACTCTAACCACCGGTATTTTTCAACATTCTTGTTTCGTTTTAAGAGGGTGAAGTTATCAACTCTTACTACATCTACAATCAAATATTTTTTTCGAAATTGAGTTTTGTGAAATCAAACTATTCTCTGAAGTCTATGGTATCTCGAGAAATTTTTTTCTAGAACGAATGGATTTGGTAAGAAAAATAAATGACAATATCACGATTATATTCTTTTAAATAATAAAATATTTATTAATATTGGAAAACAGTGAAGATAGAAAATGTTGTTAACAAGCGACTTAAGGTAGTCCCATAACCAGAAATTACATGGATTCAATTTAGGAGATCGAAGACCAATGCAACGGTTGGGATAGGCTACATCTAAGTACTGTCTAGAAATCAGACTATAATGTACTGGAGTACTATCGTGCATAAACCACAGAAAACTCGTGTGAACAATTCCGTTTAATAGCCTAGGCAGAAAATGTGGTCCGATTAAATACTCCCCTATCATTCCAATCCACACATTAACATTGTGAAAACGGTGCTCTATAATATTGTGCCAGTTTTTGCCTAGCCATTCGTGATTATTATGAAAATTCATGATAGATACTCTTGAAAAATGTACCTCGTTTTTTAGAATTGAGTATTTCGTTGTATTTCTTCTGTCATATAATCACAATATTGCTGACGAAAATTTAGAGGTGGAAAAACTTGAACACGTTGTGTAAGGTGAGGGTACAAACGTTACAATTCGCTACACAAATGTGTGGCTAATATTTAGGGAGTTAGTAGCTTTTCTAGTGTTTGTTTCCGGGAGTTGATCGATTGCATCCAGAATATAGCCTTTTATCCTTACACTTTTAAATGTCCGGGAACGATCAGTGTTGTATGAATTTATTTGTAAACTTCCAGTATAATATAATCGTTGATGAATACGTGGAAATAAATATATAGCCTTTTATCCTTACACTTTTAAATGTCCGGGAACGATCAGTGTTGTATGAATTTATTTGTAAACTTCCAGTATAATATAATCGTTGATGAATACGTGGAAATAAATAATTATTAGGCATCACCCGTTGCGGATATTCTTCAGCATAAAGACGTCTTGTTTATAGAGAATCGCTATTTGCCAAACTATACATTAAATGTATATCGGCTATTTCAGCGTTTGTACAAATGATATGAAATGAACAAAAATGATAGTAGTATACAGACAATTTAACGTGAAAATATCAAACCACAAACTTACCAGTAAACTTCAATTTCTAACTACCAATGACAGAATCTGTCATTGTCAAAGTGACACCAGTATAGTTGTGAGTAAAATTAGTTTGCACTGTTTCACATAAAATAACAGTATGCGGCAAGGTCTTTTTGGGGATTAAAAAGCCGAAAAGATAAAAAAGCCATACATTATTTTTTAGTATTGACCTACCCACAAGCGAAAAATTGATTCTCATTGGTACAATGTAGCTTCCGATTGGTCTATACAAAATATACTTGAATTGTTAGTCCACATGGACTGTGAACGTCCCAGGGTGGGCTTAATTCATTTCTGTTATTTACGACACATTGTGTTCTTAGATGTTGCTGTGATTGAGACTTTGTTTTATTGACTAAAACTATTTTGTTGGTAATAATCAAAATTATAGCTTTTTGACGACCATTCGAAGAGGAAGATATTGTTATAGGCTTCGAACAATTAATATAGGTACTAGAAAAGTAAACAGACGTAGTATTTTATGCCAAAGTAAACAATGTCAAAGTTTATTTATTTTTTATTCTGCTTGATTCCACAGATTTTGCTATGTCGCAGTGAATAAAATAAGTTGCTTGATTGTTGTATGTATAAAACATTACTATTTCATTGTTAAATTTTTTACCAAAGGATTCTGCATAGAGATACTACAGATAGAGGCAACAAGCCAGCTCGGAACCCGTCAGCACGTAAGAGAGAGATAGGAAGTCGGAGGTTTAGACTATCTTTCTTTAGTAGCGCGCATGCTATATACACAGACAAAGACGGAAAAACCTCTGATAGTCTGTCTTTTTCTATCTCACCGGAGTTCAGACGGACATTTACCACTTACACAGCGACCTATGGCTTGTTGCCTCTATCTGTAGTATCTCTATGGGTTTCTGAAAGTGGAGAGTAGGGATTTGGGACAATAGACCGAAAGAAATTTGGTATGTTCTAGTCGTCATCTACGGAAAATATGTTACAAAATATGTACAGGCAACTGAAACAAGAAAATAATGGGTCAAAGCATGGAGCTGCTGAAAGAATACATAGTTGACAAAAGTTTCAAAAAGATCCATTATCACAGTTATCGGTAAAACAACTGCTATTCATCGGAAAAAGAGAGTACAGAAAGCGCTAGTGCGTTGGGATCCTGCAATAATGAACAATATGTCTGAAACCAGTTCTGCTTCTGCTTACAGATTTCTTTATCTCGCCGACGAATTGGGAAACGGTGCAAATTTATTTTACACACAACTATACACTATAGCGTTGATATCAAAACAAGGTGTCGCACGTGTAAGGCAAGATAGTTAAATACGTTGCTAGTAATTTACGAATCCGAAGTAGTTAGCTCAGACTGGTCTTCCTTACAATAATTTGAGCGGGTCAGAAGCATTTTCGAAGGATCACTCTAGTTTAACAGCTAGAGACTGTGCTAGGAATTTGGGATAAGCCACCTGTCTGGAGATAGTAATGATATAGTGAGTTTCACGCGAAATGGTATTGGCTAAACGATTATGATAAAACCAATTAGACCCTTAAGTTGTTAAACCGGAGAATGCCCGTTTCTAGGTATAATATTTATATATACATGAAGCCCGCTGAAGACTAAATTCAAAATAGTGGAAATATAAGAAAGACGTTAAATAACCAAATGAAAAAAACTCCTGCAAATTCAGAAAACATTGAAAGAGCCTAATCGCGTTGAGTGATAACCATAAGAAGATACGCAACCTCGTAAACTATTTTACGCATCAAAATGATGTTGGCAGAGAGATGTCGCCACTCGCATTTTCTCTAGGAATTTAGTAGTCTTAAGGTAGATTTCCACAGATCGGTCATCCGATGTCCGATTATTATCGTATCAGATGAATGAAAATGCCAATACGTTTTAGTAACAAAAATAGTGGCATATCATTTTTAACCTGCATAATCTCAATTGACAGCAAACTGTTCATTGCTTTTAATCGTCTATCATCAAAATTATTATTATCGTTGAGTGAAGATTCATTCTGAAATAATAGATATCCCATATATCCAAAAAAAAGCAGATCATGAAAAAGTTAGGTTAAATCAGATCCGATGACGGATGAAAGCTGAACAATTTTTGAATTCATTCCCTTGACGGACAAAAGTTGAAGCTTTCGGACATATATTTGGCGGCTTGTCTGGATCGTATCGTCGGATGACGGATTTGTAGAAATCCGCCTTTATATTGACCATACTAGAGTTAAGAACTGCGAACGGCATTTTTACTAGTCCAATCAATTTGCCTTTGTTGATTTAAATTTAAATAATAACAGTTTCCCTACGTAACACACAAATAGATAGATTAACTACACACTTGATATAGTCCAATCAATCTGTCGGAGCCCCTATGTTAAAATGGAACGCATAGTAAACAGCAAAAAAAATATGGGCACATAGGTCGTGCGATTTCAAAAAAGCGTTTAGTGCACTAGCAAATTCAATCGTGAATATGTGTAAAAAAAATTCGCAAAACTGCAAAATACGGTTTTTGGCGTTTAAAAAAACAAAAATATAACTCTTAACAGAAGTATAACATATATTACCTACTTGACCAGTTTCACAGATAACATTTTCATCGTCAGGAGTAAATTTACTTTATTATTCTTCACTCTACGATTTAGCTCGCTTGATTTAGATTAGGTAACAGGTTCAAATCCGTGATAAATGTCTAAAGACTATAAGCAATAGCTGTCTAAAAAAAGTATTTAAGAGAATTTCCAGCACCAAATAAAGTGCAAAAGTGATTAACAAATTGAGACGAAAAATAATGCATTTAGTTTTTTGTTAACTATCACTATTTGAGATATTTTGTTAGTTTGAAAAAATTGTAATAAACAAACTATTAAAAATTGTCAATCTTATGACGTTATCTTGTTGAGTATGTATATAAGAAGGGCTCCTTAAAGCGAAACAATTTAGTCCATCTATTTAAACATTTTTGGTTGTTTAATGGGAACGGAAGTCTGATAAGATTTTTTTAATTAGCGATTATCTAACTCGTTGAAAATCAAATTTAAATTTTTTTTAACGGAACCCTATTCTTTGTAGTTGCAATAGCATACTATAATTCTTTGGAATTTTAAAATTGATATTCAGTACTTGAAGTAAATTTGTTTACGTTACGCACTCTCTTCAGACTTCAATTTTGATGTAGGTATTGTCATTAATAATATTAAATATATTTATAAGTACCTATCTTTTTTTATTCCTAACTTTGCTTCATATTATTTTTTTATATCGAATGATATAAATTTGTAAATATTGTGTCTGTTCCAACTCACCAATGAACTAGTTTTTGAACCGTCGTCCGTAACATGAGCAACAAGGAAGTTGGAACGCAATTTTGTTATTGTACATGTTACGGACGGTTTCCAAACTAGTTTATTGGTGTGTTGAAACAAACCTATTGAAGGTAGTCAACTAAAAAAATCGATCCGCTTCTAAAAAACCAGCGATACGTGTCGATTCCAGGTGAGGTGGGGACAGAACAATGATTAGTTCGATGTTTAATCACCGCGTCGCCTAAATAAATTAGACAGTACTACCAAATGAACGACCAAATAATTCACCCATGTTTTAAATAAACTACAAGAAATTATACAGTTCTGCAGAGAAACCCATAACACCTTTGGAAAAATGTTGACCCTTTAATATTCAGTATTTGAAAAAAAAATATTTGACAAAATCCAATGAAACAATCGCATAAAAGAACTAACGTATAATCATCATTGATTTATCGATTTAAAAATAATAACCACTACATGCTCGCCACTTTAGCTTTCTTATAGTTAAACGTGGCAATATCGAATGTTTTCTGCCGCATTCCTTTCATAGTTTCAGATAAGTTTGCCAAACTATAGTATGCCCTGCTTCCATGACATTTGGGAGAGCGTATTTTAAAACAAGCATATTTCTTTGTTCACGTTTTGACGACATTGTAAAATGCCTGAAAATAATCAGTCATAACGTAATATTCTGTTCTTCTGATGTATTCCATTAATTAATCATTCAAATTAACATAACATACAGTCGTTAGTTGTTTACGATTCAATTTTTCCTTCATCAAGGTTTTCACAATTAATATCTCCTCCCAGTTACTATCTCTAATTTCCCATTAAAGTTATTATTTTTTCTTTTCATGATGTCCTTTTTAAGGTTATGCTCCATCTTTACTAATATTGCGTATCTCACTGTGTGAGCGCAACCGGTATTACGGTAAAATGTTATTTTCTCACGTTAATAGCGTATGTAAGATGGTGTTACATTCACTAAGACGTAAAAGATCTATTATGCACCCTCACTTCCTACTCCTACTCCTACTCAGTTCCTGAGGAAAGTCTCAAAGACTAGTAGCACCTTTAGTCCTATTTCCGGGAGGAATTTTAGGATATCTGCAGGCTTTAACTTGGGCAAATGTCCCTCTTCTATCCAATAATCTCCTAGGTGCCTGAATGGAGGTTTCTTCTTCCATACCACAGAATCTACATTCTTCTTCCTCCACTATTTTGAGCTTTTTCAGGCGCCCGTTCAGGCGGCGATCTCCCGTTAGGATTCCTTTTGAAACTCTTAGTGCAGTTTTACTATGACTTATTAAATCAATTGTTGTCAACGGGTTGTAGCCACCCATCAGAATCTTTGATTGTCTAAGCCCTACTAGATCTTTCCAATGATCAGATCTTGTATTTTCTTCGGTTTTGCCTATTTGTTCCAAAAGGGTTCCGGCCCCAAAAGGGTCTTTCAGTCACCCTCTTTGCTAGTCCATCTGCTATTTAATTTCCTTCTATTCCAGTGTCTCCTGGAATCCACAGTAAAGTAACTATATTGTTCTCGCCCAGTTCATTGAGCATGCCTAGGCATTCCCACACCATTTTGGAACTGATTACACAAGAACTCAGTGCTTCAAGGGCTGATTGATTATCCGACATTATGATAATCTTTTGTCTTTTATATTCTTTGTCAATATTGAACTAGGCACACTTTCTTATGGCGTGAATTTCCGCTTGAAAGATACTTGGCGTTTCACAAGCTTTCAGAGTGTTGGTTCCTGGCCCGTACACTTTTATCCCAGTTCCTTCTATGGCTTTTGAGCCGTCTGTGTACCATTGAATGGCATTATTTCCATGTCTGTTAATATCCAATTCCTCCTTGTTGCTTAATTCCGTAACGAATTTCTTTGAAAAGTCATACCTTTTCATCATACCACCTTCTACCTCTCTACTTAGTCTGTATCTCGATCTTTCTGCAACACTTTCCACCACTATATGTTGTGGTGTGAGGTTGAGAATCACTTCCATGGCTATCGTTGTGCATGTTATCATTGCTCCTGTAATGCAGGTACAGGCTAGTCTTTGAATTTTGGAGAGGTTTTCTCTAGTCGCCAATAGGCTAGTTCTACTACTCCAAGCAATGGCTCCATAAGTGATAATTGGACTTACTTTGGCAGTGTACATCCAGCCCCAACTTCTCTCTGCCAGATTCTTGCACACCATTAGAGCCATTTTTGCTAATGGCGTATAACGGTATTGAAGTTTACAAAGAAAACTAGAGTTATCGCATAACAAAGATTGTCTTCTTTTTTAAAACTAAAACGTTGGTGAGATTTTGAAATTTGAACTTCATTACCTCTAAATTAAACTGCCGGCGCTGACAATAAAACTATAGAATGATACGATGAGCATATCTGAACTACAAACTATAAAAAACATTTAAATAAACTGATTAAATAAAAATCTATCATCTGTGGAATGGGTTATAACCGTTTTTTTTGTTCAAAACTAGCTTCACTCATCAACGTAATTTCCATTGAGAACAACGCAATCATACCAGCGCCGCTATCACATTTCAATTTTTTTTTCACTTTTGTAGAACGATTTATCTTTTGCCTAAAAATAGGCGTCAGTGTCATCGATAACCTCTGCATTCGAGCGAAATTTCTTAGCCGCGAGCATTATTTTTAGGTCTGCGAACAGCCAGTAGTCGCTGGGAGCCAAATTTGGCGAATACGGTGGATGTGGGAACAATTCGAAGCTCAATTCCTGTAGTTTTGATTGACTTATGACACGGTGCGTTGTGTATTTTTCTTTGCCATATGCGGACGTTTCTTTGCAATATAGGTATTATTCACTGTTGATGGTATTTCTCTTTTCAAGATAGTCGATGAATATTACACAACGTACATCCCACAATACCGAGGCCATAACATTTCCAGCTGATTGTTGTGATTTCGGGCGCTTTGGACGAGGTTCTCCAGTTGCTATCCACTCAGATGACGATTGTTTTGATTCCGGAGTGAAGTGATGGATCCATGTCTCATCCATTGTTACATATCGACGCAAAAATTCCGGTTTATCACGATTAAACATGGTCAAACACTGCTCAGAAGCATCAACATTGTTGTTTTTGGTCAACACTGAGCGAACACGACACCCATTTTGAACAGAGCTTTCTCATAGTTAAGTACTCATGCAATATAAAGCCAACACGTTCTTTTGATATTTTTACGATGTCAGCTAGCTCACGCTACTTTACTTTTCGATAATTCATTTTGTGGATTTTTTTTATGTTTTCTGTTGTTACCGCCTCATTTTGACATCCACTGCGTTCCGCATCATAGGTGTCTCTACGACCACGTTTGAAGTCAGCAAACCATCGTTTTATTGTTGTTTCTCATAGAACGAAGTCCCCATAACACTTTTCAAGAGATTGCTTCGCTTGATCGGAATTTTTTCCCATCAAGAAGCAGTGTAAAATTAAAACACGAAATTGTTTTTGGTCCATTGTTTTGAAAATATTTAGAGTAACTCTTAGAACAATAATTCACGAACTAATGAATAGAATATCATGAAATTGTAACAGCTGTCTTTTTAAGGTTAGTACTAACTGAAAAACAGGCAATTGCAATAAAACTAGCGCCATATATGTGTCAGGCCCGGGACTTTTCAGTCCATGTAATGTTAGTCCAGTTTTCGTGCTCTTGTTTATTTTCTTAAATATAATCAATTTAACCTTTTATGATTGATTCATGTATTCCATCCAAAACGTCAAAATGGCGTCCCCCTAAATAAGGTGCCTTTATTTTGCACTAAGTACAGTACGAATGAGATGTTTAAGGACGAGGTAACGAAGGAGGAAATGAGTACTGTAAGTAAGAGACTTTTGTTGTATTTTCTGAAGATAGAAATAATTTTGTAAGAAAAGATTAATTTAAGGTTTTATTGTGTCAAAACTTAAAATTAACAATCAGGTAAGTGTTTCTTGGTTACACCTGCCGGTTCTGAAACTGTAATAGCTCACTTATCGGACTAAAAATGGAGTCAGTAAACTAAATCTACCAGATAGTATGAAATAAACGTTATTAACGTAAGGATGAAAGTACGCATGCTTATAAAACAAAATAACGTTTGCCCCTATTAGCGGAACTCATAAAATAGTTTGTGATATCTCTTTCGCTTTCTTGGAAAATATAAAATTTCATAAAATTACTTTGTTGAACAAATATCAATCATAGTAATAACTTTTCATCGCAAGTTACGAGTATAAATTTGTCAATCAATGTATAGTAAATTGTTCATTTTTAGTGCTTATCAAAAAATGTTTATTCAGTAGATTTGGTTCTCCACTCGTATGATAAAATTCACGAAGTATCGGCAGGTAGCTGTGGCAACGGTGCAAACGATATCGACTAAGTTTTGTACATCAACTACTTGGCGCTTGGCGCGTAGTTTCACCTCAGCTGCAGCGTTATGTCTAGCACAAATTTCATTGATTTTGTGAACATCAACACCACGTGCGGTATGGACGCGTGCTTCACAGCTTTTGACAAAGACTGGTAAATATCTCTTATGTTAAAATTAATAATCTTTAATAAATGTTGAATAGTTCCATACTCTGGGGAAACTAGCTAACCGTAAAGGGGCTTCTAAGAAAGTTACACTTTTTGTAACGGATAAAAATGATATCACAAAATGCAGGATATGAGTTTGAGAGTTACAGTAAAGTGTAAATTATAGTCACGATACTTTGTAACATGAAGATTACCTATTTAGTTTTTTATTTCTGTTCAGCATTAAAATAAATTAAATATTATTTTTAGTTAATAAAGCTTCTATGTATAATATATAAAATGAGAAATATATACAACTTTTAATGAAAATTTACAAACATAAGAGTAAATATGTTTGCTCATGCATAACTGTGAATGATGCGTTTGTTTTGTTACATAGGATTGATTTGATTTGGTTGTAAAATTCCCATTGAGAATTATTTTTTTAATAAATTTGTCTAGTAATTTATAGCACGGTCTACATCATCGACCTTAACATTGAACTTGGTTAAGGTGTTGACCATTACCAACCGATATTCGATAATCAATCGAAACTCACGATTGATTGATTGCATGCAGATCGAGAACTGCGGATCTCCACTCATTTTGCTAGAAAAATCTGAACGCGGATTTGGAGGGTAAGACTGTGGTATTGAAAATGTATTGCGTAGCATAATTAGAAAGTAACTAAAATACCAACTATGTTTTCCATGGAGCAAAGAAAGTACAGCTTGTGAAGTGGTACCTTCAGGGTAATTCGGTAAGCGAAATAATAAATGTATTTATTACTTATGCAGAGAGACCTTTACCAAGCGCCAGTGAGACCAGTTAGTGAATAACGTCAAATTGGAGATATTGATACTTGCTCGTCAATTGAAGCTTTGGCGCATTGAACCTTGCTCCAGTAGAGCGAAAATTGATGTGTATGCTAGTTTATTCATAGGTTAGTGTCGATTTTCTGAATAAGCCGTTCCCTGATTGGCTGCTTAGTACACTACTACCCCCGCTAAATCCGGCTCTAGGTAACTAATATCTGGTGTAAGTCCAAGGCGAGAGCGAGATGCAAGCTCCCTATTAATTTAAAATTTTACGTTACAAAATATAAACCTTTTCTTCCTCCGTGACCGGTTGCTCCATACGATTGAACAAATTGTACATGGAAGCAAAATAAACACTTACCGGCTCCTTCTGGTTTTGATATGATTTTCCATAATCTTTCATTATGATCATACGAAGTATTCCTCATTAAGTAAACTAAGAAATGTAGACCAGGAATCTATTTGAGACTTGATGGAAGTATACCAAATGGAAGCATCATCTTGAAGGAGATCAATTAGTTAATTTTTTCACTCATTCTCAGAAACATTGCGACCCACCCTATAAGTTTCAATTTCCTCTAAAAAAGACTTTACCCCATTTACTAGGAGGACAACGACTATCCCGCACAACCTTGATATTAACATTTGATCCTGAAGCCTCACTACGATTTGTAGGAGTCTGCATAGGACCTAGGGAATAAGGTGCCGCAGGGACGGTAACAGCAGCAATAAGAGCAGCAGGAATAAAAAAAGACTCCTCAGCATATTTCCTGTCTACCACACCTTCAAGATGACGTAACTGATCCAATAAATTGTCGATTGACCTCTTCCACGCATCCGCCCCGTCCAAAGAAGCATCAAAATTAAGTCTACGCAAACTTCCATTCAAGTGTTGAAGAACGGTAAAAATATAACTAGCAGCAGCATTGTTGTGATGACCTACGAATTGATCTATAAATGTTTCTAGAGTAAAGACCTTCTGATTACAAGCAAGGATCTCTTGATTGACAACGGGAGTAAAAGAAGCATGGCATTCTAAAGTCCCAAAAGCTTCCTTCTCTAACTTGCTCGACAACATCCTTCTTAATGACCTAAATGATTCAGGACCGAACTCAGTGTAACTTCTGGCTTGTAACTCGTACTTCAATTCTTCCCTAACTAAATATTGAGGATCCATTCTTAATAACGGAAAAATAATAATCACAAAGGTATCAACAATGCAAAAAAATTAAATGATAAAAAAAAATTAATCAACCTCAAACTGTTACAAGGGGTTTTGTTTTACTCCCAATTTATAATGGTATGTTAAGTACCAATCGGTACTATAACCGAAAACCCAATACCTTATCACTAAAAATCAAATAAAATAGCCACTATATTTAGTCTGCCCTGTATATTTAAATATAAATCGTAAAATCAAGTACTACTTCATAAAGTAAAGCCCGGTATTACTTTATTCAAAGTTTAATATATTAAACGTCAAAATAATAGTGTAAAACTATTGAAACGCTTTACAAATTAGAAAATTAATTTCCAAAGGTTAGACCGTTCACCATTAGAAGGAATAATATCACTTGCAGACCGGTTTCGGCGTATTTGCGCCTCATCAGTACAAGGTAGATATTATTCGTCCAGAAGCTCTTAGAGTGTAATTCATTGTCTGGCGGGGCATATTGTTCAAGAAGTAGATGCTGCTTCCTGGTGAACGGTCTATCCTTTGGAAATTAATTTTCTAATTTGTTTAACGTTTTAATAGTTTTACACTATCATTTTGACGTTTATTCATAACACGCTTTACTATGACAATTGCAAACTGTAATCAAGTAAATAACCTACCAAACTTTAATAAATTAATTTAAAAAAAAATTAATTTCAGTTCATTTCATTTCCATGACTTTCACTCACTCTGTATATACAAATATTCCATACCTAATTACTAATTATAGTTCTAAATTATAAATTATCAAAGGTAATACCACGAGTGCTTCAAATTTTATCGATAATTTTTTTTCCACGAAAACTTGTTTATTTGGCAAAAATATGAAAACAAACCAATTGATAAAATCACGAGTCCGTTAGGACGAGTGATTTTATCTAAATTCGGTTTGTTTGAATGTTTTTGCCTCTAATAAACAAGTTTGAGTGATGAAAATAAAAAATTATGTGATAAAATTTGAAGAACGAATTGTTTTTGGGAAGATTATTTTTTCAACAATTTAAAAGTATTTTGCTTAAATTTTTCATTTTATTATTTTATTGAATTCAAAGAATACATACAGTAGAAACGGTGGAGCTTTACCATCACGTGACTGTTACTATACGTATATAGGTATACGTATATACGTTACTATACGTACTATACGTTACTATACGTATATACGTATACGTATATATGTTACCATACGTACTGTACGTTACTATACGTATATACGTATATGTATATGCGTAAAGTAACAGTCACGTGATGGTAAAGCTCCACCGTTTCTACTGTAAGCTAACTGTAAATATCATCAACTTTGAGGACAATAATGAGAAATTCAAAGTAAAATTTTGACGTTTCAATGTAAACAAGGTATTATCGATGAGGAAGCAGTTTTATCAGTATAATACCGAATGATTGGCTAGAATAATGTATTGCTATTGGTTGAAACCCCCAAAGTGTCAGATTTTGACAAGTGAAAAAAATAATCGATAAATAAGTCATCCTTCCAGGTTTTATTCGAACAAAGCACAAAATCGATAAGTAAATTTAAAGGAAATAGAAAATGCTATAAGAACCAACCGGAAAACCTACCATTTTCCAAAAGATTCACCAATTTTTAAATCATTATTGGAATATTTTTGAAGCTTTTTCTATACTTAAAAAAATGTAGCAGCAACTCATATTTGTAGCACCTTAAATAAAAAGTTTCAAATCGGTAATTTGTACTCTCTATCACAAAACAATAACAAAAATTTCATCGGTATTACTTATTTTAAAATATTTCTTTCATGCTAAAGAAACATCAACAAAAATTATGATCCCGGTTGAGCCCCCAAATATAACTGTTACGTCAATTTTACATGCTGCACGTTAAACAGTTATTACATAGGAAAAGCATAGAACATGAAAACGCAACATGGGCAGAATAGTACAATATTACTTGATAACAAGATTATATAGGAAAATGTAATTTGTTCCTAGCTCTTGCGAGAGATTACGGATGCTTGGTGATGACAAAACCCACCAAAATAACTTCCTCTCCACAAGTAACCGGCACACAAATGTATTATTAGTTATTTAATTTCAGGAATGAAGAATAAGATAATTGAGAAATGAGTGTTGCGAAAGGTTTTGAAAATATCCGAAAGTTCATATAATAAAACAATGTCTAAAATTATTATACGAAAAATTGTCATACTGGGTACTCTTATTTGTATTGCTATGTGGCTAGTGAAGATGGAAAGAAAGCACCCTTGAGTTGTACTGGAAAACACCTGTTATTTTGGCATTACATCTGCCATTCTAATAGTAGGTTCAATAGATCCAAATTCATTTTATAATTCAACCATATAAAAACCCATGTATAAAAACACGCCCAAAGAATGGAAAATGCCTTATTGCCAGAGACGTTTTTTATATTCCTTCGTTAACCCCAACCAGTTACATCTGTATAACTACACATATACAAAAATTGTATAAACCAAAAAACCCCAAATTCTACAATTTTAAAGAAATATTTGAAAGCAATCGAACTTTACTTTTACAAATATTTCTCTACACAATACCAAAATTTCAATTTTTCGCTCGAAGTGGCTTTATGCATGTTTTCAGTGATAACGCATTGTAAAAACGACTAGTTTAATCTCACGTATTGATGTTAACTATACCGAGTGTTTTAATAATTAAATTAAATTAATAGAATCTTTTTTGCTGTAATATTTATATTGTCATGTCAAAATGTCAAAAAATTTTCTCCGGCACATCCAATAGGATGACCTGCAAGATCACCAGATCTAACACCACTCGACTTTTTTCTCTGGAGTCACTTGTAAACTGTTGTTTTTAAACCAGCTTCACTGGATGATCTTCGGCAACGGATTATTACTGAATGTGCATACATTCTTAGAGAACTGTTTCAGAATGTAGCAAATGAGTTTGAAAATAGATTATATTTTTGCTAAACCCATAATGAAATGCATTTTGAGCATATGATTAAATCAAATGGCATTTCAAAAAAACACAGCTTATTTCATTTGGTAGTACTTTTTGTTCGACCCTTTATCAAATTAAAACAGAATTTTTGTGCAGGTGTCCCAAAAATACCTTTAATTTGAAGTATTACAAAAGGAGTGATGCCATTTAAAATTTTGGGGTTGTGGTGCATGGGGCTCAAGGGGTCACTCACCCCGCAACCAAAATATGGTAATTTTAGTTACCCCTACCTTTATGACATTTGTTCAAAATTGTATTTTTCCAATTGTTTTACTTTCAAAGATATTCACATTGGAAGCTTTCAAATTAACAACCTGTATATTTGAACTTCACCTATCAACTGTCCTGATATTCTTAACGATCTTCGACAAGGGATATCCTAGTTTATAGTTCAAGTAATTTTTAGAATACGAGTATTATTTAACGAAATTGTGTATGTTTATGGACAAACATTTTTGAAATTAGCGCTGGTTGGAAAATGACCGTGTTCTCCGATCACTTTACCCAAACGCCTATTTATATCTAAGCGTGAGGAGCGCTGCACGAACTCGTTGACGTTACAGCACTTAGACTGTCGCATTTGCTGATGTTTGATATAGCTCAAAAGGGTATTGGAATATAAGACATTCGCCACTACAAAAAATATTTTGTCCACGTCCACTTAATAATAAGTCAATATTTTAACTCCTAACAAAAGGTATACGGTACCCATATATCTTCTAGAGTGAATTATGGTTCATAATTCACGCTTTTGCATTTAAATAGCATGCCATGACAACTCAACACTCACAACATTTCGGTACATAGGTGACTAAAGATGGGGGTACAATATGAAATGAACTATTGAATCTGCTTTGCTTATATTTGTTTATGAAATATATCGTATCGATAAAATATCGGAATTTTTAGTATTGATACTTTTTATAACGATATTTTCTAATATTGTTAATTTTAATACAATATCTTTATAACGGTACGGTGTATCGATACTTTACAGAGTATCGCCCATCTCTATCTCACATTATTTGACGTACTCCAGAAATTTATTAATTTTGACGTTAGAATTGTCAATAATACCGAATACCAAATTATTACTCCACGTTCTACACTCGCATTAATTATTTAACTTTTATTTAATAAAGAAATCAAGGGTCGTGGACAAAGTATAGTATTCTACTCGCCATAAGTGGCCATCATTCACTCGGGTGAATTGCGTCCCTCGCCTACGGCTCGGGACGCAAACGTCACCCTGCGTTAATAATGGCTATCATAAATAGCTCGTTTAATAATATACTATTATTTATAAACTATCATATTATGTCGTATAGCTACAGTAATTGATGCCTCATTGACTTCTGTCGCTTTGTAATTAGGACACTATGAAGAACACTAGACTACAAATGCTAGTCTCAAAACTTGTCCCTGCCCAAACACCGTAAATGTTAATTAAAATTGATTACAAAAAAAACAAACATTATTATCGTAATTATACACTTGGCACTGTTTTTCATGGGAATTTACTTCCGCTAAAAGAAATTTACTGACTAGTTTTGCAAATTAAATGACAACTCCCTGACTTTTCTCGAAAGGTCAGATAGGCAGTTAGCTGGTTTACTAATTAATTGCGAATGAGAATCGATTCTAAGAATCGAAAGATTTTCCACTGGTTTGAAAACGTAGTTCTCGAACAAGCACTATTTCATTAATTTACGGGTGAGCCATGAGGAACTGTACATATTCGTAGCTCGTTTGGAGACCCCTACGTGGAATGTCAAATGGCCATTAAAAAGTGTGTACTCCAGATATACAGGGGTAGATGTAAATTTTGTCAGGTATTTCTTTGGATCATAACTTTTGAACGGTGATTCCGATTAGTCTTATATTTTAATAGAATGTAATACTACGATCACCTAATTAACTGATTCATTCAAACTAGAAAAAAAAATCGAGGACGGACTTAAAAAATTAGTTCGTTTTAATCCGATAAAAAATTTCACCCTATATATGGTGTTCCAAATCTCTAAAAACATATTTGGACAACAAAAATGGCGTATTTATATTTTCCCTTCACGCTGCTCAATTTTTATCAAAAAAATCAATTTAACTATAAATTGAAAGTTTAGCAGCACGAACCATGAATTTTAAAAAATATAATTTTTGGTACAAAAATTACATTTTTAATAATTCTCGTGCTATATTTTTACTAACACAAATGTTTTATTCATTTCCGAATCAGCTTTCAAACGGTACACACTGTTTTGAATAATACTAAAACATCACCCTGTATAACATTCCTTTAACGATTCTTCGATATTGTCATTTTATTCAATTATCAGCTTTTGTTTCGGAAGGAAAAATAGTCTAGTCCGAACCGAAATCTAAAGATGTTATTACTTCTTTTAACGCGTCAACCACTAGGGTTATTGGCAGTACAGTGATCACAAAGGTATTTACATAATAAAAAATAACAATAAAATTACAAACTGAATTTGAATTGAAGCCACGTGAAGTTTGTCAACTTTCTTGCGCAGAAACCAAAATCGGTTTTGTTTATCTATGTCGTTTGTGTTAATCCACAAAATGTGAAAACGTTACGCTACTGATTTGAAGTCAATTTTACAATATGGCGATGGTTTTGACAACAAATTCGCGCATACGACTGCACTTCACGTGGGTTCTTGTTACGTGAAACGGAGTCTACATGTTTATGTCTTTCAAAAAACCCTGGGAATCATCCATTTGGTCTTTCTGAGAGCTAACGGTAAGCAGTTGGGGATCCTATGTTGTAATTGCTGGTTTGCCAACTGGTGACATTCTAGTATAACATGTTTGATGGACATTTTCATTACGTTGAGTACATTGTGGCGGGTCTTCTTTGCTAACTATGAATTTGTGAGTTAGGGTTGTGTGTCCAATCCTTAATCAGGTAGTTTTTATTTGTTCAGCTCTTGAAGTTCGTAGGGAATTATTACTTTATTGTCATAGTATATCTACTTTTTATTGTTTCAGTGATAATAAGTTGGATTTACAAGAATTCAAAATACTTTGTCAAGCTTTATTTAGAAACAACAAAGGTGAAACTTATGAATTAACTGATAATGAACTGAGAGATGTTTTCCTAATATTCGATGTCAATAACGATCAATACATAGACAGACAGGAATTCACTTTTTGTTGGCATAGCTGGATAAAGATTGTAAGTATTATTTTAATGTAGTAAGTGCCTTTTTCGTGGCTTTTCAATCGGGCTCTCAAAGTCGGAGAAGTGAAGAAACACAAAACGTCAACACTTTTCACTAGATAATGCTCACAAAAACAGTGTCAACGTGAAAGCGTATAGCGAAAGAGCTGCAAAAAAGAAACAACAGTGCTTAGACTCAAGAAACAACCATATGTAGGTTTGGCCAAAAAGATGAGGAAACATAAGCGAACATACTGTGTTACTGTGAATGTCTGACTGACAATAAAGGAGGTACCTAACACCTCAACCTTCCTAATATATGTGGTACCCGAGGTCTGATCTATGGAGTCTAGTAATGAGGATCGGTCTAGGCAAAGTTCTCTGGAAAACTTGAGGTCACACTCCATGGAGAATTTATTAATCTAAGAGTAAGAAAAATGCCGTGGTTTCAGCTAACAGCCTAGGCTTAGTCTATTAGTTAACCACACATTTTATTTTTTGTATACCAGAAACAATTGGATGGCAGTTTGTAATTTCA
The DNA here is from genome assembly GCA_949126875.1 of Lochmaea capreae. NCBI lineage: Eukaryota > Metazoa > Arthropoda > Insecta > Coleoptera > Chrysomelidae > Lochmaea > Lochmaea capreae. The sequence goes on from OX421396.1 coordinate 11,738,722, forward strand.
ATCATAATTTGGTTATTTAAAACTGCATCCAACACCATGTAAAGTGGGGGTCGCCAAGTAAAGCAGAGGCGAGTCGCTTGTGCTGCGGAAATTTATATTCAATTCAATTCATCAACCAAGTCAAAAGCTTGTTTCTCGCTTAGTTTTAACCTATTCAATAATACGTTAATGCATAGTTAATATCGGTTTTAACGTTGGATATATAAAATGTAATTACCCAGGAAAATAGAGCTGCGATCAGGAGTAAATTGGGGTTCATTATAAATTGTATAAACTTTCTCACATAGCAGGTATAATCAATAACAGCGCGGGAAAGCTTACGACCTAAATACCACTTAAAAAAGTGGTACAGATTAACAGAGATAATTAGTTTGCATAGTGGGTAGGCTGCCAAAAACAATCAAATTATTAATTGAAACTGTTTCTTTTTATTACGGAAATATATATTTCACAAATACCATTTAGGCATGCAGTACCGATTGTAAGATAGTGTGAAATTCACCAACAGAAATCAATTTATGAAATTAATTATTTTCAGAAACATATTATTTTATTAAATACGATTGATGTTATAGTTGTACAAATGAATAAATGTTAAAATTGGAATATTGACAAGTAATAATGCATGACTTATGCACATATTTTCATGAGTTTCTGACACATTTTAAATGGAAGGAGTGACAAAAACGAATGCCGTGCTAAGGCATCGAGCCTTGTTTTAAATGGGGGCATAAGTAATGTTTTTACAACAACTGAAGAAAAATCTTTAGATGTTTACGATAATATGGTAAAAGAAAATTCAAAGTTGAGGAGTGGACAAATATCCAAAAAACATAAAATAAAAGCTGTTACAGTGGAAGCTCAAAATGTCCTTTCACTTCATACATGCCATGCGATCTTTAAAGTATTGCAATATACAGGGTGTCCCAGAATTTTTGAGACAGGCTATAACTCTAAAACGGCTGAGGATAACTTCATAAAATTTGGTATGCAGCAATTGGACGGATTTTACAATACGAATCCCTCATGACGTCAGCGAAATCATCACCGTAGCTATGACGTCATGTCATTATAAAATATCAAATGCAAAGGTGGTCGTGTGACTGCTCATATTAAAGGTGTTTTTATTCTGAATTCAACCATGTAATACACTTAGTATGTTAAAATTTATTAGTTGTGTATTTTCGATCAAAATGAGTTTAACAAAATAAATAAAAAAGTTTAATGAACAAATTTAATCACATGAAAATCAAGGCAATAATACCATTCTTCTACAATTAATTTCAACACAAGCCTCAAACCTTATTAGTTCACACGTACATGCCACTTTTATCATTTCTGATTTAATAGCTCTAGTGTACCTACTTCTTTTATTTTATTTATTAAATCGTGAACATCCCACAATACGCTTGTTGTCGTTCTGTTCAAGTTTTACGAAATCTCAAATAAATATCGTAGTTAGCCATGGTGTCAAAATATTTTGACATTTCAACGAAAACAGTGAATGTAATTCTCGCAGTTACTATAATAATTGGCAGAAGTGAATTCGTCTTAATCGAAAATGTCATTTTTATTCATGTATAATGAATACGTTGATATGTTGATGATTTTTGGAGAATGTAGAAGGAATAGCCGCAATGCTCGTATTCTTTATGCAGAACGATTTCCTGAAAGACGCATCCCATCTTGTCAGACATTTTATGAAGTTGAAAGAAAGTTGCGGCAAGGTTCATTTCCTAATTCCAAACACACGCACCATGAAAAAGTAGCTAAAACGCACCAAAATGAGGTAAATGTTTTAGCGTACGTATAGCAATTAATCCTCATGTATCAGTTAGAAGTCTCGCCGAAGAAGTTCATGTTAGTAAAAGTACAATTCAAATAATTCTTGCAATTCACAAATACCATCCATTTAAAATTCACTTAAATCAGGAGTTACGGCCCAATGACTTTGTCCGAAGACTTACATTTATAACACACATTCAAACTATGATGGAAGATAATCCAAATATTTTGAATAGAATCTTCTGGAGTGATGAATCACGTTTTCATTACAATGGTGTCGTGAATCGTCATAACAGTCAATACTGGTCTGCAGAAAATCCACATTGGGTAAAAGAATCTAGATTTCAAACAAGGTGGGGAATAAATGTTTGGTGTGGGGTATTTAATGGAAGGTTGATACACAACTAATAAATTTTAACATACTAAGTGTATTACATGGTTGAATTCAGAATAAAAAGACCTTTAATATGAGCAGTCACACGACCACCTTTGCATTTGATATTTTATAATGACATGACGTCATAGCTACGGTGATGATTTCGCTGACGTCATGAGGGATTCGCAATATTGTAAAATCCGTCCAATTGTTGCATACCAAATTTTATGAAGTTATCTTCAGCCGTTTTAGAGTTATAGCCTGTCTAAAAAATTCTGGGACACCCTGTATATATTTCGCTCAATTCAATATTGGCAGGATGTGTTTCATGAATGATGTATTTAAATGACTCCATGAAAGTTGTCTGAGAAACATATCATTTGAGTATTGCCATACCTCGCGTGCTACTGAGCTCCATATTGTTGCAGTCAAATATTATTTTTTGTGATTTTGTCTGAAAATTACAAATAACAAAGTTTCTACATCAAAAGGCAACTGGAAATACAAGACAACTCAGGTGTGAATGAAAAATAAATAAAGATAATTATTTTGTCGATTGTTATTCTAGCCCATACATTTTCATGTGAGTGTGGGATTCAGACAAATAATGAGGATAGTTATGTGACAAATATCCACATTTATGTTGATTTTCGTATTCAAAAAATTTGGATTGATTCGATCGTAACTTTTTGCCATCATTGTATCTGCGAACAACTCTTCAGCTGAACTAATTTTATATGAGTGAAATTTATTATTACGTCAAATTTTGATCACGGATTTTTGATTGATTGTAGAAGATATTACAAGTTTTTTGTCAACTTCTTCGCAGTATTATATCCCAATAGCATTCAAATCTTGATTCGTCCAATTTCAGATAGATGATCTATTATCGCTCTCAATAGACACGAGTAAATATAAATTATTCAAAAGCCTAACTTGATATTGTTGCATTTATAGCCTTGATGTAACTATAGCATTATAACTTCTTCGTATATTCAAGGTTTTTCTAAATTCATTCGAATAAATTCAGGAGGTGATTGGCTGCATAAAATGATTATGGTTCTTTCCTAGTGAAACGCCCTTGATGTTGCCTTTGTATGCATCGAACGAGGTTTAGTTAAACCTGAAAGAAGTGTGGTAACGTCGAACATTTAGAGACTTTTTTGAGCGAAAAACGTCCGTTGGTGGCGTTATTTGAATTTTGAGTACTCACGTTTACAATTATGGACGGGACGGTTGTTATTTGTATTTCGAATTACTATGGTTTAGACGTTTACCATTGATGAAACGTACAACAGTTCAAATAACTACTTCAACCATACAAAACTAACCTTCTATGAAGACCATAATATTACAGAATGACGTCACTGACAGATTCGCCATGTTGTGATGGTTACCACACATTCTATCAAATTTTAATTGTTTACTGGTAAACTGCGGATGATAGTTAAACTTTAATTGGCAATTAGTTCATTAACTAAAATGCCATCGTTTTGTAGTATTTTTAATTGTAAAATGCGGAAAAAGAGATAAGGTATCTCTTTTTCTATTTCCGGCTGATTTAAAGATGCGATGTTACTATAAATTATTTATCTGAGCCACATCGTGATGCTTGGATCAGTGCTTTGAAACGAGGGTTCTCAGTGAATCACAACAACAAATGTAATGCTGATATCCCCTTGACTCAACCACATTCGTAATATTCGTAATATTTGTAAGCTTTTAAGCCTTAAACACTGCACTATTGTAAAAACTGTGACTTAAAATTAAATAGTTCACCAAATCCATTATTACTAAATTGGGTAGTTCACAAAGTTGCCAAGTTTTTTGGTCGATATGATCGATATTGTCTATAATACAAGTTTTTTCATTGTACTGGCAGTTGATATCACCACTAAGAGATAAATAATACGCACTTTGAGACATATTTGCTACAATTTTTTTAAAATAACACCAGAAAACTAAATTTTCAAACTAAGCTCATCCGAAAACACTCAAGGTTAAACGGCAACCAATCGACTTGGTTGCCCTTTAACACAATATAGCCGACCAGTCACGTGTTCTCTTGGAAATGTCTGCTACCAGCTGCAAACACAACCATTAACATTTTGTCAGTGGTAAATTGTCAATGTTAAAATATTAATATTTAATTTTGTAGATTGTTCGCCCAATATCGGCAATTTTGATAATCGACGTCCAGAATGACTTCATTTGTGGTACTTTGGATATCCGAAATTGTCCAGCAAAACAAAACGCCGAAGAAATTCTTCAACCCATTAATAATATTTTGGAAACCATCGAATTTGATGCCATCTTTTATTCGTACGATTGGCATCCTAGCGATCACGTTTCATTTATCGACAATATAAATCTCAGAAAGTTACATAAAACCAGTCCAATAACAGATCCCGAGAAAGTACAACTATATGATAGTGTTGTGTTTGAAGGAGATCCTCCAACAACTCAGAGAATGTGGCCTAGACATTGTGTTCAGAATACTTGGGGAAGTGAGTTACATAAGGACCTGAAGGTAAGTGTAAACATACTCGTACACTTCGTATTTTTTGTACTGGTGATTATAAAGTAATATAATATCTGGAAACTCCTAATATATTTCCAAATTAAATTTTCACAAGTCTAAAATATGATGAATGAAACAAAATTAAAATTCTTGGAAATAAGTACCAATTAACAAAATATGCGAGTTAGATTTTTTAAAGTAAAAATATACTTTTTAAAAATTTTATTTAAAACTTAGATGACAACAAGTATTTAGTACAAAGATAGAATGTAGACTGAATAAAAATTATACAATTATAAAACAATAGAAATAGAAAAATGCTGAATATAGTAAAATATGAGATTCGTGTTAACAGGATGTTATACATGTGTTGAAATGTTTTTGCTGATTTTGATAAATGTAATAATAGGAATTATATCTAGTAAGTTTCCGTGAGAAATGTCTAGTAAGCAGTTTAATAGTTATAATGTCCATATGACTCCTCCCCTCTTGGTTGAAGGTACGTCCTCGTGGCTTCGGTTTCAACAGGGATTGGGGTAGTTCCATTGGTTCACCCTGGGCTTCTTCTGAATTTTTGGTTTTGATTTTTCTAAAATATTTTTTATAAACATAAATGATTAGTAAAATTAACAAAATTAAAATTATTATCGCTGATATTCCAAAATGGCTTTGGTGAAGTTCTATCGGCAATAAATTTGGTTCTTGATACTGTGGTAGCAATTTGGTTGGATCGTCCATATGTAAATTGTTTATATTGATTTTGTGATAAATTTCGGTAGGTACTTCCCACATAGCAATTTGACATCCTTAGCATATGCGTGGAATATTTTCAAAAGAACATGGATGTGCATAGCATGTTCTCAAATAATACCAAAACAAATGCCATAAATAGATTGTGTTGCGCCCTGGTCACATGCTGGTCAGGTTATTAGAAATGTAATCAAAGATGTTCTTATAAGATGCTGAGTATGTACCCAGCACTAAAAAACTCAAAGAGCCAACAAGCATGTGATAAAGATGTTATTACCCAGATAACATATGAAAATACAATGGATGTCCAATGGATATCCACATTGGACATAAGGGATATCCATAGGATATCCGTTCAAGTCCAGAAGGATATCCTACGGACATCCATTGAATATCCGTTTCGTACTAAAAATGGATATTCCTTGTAAAAATATGGACTATTTGATAATTATTTATTCTAACATTTTACAAGTACTAGATACTTCATTCCCATGTATTGCAGATATTTCATATTTTTACAAATGCCACAATTTATTATTTTAAAATTTTCACCGCGACGGGGATTCGATCCTATGTCTAAAATTCCTCACTTCACCGAGTCAGAGCCGTAAACCACCATGCTATGAAGATACATGTGATAGCTTATCAAGCTGTTGTATATATGCGAGTAGATCGTTTTACATGCAGTTTTTTATCTAGTGTGTATGATGTATGTCAAAAGTAAAAGAGACGTTTTAAATAATGAAATACTTATCAAATATATAATCTGTTGAATAACATAAGAAGTAAATATTAGTAATTAGTAGTTTTTGGTAATAAAGTATAGTGTTTTAGTTTGACAAAAAAATGTATACAAACTGGTAATTCACAGTCGTGGACAAAATATAGTGTTCTACTCGCATATAATGGCTATTATTTATACTCGCACCATGGTGAATAATAGCCATCATTATAATTTAATCGTGAATAATATACTATAGGACATGAACTGGAGACATTTAGGACGTGCGAGCTGCATACATTGAGGACATGAACTGGATATATTTTGTACAAGAGCTGTCTACACAGTCTAACATCAAATTATCATTTATTTTTATGAAACCACAGATGTTCAGCCTTATTCACTCTTCCTCCTTCCAAATCAGATACAAATAGACATTTTATGTAATGCCACTTCCTTTAGCCGCACTGGTCTAAGCTTTTGCTACCTTCAATTAGTTTTTTTTTCATTACATGAAATTAAAAATATAATAGGTACCCATTAAGAGTGTAAAAAATTATTCGAGTAGCAGATGGAAGGTATAAGTATAAAATATAGCGGACCTAGTACATTTTTAATGAGTGTATATCTCGATTCGACCGAAGGATGAACAATGGATGTCCAATGGACGACCATCATTCAAATAAATCTTCACGTCCAGTGATGAACGACAACTGAAGGTCCAGTGAATGTCTCTAAACGGATATCCATTGTACTAATGGTAAATAGACATCCATTGGATGTCCTATCTGTCTCCATGTCCATATCGTGGATATTATATGGATATCCATAGGATATCCTATGTTAAGTGGGTAGGTACAATCTATTCCCATCCTTAGCATGTGCACTAAAAGGATACAACGCCACCTGCTAAAAATAGGTACTGTGCCGCCCTTATCACATGCGATTCAGGTTCATAGAATGTACCAAAGATACTCTTGTCAAATACTGAGCATGCACCCAGCACGAATACCGTGTTGCCAATAAGTGTTATGGCAGGTTCTTTTCAAATCCTAGTTAACTTCATAGCATGTTATTAAAGACTTTCTTGTAGTAAGTGTTAAGGATATCTTGTTCTCATGCCTTGCATGAATAAAGCTGCAACATAACTTTCCCATGGGCATGTGGAAAGCGTGCGAAAAGTCGCACTTACGCATACCGTTCGGAAATTTTTTTGTGGCGTCCAGGTAAAAAACTATAACTAAGGCCATTTGGTATGTAAACACCACTTTACAACATAGCTCTATTATCATATATTTTTAAAGATTGTATCTACATTAAAAGATGTGAAATAATTAATATTTTTAGGTACTAAATATGTAGGGGTGATCAAGCTTTTCTCTATTTCATCGGCTAAAGCTTTAGTCTTCTTTCTGTCCCCCAAATTTATCCTTTCCTTGGCTTCAACCAAAAAGGTTTTTATCAGGTCTACTATGTTAAGCTTCAATAATTATACAACAAAAGACACATAAAAACTAATCAAAAAATGTAAAAAAACTCCAGAGGCCAAGCAACCCTACCCAAAATTCCACAGCAACAAAAATGAATACGGGAAATACGGTCTACCCTAACAATGACAAGTGACGGGTGTGTTCAGAACTCGGATGCGTTCAGATTAAAGAGTCCATTCGAAGTATGGCGCAGGGAAGGACAAGCCTTGTCTTCCGGAGATGAATCGTCCTCATCGTGCAGTATTAATAGTTCTTCATATATAAAGGAACCTGCTTGAAGTTGGCACCCTAACTTTGAAATTTTGAATCCAAAATTCTCTTATTACTTCTTAATAAACAAACTAGATACTACCAAACAAAACTAAGTAACTACAAAACGACCACCAAACGATTGAGCGTATGTATTTTGGTTCGCATGTTAAAGGTATATATTCGCCTTTGACTTTATTTTATGGTATATATGCGTAGAATTTGCGTTAAATGTACCAAATAATATTCCATGTTTTATATTTTGCACATGCTAAGGATGGGCTTTTGAGTTAATTCTGATATCGGCAGATGCTGAATATTTAAAATAAAAGGGTACAACACCAATGATGGCTTTGAATGTATTAAACAAAAATAGTAAATATTTATTCATATATGTATGTAAAACGTGCTAAAGATCTGATGTAAAATTACCTGACCTTATTGATAATCCTTATCATATGCTTAGGATATCTGTAAAATAAAATACTTCTGATATTCTTCAAGGTATATACTTAGCATATGCGCTGAATGTACTAAAAAGGACTTTAGTTAATGGTAAATCATTATTATATGCTAAATATATAATTAAAAAAACAAACTTTGGGTGGCCTTTTATGGATGTGCGACTCATATGCGAAAGATCTACGGAAAAGAACAAGTTAAAATCTAAAATTCTTAGCACTTGCTATGGATGTATGTACAGGGATGTGCTCAAACAGTATGTGGTCAGCATATGCTAATCATGTACCGAAACGAACATCTTTTACAGGACTTTGAAGGCATATACTTGGCATATGAATCTTCTTTCAATGCTATGTGGGTTGGATACTGGGCCATTCTTAGGAAAATGTTTTATTAGATCCTATCCATGTATGTTTTTGAAATGAGTAAATGCAATCGTTGTTTCCTAATATGACGTTGCATTTTGAAATTTTTAATGATTTGAATGATTGTTTGCAGTCTTCGTTAACATCTGTTATTTTTCTTGAACAAATTATTGTATTTCCATTAGTCAGTTGAGTGAAAAGTGAAAAATCGTTTTTGACATGAGCGTAGTTACAGAGCGAAAGGTTGTCTAAATTACAGTTGTCTTCATGGGGTTCTTTTTCACAATACAAAAATGAAAAAGTTTTCTTGCATTCTTCGTTTGTCCATTTTGTCGATCCTTTTGAATTTAATATAAATGTGTATGGGGGTAAAAGGATATTATTTTCTTTATTAGGAATTGGAATAATTTTGGAAAGATGGAGCAATTCATCGGCCAATATAGGTACTTTAAGAGTAATATATAAAATTTTTGGAGTGAACATTAAATTTACTTTAATTATTTCTAATAAGGTTGGAATGTCTGAAGCAATTTCATTATGAGAATGAATAGTATGTAAATAATTGAAAATTTCTTCTAATTCTTTTTGTTCAATTAATTCTACATTTAAAATTTCTTGGTTACTAAATGATATTGTTCTGAGTAAAATTTGAATATAGTTTCTTAAATCTCTAATTTGTTCTAATTGTATATGAATAATAATTTCATTGTTTAATCTATCGTTTAAATTATTTAATTCTTTTAAAACGTTTTCTGCGTACGTTTGTATTTTAAGTAAATCTGTTTGCCAGCGTTGAGTTATCTGTCCAGCCAGTGGCGGTCATAGGGGGGGGGGCACGGGGGCCATGGCCCCCCCCTAGCCCAACCACAGTTGTTCAGAAATTAAAAAAAATAACATTCTCGTGTAATTATCCTCATGTGTAATTAACAATTAAAAAACACTTTAAAATAAAATAAGTCGAAAATACTTTTCTCATCTTATAGAGGAATTTTAAACTTTGGCACTTGGACAAAGCAGGTAGAAAACCATACCCCCCCTCTCAAAGTGTATATGACCGCCACTGTGTCCAGCAAACGTGTGCAATTTTGAAATTTCAGTCATTAATTTATTTTCGTTTAAATTAACTTTTTCAAAACTATTTTGAATTTCAATTAAGTCATTTTGATCAAGATTTCCAGAAATATATTTGATTACTGTACCGAGGCCGTCTACTAAACCTCTTTTAATAATTATTTTGTTTGATCGAGCATACATTCTTTATTTATTTATTTCTTCTGAGAGTAAGTCGATATTTATTTGATAGATTTTTGATAAAGTTATTGTAGTGTCATTAAGTCTACTAGCTAAATGAATTTGGTTTAAAACTAATTTACTATAAGAGTTTTCTATTTCTTCTATACTTATACTAAAATAAATCTTATGATAATTGACTTTATATTTTGCCAATCCTAAATTATCTAAGATGTAACCTGGGGGTTCAATTGTTTTGACGTGAAGTGCCTGGTTGGCTATCATCATGGTTAACCTGGAAAGATTTAGTATTTTTAATCATATGTTTACTGACTTTTTTAGATTTTTGAGAAACTAGTTTATTATCTGATTTATTTGTATCTAATAATATTTTCTTATATTTTGGTTTTATTTTATTTCTTGGTTCCATATCTAAATAAACAATGTCTGTTTTTGGAATATTATCTTTTCTTTCAAGATTAATTTTATTTAATTGTTCTGTTCTTTTTATTAGTTGTTTTTGATAGAGATCGTTAAAAAATGGAAGAATTTCTGTTTTTCTATATTCATTGTAATCTTGGTAAATTTGTTTATTACCCACATAGCATTGAAAGAAGATTCATATGCCAAGTATATGCCTTCAAAGTCCTGTAAAAGATGTTCGTTTCGGTACATGATTAGCATATGCTGACCACATACTGTTTGAGCACATCCCTGTACATACATCCATAGCAAGTGCTAAGAATTTTAGATTTTAACTTGTTCTTTTCCATAGATCTTTCGCATATGACACGCACATCCATAAAAGGCCACCCAAAGTTTGTTTTTTTAATTATATATTTAGCATATAATAATGATTTACCATTAACTAAAGTCCTTTTTAGTACATTTAGCGCATATGCTAAGTATATACCTTGAAGAATATCAGAAGTATTTTATTTTACAGATATCCTAAGCATATGATAAGGATTATCAATAAGGTCAGGTAATTTTACATCAGATCTTTAGCACGTTTTACATACATATATGAATAAATATTTACTATTTTTGTTTAATACATTCAAAGCCATCATTGGTGTTGTACCCTTTTATTTTAAATATTCAGCATCTGCCGATATCAGAATTAACTCAAAAGCCCATCCTTAGCATGTGCAAAATATAAAACATGGAATATTATTTGGTACATTTAACGCAAATTCTACGCATATATACCATAAAATAAAGTCAAAGGCGAATATATACCTTTAACATGCGAACCAAAATACATACGCTCAATCGTTTGGTGGTCGTTTTGTAGTTACTTAGTTTTGTTTGGTAGTATCTAGTTTGTTTATTAAGAAGTAATAAGAGAATTTTGGATTCAAAATTTCAAAGTTAGGGTGCCAACTTCAAGCAGGTTCCTTTATATATGAAGAACTACTAATACTGCACGATGAGGACGATTCATCTCCGGAAGACAAGGCTTGTCCTTCCCTGCGCCATACTTCGACCGGACTCTTTAATCTGAACGCATCCGAGTTCTGAACACACCCGTCACTTGTCATTGTTAGGGTACACCCATGGGTAGACCGTATTTCCCGTATTCATTTTTGTTGCTGTGGAATTTTGGGTAGGGTTGCTTGGCCTCTGGAGTTTTTTTACATTTTTTGATTAGTTTTTATGTGTCTTTTGTTGTATAATTATTGAAGATTAACATAGTAGACTTGATAAAAACCTTTTTGGTTGAAGCCAAGGAAAGGATAAATTTGGGGGACAGAAAGAAGACTAAAGCTTTAGCCGATGGAATAGAGAAAAGCTTGATCACCCCTACATATTTAGTACCTAAAAATATTAATTATTTCACATCTTTTAATGTAGATACAATCTTTAAAAATATATGATAATAGAGCTATGTTGTAAAGTGGTGTTTACATACCAAATGTCTATAGTTATAGTTTTTTACCTGGACGCCACAAAAAAATTGGCATGCGTAAGTGCGACTTTTCGCACGCTTTCCACATGCCCATGGGAAAGTTATGTTGCAGCTTTATTCATGCAAGGGATGAGAACAAGATATCCTTAACACTTACTACAAGAAAGTCTTTAATAACATGCTATGAAGTTAACTAGGATTTGAAAAGAACCTGCCATAACACTTATTGGGAACAAGGTATTCGTGCTGGGTGCATGCTCAGTATTTGACTAGAGTATCTTTGGTACATTCTATGAACCTGAATCGCATGTGATAAGGGCGGCACAGTACCTATTTTTAGCAGGTGGCGTTGTATCCTTTTAGTGCACATGCTAAGGATGGGAATAGATTGTACCTACCCACTAAACATAGGATATCCTATGGATATCCATATAATATCCACGATATGGACATGGAGACAGATAGGACATCCAATGGATGTCCATTTACCATTAGTACAATGGATATCCGTTTAGAGACATTCACTGGACCTTCAGTTGTCGTTCATCACTGGACGTGAAGATTTATTTGAATGATGGTCGGCCATTGGACATCCATTGTTCACCCTTCGGTCGAATCGAGATATACACTCATTAAAAAAGTACTAGGTCCGCTATATTTTATACTTATACCTTCCATCTGCTACTCGAATAATTTTTTACACTCGTAATGGGTACCTATTATATTTTTAGTTTCATGTAATGAAAAAAAAACTAATTGAAGGTAGCAAAAGCTTAGACCAGTGCGGCTAAAGGAAGTGGCATTACATAAAATGTCTATTTGTATCTGATTTGGAAGGAGGAAGAGTGAATAAGGCTGAACATCTGTGGTTTCATGAAAATAAATGATAATTTGATGTTAGACTGTGTAGACAGCTCTTGTACAAAATATATCCAGTTCATGTCCTCAATGTATGCAGCTCATGTCCTAAATGTCTCCAGTTCATGTCCTATAGTATATTATTCACGATTCAATTATAATGATGGCTATTATTCACCATGGTGCGAGTGAAAAATAGCCATTATATGCGAGTAGAACACTATATTTTGTCCACGACTGTGAATTACCTGTTTGTATTCCTTTTTGTTGTCAAACTAAAACACTATACTTTATTGCCAAAAACTACTAATTACTAATATTTACTTCTTATGTTATTCAACAGATTATATATTTAATAAGTATTTCATTATTTAAAACGTCTCTTTTACTTTTGACATACATCATACACACTAGATAAAAAACTGCATGTAAAACGATCTACTCGTATATATACAACAGCTTGATAAGCTATCACATGTATCTTCATAGCATGGTGGTTTACGGCTCTGACTCGGTGAAGTGAGGAATTTTAGACATAGGATCGAATCCCCGTCGCGGTGAAAATTTTAAAATAATAAATTGTGGCATTTGTAAAAATATGAAATATCTGCAATTCATGGGAAGTGAAGTATCTAGTACTTGTAAAATGTTAGAATAATTATCAAATAGTCCATATTTTTACAAGGAATATCCATTTTTAGTACGAAACGGATATTCAATGGATGTCCATAGGATATCCTTCTGGACTTGAACGGATATCCTATGGATATCCCTTATGTCCAATGTGGATATCCATTGGACATCCATTGTATCTTCATATGTTATCTGGGTAATAACATCTTTATCACATGCTTGTTGGCACTTTGAGTTTTTTAGTGCTGGGTACATACTCAGCATCTTATAAGAACATCTTTGATTACATTTCTAATAACCTGACCAGCATGTGACCAGGGCGCAACACAATCTATTTATAGCACTTGTTTTGGTATTATTTGAGAACACGCTATGCACATCCATGTTCTTTTGAAAATATTCCACGCATATGCTAAGGATGTCAAATTGCTATGTGGGTAGGATCAATTTCGTGAAGGTTTAAGTTTTCGTATGGTCCATAAAGGAGTGAAAAGGGGGTAAAGTTTGTTATTGAATGTATTGATTGGTTATAGATGAGAATAGCGGTTGTAACTAAATCAGTAATATTTTCTTTTGATTTTTGTCTTAAAATTCTAAGTTTTTCAATTAAGGTGGAATGAGCTCTTTCTATTGGAGAGTTTCCAGTATGTGATTGAGGGGTTGTATAATGAATTTTTATCTGAAAAAGTGACATGTATTCTTTGAAGGTTTCGCTTGTAAATTCTCTTGCATTATCGCAAGTTATTTGCGAAGGGTAGTTGTGATGGGAGAAATAATGACGTAATTTATTAAGAATAGTGATAGAATTTGAATCGCTAATTTCGTAAGCTTGGAGGTATCTAGAAAATAAATCGAGTATTGTTAAATATTGTTTATTTTCTGCAGAAAATACGTCGATATGAAGGTTTTCGAAAGGTTTTTTGGAAATAAGTGGTCCGGAAAATGGAACTTTACGAGGATTTCTATCATATTTTGAAGTGAGACATAGTTCGCAATGATTAATGTGGTTTGTTACTAATTCTTGAATTTTTGGAAAGTAATAAAGTGATTGTAAATGTTTAACAGTTTCTGTAATACCATTATGAGTTTCTGAATGATAGTCTGAAATAATACGAATTTGTTCGTCTTTACAGATTATATCTTTTAAGAAAATATTTGTTTTAATTATTTTTACATTGGGTTCTAAAATCTTAGAACATTCTCTCGAAGCTATATTAAGTAATAAATCATCGGGACAATATATATATAATATGTTTTCGTTGGGTTAATAATTTCTAAAAACATGTTACTTATTACTTCATGGTCTGAACCTTTACGGAAAATTAAAGTATATCGATTTTTATTGAATGGTTTCGAATAATCAATATCGTTTTTATCTCCGTATTTTAGGATTATTTGAAAATGAGAAGAGTTTAAGGATTTTTCCGAAATTGGAAATCCAAAGATTGGATTTTCTTGTGCAGAATGTTTAGTTTCGTCTGAAGCGAGACTATTGTTATCATCTGGTATTGTACTTAAAATTTCGTTAGCCTCACTGAGTGCTAAATTTGGATCAGAATTTGCTCTAGCTAACATTGAAATAAAATCAATATCATCAGAGTTTTGTTTAAAATTTGTAGTCTTTTTACTTGATTTTGGGGGGGTAATAGTTATATCACTAATTATATTAATTTTTTGTTTTGGTTTAGCGGTTTTTTTATCAATTGCATTGATTTCAATTCTAGATAATGCGTCGGCGACATAATTTTCTTTACCTTTTTTATATTTAATTTCGAAATCAAACTCCTCGAGTTTTAATTTCCATCTTATTAAACGCTGATTGGGTTCTTTAAGAGAGTGTAGCCAGACGAGTGGCCTGTGATCAGATTCAATGATAAATTTCTTAAAATATAGATATGGTCGGAAATGTTTGCAGCTATCGATTATAGCTAATAACTCTTTTTCTATAGTGCCATAATTTCTTTCGGCTGAGTTTAGGGTTCTAGAATAAAAGGCTATTGGATGGGAATCTTGAGAAAGTACGCTTCCTATGGCAATATTTTTGAAGCGTCGGTTGTTAAGGTAAATGTTTTTGTAAATTCGGGGTACGCCAAAACTGGAGAGTTACAAAGGAGTTGTTTACATTTTTCAAATGCGTTCAGGTATTCTGGGTCATTTAAATCTAATTTGGTTCCTTTTTTAAGGTATTTGTTTATTGGGTATGTTATTTTGGCAAAGTTTTGAATGAATTTACGATAATATGAGAGCATTCCTAAAAATGATTTAATTTGTTTTTCATTTTTTGGTAAGGGGAAATTTTGTATCGATTTTATTTTATCTGGATTCGGTTTAATACCGTTAGGGGTTATTACGTGACCTAAGAAGGCGACTTCTTTTCTGAGAAATTCAGATTTGTCTAATTGTACTTTTAAATTATATTTTTCTAGTTCACTAAATATTTGTTTAATATGGATAATATGATCTTGAAGGGATTTTGAGAAAATGACTATGTCGTCCATGTATACAAAACATGATTTATAAAGAAAAGGACGAAGAATTGTGTCCATGACACGTTGAAAGGTTGCTGGGGCATTTTTCAAACCAAATGGCATACGTGTATATTCGTAATGTCCATTGTCTACTGTAAATGCAGTTTTTTCTGCCGAATTGGGGTCTATTTCGATTTGGTGGAAACCTTGTGCCAAATCTAATGTAGAAAAATAAGTGCTTCGACCAAGATTGTCGAGAATTTCGTCGATACGAGGAAGGGGGTATTTGTCTTCAATGGTTTTTTCATTGAGTTTTCTATAATCTATAACTAAACGAAATTTCTTTTTTCCGCTAGCATCTATTTGCTTAGGGACAAGAAAAGTAGGAAAGCTGTATGGAGAAATACTAGGCTTTATTATTTTATTATTTAAAAGTTTTTTAATTTGATCTTGGATTTCTTGTTTTAAATGATAAGGGTATCTATACGATTTTTGATAAATCGGTATATCATCAACTGTTCTAATATTATGCTTAACTGCATGGGTAAATGTTAAGTCTGAATTATCATTATAAAATATATTTTTAAATTTTTTACAAAGAGAAAATATTGCATCTATTTCTTCGGGATTCAGATGATCTGTTCGAAGAAGTTTGGTGATGTCAATATTGTTATAATTCGACTTAGGGTTCCTTTCATGAAATTTTTAAAGGGGTTGAACTTGAAGAGGTTCATGGAAATTTATAGAAATGTTATTTAATGAAACTTCTTGTTCAATTGGTATTTTACAATAACCATTTTGTGCTACAGCTATACATTCAGGAATAATTATATCGTTCAATTTTATTTCTGGGAGAACTATTGGTCCATTATCAATATTTACTGGAATATTTAAAATTCTTTTATCTAAAGATTCGGAATAAGGGGTAAATAGACGTGGGTTAATTTCAAAATGAAAAGGTATTTTGATAGAATTAATTTGTAAAATATGATTTTCATAGTCAATGAGAGCTTTTAATTTATCGAAGTCTTGACTACCTATTAATGCATCGAATCTATCGTGCCAAGGTATTATGAACATATCGAATGTGTATTTAATACCAAATTCTTTTAAAAGAGGGTATTTACAGTTAAAATTACCATTATAAGTAGTTTTAATAGCTTTAACGGAAAAGTTGGACTTATAAATAGAATTAGAAAATAATCTATAAGCCGGTTCTGGATTAATAATAGAATTACTTGCACCTGGATCAATTAATATTTTTAAATCTAAAGTTGAGAGATATATGAATGGAAGTTTTGGGTATGAATTTATATTATTTATATCAATTCCGAGGCTCCTAATAAAAAATTTTGAGTTTCGTCATAATTTTCGTTTTGAGGGTCATCGTATTGTAAATCATCAGGATTATGATCTACGTCTTCGACATTAAATAATTCTTCAACGGCTACTTTAGGGGGTCCCGTTTGTTTAAAAAAATTTTGTGGGGGTCTATAAGTATTTGCGGTAGAAGTACTCATTGGGGTTGGCCTGTTTGTGGAAGGTTGTGGATGACGATTGAAGTTTTGATTGTTAGGGGATTGGTTTTGTCTATTAATTGATTGATTATTAGGTATTTGGTAGTTATTTTGATATTGGGGTCTTTGATATCTATTAGTTTGTTTATTATTAGAATACTGGGGTACTTGAGGTACTTGCGAAAAATTATTAAATGATTGATTCCTTGGTGGTTGATTACCTGAATTATTATATTTTAGAGGAAAACGATTTCTTTGAATTTTTTGGGATCTAAGGAAATTTGCAAAGTCAATTTGAGATCTTTCTAAACGTTTACATTCGTACAATGCTTGCTCAAGGGATTTTAATGAAATATGAAGTAAGTGGTCTCTGTAAGGGTTTAAAAGACCTGCTTTAAACACCATAAGGGCTTGATCGGTATACATAATTTCTTTAGAGATTCTAACTTCGTCATTATCTGAATTAATAGCTAAATGTTCTTTAAGAACTTGTAATTTACGAGTGACCTCGTCATGAAATTCTGAAAATGTTTGGGGGTGTGATTGAATTGAAGTATTTAGATCATGAGATAATATTTCTTCGGACCTAGGGTCACCAAAACGAGTTATGAGAGCTGTTTTTAAATTAAGCCAATCATCAAAAGATCTATTTATAATTACGTCCCTAGCTGGACCTAATAATTTAGATTTTACTTGCTCTAACAGAAGAGAGTTGAATAAATCATTGTTTTCGGTTTTTAATAAGGTTAAATATTTTTCTGACTGTCTAATAAAATATGCCAAATCTTTTGAACCACCGTTATAGGTTGGGACAAGATTGTTTGCCATTGACAATTCAATTGGGGTAATTTGAGTAGACATTTCGGTAGCAGTGTTCAAATTACGTTCTGTAGATAATGGAGATCTAGATCGATCACGACTTTTTAACATATATGCTTATAAATAAAATCAATATTAAATAATTAGAGTATTGGAATTAATTGGAATTATTATAATAATTATATTCCAATTTATTAATGTAAAAGTAAAAATTTAATTTAAAATATTAAAATTGATTCAATAATTGTAAATCGATTGTTATTGAGAGAGGAAAAAAATTCAATAATGAAAAAAAAATTGTATCAATTGTAAAATATCAGCCAATAAATCGTAAAGGTAAAGGAAAAGACTTACAGGAGGATACACTGGAGGATCATCTGTGAGCTTCTTCTTTGTTCTGGATTCACTGAAGGATTCTGGACAACCGTCTTTTTCACTGGAGGAATGGTCAGGTTGGAGTCAACTTCTTCACTTGTACAGTTTATTCACCGGAGTTTTTAAAATGTTCGGATACCGTTTTAATTTCTTAACAGAAAATGTAGACGTTTACCGCACTGAAGGGGTGTTTTTCTACAGACAGTATCCTGTTCGCAGCGCCAGTTAGATTTTTTAAAGTAAAAATATACTTTTTAAAAATTTTATTTAAAACTTAGATGACAACAAGTATTTAGTACAAAGATAGAATGTAGACTGAATAAAAATTATACAATTATAAAACAATAGAAATAGAAAAATGCTGAATATAGTAAAATATGAGATTCGTGTTAACAGGATGTTATACATGTGTTGAAATGTTTTTGCTGATTTTGATAAATGTAATAATAGGAATTATATCTAGTAAGTTTCCGTGAGAAATGTCTAGTAAGCAGTTTAATAGTTATAATGTCCATATGACTTGCGACAAAGAAAAATTCAGAACCTAGAAAATAAAGCCCCACGGTTCAATTCACTACAAAATTGAGTTTTTTTACTTAATTGTTAGTCTACTCGCTACGAGATCAACTTTTTTTTCTACAAAAATTGCTAAATTATACGAAATTAGGTAAATTGAGAACCACAACCAATCCTCACAATTTATTGCAGTCGTATAAGCTTCACCCGAGAACTTTTCAACAAAACTCAAGACTATATTAAAGTACCAATTATATAAATTCACGCGATGCTTCAAACTATTTCAAGTTTACAGATTATTGTAAATAGTTGATGGATCTACCATATTCTTGAACAATCCATTGCTTCGTTCGGAATTTCTCAACTTCTAAGCTGGAAAGTCGAGGAAGAATAATTTGAGCCGAGTGGTTTTGTGATAGTTTTCAAGCTAGGAGATTTTATCTCAGTGAAATAAATTCAATCTATACCACGTACCTATTATTGCAATACGAGGCGTATACAAGTAACCTTTCTCTCCATTTTGAACATATAGCAATTTATGGGTCATTTGCACAAGATAATATCTTACGGTTTTTCATAAAAGGGATAAAAAGACGAAGCTTTGAAGAAAGACCAACAAGTTCTTCTGATTCAACGCTTTTGGATTTTTTCATGGATTATCACAATTGCGGAGAATGGGAGAACTAAAACAACTAATAGTAGTCTAATAACCTTTGAAATTCTTCAAAACGTTTGATATAATTCCAATGAACAAATTTAGATTTAAATATGAGCACATATCATTCAATTATTTTATTGTATATATGTAATAATACTCCTGATTTTTCAATTAAATGTTTATTTCTTTAATTTAAATACAAAATTGTTACCGAAGGGAAGGCAAATCAACCGTCCGACCCGACAACTGAAAAGCAAATAAAATGTTGGTCTTAACACCATAATAATAATTTATTCTTGGAAAAAAATACATGGATACATCATATAACAATAAAATAAGAATAAATTGAAACTCAATAATTGCCAAGCACTTGTTTTGGGGATTAATCAAATGCAATATATAAAAGGGATAAAATAGATAAATAAATAAAATGGATGAGAACACCAAATAAAACATAATAATAACACTCAGGAATTCATGAAAGTATTGATATTAAAAAATATTCGATATGAAGTTTCTTGGTACTTGTAACAGGAACTTTCTAAGTCTTTTGAATTTGGAAAGTACTTTAGTGAATTGTCTCAAGAAGAATATTAAATATTTTTGGGAAGAGGTAATAAAACGATCGTTGGCTCAAAGTTTTTGTTACTATCGGGATAATGTGTACTATCTATTCCTTGTGTGGTAGGTGAGGCTTGTTAATATATTGGTTTTATTGAAGTACTTTACACTCGAGCATAAGAAGTAAAGTTGTATCACATGCAAAACATTACATTCCCGGTATAATAGATTTGAGCTGTATAATCTGCTTCTGGAAAGTATAAGTTTTAGGACGCCTTTGAAGAACTAATTCGCGTGTTTCAGCAGCACTAAGCACTAACCCTCCCCCCCCTCAATTCCACTATTGCAAATCTTATATGGCTTTCAACTAATGATATATGTGAAGCGAATTTAAGATAAGTTTTTGGGATCGGCAAGATTTTTTTAAATACCTTTATGTATATAAGATACTTCGAAGTTTGTCAACGACATAGTGCCATTTAATTTTTCTCATACAATGGAACATAATTTCCACAACTATATCTAAAGGTCGAATTCCTAAGCGTAGACTGGAGCGGCTCTAGCAGCGCGGTGGACGTCATGGCAGATGCATCAGTGCTGGGCCTAAAATATTTGCTATTACAACAAGAGCAGGAAGAAGAGATATTGTTGGCCAAGTTAAAAAAGAACGAAAAGTTACATCAACTGTATCTTTCAAAATGTGAAGAGGGGTTACAAAAAATGTGAATTAATAGGCATCTGCTACAGGACGATTCAATGTTCATCTTTGTACAGTAGGTGTTTACAGTTGAAAATACAAGAGTGTTCAAGCACTAGTTCAATAAGTTGAACGTCATCCATTATTATTAAGCAGGGAAATAATCACATAAACACTAGCACAGAGCTCCAGTCGTCGCGGCTGTTACGACCTAAAACTATTGATAGGAATGAAGTTTCCTGTATTTCATATACTATCTTATTGATGTGATGGGAAAATATTAACACATTGCACATTCGATCACCATATATCTCATATCCTTCAAAAGTCATATGCCAAACTCAAATTATTATTTTTAAATAGACAGGTTTTAAATAGTCAACTGAAAAAAGAACTGTGTGATACATTAGTTCTGTCGCTAGCGAATTATTGTGACTACGTCTATAGTCCCAGTCTTAATAGTGTCGAACAGAGAAGATTACAAAAATTGCAAAACTCTTGTCTAAGACTTACCTATGGAATTATAAAATTTGGTAAAATATCACACACCCTGAAAATAGCAAACTGGCTGAATACGGAGAATCGCAGAAAGGTTCATGCACTATGCCTATTTCATAAAGTTATAGCAGCACAGAGCCCTCCATATCTCTACAACAAAATCTCTTTTCGGACAGATGTTCACAATTTGAACGTTCGTCGAAAACATCTAATTAATATTCCTAAACATCGAACAACTCAATTTGAAAATTCTTTCACTTATCAGATCTCGAAACATTATAACCTTCTACCGGACGAATTAAAAGAATTGCCTATCTCAGTATTCAAGAAAAGTGTAACAAAACTTATTTTTAATGACCAATGTACAAATCTATCCTAAAACCATATCTTTGTAGCCTTATATAGTAGGACTTGGAGTGTATTGTCTATTTAGATAGTAGGTATATTTCTTCTTTTTTTTTCTTTTCCTTTTTGTAAAAGGCTTCTGAGGTAGAACAGTTTTACTGATCAGTAGTCCTTTTGACCAAAATAATACTTTACTTATTGTAATATTCAGATTATTATTTTTTGTTATCTTGGTCAATAAATCTATTATTATTATTATTACATACATCACTCATGATAATTAAGAGGAATTAGTTTTAATCAATTGAATAGTTTGCCATGGTATATTTCTCATTCAAAATTATGCGATTTGAGAAGTTGAAGGAAGCGAGTTGACATAAAATATTCTCTATTTAGATGGAACATCAATGCATTTGAATTTTTCATAACCAAATTAATATACTGCCCAGTGAAAATATGTTCTATGTAACTCCTCAATTTTGAAAATCCACATATCATATATTGTAGAATATTATCTCTAAATTCCAAAAAATAATAGCTTTCTGATATACATCGCAAATTAAAAACGATAGGTAATCAAACGACTTTTTCAGGTGGCTGAAAATGCAATAAAGATATATAAAGGGACTAATCCCGAAGTGGACTCATACTCTGCGTTTTGGGATAACTCAAAATTGACAGATACCAAGCTGGCGGAGCAACTAAGAGTTAGAAATATAACAGACGTGTATGTGTGTGGCGTGGCGTATGATGTATGTGTAGGTAAGAACATAAATTAATTTCTAGAACACGAATAACGGAATTTGAACTATCAAGTGAAACCATTGTCGAAAATAGTGTATACGCTTTGGGACCAAACAAATAATTGATTTCTGTGAAATTATCAGCCGTCTACTCATTGTTTTTTGTTTCAAATTATTGGATTGAATGTGTCGAGAAACCTAATTAACATTATCAACTGATATACAATTTATTGATAACACGTTATAAGTTTTCTGCCTAAAAACTTATAGGTCAGTTATTTTAATTTGAAATTAAAAACCATATAAATAATTCTATAAATTATTCTATTTAACAAGAACAGTTCTAGGTAGTTGAATAACTATGAAAAAACATCTGATGCAAACTTCCATATCCCAGACACTGTATAAATAAAGGTGAAAACTTTCACAAATTCAACTATTATAGCTTCTAGTAGACTCAGGAAGTCAATTCAACATTTGATAATCTGATGGAAGAAGTTGTATTGAACAGGTTTATTTCATTTCGAAAGCCTGGTATGAATCTCAAGAATTTTTCCTTTGGCTATCATTATGTCGTTTTAGAGTTTTTAAACATAAAGTCATTTCATATAGATAATTTTTGATTTACTGTATTATCAAATCTTCTTCAAACAATCGTGGTGAAATTATTTGTATGCACAAAACGAATTAATGACCGGCCTGATTTTTCCTACTTTCAATAAATCAGTTGGTAAGATTATAAAAATATATCAAAATAACTAAGCGATGAGATAAAACAATTTAATTTGTTTCGATCTTCATTATATATTTGAACTAAGTTCAATATAGATTCGTGACGCGTTTCGCTAACACAGTAGCTTTCTCAAACGCTTAGTATGGATCTTCATCAAGTAAAAGCCTCATCTATTCAATTTTTCAAAATAACTAAACAAATCGAAGTTATGACCAGAAGAAACTTCAGACAAAATTCACATTTCCCCCTGTATATTAGTGAACAATGGGAGCTGTTACTTTTCATTGATCATTTATTTTGATAGTACCCTTAGAAACCCCGATAAAAGATAGGAGCTTGTGCAGTTCCTCATGACTCGCCGTGTATCCTTTTTTTTTAAAGTGTAGCATAATGAAAACTAATATTTTTTAAAGGTGCAACTGCAATAGATGCCATTTCTTCTGGGTTCCGCACAATTCTTTTGGAGGATTGCTGTAGAGGAGTAGATCTTCTTGACATTGAAAAAACAAAAAATTCTATGATAAAAAACCATGGCGTTGTGGTAAATTCAGATCGAGTGAAAAATATGGTAGAAGGAAACGATAGAAGACCAGAATTAGGATATAAGTTGGCTTTAAATTTAAAAGAACAACAACAATAGACATTATGTTAGTTTGTAAATTTATTGTGGTTATCATGTACTTATTGTAAATTAATTATTATATAGTGTGGACACTACTAATTGAATAACATTGTTTCTAGTGTATTCTGAACAATCCAAACAAATGATCGACTACTCATATTTTTAATTTAGAATCAAAATAAAACTTCAAATTATAGGGTCATAATTCTAATAATCAAGGTTTTACTAAAACCAAAAGATAATGTCAGTTCCATTTGATTTTGCGACTTAAGACTATATAAAAAATTTTACTGTTAACCTCGCGACATAAACCATCCCTTTTTGTTTGCGCAAACATCCAAAAATCAATATTAAAATAAAAGCTGACTATTTATAGCACTCTTCTCATTGCCGAAGAATGCAAAAATGGTAACTTCAAAAATACCGAATAAAAATCAAAGCTTCACAGCATAAAAAAAACTGTTATTCCATAATTATAACTTAGTAATTCATTTAAAACTTAATCAAAGCTGGATAAAGTATTTATGAATAACAATTTGATGTATTTAATTTCGACAGTCAAATTATACCTCAACAATATCATAGGCTTTCTAAAATAGGTGAATTTGTTGCACAATTCAACAGTTATATCTGCATGCATCACAATAAAAATGGAATTGAAACAATACTTATACGAATGTCAGTATTATGAAAAAATTGGGTACGATGAGATCTTACTTAAGAAAAATATTGTTTTTCCAACGTCTATAATAAGTGGTGGACAAAAGCATGGTGGGGAATGACTTATCTTCCATATTTTCATTCTTGTGAGGTTTTTATGTCAATTTGAAAATTTAACTTTTGGGTTAAGTACCTACTTATAGTCCGCCATTTACAATGTGACGAACACTGTCTAAAAAAGAAGGTAAGTTGTCATAGGATTTCAATGAGGAATTACATTTATCAAAGTATATCAGTAGGTACTAATTTGTGAAAATAAATTTACAACAGTCTTAAACTGCAGATTATTATATGAGAAAATAGAAAACTGATAATTTCCAAATGTTTGCGTTCACTTCAAATGTTCTTGTAACTAAAGATAAGCAATTTTCTGTTATTTTATGAACTAATAACCACCCAGCAAACAATTTCGATCGGCCTTATTCCGGCCAGATCAAGCCAGAACGGCAAAGCACCTATAGCCTATGGCGGGCCGGTGAAAATAGGAGACACCGGCACGGGCACCGGCGCCGTCAGGGCCAATGCTTGTCAACAGTGTCATTTGAACGACGGGCCTCTGAAGGCAAAACTGTGGAAATTATTGTTGTCCCAGTGGAAATATTGCAATGGAAGTTACCTACTCAGTGTGTTGGCCCACTGAAAATTATACACATTAAATGATTGCCTTTTAATTGAAAAGTAGTAATGAATAAAGTTCAATATATTTTCAGTGAAAAAAAAGTTCAAATTTACCTTGAGCAATTGAAACAAAATGAACTTGAATTCCAAGAAAAATATCACGAAAAACTGGAGAAAAATCAAAAGTTTATACATACTTTAATGAAATACACGTAACATGTATAGGATACAACATAAAAGAATTTTTTGTTGGGAAAGTAAAAAATATCACAAATATTAAATAAAATAAAGGAAACAACATAAAACAATTCTTTGGTATGAAAGAACAAATATCATTGAAATGTGTCAGTGTGTACCATCTTCCCCTTCCTCTGCTGGCTTTGTCCTCCTTCTGTTCCTCCCTCCTTGACGGTCAGATGCAGTTCTTAGCCAGATTTTAATTACACTGGCAATTTCAGTTTCCGTGACATTTCTGCAAAACGGATTTTTTCGAAGACAAACTGAAAAAAAATTAACTGGGGTCAAGTGCAAATGTCACTGGCACATGAAGGGTTCATGCAATTAACATTGATTTCTCAGAAACAACAAAACCTGGATTTAGTGAAGTTCTAGTATTCCTATTTTTTCATAATTTTCAAGAACAATTTTTTTTATTAATATGTCAGTGTTAGTGAGTGGTAACATTAAGGGTCTGAGATACAGAACCATAAAAATATCATGTAATAAATACACATTTATGATAGCAACTCACCTAATAAGTATAATTCTTAGAACATTCCTTAAACTCTTAAAATCTAAACTAATGAAGGTTGTTTCTCATAACTGACGCTACAACTGCGATTATAGATATAAATACTAACTTACCTCAATACATCAGAAGTCGTCATCATTTTTCTTTACTGCCCACACCGGATCTTGTTGTTCACAAAAGTATTAGTGGTAAATATATAAACAAAAAAATTAGAATAAACATAAACAATGCGAACCACAAAAGGCACGAATGTGATAAAACTGTCAAATGTCAAACCTGTCGACAGAATCAGTTTCACGCTACGTTGATGGTTCACATAACCGCTTTCGATTATCGCATACTCGTTTTCAATTGGCTGTTGAATGAGAGATTTTCATTCAATGATTCAGATGATGATACGCCGTAAGCTCACAAGCTGAAAGCCAGCATGTGTACCTGGCGTCAGTACTGGTTGAAACTTTCCTTAATAGTCACGGGACGGGTCACAGCATAGAATAATACTTATATACTGTCACAGTACCACATATTCAGCAGGACGGTATTGTGTGATATATTGGGTTTGGAATTGGCCAGTAGGTTTTATTAATAATTCCCCACTCGAGGAAGCAACAAAGTAATTTTATTTTTATACGACAAATTTTACTCAAAATAATAATAATAATTCTATTCGAAATAGCTTGGTCCGCTGGCAAATAATTTGTACAATAACACTTGAACGGGCCTTCATTTTTATGATGTCGGTCGAAAGGTATACGATTACAATGCCATACATTGGGCCGACATTTTGCCGATGTAGCTTTGACGTTGCCAGCATATTGCCGACCGATCATGCATTGGGCCAGATATTCATTGTTTGCTGGGCAGTTATACGAAAAGGCCATTAAAATTTCAAGAACTGCTTCCATTGCATGTCAAAGTATTTAATGAATATAATGACTGTTTTCGTTTAGGGGTTGATTATTATAAAATAAAAGCTTTGTGTTGACATTTTTTTAGTTGAATTGATAGTCTTAACCATCACACTGTGGATTTGCAAACAGACATTGTGAAACCGGTAATTTCAATATTTATTATTTATATTTTTTGTTACACTCCACAATATTTCAAGTAAGAATTATGTCAATACCATATAGATACCTATTGTTTTTTATCATATTGCACGATCACAACAGTTACAATGCCTCGTCAAGTTTATAATTTATAAAATAATCTAATAGCTGTAAAAGCAATATAAATACGAAGTAAATTTAAACAATCTTAAATTTTACAGGAAACTGTAATTAAGTATATGACTTTAAAGTCATTCAATATAACATATAAGCATATCCTATACTTATTTTTTCACAAGTAAACACGATTTCAAACGTCGGCAAATTTGTGGTCTTATGTCAACCGTTATGTAGCTAACTTCTCTTTTACATAATGTAGGTATGTCATAGCATAAATCTTGGAGACTATTTATGCCTCCATGGCATAAATGGTAAACTATTTTAAATCATCCAAAAGTTGAACTTTCAAGTAGACAAAATCCTCAGGAGAATAAAAATATTAAAAATAATTATGCTTTTGTCCAGCACTAACAATAATTAACATTGTGAAAACATACTTTTTTTAAATTTAACTCGAGAGTTGAGTGTTTGTAATTCCACAGAGTAAGGGCTAACACTATCAACTTGAATTGAATAATATTAAACACAATCTTGTATTCATCATGATATTAAATCAATCTCGTATGAAATGTTATTATATTCACAATGGAAACGTTCTTCCAATTTCAATGGCCTTTTTGCAGCTGGCTATTAGCAAATGAAACATCCAATCAGAAAGTTAACTTCATTTCTAGTTAGTTGATGATTGGTAGTGAAAGCTACAAACATTTGAGAACTTTTCATTTTCAATTTTCGGCTTGAACCTTTTTTGAATTAATTTTTGCACATTAGTAGCAATATTCTTTAACAAAACATCTTATTATGTATATACATTCTCTTGATTTTTTCATATAGATATGAATCACCAATTGAATTGGTAGCTACAGTAATTTTGCAAAACAGTAGGTACAGATAAGTTATTCACAAACCAATGTAATGAAAATACACCAAGAACACCAATTGAAAAGTTTATTTAATACAAAATAATAGATTTTATGGAATCTTGAAATAGACAAAATCGGAAGTGTTTTGAAAATATTCATTTACCTAAAGGACATATTTGTTTTTGAGCATACCCTGAATACTGTAAGGTATGTACTGCAATCGTGATGCAAACCATCAATATCTTAGAATGGCTTTCTTAGTTAAGCCGTTATATTATAGACATTTTCAAAATAATTCTGGAACAATCATTCATCAGCGTATCAATCAATAGATGTGTTTGTTCCCCAACTCAAACAAGATTAAAATATTTGGGTTTATTTCTTAGTTTAAATTATTATGAAGTTACCTACCTAAGCTTTTTATATTATTTTTAAATACATTCATGTGTGAATTATGCACATTCAAGTTCATGAAAATAATTGATAGCTAATTTATTTGTCAGATGTAGGACAAGTATTCATTTTCATTAAGCGTCATTCAAGGTCATACAGTCAGTCCTATCTCAATATCTTACTAATGCTTACCTAAGTTGTCTAATTTTTAACAAACTAATTAGATTTTTGTGTTTGGATACTAGTCCTGGGTGAAAAATATTGAAACATGTTCTACAAATGTTAGTTTTTATGTCAATGGTCAATTTGTTGGTTGTTTTGTAATATTGGTCGCAGGCAATTTCTTATAATATTCGCATATATTTCACCTGTCAAATTAGCATCATAAAATAGATAGATAAATAATTGAATCACTCCCAATTGCACACAATAGATTAAGTTGCCATTTATTTGGAAAATTTCTTTCTCGCGTTATATGGGGATTTGTTGAAGTCCAATAATTATTGCTCTTGTGCCCCGTTTCTCGTTAATGTTATCTTGTCGTTCCAGTTATTATCTGAAAAATTTGGATCTTGACTTTTAATAAGTAGACACTCAAAAAACTTGATTCTGCTAGGTAAGTCTGCTTCTTTAAAATGTGGGACGCAGTAATATTCATACGGATGTTATTTATGGTTGTATCTCTCATTTGAAAAAATTAAGTTTCACAATATTTTTGAAACAAAATTGTATAAAAAAATTTAGAACACCCTTCATGACGCTTAATGAAAATAAATATTTTCGATGAATTGTCCTACATTTGACAAACAAATAGTGACAATTGCTTTTTAATTATAAATTTAGCTGTGTATAATTCACTCATTAATGTAAGGTTATTAAAAAAATAATAAATATCTTGAAAACGTTGGAAAATTGAGATAGGACTTACCAGAGAAAAATGGCCAAAAATTAAGCACAAAATCCAAAATTGTGGAAATATACATTTACAATAAGAAATTTTATATCAATTTCCAGTTTAACCGGAGTGCAGTCAGATTAATAATATTTTAGATAGACTCGTAATGTCGAAAAAAGCCAGAATACAAAATTTCATAATCTTAGGTAATGGCCGGTCGTCGTGAACTGCCTTTATACGTTTACAGAATGTTATACTTTCTTCAATCCGTTTTTGATGGTAAATATGTGATGGTGACGACTTTTTTGTAAAAAAAACATGTGATGTGATGTGATATCTTTAATAAGGTTGTTAAGCTTTATAGTTTAGTTTTTAGTGGTTATGGAAGCAAAATAAATATACTAAGAAAATCCGTCACTTTATGCCATCTTTCATAAGATGCACTAAGCTTTTTAGAAGATATCTATATGACTAAGGGTGTGTAATAAGCTAATGGTTAATAATAAAAAAAATATTGTTAACAATTTTTTTATTAACGTTTACCTATATGAGCTATCATCAGGACCAATATATCACTTACACTGGATATCGAGTTTCTCTATTATTCCATTGGACATTCCAATGAAAAAAAATAAACATTGAACACTGCTTTACCATATATTTAATATGTGAGAAGTGTAACGAGGGTGATTATTTAAAGTATCTCGCCACTAATACTAAGAAAACACAAAAGGTTTTGAGAAATTAAGTCATAGGTTTGACTATAGCTCGAAATTGTGGGGTTGTTTTATTCAGACCGGTAGAGTGGGTCGAGGAGGAGAGCCAGAAATGAAAGAAATAAATGATTTCCAGGGTTCTTTATATTCCTCACACTGGACAGCTTATTTACAGATAATAAGGACCCATGTAGGTATACATAGTGCTATAGATATAGGTGATTCTAAATGATTTGTTAAAAGCAAAAAGATATAAGATAATTCTAAAAGATTTGCTTAAAGCAAACAAAATATATGTTGTTTCCAAATGATGTGGTGGAAGCAACCAGAAAAAAAAATGGAAAGCTGTTACTTCCTACTCCAGGTGCAGCGACTCTACCTTTACCGCAGGTGGTATGATGTATAGTGATATATGATTTGTAATAGTCGTAATAGTATTGGATGTTACCAGAACTAACGTAGTTGGCAGGTTGTTGGTGAATAGTCGGCAGCTAATTATTTAACTGGTTATTCAAGTATTGGCATAAAATTGCGAATATTTACGATTGGATGAGCATCCACGGAAATTATGGTATCTTACCGAATATGAGCAGCGGCCTTAGAAATCCACAGAATGTGTACGTGTGCATTAACTGATGTGGATTGTAATCTTCATGGACTTGCTTTTGAAGCGGTGTTGATAAGAGATAATATCGCTGTTTCAGCGGTGGCAATGAAGTCCTGATCTCGTGCTCGACCAAGTTCGTGCATCCTAGTTTATTTCCGATCGTCTTAAATATGTCATCGACGACTTTAGCCAACCAGGTCTTTTGATCAATGCTCAAAAACTCAGCTGAGATTAATGCCACTCTAGCACAATCATCCCTTTGCGACAATCCTTTGAAGGACCACTTACCCGAAAACATATCAGGAATAATTCTCATTTCTTTCCAAAAATCGATTCCCAGTATAAGAGAAAGAGGTAGGCTTGGAACAATCAAGATTTTGATAATTTTGACTTTACCGCACAATGCCATCGGAACCGTGACCATACCAAGGACATCACAATATTGACCTGATACAACCACACATGATTTCTGTTTACAGTCTTCTATTCTGCAGAAGGATTTTAGCATATTCCATTCCGGTCCACCCATAATAGTACTGGTAGCTCCCGAGTCCAACAACCCTAAGAGGGCGCATCCACATATAGAAACCTGCAGATATGGCCTTGTGTCCCCTTTAGTATTCGTTAATAGTAGTAATATTCTGTAAAGCTAGTTGAGACTTAATATTGGGTAACAAGTTACGCCTTATTAATGCAACACGATCCTCTTCCATTGGAGATTACTTCAATCTTCGAAAGAGATTCTCCATGACGGCAACGAAAACCAATACCTTCTCATGAGCTCCCTGTATACGTCTCCGAATTTCCTTCATTAAGCTGACCTCGTAATCACGCGGCAAGTAAGCTTCACGTACCTGTGTAACGTAGTGTGACCACGAAAAAAAAGTGTTTAGTTCTATACCAGAGTAATGCGTCCTGTGTCAAGAGTTCAGGAAGACAGCAAACCAACTGGTTATGAGACACGCCTCGTGAAATTCAAGTTCTTCAACCCTTTCAAAAGACTCATTAACACTGGTTCTACCATTAAATTTCACATTCTATCTTGAAACATCGGGTACTCGAAAATCACTGGACCAATTTAAGTGAGGCGGAGGAGGCGTGGAGATCTTCCATCCTTGGGAGTAGATCATCAACTGTCGCTTTTCTTGACGATGTATTTCTTACATAATTAGAGAAAGGCTCTTGGAAGCTCACATGTGGTCTAAGCCTCAGTGCAAAATGCTGCTCTCGGCTATAGCCATGCCCAACGTTTTGTGAGGAAAATGGTTCTTTCACTTGTGAACATTCCATAAAAATACCTTCACCCATATCTCTGAAGTCTACAAGTATAGGCAAACTTTTCGAGCAAATTGGTCAAGCGTCACCTATTGGAACATCCAATAAGGATCGGTTAACGACATTACTAGTATTCTCAGCCAATCCATGTGCTGTAGGAAGCTCATAAGAATGAGTAACAGCTGTCCTTGCCTCCCGAATATTTTGTACTGGTGGATTTAAGCTACCTCAGGAGTTGACAGCAGAGCTATAAATTGCACTAAGCTCCTCTTTTAGCTGCCTGCAATTTTTCCATGCTTGTAATTTTCCTTGATGATCTCCTTTTTCTCTTCCCATCCTGCCTATCCTATCAAATAGATGCTGAAGTCTGGTATTGATTCTTTTAAAATCGTTCTCCGCATTTACCGGATCGAAATTTTCTACAGCTCGCTCTAAATCCTCAATTTTCCCCTCACATATTTCTAATTCCTCTCCAAAATTCAACGCTAAATCACTTTTTATAAAAGACTTCTTCAAATCTCGCTCTTCCCTTAACATTTCCCGAAGCTTTTCCCTTAACTCTCCGATACAGTTTTTCCCTTAACTTGTGATACTCCACGGATAAATAGCTCATAGCTTAATTCATCCTTGAGAAGTCTGTTTATCTCCATCGTTACTAACCAAATTCCAGATAAGCGCCAGGAAAGAAAATATATAACTATATAAGCTATTTTGAAATTAATCACGAAAAACTACTAATATTGAACCTTAAAATTATCCGTTAGTGCAAAATATATTCAAAACTATTTACAGCTATGCACAATAATCCAAAGTCTCAACTATACTAATACTTCGGTTTGGTGGATCGTCAGTGGTTTTAGTAGCGGAAACCTCTTACCAGGCTAAAACCGCTCGAAACCAAAATCCTAAACTTCAAAACGCAAAACCAATTTTGGCAATAAAATACCCGAAATTATTAATCCGCAAGTACAACACTGCGTGTCTAGTTCTAAGAATTATTTCAATTTTCATGATTATATGTATATGCAAATAATTTTTTATTTTTATGTTATATTCATGTAATCTATTACAATGCATAATAAAGTCAACTGAAAGAAAATAAATACCATTCGACAACGCCGCTACATGTGTCAGCTGGTCCTAAATTGTGAACCTAGGCTACCTATCTATGACCTAGACATGAGATTCTAGTGTCAGACTAGTGTGTAATTTTATAACCTAAAGTATCAACTGAAAATAATTATGCTTAAGAATATTTCTAAAAATTGGCAAAATTTAAGTATTCTCTTCTGGTTTTTTTTTGTGAAACAGACTTACATTTAGTTCAAGATAATAACCTTAACAGTTTAAAGTGCAAATATATCTCGTAAAATATCATTAGTTAGTGTTGAAAAAGTACTTTTTTTATTTCCCTTACCCGCATCAACCATGATAGGTTATTAGCGGTGGTATAGTATTTTTTTGTGTAGTCTTTGGTTTACAGTATAATGAATATTAATATCTTAATATCACTACAAAAGCTTTTCTTGCCTAACGCACACTTCAGCTCACTTGACACTTTGTAGACTTCTCGTTCTGCATGAAACAGTGGACAATTATTATGTTCGACGGTCATTGGCAGGTCACAGACGTGACAAGTACTCACTGGTTCCTTTTTCAGTAAATGCTCGTGAGTTAATTTCGTATGTCCTATTCTTAGACGGTGAAGAACTACTTGGTTGCGCCGACCTGCTGGGTTTGCCTCGTTTGGTATTAAATCTGGTTTAAGTTTTTGCTTGTTATTCTTTACCTTTTTCCACCGTTCAATCCACATCTTTCTAGAGTGCTTGTTTATACAGTTTAAAATGTCGCAGTAATAGGAATTGAAGTAGTTTGTACCTGTAGGGTAGGTTAGGATTTTTGAATATTTTACGACCTTTATCTAGTTTATCTGTGAGTGTTGAATGTTTTATTTGATCTAAAACCATGTCTCCTAGAAAACTTGTTGGTGTTAAAGGAAACATTATGCACAGTCAAGGCGGACAGATTCTAATTTTGTGCGTTAACCTACAAAATGTAAAAAAGTTACGCTACAGATTTGAAGGCGAATGTCAAATTTAAAATATTGCGCTGGTTTTGACCACAGATAACATGTTTTGACAACAAGTTCGCGCATACGACTGCAACTTCACGTGGCTTCTTCTTATGTGAAACGGAGCATTCCATGTACGGTGGTAGAAATAACGACATTACCAAGGTCGGGAACAGGTGAGTGGTAAAACAGCGTAGACGGAGTGAAAAAAAGTTCTCTGAAAGGTCGTACGTCTTTCGGTACTGACCATATAGCCTGATTTCCTGTAAGAACCTTTTTGTTAATACTCCCCAAGAACTAGCTGTCTCAATTTTAACATTTGTTTTTTTTTCTTCTTTAGGTAGGCTCTAATCTAAACTTTCATAAATTATTTGCAGTCATTTCAATGCTCAATCCAATCAATTAACTTGCCAGAAATGAAATTTGTCGATTTTCTATAGGTATTATGCTACAACCTTTTTGCTGTTGAAATAGGTTTTTGAAAAATTTTATTTTGATCATCTTATTTCTTCAATTTTCATGGCCACACAATGTTACCACAATGTTCGTACAACGTTTCGATTTCGCAAGCACACCACAGCTTAATTTTCTTAAATACGGTAATGGATTTTTAATTTTCATTTTTATAATCATTCATTGTGCCCTAACAACAAATTTACTATTATTGATCCAAATTAACAGTGTCTCGTCCAAGATTGGACCATCACCAGTTCCCCTAAGCATCATGTTTGGTATTAAAGTTGTCTATTCTTATTTGCAGCAGCCTCAACTCAAAAATCATATTTTTTCTCAATTATATTTTTTGCTCATTATTCCCGTAGAAATCTGTAAATTGGTTACAGGTAATGGTGAAATTATAATATTTCTGTATTCTTATATTTCCCCTTTTATATTTTGTATCTAGATTTAAGTTCTTCACTAAACCAAAAATTGTATCCTGTTGTTGGCTGGTCTTGTTTCGAATTCTACAGAGAGGTAATTTTCTTGATTTTTGGTATACACAAAAATTGGTTGTTCAAGATTAATATTTGTCGACAACAAAACTCTCAAATATCAACAGGTTATGAAATGCGTAAAACAAAGGTGTTAACATATTCTTTGATTAGTATTGGAGTTGATATTTTAATTGAAATTTCGAGAAATAGGAGCTTGATAATTTTGTGTTAATTTTGGCCTGTTTTTATTATATTTTATTCATGAGTTAGGTTGAAAATTGGAATTATTTTGTTAATCTTCCGCCTTCGTGAAATTAATAGCTTCTAGCATGGTTCGATACTCTTTTAATAATTTGTATTATCAAAGAAATTATCAACAATAATGTTTATACTTGAAAAAAATTGAAGTTAATTCTGATTATTATCAAAATCTGGAATAGTTTCAGCATGAACTTTGGTAAAATTAGGTAGATCTGCCATTGTTAAATTATATTTTGAATTCAAGTTTTTGGTGACTAAATCTAGTTCTGAATTGCTCTTATGTGTTTTGGTACTTAAATTTAACTCTATATCGTTCTCGCTATCACTAAAGGAAGGGGTAGCACTAGAAGAGCCTGGCGTACACAGATACTTGAAATAATTTGACTTATAGGAACAGCTTTTTTTTTCATAGGAGTCTCATAACTTTTCTTGATTGGAAATAATCCAAAATGAACAGTTCCTAGAAACACCGACTGACTGACTGCGCCAATACAATTATTTTCTTCTGAAACTTCATTTTTTCAAATGTCGAGCAACATACAATAATATCAAGTACTGGGAAGATGTCGAGTTGGCAGTTTCCTTAACTACAGTTACAGGTTTTGGGAATAAAAGATATGATGATATGACAACAAAAAGAATAAATATAGGTAAGCAAAAAGGGTTGATGTAATTTACTCACTTCAAGAGCGCGGAAATGCTTTGAGCAAAGTGGCCACTTTGAACAACTGTTATGAGCTATATTGTTACAGTTTTTTTGTCTCTAATTGTTTCCATTCAACTTTTTAAAACGTTATTTTTGTTCAACTTTTTGAAACGTAATTTTTCTTTTAAACATAAAGTTATGCTCTCCTTGGAATGGACATTTCTTGTCATTTTCATATATTTTTTTTAATTGTAGCAAAAGCAACCATAAACATCTATATTTGCCTCAAGTTAATAAGTAAAAATGTGGTATGCGGGAACACCAAATACATTTAGTCTCACTTACCACTTCTTCTACTCTCTTTGAATATGTAATTGAAGTTTTTATGGACATACAGGGTGTTGCTTCGAGTCAAAACTTACTTATCAGTTTTTTCAAGGCCGGACCTGGAATCCTGATATTTTATTCATTTATCATGTTTATCGACACCACTGTGGACAAAGCACATACATACCAAATATTACAAGAATTTAAAAGGTGGTTAATAAGTTATGATTAATTGAAAAAACGGGGATTACTATACGAACGATAGATCCATAAGATATAGGTTACCTATTGAGAGTCCTCATCTACATTTACTCTATGCGCATTTCTCAAAGAATCCACCTGTATAACGACGCTGCAAATTCAAAAGTGGAGATATTTTCGTTGTTTTCAAATCGACATGAGAATTATACAGTGCTATTCAAAAGTCCCCTCCTCCCCTCGTGTCTTTTGAACGGCAGGTACATTAATAAAATTTGGGGGTGAAAATAAAGTGTTGTAAACTTCTCTACGAGTGGTAACAGGTGACGTAATAGTCATAGATGACGTCACAGTGCCACTCTGGCCAATAATTTTAAATAGGACCTTATGGCAAGTGATATCTCGTTTGAAAGGCATTGACATTGGCTACATAGCCATATTAATTTTGTTTGGGTTTAAACTAATTTTGACGGATAAATTAAATGAATACCAAAATTATTATTTTACACTTAAATATTAAAGATTTTTCAGTCCGCCTCTGGTTAGTTATCAAAAAAATTGACGTTTTTAATTTAATAGTATTTGTTATTTTGCAAAGTTTTTCTAAATAGCCGAAATATCTCATTTTATTATTGTTTAACGAGACTGAATCTGGAAATAATCTCCATGAAGCGGAACGTTTATTTAATGAGAGATACCCAGATCGTCCTATCTCGAGATTTATTTGAGGGAGCTTCTTCACAAGTTTGAAGCAACAGGTAGTGTTCAAGATGCCAAACGATCTGGTCGACCAACATTTAGTGATGATGAAAAAATTGATATAGTTGCTGAAATGGTAGTAAACCCTACCTCCTCTTCAACTAAAGTTGCTTCTATCTGTGAAGTAAGTAAAAGTACAGTACAGAGAGTGTAGGCTAAAAATAAATTTCATCCATACAAGTTAAAAATGGTGCACCACCTTTCGGATGACGACCCCGACAGAAGACTTGAAACCCACATTACACAAAAACAATTTGTTTTAGTGACGAAAGTACTTTTTGCCTCAATGGAAATGTGAATACACAAAATGTAAGGTATTGGAGTGACACAAATCCTCACACTTTTCGTGAACAACATACCCAATTTCCAGAAAAAGTCAATGTTTGGGCAGGTATTTTGGGAAACCACATAGTTGGTCCTGTTTTCCTAAATTCAAATTTAAGCGGTGAAGTGTATCTGGAGATGTTACAAAATGCAATTGAGCCGTTAATTCTAGAAATTCTGAAAGATAATCCAGATGAATTTGGCCATCTGGAAATAACATTTCAACAAGATGGTGCTCCTGCACATTATTATGAGGCAGTAAGACGTT
The DNA here is from genome assembly GCA_949126875.1 of Lochmaea capreae. Taxonomy (NCBI): domain Eukaryota; kingdom Metazoa; phylum Arthropoda; class Insecta; order Coleoptera; family Chrysomelidae; genus Lochmaea; species Lochmaea capreae. The sequence continues at coordinate 11,776,422 of OX421396.1, forward strand.
AGCTAGATGAATAATATCGAGGTAGATGGATCGGCCGGCGACGTCCTATAGAATGGCCACCTCGGTCACCAGATATGACACCATTAGATTTTTTTCTATGGCGTTTTGAAAGAAAGAATTATTGAATAATGCAATGCAATTTCAGCTGACACATTCGAACGAGTACGACGAGAGTTTACTAATAGGATGTAATACTGTCAGGAAGTAGACGGAGCACATTTCGAACACTTGCTATAAAAATCCAATGTTGATATTTAAATTTAAAAAAATAATTTTAATAATTTTGGTATTTATTTAATTTATCCGTCAAAATTAGTTTAAACCCAAACAAAATTAATATGGCTATGTAGCCAATGTCAATGCCTTTCAAACGAGATATCACTTGCCATAAGGTCCTATTTAAAATTATTGGCCAGAGTGGCACTGTGACGTCATCTATTACTATTACTATTACGTGACCTGTTACCATTCGTGAAGAAGTTTACAACACTTTATTTTCATCCTCCAAATTTTATTAATGTAAGTGTAGCCGTTCAAAAGATACGAGGGGAGGAGGTGACTTTTGAATAGCACTGTATACGGGGTTGGGATAAAGTATGGAACCAAGTAAATATTTTTTAAACGAAAAGAACGATATTTATGAAAACTGGCAGGTAAGTGCAATGGATCAAAATGCATCTGATGTACATTTTTCTGTTAATAATATACTTCCAATTTAACCGGAAATGCCATCAACTTCTTTAATTTAAATGGGACACCACATATATTTTTACAGATTTTGAAAAAGCTTGTTATTTTGAGTTCATACATACTGAGTTTAGTGTAAAAAAATTTGTAAAAACGAGGAATAACTCACTGTTAGTGGTACAATAGGTGTACATTTCAATATTTTAGAATAATGAGAAACAAAATTACTTCAAATGCTCAAAATGCTCGCCGTTTACTTGCTGACAATATGCCATCCTACCAACAAATTCTTGAGTCACTCTTTCCAGGACCTCTCTACGTATTAGTTCACATTCATCAATAATTATTTGTCTCAGTTCCTGTGAGTTTGTTGGTCGTCTAACGTAAACACGTGATTTTAGATAACCCCAAAGAAAAAAATCTAACGGGCCACTCTATGAATCCTCTACGTCCAATCCATCGATTCGGAAAATTCGCGTCCAGAAAATCCCTAACCCGTCTATCATAGTGGGGAGGTGCTCCATCTTGTTGAAACCAAACATTTTGTGATAATTGCCCATTCTGTTGAAGACCAAGAATAATTTCATTATTTAGTAAATCCAAATACTTGTCACCATTCAAGTTTCCGTCGATAAAAATGGGGCCTATAAGCCTATTTTCGACAATTCCCATCCAAACATTTAACTTCTGTGGATGCAGGGTATGTGCTTCATGAACCCAATGAGGATTCTCATTTGACCAATACCTTGAGTTATGGCGATTAACTGTTCCATTTAAACAGAGAAGTTGCCTCATCGGAAAAAACTATGTTAGGAGCAAAATTGTAGTCGACATTACAGATGTCCATTAGCCGTTCGCAAAATTCCAGCCGTCCGTCAAAATCATCGTCTGACAATTCTATAACCAACTTATACGGATGATACCATGGTTTAGTGCAAAATTTGTGCTGGAAGTTTGAGGTGATTCTTCGCAATATTTTGTTTAACAGTCTCTTTCGTTGCAGTCCGCGGTCTTCCAGGTTTTAGCAAATTTTTTACCATCCCAATTGTTTTAGTTACTGTTGAGCGTGATATAATATTTCTCTCCGGATGCAAATTATTGAAAATATGACACACTTGTACATCAGATGCGTTTTGTTCCATTGCACTTACCTGCAAATTTTCATAAATATCGTTCTTTTCGTTTAAAAGATATTTACTTGTTTCCATACATTATTCCAACCCCGTATCAAGATACGACCTACACAGAATCTTAACATGAACATTTTTTATCGCTGTAACACTAGCTTTCAAAAAATCTGTTTATCTCAAAAATTATAAGTTTTGTGAAAATTATATTTTCATCCTACACTATGAGAAAGTTGAATTTTACCAGCTTTACGGAGGCGAGAAAATAACACTTTCTATGCCTAGGAGAGAAAATAAATTTTACGTTTCCACGCTAGTTGGCGCCCCGATTGACAAATTAAATAAAAATTGCTAATTTGATTGATATCCCACTCATCCCACTTAAAATAGCATACCTAAGCGATTTCAATTACATCATATTCAGAAGAAACAAAAACGAATCGATTAAAATAAACAACACCATTAAACGTCAGTATAAAAATAAATTGTTAGCAGTACTTAGTCAATGTCTGATGAAAATACAATCATAAGTTGTCGTATTTCGATATTTGTTTGAAGTTTAACTTGTCAGTTATGGAACCTGAATCAGATAAAATAATGTAACAATAATTATTGTGTAGGATAACAACTGTAATGAATTTCATATTATAAAATAAAATATTACCAATAATTATTGTGTAGGATAAAAAATTATGTGTAAACCCCGGCAGTAAAGTGCTTTTTCAGGCATCAGGAAGTGGTCAGGCTCGGCTGTCCATATCTTCTTTCGGCCTGAAAAATGACACTTTACCGCCTAGGTATACAATATACTATTATTTAAAATTCAGTTACTTATAAAGTATAATCCGTTTGTCCAATTATTCATTTTCATTAAAATTTAAAACAAACATAGAAATTAGATAGTAAAAATTACTAGGCTCCTTCTTATTTCCGATTCAACTTTCAAACGTTTTTGAATTGTATAAGTCTTAAGTACCTACTCAAAACACTAAATATTGTCATTATAATTAAAGGAATTCAATTTACCTACCCAAAATAAAACTTTCAAATTAAATCTACTTTTTAACCACTCCCAACGAGATCAACATTACATGAGCTAAACCACTGAGTGAGACAATCAAGTTTAGACACGTATATCCAAATTTATTCCACCAAAAAATTATTCTAAAATAAATACGGACAATTTAAAAGTAACAAGATCAGAAAATACTTTAAGTTTCAAGATTTGCAGCTCTGGAGGGGCTTTCCACCCTGTTAAGTACTAATAAAAACATTAGGTAACAGTTATGAAGTTAAGTTTCTTCCATTACATGCTGAAAAAGTTTAAATTTAATGTGCTGTAAATAAGTTTCCAATATAGTTACGTAAAAGTGACAAAATTTGTAGTCCTTCATTAAAAACGAATTAATAATTAAGTAGAATTTCACTTTCATTTTAATATAATTTAGCTTCGTTGTATTCAAACTAATTATATCAGGATAGATAAAATACGATCTAAAAATTAATATTGTTAAATTATAGGAAGGTTGAAAAAGAAAGAGACTGAGCAGCAGATAAATGCCACTTGTAGAATAGACTATAAGATGGGCAACATAGGAATTAGATATATTAGTGGGAAAATAAAATTTAGGATTAAGGAAAGGCCACTTAATCATATTTTTCAATTGATTGAAAATGTAATAGATCAAATAATTCACAAATGATTTGTGAAAAATGCGTTCCTTGTGATATCTTGTGATACCTTTCAACCATTGGAGGCACCATCTTGGGACCTACTTTGTGGAATTAGGACGATAAATCCCGTGATGTAATAACTATAGCATCGCGACAACATTCAACTGAAATAAAAAGCATTGAATAATAAAACATGATTTTTTCCAATACTCTGTAGTCTTTCATGATCTCCTAGTTTCAATGTATGATTGAATTGCAGTTTGTACGGTTGAAATCTGTTCTTTTTTAAAATCTTTGCATTACTTTTTACTTTTAATGCAATGTCATTATTATCTACATTGTTTTGGCGCTTTCTGCTAAATTTTGTATGTACATTTCCTGAGTCCTGAATGTATTGAATATTTTTCCACTGTTTTATAATGGATTTTCTCATCTTGACTTCGTATATAGAATATTTCTTCAGCTTCACGAAATGTTTTATACTTATCTCCCACACTATTAACACAATCCTAATTATACATTCCATACTTAATATCAACAAATATATTGGATATATTGATGATTGAAAGACCAATTATCACTATCGGTAGGCCAAAAAAGTTCTACTGCGAACGGCTCAAACAAAGCTCTCTAGTGTACCAACAACACCGCCAGCAGCCATGGAAATATTTCTAGACTTACCTTTTCTCAATACATTTCTGAAATTAGAGGCTAGATGGACATCATATATAATTTCACATATTTCAAATTAAACGAAGTAGGTTTATACGAAGCGAAGCAGAATGACGGTAGACACTGAAAGTCACAGTATTCTGGAAATGACCTGTAGCATAACCTCCAGCAGTAAACTACGACCTGCATTATACCGCCCTAATTCAGAATTGAGAATACAGGGCTCTCCGAAAGGAGGTACTACAAAGAGCTAATAGCTGTTGGTATACAGATGACTCAAAATACCCTTAGGCTTTGGTACAGGATTATACGGTTACAGATCTAGGACAGTAGTATCAACCTGATCAGGCAGAGATTAAATTCATACCAATGAGTCATGTGTGGATAGATCGGAGGAAATTAACCCCACACAACAGACAATGAAAATTTTTGCGGACAGTTACCGTGTAACATTGATGTTGGTATAGATTGCCAAAGAATACTCTCCTGAATGGGAAGTTTCAACGAATTATCTTCGTATTTGATTCACTGATGCAAATATACTTTTCCTCTCTCTTACCTTTCACAGTACTCATAGTTTCATATTACATATCTCCACAAAACCGCCATCCAATGGTAAACGCTTATTATGGATTGTAGTACTTCAGAAAATTGCGTTTCTCGAAAACTATTTATGTAATTAAAAGAAAGGTGACTGTGTCTTAGTCACTCCGAAGTCAGCTGAGATGTTTCCTTTCCCTTTACCCATGCTGCATAATATGCTATGCAGGGCCGCAGGGGTATCACCTAAATTGGATATAAACTGGAGGGGATGGAAAAATATTTTATTTGTTTGAGTTTTAAACAGCATATGGGTTTATTCTGTAATTAATCCATCTTAAAAATAAGTTTTAAACGATCATCTAAAAATTTTAACGGACTGTTATCTGTTATTTATTTCAAATGCTTCATTTAAAATTTTAAGTAGAGTATCTGGCAACAGTGCTTAAGGAGCACATTCAATAGTTAATAAGTATGTTATCTGTGAGTTAAGTTACTTAAGTTAGACACAAGATTTAATACAAAAAGAACAGTTGTAACTAACCTGCATGAACTGTTTTTGTTCCTTGCACGCTTTTAGTCATTGAAATTTATTATTATAAAGTAGTTATAAAAATAGAAAAATGTCAAGGTCACCAAGAACGACAAAAAAACAAAAGGAATACTTAATACGCCTTTTAGAAGAGAATAGGCTGCTATTAGGAGGAAAAGTAAACACTTTGGATTCAGTCAAATTACCTAAATAATGTTTGGAAGGATCTAACTCCAAAATTAAAATTATTTGGTCCGCCAAAAAGGATTAAACAATGGAAGGACGAAAGTGATGTGATGTGAACTCTATAACATAAGATCATTTTTTTAAATTATTGTAATCACTATCTACTATGATCTGACAGTTTATACTATAATATCCTTTTCTTCTGTAGTACGGAAGCGCAGGAGATTGTTCTGGGAGAGATATAATTGCAATATGTGAGCAAACTATCGGTCCCAAACACCTCGGAACATTATACTTATCTTTTACCTCACTTCTTTTGTTTTCAATTTTTGGAACTACTATCCATTTCGTTTTAGCACCGGCTAAACTTTTAACGGTCTCTGAATTTTAGAGGAAGAGTTGTTATAGAATATGCCCCATAATCTAATTTTCTCTGGTTTTGAGTGATAACGGAAAGAATTTCTTCATCAGATGCCAACAAGAATCTGTCTTATATTTTAGATCTTTTTGAAGTGAAACACTTTAGGCGCGCTGAGCACTTTTTGGAAGGAGAAAAACATTGAGCTCATGTCATCGTCAGGCTCTCCATCTTATACAACACAATATGGGCGTATGATACCTAAAATATTTGAAAAAGGGTTCAATTTTGTGTGAAAATTTCCATTTACCATGGGAGTACCATACAATTTTTAAAGGGTAAACATTTATTTGCAAACATCCCTATCTACCATGGACGTAAAATAAAATTTGTTTAATAGGCCAGGGTAGAAGCCTTTAAAATTAATTAAAAGTAAATAAAAAATAATAGTAGGATGACACCCATTGGAAAATGAGGAGAATATTATGAAAATAAAAGGAAAAATAATTTACGGGCAATCTGAGGTCAGGAAGGGGAAGGTGGTGAGTTTTTAAGGGTAAAAAACGGTTTATCTCAATTTCCGGCAAAACTACAAGTCCTATGGAAAAAAGTCAAATGACAGAATTGTAGGTAATAAAAAAATCTACAGCTTTTATTTGTATTCACTATTTTTTCACATAACCTTAACATATATGTGGAAAATTTAAAAAAACAAGTTTTTGGTTTTTTATTTTTATTTCTTACAGAAAAATATTGTAATGAATAACGTAATTAGAACAAAGTATCTAAAATGCAAAAGTACAATTTATATTTATTTATATATAGTATGAGATTTTCTATGACATAAATGTAATTAGAGTTTAATAAATCAAATTTTTAATTGATAAAAATTGCAGCAGTCAAATTTTTTAGAAGAAATCGTATAAAAACGGCATTAAAAATGTTTTCGAATTCGAGTTGTTTTCGATTTTTTGCATTTTCTGAGAAGATTTACTATAGTAATATATTTTTTTTCACTATCACTATCGAAAGTCGTCTTTTGTGCCTTGAAAAGAAACTGCAAAGTTGATGTTTTTGGCATTATTGGCGCTCTTAAGCAGAAAGTAACTTTGGCGCACGCCTAATTTTATTTATAGATAAAAGAGAGCTAGTAGTTGATTTTGGTGTGTCGCGCGGCATTCTCTCAAAACTACCCAAAGACTTTCTGCTCTAAATACACACAAGATTTTTTCTACTATCACACCAAAATTAACTACTATCTCTCTTTTATCTATAAATAAAATTAGGCGTGTGCCAAAGTTACTTTCTGCCCTAGAGCGCCAATAATGTCAAATTATGACAGCTCGCGGAAAATTAGGCGTGCTTCAAAGTTACTTTCTACTTAAGAGCGCCAATAATGTCAAATTATGACAGCTCGCGGAAAACATCAACTTTGCAGTTGCTTTTCTTGGCACAAAGGACGACTTTCGATAGTAATAGTAGAAAAATAGCTATTTTTCACACCATCGGAAAGTAGAGATTTCAACGAGCAGAAAGCACACCGATTTTTTAAAAAAGCTGATATTTTGACAGGTGAATTTTCGATTGAAAATTGGGGTGCTTTTTTGATATTAAGTCAAAATAAATGGAAAAATAAATATTTCAAATCAAATAAATTATAGTGTATTTGGGACATAAAAAGGTGAATTTTCACCAAATTTCGTGAAAAAAATTTTTTATGTAAGAAATAAAAAACCAAAAACTTGGTTTTTAAAGTTCCCACAATAATTTCAGGGTTGTGTGAGAAAAGTGTGACTACAAAAGTTGGAGATCTTTTTATAACCTACAATTCTGCCATTTGACTTTTTTCCATAGTACTTGTAGTTTTCCCGGAAATCGAGATAAACCGTTTTTTACCCTTAAAAACTCACGCCCTTCTTCTTCCCGACCTCAGATCGCCTGTAATAGTATATTACGCAACAAGAGTTGCGGCGAGTGCGTAATGGGATTACAACGCGTGTAACGTACTATACTTTTTTTACGCCCATCTATTTTCTTCTGAATGCTCATAATTTCATCTTTTTCATTACTAACAGTCATATTCATAGGTAAAGTTGAGAAAATGTTCGGATACTATAATTTGTTACCAAAATTGACAGCATAAATCAGATGACGTTTTTCCTATATCAATAAAAATCGAATTATTTTTTTGGAAATTGTAAAATGTGTTGCCTACATTTAGGGGCATCACTCTTTTAATCTAAAATGTATTTCACTAATGCTAAGAGCTTTTATGTTTTTCAGTTGATTAAAAGTATGTAAATAAACCAAATAAAGTAGTACGTAATAAAAATTTGATTGCAATTTGATTCAACAAAGAAATGTAAGTTTTTCTATCTAAACGCACTTGTATGTTATGAGATTCTCATTACGTGCATGTTATTGTTAAATGTCACTTACAAGGAATGTTGTCAGTGCGATTTTTGACGTTTACAGACATGGGCGTAGAAAAATGATTTTTCCTTTCATTTTCATAATATTCTCCTCCTTTTCCAATGTGTTTCATCCTACTATCATTTTTTTTGGTTTTAAAATTATCGACCCTGGTCTATAATGGCATAATTGATTTGTAAGAATTCTCACTCACCATTGGCGTACGATAAAGTTTTTAAGGGGGGTTGATTTATTTGGACAAATTTTCTCCCACCACAGGCTTATGAACATTTTTTTGAAAAGGAGTTCCTTTTTGTGTGAAAAATTTGTTATAGGGAAACATTTATTCGCAAAAATTTCCTCTACCATAGACGTTAGATAAAATTTGTGTAAGGGAATAATTGATTTCCAAAAATTCCCATTCACCATGGGCCTACGATGAAAATTTTCAAGGGGTTGAATTTATTTGGACAAACTTCCTACATTATTATAAAACTGTCGCATGCGCCCCACGCTTATTATTATTATAATTTTTCACTTTTCAGCTCGATTCACTGGGAGGTGGGGTTATGAATTAATAGAGACTATATTGAAGATTATTTATGTACAAATGTCACTATATAACAAAATTATCACTGTGTCGAGGATTCAAACTCTATGCTACAATTCATAATTTTCGCAGTCGAACTTCTATCAGAATGGAAGACAATAATTTATGTTCTATATAGACCGTATAATGTATGTCAAAACTAAAAAAGTGACGTTTTATCAATAATTCTCCATTGTTTTTAAATTATTTCCATACTTTCTTTCATTGTCATCCAATTCAGAACTAAATTAATATCTTAAGTCTCTAAACCCTCGGAAAATGAATTTTTAATCATGTACAAAAGCGAGTTCATAAAAACGAGAAAATGGGATAATAAAATTGTTGATATAAGAATAAAATTAGCAGCTACCTGAAATTTTGTGTACGGGGTGAAGGTTGCAAAGTTCGAGTAACAAACTTTAGAATAATTTAAAATTGGGGGATGATTAGTTGCTTTCAACTTGCCTAGGTAAAGGTTGCTCTACCTTGGGAAGTTTCTATAAACATTTATTTCACGATAAAGAAACAACTACTCTCGCGACTATATGGCCCGAGGTGGATAGAATTAAAGTTTATCAAAAAAAAATAAAGATAGCTCCCAATAAGGTGCATTACATCAAATTAAATTGGACGACGTTTAATGAACTTATTATTATCACAGGTAATGTGTTCTTATAATTCTAGTTGAGATTAAGGGTGGAATATTTTTAGTCAGTATTAAAATCAGCATATGCACAGGGTGTTCCTAAATACATGCGAATAAATTCAGAAGTTGATTGCCCGTTTAAAATTATGATGGGTATTTCCTGTGACAAAATTTCATTTGTCCACCTCCTGCTGAGTAGAATCGAGCAAGCGAAAAATTTGATATCATATAAAGTAAGAGTTGATAATTTTACCCCGTTATAATGTAACAGGAATGATAAAAAATTACCAGCTTACTTAGCTCAAATGAAAGGGCTTTTTATTTTAAATTCAATTATACGAAAGTTTCAATTTATTGTTTATTTGCAACAATAACTAGTGATCGTTTAAATGCCGCAATTATCATGTCCGGATTCACTTCAGATAGGCCTATTTTTACTTGGCGTTGGAATTCTACCTTAATCGCTTTTTGATTGATATTCGTAAAATATAATGAATATGTAGATATGCTGCTAATCTTGGTGAGTGTAGGGAAAATTCTCGAAATGCTCTGGCCTTATACCAGGAGCGTTATTCCGAAAGAGGAACCCCTTCTCATGTGACTTTTGCTATGGTTGAAGAGAAGATGCGGCAAGGTTCATTTCCAAACTCAAAGCATAGTGATAATAACAAACCAATACAGACCGAACATAATGTGGTGAATGTTTTAGCATATTTAATATGTAGAGGTTAATCCCCAAAAAAATTAAAAAACCAAAGAATAAACAAAGCAAGGCACTCTACATGAATAATAGAAATCTTAAGTTATTTTTCTTCTTTTCTCACCTCCTCCTATTGCTTTTTGATAGTTTATAATCTCTACCTATTCGGTTTACAAGTTAAAATTAATCAGTGCGTGATACCAATTATATGCAAAAATAAATCAAAATCCAATGTTTAGCTTGGTATTTTTCACCTAAGCATTCCGTAGGCTGGTGAAATCCGATTGAAGTACCGATATGAGACTCTCGGAAAAGGACTGATACATTCTTTTTTGCATTTTCTCCTAGTTCAAAAATTCCCAATTGCTTCAGACTGCAAATTAATGGAATGTCTTCGTCTATGATCACGTAAAACGGAGTAATTATCTCGTTCTCCTTTTATTAAGCTTTCAATTAAGTAATCTAGAAAGTTGTCATATTGTGGTTATAGATGCTGTTGATCTTGACACAGTCGAATTTTTCTTGTGGTTCGTTTCCTGGGTTCTCGGCATCAATGAAAAATGTGTCTCATAAAACTGTCAGTAAACTACACCCAGAAAAGTGTGTACGCCTAGTCACCTATTTTCTGAAGAGTTTTCTAATGAATTATAAATATGTTGAAATTTCAGTGGCCGTTTTTAACAATAATAAACGACTTTTTTGGAAGATTATTTTTACAGGGACTAACAAATAGGTTCATTTGAAAATTGGGTAATCTTTTTGGGACCTACAGTCATTTAATCCGAGGTATACAGGGTATCTGTGACGTCATCAAAGAAGCAGAGACGTGATCGCAATGAAAAAACTTCAATGGAAGGGGGGGATCAAACTGAAAGGGCTTTTTATTTTAAATTCAAAACCACAGTGAGGGTAGTCTAGTGAATAATTACACCAAATTTTCAGTTCAATGTTTATTTGCAACAATAACCAGAACATTTCGACTTTACAGTGATTCTATAAAAGATATTCAAAATGGCCTCCGTCTGCAACAACACAAGCATCGACCCGTCTATAAGTAGTTCACGTGTACATGCCGCATGTATCATCTCTTGCGTAAGGTTATTACAAGCTTGTCCAATTTTATTTTTTAAATCGTTCGTGTCAACAGGTTTTTCATGATAAACAATCTCTTTTACAAAAAAATCTAGGGGTGACAACACCGGCGATCGTGGAGGACATTGAAAGGGTCCATGAGTTCAAATTAATTTGTTTGGAAATCTAGCATTAGGATGATTTACTACAATACTGCTATTATGTGGTAGTGCTCCATCTTGCTGCCATATCATATCTCTTCTTTCATTCAAAGGAATATTCTCCAGTAACGCAGGTAGGTCATTTTCTACAAAATGTAAATATCTCTGACCATTGAGATAGCCTTCAAAAAAATATGGGCCTACTAACCGACCATTGAATAATACCACAATATGACAACTTTCTAGATTACTTAATTGAAAGCTTAATAGGAGGGGAACGAGATAATTACTCCGTTTTACGTGATCATATACGAAGACATTCCATTAATTTGGAGTATGAAGCAATTGGGAATTTTTGAACTAGGAGAAAATGCAAAAAAGAAAGTATCAGTCCTTTTCCGAGTCTCATATCGGTACTTTAATAAAATTTCACCAGCCTACGGAATGCTTAGGTGAGAAATACCAAGCTAAACATTGGATTTTGATTTATTTTTGCGTATAATTGGTATCACGCACTAGCAAAAAGCAATAGGAGGTGAGAAAAGAAGAAAAATAACTTAAGATTTCTATTATTCATGTAGAGTGCCTTGCTTTGTTTATTCTTTGGTTTTTTAATTTTTTTCGTCCACAAACTTATTGTTAGCGAACATGGAGTTGAAGTATATATGTGAAGTTATCAAAGAAATGAAGCAATAGTGCCAATTTTACAGAGAAAGGAAAGTTGAAACTTATCTTTTAACTGCATGAATACTATGAAATGTAATTTATAGGGAATACTGATTCATTATTGAGAAAAGTAATAACAAAGAGCTTCTATCTTTATAGATGTTCACTTTATCACTTCACTTTCAAATTCGAGAGCATCTTAAATTATCTATACCTAAAATTTGTATAGTTTGTCTCAAAGTATATCGTATTCGCTTTTGCCGGCAATCATAAAATTAATGGACCAATTGGAATAAATCATATGGCCAATAGCTGCTGTAGAAGAGATTGCCAGTGGCGGACTATTCAAAATTATTTTAATAAGGATCAAATTCACAAATATCTATCTTTTTGTATTTTTATCATACATCCTTTGTTTTCTATTTAATATGTGAAAACCATTTCTGTAAACTTTTTTCTTTTTCCTCCTAAATGTATATTATTAAATACTATTAAGTTAAATAAACTATAACTAGGTAAAAAAAAACAAGATCCAACTTTATTGGTATAGGTTAATATTATTCTAAATATAATTCTGTTTCACTGTCAGATTTATCATTAAGATTAATTACAATAGGCTCTATATTATTTTGAGTCTTCAATTTTTAATACGTGCTGTACAGAATTTTTCCAGCTTTGAATATTATCAAATACAATTTTAATTAATATAATAATAAAATAGGTGTAGCATTTTCTGCTCTAATTTTTGATTTTACTTGATGCTACAAATGCTCTATTGGGTTGAATATGCAATGGTATGGAGGAAGACGTAGCACAGTATGTCCCTGTTCCTCACCTAAACTGTCACAAGCATATAGTTTTTTAATAGCATATGATTTTAACACCACCAAAAGTTGCTCCTTCTTGTAATCAGGTTCAAAATAAATATCATTTTGTAACAAATATTCTACTTGATGAGTTTGGTGCTTTTTGTTGTAGGCGGCTGTGGTAGTTTTCGTTATCCATTACAATTACACTGGTCGGGAATATTTTTCATAAGATGATTTCGAAACCAGTTTTCAAAAAGATCTGCAATTGTATCTTCATAATCCAAGCTTGAATCCTTAATATTATTTGCAGACAGCAGCAGACAATTAGGAACAAATCCGTTTTCGGATCCAGCGTGAATAATAGTTAGGATGCGCTTTCCTTTATTTGAAGGTGCCTTAGTCTTACAGTTTTTACTGGAATCAACCCATCCTTTGGATACTGTATCGTGTGTATCAAACCATGTTTCGTCCAGGTAAATTATAGATCTGTTTTCGGATCGGTACTTCTGAACATCCTGAAGAAAATTGAATCTTCAAGTGCGCAATCTTTGCGATTCCATTACCACTTGTTTTTTGTCAATTTTACGATAATGTGAATCCCGTTTTACCAATAACTCTATGGAGGGTGACCCGGCTGATATTTATATTGGTGTCATCTTCTTCTAGCTTCCTTTTTAGATTGTAGGAATAATCTGGTTTTCATAGAGGGAATATATGTTTCTTCTCATTATATCCTGTTGGCCATTGCCCAGACGATGAGATTGAAAATCACTACGTGTTTTTCTTCCACTTAATTTTTCACTGTTAATAATATACTTTATAGAGGATATTAGTGTCTTTGTAAATAAGCAGGTTTCTTTTAAAGCTTCTTGTTTAATGAATCCTCTACTTACAAAACAATCATACACATTTTTCACAATTTGCTTTGCATCCAATGACAAGTGTTTTCGACGCAACATTGCGAAAAAAAATAATAATAACTTATAATACTCGTATAGAAAGCTCTTTGAAAACACACGCTAAAACGGAATATTTAATACTGGCAAAAGAATTCAATGAAGTCATCATACACCCGATACAAAACTCATTTATACCAGATGGCCCAACCTTGCCTTGTCACTCGACATTACAGGTAAAATTATTTTAAGAAGGTCGTAAATGGTCGTATTTAGGTGCTTGCCTGTAAAAGCGAAGACGATATACTTTGAGACAAACTGTAACGCCGTATTTTTGTGTAACCGAAAACGCTGAAATGAATCTGTTTCGTCCAATATCTCAAAATCATTGATATGTGGACTAATTACCGGTTTTCGGGGCCCTTCATGAGCCAATCTTTCGAACGTCTTACGTTCTGGATAAGTATTTCCTAAGTTGTTTGGGCTGAACGAACAAGCTGTCCTGGTATTAGATATTTCCTCTCTTAGGTATTATGTAGTGCGTGGTGAAACGTTAATTGCAGTTAGGAATTCCTAAATCCGATTTAGGTATTATTTAACTTTAGGAAATGTTTGGTGAAATCGGGCATATATCTCTAAACTAGCAGTTATTACTGATTGAAATCATCCAGTTACTTTCAATATGTATTATTTATATTCATAAGATAAAATTCAAGTTGGCCTATGTGGTAATTATACAAAAAGTTGAAAGCATTTGAGTAAATACATTAAGGCGCGTCGACTTTATGACATGGCTAATTGGCGAAGCCGATTCGATGTAGATGCTGCCGTTGGCACGTGCCAATAAGCCAGCCGCGTACCAATGAAAATCGTGTCCGTCTCCTTCAAAAGAAGTCAATGGAACGGAGAGTGCGGACGTGCTAACCACTGTCCTCTCGCGGCCAGTGCTGCCAATGTCTGGATAATTATACGATTTTCGGATAATTTCATATAAATTATATAAAATATATAATTTTATAAAATTCATTTACCTATATTATAATTGTTTGAAATGAAATAAATATATTTTCTGTAATATAAAAAAATGGTTTATTTCCACAAAGTTATCCTTTTACTAAAACTATTGTGTGTATATAGAATTGCCTAACAACACGGCGATCATTCCGTGCAGCATAATTTGAATGATGGGTTTACCCGAAAGCAATAATAAGAACTTAAGGTAGATTTCCACAGATCCGTCATACGATGTCCGATTGCTAGTCGTATCACGTTGTATCGGAGGAATGAAAATGCCAATTTCCATTGCTTGGAAAAAATCGTACGTTTTAGAAAATGTAGTGGACGAACGGCAAAGTTATTAATTTGACAAATCTATACCGGAATAGTCCTGTTCTGTGAACATTGGGCGACTAACCTGAAAGAATGCCAACACAAAGACGTTTTTACAGTCGCTGGCTTTGCCAACGGCAAATCGCGGCATAGTGTGGACGCTTCTTTACAGAGCATTCACTACTGACAATAGGTTTGTTCCAGCACGCGATAAAACTAATTCGTAATTGTACTGCTTTTGCGCCGTGGCCATTTAGTGTTCCAGCGCCTATTTTTGAGAACTAGTAATTACGCTCGACTACTAATTCAACGTTCCAGCAATTTGTCAACATACAATGGAACCGTTCTAGAACAGTTCGATCAGTTCTTGCTCTTGAGCAGTTCAAATTCTCTCTTATTTCACGCAAGTGCAGCGTTTGTTTTAGTTTTGTTTTGAGGTTAATTTTATAATTGCTTTCATACGAACGCATATAAGTTTTAGAAATATTTTTTCATTATTATGTAAATATAAGGTGAAGGAGGAAGTTTTTTCTCTTTTGTATATTTACTTCAAATAATTGATTATATTATAATCAATTATAAAAAGATTCAGTACTTTCTTAATGTTAGAATTTCTGTTTAGTTTTCCTTATAATTTTTTTAGCATGTTAGATATTTCAATATCAGGCTCAAACTCTAGTGAAATGTCATCTGACGATGATAAACAGCTTTTGAACCCATTGATTATTAATAATTGCGTTCCAGCACTAACAAACTCCAAACTAGTTCGACTTATTATTTGAATTGTCATGCGCAGTTAGTCAGTTCGAATTATGTGTTAGAACTATCCTACAACTTATTGCTGGAACAAACCTAATATTTTAGTTTATTTTTTCCAATTAACAGTTTTTTGTTTGTTCCTAGTCTGAAGCTTAAATATTGAAAATAGTCTATGCACATATTTTGTTCGATTTTCATAGCCATGTGAATTAGTTTTGTTAAAATGATTAGCCAAGATATAAATCATTAAGTTCAATTGTTTCATTTATTGTATATAGTTCTCGCAGACTTTATATGCAGTACGAAAGTAGAAGTTAGGATACATTTTAAAAACTAATATTTTGACAAAACTCCAACACAGAAAAATGATATGAATCACTGTGCCCAAGTTCCTTCATAATGTGTAAATTTGGTGCATTTTCAATCCGTCAAAATCAGTGGTTCTGAATTTTGGAAGAAGGTCTGCGGAATATCTTAATTGTAATATCAAGATCAACAACAGCTTAATAACTTCTACAACTTGCGCAAAAAACTTTATTTAGATGACACACTCAAATTCGATCACCATATATCTCATACCCTTCAAAAGTCATATGTCAAACTCATATTATTATTTTTAAATAGACAGGTTTTAAAAAGTTAACTGAAAAAAGAACTGTGTGATACACTAGCTCTCTGGTTAGCGAATTATTGTGACTACGTCTATGGTCCCAGTCTTAATAGTGTCGAACAGAGATTACAAAAATTGCGAAACTCTTGTCTAAGACTTACCTATGGAATTAGAAAATTTGGTAAAATATCACGCACCCTGAAAATAGCAAACTGGCTGAATATGGAGAATCGCAGAAAGGTTCTTGCACTATGCCTATTTCATTAAAGTTATAGCAGCACAGAGCCCTCCATATCTCTACAACAAAATCTCTTTTCGGACAGATGTTCACAATTTGAACGTTCGTCGAAAACATCTAATTAATATTCCTAAACATCGAACAACTCAATTTGAAACATTATAACCTTCTACCGGACGAATTAAAAGAATTGCCTATCTGAGTATTCAAGAAAAGAGTAACCAAACTTATTTTTAACGAGCAATGTACAAATCTATCCTAAAACCATACCTTTGTAGCCTTATAACGTAGGATTTGGAGTGTATTGTCTATTTAGATAGTAGGTATATTTCTTCTTTTTTTTTCTTTTCCTTTTTGTTAAGGCTTCTGAGGAAGAACAGTTTTACTGATCAGTAGTCCTTTTGATCAAAATTATACTTATATATTGTTATGGTTTGTTTGTATTTGTTATTTTATTTAAATTTTATATTAATTTTTATAGTGCTTATACTTGCCCTTTCTTCCAGCTAGCTCATATTAAATTCGGGAACAAGAAAAACTCCTACTCTCTTTGGGTTCTGGCGCTATTAAATTATTTATTGAACTTTTTCACAGATATATGTTATTTGTATCAATCCCTATTTTCAAAATTTATTAAAATTCTTTTTCAATATATTATTTAAATAAATATGTATTAATAAAATTTTGTGACGCCTATGGACAAACCTTTCTTATTACTTTAAAAAGTAGATGTCTCTGTCGATGTGTATGTAAAGCCACAGAGTATGGAGAGTTGCAAACAATTCGGTTCAAAGCGAATGAATGTCTATGGTGTGGTATTATGAAAATTTTTGTTTGTAACTATAATAATAAAATGGAACTCAACTCAACAAAACAGTTTAATCATAATAGTGATTGCCTTTGTATGATATTTACATGAATATCAGCTCAAATTTATCTAATATTACAAAAAGAAAGAAACAATTATACAAATACAGTTACCTAACCTACAATTCAAGGGAATAAAATTTTAAATCTAAGGTGAGCTCTTATCTAATTTTGATTAAAGTGAATTATTATTGAATTTTGAAATTTATTTTAGAAGTACTTCTGATATGCATATGCTTTTGATTAAATTTTATTGGTACCAATTATTGACTAACCTTTTTAATATTGAATTTTTAACTGGTTGTATGAAGATTCATAAATTTGATGAGGTAGACGGAATTACAGGATTTCACAGGAAGATTGAGGATTCTGATTCTCCTCTGGGATGCTGGAACAACTTGTGGATGGTATTTCAGGTATATTTTAACCTTTCTTCTATTTCTCAATATTTTACTGAACCTTTCTTGGTATTTTTAAACTTTTTATCTAATTACTTTAGTTTAATTATCAATTTATACTCTTTTTTTTAAATCAAAAACTTTTTTTAAACCTTTTCCTTTTTTATTCACCTCCACTCACTTGTTTCTTCTATCAACAACCCCGCGTTGCTATGTCCTAATTCCAAAGCACTTGATTTTTTCTTCCTAATTGCAAAATTTCATAATTTCTTGTTTATTGTCTATTATTGTCTATAATATTTATTCTTGCACTATTGTAATTCTTTCTACCTTTTATATCACTAAGAACTTCACTAAATTTACCCTTTAAATTGTCCTTATTTATAAAAAAAACCTTAAAATTATGTGTACCTCTTAAATATCTAATATACAATATTCTACCATCAATAATTTTATTTTAATTCATGTAAACTCATAACCAATGTCCAATAAATCTTTCCAATTACATATTTTATATAAACTAATTGTAAATTTATTTTAATAAACGTTTTAAATGTTGATTTTATTGCACCAATCACAATGCAGTACATATTATTTTCTTAACAACCATCTCTGAAAATATTATTCTATGATTCTGTCTGACTGTTCTGTCTTCGCAAAACATACTTCATCTTGACAGTGACATTCAATTATAATTTAGGTTAGAATTCTGCCCAAAATATAATTTATATTGTTTATTAAATATTGTATACTAATAATTTCAATTTCAGGTGTAACAAATACATATTGATTATAAAAAAACAAACAAGCAAACTAATTTTAAATGAAGAAATCTAAATTTACTTTAATTATTACTGGATATGATAAAAAAATATATGATACTTTATTAATTCAAGGTACGTCTTTCTATTTTTATTTCAAAATTTATATTCAAATTAATTTATTATACATATTTATTTCTTGCATTTCTATTTTTCTGAAATCCTTGAATAGAATTGATTCAAGTAATTTAATTATCTGATACCATTACAATTCCCCTCAAATTTAAATTTAACAGATCTGGAATATTACAAAAGAGCTGCTTAAATTTTAATTTAAAATTCATTCTTCAACCACTGTATTTTCCCCTCTACTATTTATTTCCTATGTAATTTCTTTTTAATATTTCTTATATTCTCTGATTGTACGATATTTTAACACTATAGCACTACCTATCTCTATCTTATTTAATAAAAAACCATTCTAAACCTACTATTTACAATTCTGTGACATAATATCATCTATCCTCATAATATTTATAAATGTTTTCTATATTGAAAATTCCCCTTAATATTTTAAGATTAGTGGGTGTTCGGTATTCACATATTGCTTTCACCCTTTCTGGATTCATAGTGACTCCTGTATCACTTAAGACATAACCCAAATAATCCACTTCTTTTTTGTAAAATTGGCATTTATCCAAATTTAGTTTTAAACCCGCTTCTTCCAATTCTTTTAATATTATTTTTAGATGTGCCTGATGTTTTTCTTCTGTTTCAGAAAAGATCAAGATATCGTCAATGTAATGAAGTGTAAAATCTTCATATTGATTTAAAATAGTGTGTAATGTCCGTACCAAAGCTGCACAAGAACTTTGTAACCCAAATGGTACCACACAAAATTGATATACAACTCCATCCACCATAAAAGCAGTATATGGCCTACTTCTTGGATCTAATGGAATCAACCAAAAACTATGTTTAAGATCAATTTTGGAAAAGATATTTGCCTTTGTAATCCTTCCAAATATACCTTCTATATTTAAAGGACTTTCATATTGTTTTTTAGTATAAGTATTAATATTTCTAGCATCTAAACAAAGTCTAATATCTCCTGATTTCTTCTTCACACATGTTATAGCACTGATGTATTGTGAATTTGATCTTTCTATTATTCCATCTTGTAACATTTTTTTTATTTCTTGATAGACTTCTGTCTTTAATTTATAAGGTATTGGATATGTTTTGACCTTAAAATTTTTTATTTCAGGTGTGACTTCTAGTTTATGCACATATCTAGATGCCACACACACTTCATTATTAAATAATTTTTTATGCTTTTGTAAAATTCCTTCAACTTCTTCTTGATATTTTTCAAGACATATTTCTTCTGTAATATTTAATTTTTCTTCTTCAATTTGATTCACTTATCCTATGTCCCTTTCTTGCTTATTAGTGTTTATATGTTGTTTAATAAAAGGTATTAATTGGTTGTTATATTTAAGAAATTTTTGTTCATAATCTATAGTCATTTTATGTTTATTTAGTTCATCCGTTCCCAAAATTAAGTCATATTTTAAGTTTTTAACCAACAATAATTGTACTGGTATACTTTCTCCATTAAGTTTCAAATTTACCATGATAGTTTGATTTGCCTCAAACAATTTTCTATCATGCGCCCCTACTAATGATATTTTGTTAGTATTAATCACCGTAATATTATCTTGATTTAAGTTTTCAATCATATTTTCATTTAC
The DNA here is from genome assembly GCA_949126875.1 of Lochmaea capreae. Classification (NCBI taxonomy): domain Eukaryota; kingdom Metazoa; phylum Arthropoda; class Insecta; order Coleoptera; family Chrysomelidae; genus Lochmaea; species Lochmaea capreae. Next base: position 11,796,864 of record OX421396.1, read on the forward strand.
TATAGAAACCTCTGACCCTGTATCCAATAAAATTTTACATTTCACATTTGATAAATGACCCTCTATAAATATTAATTTAATTACTTCATTGAATTGTGTTTCTTCTTCTATAATAAATTCTCTCGGATGTTGATAATGAGAGGAATAGACAATATTACGCACGCAGGGACGATCTAAGCAAAATTTTGCTCAGTGCTTTCGCCCTGATCATTTTCTAGTATTACCTGATCCTGGACTATATTATTAACTTGCCTCCTATCTCCCTCTGTATAATTTTCCCGATTATAATTTCTGTCTCGGCTATCCTGGTTATAATTTCTTCTGTCATTCTCATTATTTCTTCTATCATTATAATTATTTCTTTCTTCCCCTCTATTCTGTCTCCAATTACTATTTCCATTACAGTTTCTTCTCTCAAAATTTCCATAGTTTCTTCTATTTTCATTATATCTATTACCATTATTTCTATCTCCATTTCCATAATTTCTTTCTACATTCCCTTGATATCTTCTATTATCCCCATTCCTATATCCATAATCTATGTTTCCATTTCTATCATAATTATCTCTTCTCATAAAACCATTTCCACTATCTCTTTGTCTATCATTTCTTGTATCTTCATTTCTAATTTCTCTTTGGTATCGATGAATACCATTTCCATTCTGTATACTTCTTTCTACTCTCTGTAAATAACTTGATAAATTATCCATGGTTTTTATATTATGTAGTGCTATGGTTTCTGCTACCTCAGCATTAAAATGTCTTCCAACATATAACACCAGTTCCTCTTCTTTCATCGCCGGTTCCAAATATTGCGCCATATTATAAAGTTGCATAGCATATGTATTTAAATTTTTACTTTTATTGTAATCAAATTTCCCGAAATACAACCTTTCTCTGAAATTAGCTTGTTGAATCTCCCCCCAGAAATAAGTTAAAAATTGCATCTCAAATTCTTCCATATCCCTAATTTGTTCCTCTTTATTACAGAACCATAGTAATGCATGTCCTGATAACATTCCCCTAATTATTATTTTCTTTTCCATCATATCCCGTATTCCTTTCATTTTACTCTTCATTATTTTCATAAAAACTTTTGGGTGAATTATATTTATATTTCCATCAAATTTTACCCCTATTTCTACATTTCCTGTATAAATCATTCCTCCTCCATTTCTTCTTATATTATCTTCTAATTCTTCTTTCGTATCTTGCAATTTTCTGTTCATTTCTTCCCATTCTTGTTTAAATTGATTTCCCATTATTTGGCTCCTGTTCACACATATTTCTGTTTGTACTGTCATTCTACCATCTAAATCCTTAATTGTCTTCTCAACATTTTCTTTGTACATTTTCATTGCCTCTTCATTTGTATCCTCACGTAACTTAATATATCCTACTTCCTTGATTATATCTTCATTTTGTCTTTTAACTTCTATTTGTATTGCTTCTGGTAAACTGTCTTCAATATTTCTTCCTAATTCCTGAATTTCTTCTTCTACATGCTTTTCAATTTCTTCTCTAATCTTAATTCCATTTTCTTGTATTTCTGCTCGTAAATTTTTATTTTGTTCAACCATATCTTCTTTCATTTCCGCCATCTGAATTTTAAATTGCTGATTTTCTTCTCTTATTTTCCTCATCTCCTTTAAACTTTCTATTTTCCCCTCTTCTATTTTCTTTTCTATATTATCAAATTTTCTATTCATAGTGTTCATGTCTCCTCTAATCTCTTCTCTCTGACCTAATAATTGTTGCAGCATTTCCATGATTCTGTTTTGTTCACTTCTATTTCCAGCACTTTCTCCTTGATTTTGTCCTGCGATGTCTTCTCTACTTCTAGTTTCTTCTAGTTTTTTCATTGATTCTGCTCTTCCGCTTACTTCTCTCTCATCATCATGATCCTCACTATGTCTTCCTTGTTCTAAATATTGTACTTGAAAATCACCCATTCCATGTCTTCTTTCTTCTTGTTCCTCTTCTGATCTTTCCTCTGTTCGTATTTGTTTTCCATCCCTTAATGTCATTCTTTTATCCATTTTGTTTTTGTTTTAATTATTTTATCAATAAAGTATAAAGTTTATTGTTTTATTACGTAAGATCCCTTAATTTAAAAAAAAAACTACCCAATTATATAAACCTAACAAAGACATAAACACACCCACGTTTTTAGTTTATTTCAATGAATTATTTATTTTTACTCGACCAGTTTTAAAAGAGAGCCCCACGTTGGGCGCCAATATTGTTATGGTTTGTTTGTATTTGTTATTTTATTTAAATTTTATATTAATTTTTATAGTGCTTATACTTGCCCTTTCTTCCAGCTAGCTCATATTAAATTCGGGAACAAGAAAAACTCCTACTCTCTTTGGGTTCTGGCGCTATTAAATTATTTATTGAACTTTTTCACAGATATATGTTATTTGTATCAATCCCTATTTTCAAAATTTATTAAAATTCTTTTTCAATATATTATTTAAATAAATATGTATTAATAAAATTTTGTGACGCCTATGGACAAACCTTTCTTATTACTTTAAAAAGTAGATGTCTCTGTCGATGTGTATGTAAAGCCACAGAGTATGGAGAGTTGCAAACAATTCGGTTCAAAGCGAATGAATGTCTATGGTGTGGTATTATGAAAATTTTTGTTTGTAACTATAATAATAAAATGGAACTCAACTCAACAAAACAGTTTAATCATAATAGTGATTGCCTTTGTATGATATTTACATGAATATCAGCTCAAATTTATCTAATATTACAAAAAGAAAGAAACAATTATACAAATACAGTTACCTAACCTACAATTCAAGGGAATAAAATTTTAAATCTAAGGTGAGCTCTTATCTAATTTTGATTAAAGTGAATTATTATTGAATTTTGAAATTTATTTTAGAAGTACTTCTGATATGCATATGCTTTTGATTAAATTTTATTGGTACCAATTATTGACTAACCTTTTTAATATTGAATTTTTAACTGGTTGTATGAAGATTCATAAATTTGATGAGGTAGACGGAATTACAGGATTTCACAGGAAGATTGAGGATTCTGATTCTCCTCTGGGATGCTGGAACAACTTGTGGATGGTATTTCAGGTATATTTTAACCTTTCTTCTATTTCTCAATATTTTACTGAACCTTTCTTGGTATTTTTAAACTTTTTATCTAATTACTTTAGTTTAATTATCAATTTATACTCTTTTTTTTAAATCAAAAACTTTTTTTAAACCTTTTCCTTTTTTATTCACCTCCACTCACTTGTTTCTTCTATCAACAACCCCGCGTTGCTATGTCCTAATTCCAAAGCACTTGATTTTTTCTTCCTAATTGCAAAATTTCATAATTTCTTGTTTATTGTCTATTATTGTCTATAATATTTATTCTTGCACTATTGTAATTCTTTCTACCTTTTATATCACTAAGAACTTCACTAAATTTACCCTTTAAATTGTCCTTATTTATAAAAAAAACCTTAAAATTATGTGTACCTCTTAAATATCTAATATACAATATTCTACCATCAATAATTTTATTTTAATTCATGTAAACTCATAACCAATGTCCAATAAATCTTTCCAATTACATATTTTATATAAACTAATTGTAAATTTATTTTAATAAACGTTTTAAATGTTGATTTTATTGCACCAATCACAATGCAGTACATATTATTTTCTTAACAACCATCTCTGAAAATATTATTCTATGATTCTGTCTGACTGTTCTGTCTTCGCAAAACATACTTCATCTTGACAGTGACATTCAATTATAATTTAGGTTAGAATTCTGCCCAAAATATAATTTATATTGTTTATTAAATATTGTATACTAATAATTTCAATTTCAGGTGTAACAAATACATATTGATTATAAAAAAACAAACAAGCAAACTAATTTTAAATGAAGAAATCTAAATTTACTTTAATTATTACTGGATATGATAAAAAAATATATGATACTTTATTAATTCAAGGTACGTCTTTCTATTTTTATTTCAAAATTTATATTCAAATTAATTTATTATACATATTTATTTCTTGCATTTCTATTTTTCTGAAATCCTTGAATAGAATTGATTCAAGTAATTTAATTATCTGATACCATTACAATATATATATATACTAATTACTTATTGTAATATTCAGATTATTATTTTTTGTTTATCTTGGTCAATAAATCTATTATTTTTTTTTTTTTTTTTTTCTTTCTTAAGGCGTCGACTGCTATGGTCATTAGCCTTTCCGCTGTCCGTACTTGATAATTGTAAACCTTTCTGTTACGAATCCAAATACAACTAAACGTCTAAACTTCTAAAAGTTCGTTATTAAGTAAAAGTGTTTTTTTTTATATTTTTAAATAAAGATTAGTCATTTTTAAAAATTCTATGACTTTCTTCTGATCGATAAGTGTAGAAAAACAGGTCTTCAGATCATTTCCCAATCCGATCATTTGACGAGCTCCAACACGAAGTGTACAGTCAAGTAATAAATGTCTAACTGATAATTGATTTCCACACTCACAAATTGGTGGGTTTTTTCCCAGAAGTAGGTATGATGATGTTAAGTGTGAGTGGCCTAGGCGAAGTCTTGATAGTACGACTTGCTCTTTTCGTTTTTTCAAATGATAACCAGTTTGTTTAAGTTGTACTCTTGGTTGTGTTATTTTTAGGAACTTGTTATCAAGTTGCCAGTCTATCTGCCATTTATCAATAATTTTCTGCTTGATGTCTTTTTTAAGATCTTCCAAGTTTTGTAAGGAGGCAAGTTCTTCTGCATGTATTGCCCTTTTTGCAGCCAAGTCAGCTCTTTCATTACCTGTTATCCCGATGTGGCTGGGAATCCAGATAAATATTATGTTTATTTGTTGTTGCTGAAGATTGTATAAAGTGCCTTGCATGTAGCTCGTTAATGTATCTGTTGTTTTTTTATTAGTTAGTGCTTTTAAGACACTAAGAGAGTCAGAACATATTGCTGCATTTGTGATGTTATTATTTTCTATATATTTTAACGCCTCCAAAATTGAATATTGTTCGGCGAAATATATACTGGTCCAAGAGGGGTGTTTCCAACAAAAAACCTGTTCTTTCACAACTATAGCACTTCCGACTCCTTGAGCGTTTTTGGAACCGTCGGTATATATTTCAACAGGATTATTGTGGTTCTGTAATATATATTTTATTTCGTTAATAAACATATCAACTGGGGAACTGGTTTTATCATATTTTTGGCAATTTTGGTGAAACACTGGATTTTTAAATCTCCATTGGGGATAGGAAATATTTTGGGGAAATCGCTGGACAGGAATATCATGTTGTAGTCCTAGCACTATCCGTTTTACCCGTGTAGGAAAAGGTATGGTATTAATATGCCTAGATTGAAAAGAGTCCGGTTCTTCCTCACTAAAAATATTAATTATAAGTGGATTATAGGGTGTCGAGTATTTTTTGCAGAGATAATTTACCATTAGAAATTGTCTTCTGTATTTAAGGGGAGGAATACCAGCCTCGCAGCATAAAGATGAGTAAGGGCTTGTTCTAAATGCTCCCAAAGCCAGTCTGATACTAGTGGCTTGAATATACTCTAAAGTTTTGAGATTTGATTCACTAGCAGAGCTATAAACAATAGCCCCATAATCCATTTTAGACAATATATACGATTTGTATATATTCAGTAAGACGTTAACATCAGAACCCCAGTTAATATTTGATAGACTTCTTAAAATATTTAGCCTATTTTTACATTTTGTTGCGAGATCTTCAATGTGTTCTTTCCATAATAATTTTCGATCAAAAACAAGGCCTAGAAATTTAATAGACGAAGTCATTTCAATAGGGTGCCCGTGAAGATTGATATTTGGTTCCGGGTGTTCCTTTCTTAACCTACAAAAGTGAATACATTGAGTTTTAGTTGTGGATATTCTGAAACCGCGCTGCTCCACGTACTCAACTATACTATCAACTGTATTCTGTAGAGTTTGAACTACATTTTTCATATCTAGGGATGAGTAGTATATTGCTAGGTCATCTACATATAAACTTTTCTGAACCTCTACTGGAATGACATCCACTATACCATTTATTGCTACAAGAAATAGTAAAACGCTAAGATTTGAGCCTTGAGGTACACCATTTTCTGGAAAATGTGTTTGAGATGACTTATTGTTCACCCGCACTCGGAAAGTTCTATTACATAAGAAGTTTTGAACGAACCGAGGTAAGTAACCTCTCAAACCCCATTTGTACAAATTTTCCATTATTCCAAATCTCCAGGTTGTATCAAATGCTTTCTCAATGTCGAAAAAAATAGCAACAGTATGGGATCTATTTGCAAAGCTGTTTTTAATATAATTGTCCAATAGAACAAGGTGGTCAATTGTTGACTTTCCCCTTCGAAAACCCATTTGACAGTCCGAAAAAAGGTTTTTATCCTCTAAGTGCCAAAGTAGTCGTACGCTGACCATTTTTTCTAAAAGCTTTCCAATGCAGCAAATTAATGAAATAGGGCGATAATTGGAAGGATATTGGGAATCTTTTCCTGTTTTTGGGATTGGAACGATAATGACATCTTTCCACTGAGTGGGATACTTTCCCGTTATCCATATTTGGTTATATATATTAAGTAGTAATATTTTTTTGTTTTGGGGTAATCTCAAAAGCAGTTCGTAAGAAATTAAGTCATTTCCTGGAACTGAGTTTTTTTTAGCAGTATCTAACGCATGCTCTAGTTCTTCCAGTGAAAATAGGTCATTATAAGGTAAATTCTCGTTGGTATGGAAATTTAAGTGTTGTTCTTCAGCTTTTTTTTGAGTTGTTTGAAAGTGTTATCGTAGTTTTCAGACGAGCTGGTTGATTCAAAGAATTTTGCTAGCTCTTCAGCTATATTTTCGTTGCCTGTTATTTCCTTGCCATCCACTATAAGTAACGGTGACGGCTTTAAGAAATGTTTCCCCTTAATTTTCCGGATTTTGTCCCATACTTCTTTTACCGGAGTCTCGCTAGAGATAGAGCTTACGTACTCCATCCAAGATTCCTTTTTACCCTTCACGATTAGAAACCTTGCCTTTGCTCTAAGTCTTTTGAAAATGATCATATTTTCATTTGTTGGTGATTTTTTGAAAACATTGAAAGCCTTTTTCTTATTTTTTATTGCAGTCTCTAGTTCAGAGCTCCACCATGGCACCCTTTTTTTATTTAGTGTACCTTTTGTTTTGGGAATTGATAATTCAGCAGAATTTTGAATTGCTTTGGTAAAATTTTCCACTTGTTCTTCTATAGTTACTCCTGTTATTTGTGAGTTTTCCATAGAATTGTCATATTTTTTCCAGTCAGCATGTTGAAATAACCATTTTGGGCAAGGTATACAATCCATTTGTTTATCTACTGCTGGTAATTCTATAGAAATTGGAATATGGTCTGTATTCCATTCAGATTTAACAGCCCATCTAAAATTAAATGCAATCTGAGGTGATGATAGACTAAGATCAATTGCAGAAAATGTATTTGATCTAGAGTTTATGAATGTTCCTTCTCCAGTGTTCAGGAGAACAAGATCCAACTCATTTATAATATTTTCCAGAACTCTACCACCCGGGCAAGTTTTAGTAGATCCCCATAAGGTATTGTGTACATTAAAGTCTCCAACCACCAAGAATGGTTTCGATAACTGTCGTAAACAGCTCATTAACTGCTCAGGTCTCCACTTGGCGTTCGGAAGGTATATATTACAAATAGTCATTTCCAATGGAAATTTCATTTTTATTGCTACGACTTCTAAGTCACTGTGCAATTGAACTTCATTGTATGGTATGTTCTCTTTTATGAGTATCAAAACACCACCTCTTGCTCTTTGGTTTGGAACAGCATTATACCCAACCGATTTATATCCCCTCAAACTGAATTTTTCGTTTTGCTTAAGGTGTGTCTCTTGAAGACAGATACAAAACGGAGAAGAATTTAGGATCATTGTTTTTAGCTCAGGGTAATGCAGCTTACACCCATTGCAGTTCCATTGCAGAATATTATGGTGTAAAGACATTAAAATAAAAATAATTTAGTTAAAAGATAAATATGTATATGTTTATATATACAGATTTGAGTTTCGTGTTATATCTGCTTATTGAGTGTAAAAATGTACAATTAAAATATTGGAATAAAATATAGATAGAATAAAAAAGAAAAAATGAATAAAAAACTAAAAAATAAAATAAAACAAATATAAAATTTGTCTTTTGTAACTAAAATATGTTATATTTGTATAAAAAGAAATGTAGTACTACATTTCTTTATCACTTACTTTTCCACCTCTTTTGGGAGGTGGTTGTTCGTTTTTCTTTCTTGGAAGGCCAAAAGATTCGGAAATTTGAGTATCATCAGGGATTAGTTGAACGGAACTAGGGATTTTATAGGAATGTGAAGTTTCAGTGACGGGTTTGGTTGTTTTAGTAATATTATCTAGGGAAGTTTTTCTTGATCTTGGTTTTCCTTTAGGCCAACCTTTTTTTCTTTTAGCTGAAGCAACTGAAATGTCACTTTTTTGTGATGAGTATAGATTGTCAGAGTCTTCAGAAAAGTCAAAGGTTTTTCTTTTTTGTGATTCAGCGCGACTTTCCTGAGATTGTTCTGAGCGATCTACGTGGTATGATGTCGGTAAAACTACTTTTTGGTTTATCAGTGCCGTATATAAGCCTTTTACTTGATTTTCGACAATTATTGAAATTTGAGGGATTATAGAATTAATAATTGCTGTAACAGTATCGTTGCTTTTAGTTTTCTCCGCAAAGGTTTCTTTGGATGGTTTCATTAACAAAACTTTTTTTTTTGCTTCTCCATAACTGATTTTTTCATTAGTTTTTATGGTTTGAATATTTATTTCTTCTACCATGCGGGGACATTTCTTTGACCTAGCAGAGTGTTGACCTTCACAGTTTACACAAACAGGTTCATTACAAACTTGTCCTTCATGGGGAGGTTTACCACAAACGCAAATTTTCTCTTCATTACATGATTTAGATAAGTGACCAAATTTTTGACAATTAAAACAACGTATTGGGTTTGGAATATAGGGTCTAACTTCTAGTGAATAGAAAGCTACTTTTATTTTAGGAGGAGGTTTTGGTTTATCAAACGTGAGAATTAAACTAGCTGTATTCACGATATCACCGTTTTGTCTGGTCTTGATTCTAACTACCTCTATAACTCCTTCAGATTCTAATTCAACTTTTAATTCGTCTACCGAACAATTTAATAGATCTCTGCAGGTAATTACACCTTTGGCATAGTTTAAAGTCTTGTGTGGTTCAACTGCAACTTCATAGTTATCAAGTTTTTTTATATTTAATAAACGTTTGGCCTGCTGTTCAGAAACTGTTTCAAGCAATAAACCTTCCTTTACTTTTCGAACCGTTTTTAAATTACCAAATTGTCCGTTCAACACTTTAAATAATACAAAAGGACTAACTTTTTCGAAATTTTCATTATCAAGTCTTTTCACGACCAGGAACCGAGGAGTAACTCTTCTCTTTTCCAGGCTCTGTGAGTTTTCGGTGGTAGCTATTTTTGCTCTGCTACCATTAGAGCTTAAATTTTCTATTTCAGAAACTTCCATTTAAAGTCCCACGAGTAGGGCAGAAATATAAGTCCACCACAGCAGTGCTCCCTTACTGTGGCAAGGTCAAAACATACAAGTGAGTGTTACCTGGTACTCACATGACATCGTTAAAGACTGTACACACAGGTCAGCCATTCATCCCATCAGCACGATAGTTTCCACTTTGAGATTCTGGATTTTTTATCGAGGTTAACTCCTCTAGATCCTCGAAAGATCAGAAAGGGAGGAAGGAAAAGGTGAGGACAGCGGGCTGCTGGACTGGGGTCCCGTGGGCTCGTCAAACCCTTAGTATGTTGGTTTCGGAATGGAAAAAGTCCAATCCGAAACCAGTATACCCCCCTTCGGGGTAAATCTATTATTATTATTATTATAATTATTATTATAATTATTATTATTATTATTATTATTATTATTATTATTATAATTATTATTATTATTATTATTATTATTATTATTATTATTATTATTTAGCCCACCATGTATAATGAGTTATATAATTTATATGATGCCCAATACAATAGAAGCACTTAAATACGTTGTTTGCTAGCAGAGATATACAATACCATAAAATGGAACTGCTTCAAGAGAGCTGCTTATTCATTTATCAATATACAGGGTTAGGTTAGGTTGGGTTAGGTATGACGCAAAAAGTTTTGATTAAAAGCAATGGCAGATACAGTCATGTTAAATTACGAAGCTGCAGGTTTTGATGACGCTGAGTTCAAATATAATGTTGTCCTGAATGTGGTACTTCCGGCTAAACCGGAAGTAGACATCAACATTGTTATTTTAAATGGAACCTGATATTTTCTATTGTATTTTCGAATTCTTCATGATATTTTAGATAAAATTTGTACACAATGTCCCGTATACCAAAAATTGAGTATTGTCAAGATATTTCGATTTTTTAGAAAAATTTAAAAAAAATCCTATTCCACATTGAATAACGATATATCCATTAATAACGAGACACGTGTCGTGAAATTGTAAACAATAAATAACAAGCGCTTGCCCGTTAACTCCATATATCCAGCTCATTGATATTTCATACAGGGTGTCTTAAACTTAGCCGCCAAATGCACAATTTAAATAATTTTTCTTACTTTAAGCAGAACACCATGTATTTTATTATATGCTCCGCGGCATTTTTTAAGCCAATTCATTTGGTATCGGTATTTCCTATACGTAAATCCAACCACTCTTGAGATATTTCACTTTCTTAGTTAAAACATAACAACACTTAATTATTTCGACATTAGTAAAGGGTAAGTCATAGCTGATTTGATAGTTAGAACGTTAATTGTTTATGTTGTTTTGACAGTTTTCTCAACCAGTTTGTATTTCATAGTAAATAATGGTAAATGTAGGATTTACTAATGATGATTTTTTAAATCTTATGTGATATCAATGATAACAATACTAATATGAGCTTCGTAATGAGGTTCATTACGACACTGAAACTTTTTTACGAGACAGTTACTTCATTAAATCTTTGGAACATAAACATGATCAGAGTTTATGATGGGTTTATTGAAATTGACGTAATGTCACATTTGGGCATTTTAAAATTAAATAAAGAATTAATATTCATTTTCATATCTCTGGCGGGACTTGGCAGGTATTAATGTTTATATTGCAGCATTTGCTAATTGTTCTATATTTAAATCGAAACTTTCAGGATCTGAGCTAATGTCGATAGCATTCATGATGAAGTAACTAACTGATATTGACGCGTTCTATTTTGACAATTAGTATGATAACAACCATAAAAAGCATGGATAACTATCTTTGAGTAGATATTTAGAATTATTTATGGCAGGTAAAATATTGTATCGGGTGGCCAACTAAGAACGGCCATATCTCAGGAATGGATTATAGTACAGGTTCGGGAAAAAAAATTTATGGCAAAAGTGCCCTGGAAAAACGCCTGGAAATTATTTTCAGAATTCTAGGTCCAGCACTAGAGGGCGTATTTGGCAGTTGGAATTTTAAAACTTAGAATTTTTCAAAATTTACTCAATTAAGGGGCATATTGAATATTATAATCAGATTCCTCGACAAATTCTGCTTATTTTTTATATGACAAGTGGTTGCAAATAAGGGGTGAGGGAAAGTGGGAACCTTGTTAAGAAAAAACGCCTTTAATTCTGCTTTAGTTCTGCTTGACCGACTTCAATAAACTTGATTTTGTTTGAAAGAGCTTTTCTTACAATCGAGTATTTAAAGCAATCTGATTATTAACATAAATTCTAGAGGGCGCTGTTTAATTTTTTTAAATATTGTGTTCTCTCGTTACAATTTTAAATGGAAGCATACAAATTTAAGCAGGTAGAGTAAAAAGTAATAAGACAGTGAAAACCGCAAGTCGATATCTTTTTCCTATCCCGAGATATCGTGAGAATAAGGTAAATGGCGGGAATTGTTCTTCCAACGTCTAGAAGGCTGATGAAGTAAGTTGTGCTACATTTTTTTAAATTTCATAAGAATGTTATTATTTGTTTCCAAGCGATGTATTAGTACCTAAATCAAAAGCATAAAATATCAATAAAAACCGATATTTGCCCAGCAAAAACAAATACAGTTTATAATATGAATTACTGATGACAACAAAATTAACAGAGTTGGCCAAGTAAGATATAAAATAAATTCCTTGTTGAAAGCAAGCAAGCCATGATTTTGACGCATACATCAAAAATTATTCAACGTGTTGCATTTAATAGACTTTCTTTATCTTTTCGTACAAAAATGGTTCTTACAAATGAAGAATCAGACTTAACGGAGAAAGATACTTATATTTTTTAAGCAACGAATTGCCACTTCTCTTAGAAGACTTACACTTGGCCATTGGTCGTGACTTGTTTTTGCAACATTATGGGTGCCCAGCACATTATTCTAGAGATGTTCGGAATTTTTTAGATGAATCATACCCTGAAAGGTGGATAGGACGTGGAAGTTTATTTATTTGGCCACCAAGGTCTCCAGACCTAATTTGTTCAGATTTTTATTTGTGAGGGAGAATAAAAGATCTCGTTTATGCTGATAGACCCGCAACTGACCTTGTTGAAAGAATACGACAGACAATACGAAGAATTTCAAGGGCAGAAATTGAAGCAGCTGTTTTCTCCACCAGTCAGAGATTCATTTCATGCATTGAAAATGATGGACGACATTTCGAACATCTTGTGCTCTAGGGCGACACTAATGACGTAGTTATGTATTTAAGGTTTCACTTGTTAGATTTATCACATTGTTTTATAATTTGTTCCTATTGTTGGTAGCGACAGCATTATATTTAGTTAATCTAGTTGCAGCAATAACATTAGTATGATAACAGTTTAAATTAGAGCAGTCCAATGTAAGATCTTTTCATCCAGGTTAAAATTAACAATTTCCGTTTACGCGAACAAGCCTTTTAAACGTTGGAATAACAATTCCCGCCATTTACCTGTTTCTTACGATATCTCAGAATGAGAAAAAGATATCGACTTAAGGTTTTCACTGTTTTAATACTAATTTAGTCTAGTTTTTTAAGACCTACTTAAATGTTTATGCTTCCTTTTAAAATTGTAACGAGAAAATGAGAAAAATGAGCCTTGCATACATTATCAGCTCATGGTATTCTATTGGCTGCTAGTTCATTCGACAGTATGTTAGGTAAGTGAGTTAGGAAACAGAAATGAACTATTTTACTAGTAAGAAATTCGTTTTCGTCCTCGTCTTTGAAAATACCTTAAATTGTGATCGTTTGCTAGTGAAATATTATATACAGGGTGTTTCTAAATTCATGCGACAAAATTCAGGAGGTGATTGCTCGTATGAAATTAAGATGGGTCTTTTTTTATAACAAAATTTTCTCAGCCCGCCCCTTTCCAATATATCACCCTTAAAAGGTGGAGACTTAAATTGAGTTTTTATAACATTTTTTTTAATCTTAAATTTTTTTCTCAAAACCGATAGCTACAGAGAAAAAAAATAAACACCATAATTTATGGTTATTTTTATAAATTGAGTAGAAAACAGTAAAGATGTAAAATGTAATAATATTTTTTCTCTGCAGCTATTGGTTTTGGGAAAAAAAATTAAGAATAAAAAAATGTGTAAATAAAATATGGATTTTAAGTTAAATTTTATTTCTTAAGAGTTCAACTCGAAAAAAAGCTTTGATATGAAATAAAGCAAGGGATGCTAATTTCACCGCCGTATAATGAAACAGAAATATTGAAAAAATACCCGTGGTTAGTCCTATGCGAGTGTATGAAAATAGCAGAATTTCAAGTTTCTAGCTTTACTGAAATTTTAGAAAAAAAAATTAAAACTCAATTTCAGTCTCCACCTATTAACGGTGATATCTCGGAAAGGGGTTGGCTGAGGAAATTTTGTAAGGTATAGGAAAGACCCATCTTAATTTCATACGAGCAATCACTCCTGAATTTTGTCGCATGAATTTAGAAACAACCTGTATATCTTGCCAAAAACATTTCTCTTCGGCATGGAATTTTAGAAGACTTCAAAGGTTCGGCACAGTTATAATTAGTATAACAAGTCTTTGAAAATTTATGTTCTCAACTTATTAATAATTTAATTTCCTATTTCTTTCTAAATACCAACTGAATTCATATTTTTCTGCATAAAGAGCATACCCATTATTAGTTTTTTGAAATTAATTTCACAGCTCATTGCTTATATCAAGTATCATATCATTCTTCACCTTTTTTCTTTCAGTTATCTTGAATTGTACTTGTATATACCAGAATGGTAACATCAGCAAAAGTAAAGTATTTTGTGTGCATTTGTGCTTTTTCTAGACTTCTCACGAGTAATGTATATAATTTGAATCCTATCATAATAAATATTTTTTCCTACTTTATTAATCTTTGAAAGTTTTTAATCACCTTTGGTAACTGCAAACTTCGTTTTATATCAGATGTACTACCAACCACTAGAAAATTACAATAATTTCTAACAACACACACCCTGTCCCTTTTTAATTTTTAACAATTTCAATCTTTCTAGTTTACAATTTGACTTCTGTCATTTATAAAAACTTAGGTTACTTATTTTGGATGGTATCGTAAGTATTTGCAATTTTGAGGACAGGTTCTGTCAATTTTTCCGTATCAGTTAGTTCTTCTTATATAGTCTTCATGTTCTTAGAGTTCAGATCAAGTTTCCATTAACATCTGAATATTTAAATACCATCTGTATAAGTATTTGTTATTAATCGTTGGAAAAGGCCGTCATACATAGTTTGTTAAGTGTTCTACTTGATATTTGGATTCGAACAATGATTTTGACAAGAAACACTGTGTATAACATAATTATGTTTTTTTTGTATGAGACCACAAGTTGCTACTAATTTCCTATTTAATAATTTCTATAAAAGTATTTCTTTAAATCCTGTTATCCCATACTTCCGCATTTTCCCTGACCTTCCTTAACGATTGAAATTAGTTTTAGGGCTGCAAGTCTCTGGACGGTACTTTCTTTCGCTCGTTCTTTCTTTCTCTCTTCCAAAAAGAAGAGTTTAAGAGCCAATGCGCTCTGATTTACCCGCGTAAGATTGGAAAGCTTCTAAATTTGGAGGAGGACAGACTCTGATTAAAATCCAAGCGTTAAACAAGGTGAGAGT
The DNA here is from genome assembly GCA_949126875.1 of Lochmaea capreae. NCBI lineage: Eukaryota > Metazoa > Arthropoda > Insecta > Coleoptera > Chrysomelidae > Lochmaea > Lochmaea capreae. Next base: position 11,812,104 of record OX421396.1, read on the forward strand.
CAGTCAGTACACTCTGTGCAAAATGTAAGTTTAAAGCGAAGATTTATGTACTGCAATTAGCCAACTGTAATATTCCATTTATTGTCGAAATTACCTTTAACTAAACTTGTTTGAATTACTATAAAATACAATGTAGAACGCAGCATGTACTATTCAGTAGGCCACATCAATAGAGATATCGAACGTCGCTAATACTTCTTGATTGCTAAGATGGACAACTTATTTCAGAAGGGTTAGACGAGTAGGCGATAACATTTGCATTTTCAGAAATAATGTTAAAGGGATATTTTGCTATTTTGTAAGCGACTCTAGTTCGTTGCAGTAGTACGGAGGCTAAATGACTATTTTATTATTAAATTGTTTACGTTATATTGATATTATATGAAAAAATAGTAGCCATTATTGTCATAACGTAACCAAATTGAAAATTATAATAATATTGATTTAAGTGCCCACTTCTCATTTATTGACTTGTAATTTAAGAGTCAATTATGACTAAATAAAATAGAATATAAAAGTAGAAAATATGATTGAGTAATAATAATAGTTTTTTTATTCATTAACACAAATACAAAAAAAGCAGATACAAATTTTAAAGATATAAATAAATGCATAGATAACCATAATAATAAAAGTTTACTAGAATATAAGAAAAATAAATGATACAATGATACTCGATAAGCCAACAAACGCTTTTTTTCGAAAAAATGTAAAATATATACAAGTACTACAATACATAATAAATAAATATAGTATTGAAAATAGTAATTCAATATGAAATCATATACATTTGAAATATCCTTATTTAGCTTTGTATTAAAATATTTTTATAGACAATTATACATAGGCAATTTTCAATATATTCTTTCAGTTTTCATTGTATATAAGTATACACGTTATTTTTTTATATCATTTGGTATACTGTACATAGTAGAAATACTATCTTTGAGTAGGTTACTGGTTTTAGCATTAGTGGAAAGACGTAATTTTGCCTTTGTCGTGTATTAGAGTGGTGGTTTAATACTGAATTCGGAGGTTAATTGACATAAAATGTAATGCTACAACACACGAGAACAGTTGCCTCAATCCAATAAACAGGGTGTAACAAAAATGTAGGTCATAAATTAAACCACTTATTCTGGAGCTGAAAAATAACTCGATTGAACCTAACTTACCTTAGTACATATGTGCATACAAAAAATTACAGTCCTTTGAAGTTACTAAAGACAAATTGATCTTTTCGACAGCTGTTTGACATATTTTAATGAAAATTTACCAGTTTCTTTCTTATGAATTGAGCATCTTCCAAAACAAAAATGACGTATTTAAAATTTTAGGGGAGTTGGGATCGATCCCCTAAACCCCACCACCTCCCCAAATTTTGTTTACTTTATATGAAGTTTGTCAATTCCATTTAAATTACGGATCAATTAATTACACCCAAATATTTGATTTTTGTTCCATGTGGATAGATGTATCAATGCCATCAATTATTTTTGGTCCATTGAAATAGTACCTCGAAAAGTACCTGGCTTTACTACAGAACGATCCAGCTGAATAATATTTTGAAACAATTAAAAACAAAATAGATAATATAGGAAACTCAACTTTTACTCCATTTGAGAAAGAACATCGATAATTTTTGTTGGTTTATGTGAAATTAAATCATACGTACCTACCTATTAAGTAGGGCGTTTTATCATTTCTGGTATGTAGAAGGTATTAAAAAATTCCTTTAGTTAAATTTTAATTTTTTTCTCCCAGAAATTATCATCTCTTTAGATTTTCTGAATATGAACATTTATTGGACTCCAAACCAAAAAATAACAAAATTGTCGTTGAGTTATGTGGAGTAGCACTTAGATTTAATAATAGTAGTTATGATTTTGTTTTAATGTGATTTCACCATTTTCATCTACTTGGAGGTACTTTATTTTTTTGTTGGCAATTCCCTCTTCAACGTTTATGTGTTGCAGAACTGCGGGACATTTTATTTCTATTATCGAATCATTACCTATGGTTCCATCAGGACTAACACCCAGGAAGAACTCATCATCATGTCCAACGAACAATCCACAATTCTCAACTTTTAAATTTGTTATTTTTTGGAATGTTTCAATAGCTACTGGTTTATGATCCAATCCGTATTTGGTGTTTTTATTTCCTGTGAAGGGGTCGTTATCAATCTTTTGGCCAATGCACACGGATTCGCCGTTCTCCTTTTACAAATTTGACCGAAGGTAGAAGCAGTTAACCTGCACATCCTCTCCTCTAGCCACTTATGATTAATGCTTTGTCCTCTAGTCGTAAGCTCTATATTTTTTATTTCTTCTGAATTCTTTTTCAGGGAAATTTCTATTTTATTCTTCCTACTTTCCGCTTCTTCTACAGTTGAAACCTCTTCTACAGCTCCATAGTCTTCATCTGGTCCAGATTTTTCAATTTTTCATTCATTCGTTTAGTTTTTTTTTTCATAATATATCAGTTCTCTTTTTCTCTTTAAACCCTTCCTTTTCACAAACTTGTCAACAATATTGTTGGCTTCCAAACCACAATGTAGTTTTCTCTACAATTATAAGAAATGGTCGCTGCTTCACACTTCATTTGATAGGATTTCTGACCCGAAAAATGTATCTAAAATATAACAGTTCTGTATACCCACACTATTATAATATCCAATACACACTATTCGAAAATAGGCATTGTGTAATTCCACAATAGATATTGTTTTCCTTTAACGAAATACCGATGTAGTATCTAAAAGACGCTCGAGCTAGTTCTCCTCTTACGTACTGTAAGGCATGTATTAAACAAGCTTGTTGATTTACAGCTGGTCCACTATTTAGTGGAATAAAGTAATGATTCAGAACGTAAGTAATGATAACTCCAGTTACTCTGTACAAACGGTCAGTGATTTGCAACAGACTGTACTCCGTGAGATGTCGCTTCAGATCGTACCATTAAAATTCAAATTTTTACGCAAATTCAAACACATTTTTCTCATTAATTAATCAACATAATGATTTCAAATTTTGACAGTATATTACTAGTGTGTAGCTTCAGAGACGATGCATATTTATAACTGCACTGATAAAATATTAACAAAATTTAATTCAAATTTCACAACATGGACATTTTTTTTTCAAAAAATAATATGCATCGTCTCTTCACTGTAATGGTTCATATAAACCCTGAAATTTTAAACGTATTATCTCAACTAATAAGGGAGAAAAATGCGTTTGAAGGAAAAATCACTTATTTTTCAAATTTAAAGCAAATCTTAAAATAATTCCTATTTCTGTTTATACAATTTTATGTATTGAGTAAGTACCTATCAAGTTTCAAAAAATAAAATAAAAATACACATTCTACAGGGTCTTAGCTACATTTTAGCTTTTTTTGGCGAGAGCGCACACAGCGCATTGCCTCTTAAGGACAAATATTGATTAGAACAATTATTCAGAAGACTACATACTACTTCTACTAGGATTTCTTCCGACATCGCTCAGCTCGTAAATCTCCACTAGTCAACACCTGTGCTTTGAAGATTTGAAGTACAATGGTTTCAATCGTTTCTCTCCCTCGAGGAAATCTACTCAACTTTGACATAAGTCTAATGTTTATTTTATAAAGCTAAACAATTCGTAGAATCAGTCTAGTAGAATTGGATAAGAATTCAACTTTCCTAATAAAACTTTGAATGTGAATTTTCAGTGTTTTAATCATACTGTTTACTAAGATTGTTTTGTTTGCATTAAATAAAATACAGTGGCGTCATTGTAATTTTGTAGTTATTCGTTATTTCATCCTGGGGCCGAAACCACCACCCTTATATAAATGAGCTAATCACATCAATGAAAACCAAAAGAACTAGTTACAGCATTTTCCATCTTCAGTGCTTTCCACTCCCAGTACTTAGTTCATTATTCAATAAATAAAATCATAATTATCATATTTTATTATTTTCCGAATTTATTGGTTCTAGGAAAAAATGAAAAAATTGCTGTTCAAGACAGAGATTTTAAATTATTATTTCACAGAACTTAACTTCGGGAAAAATATAGTATATTAATTAAAGTAAGTGTTGTAAAAATACCTAGTCATTGCAAGTGCCCGGAAATTTCACAATTTAGAGTTTTCATCTTGACCTGAATTTGGGAAAAAAATGTCCCATAAACACAGAAACACTCTGTATATTATATTGCAAATGTATCTTAAAAATTATTCCCTGTTGTTGAATTCTCTAAATTATATTTATATCTACATATTCACATTAACTGAACAAAGTAATACGTTTGTGTGTGTTATTTTTATTAGATATATTGTGGTGGAATTATTTCAGTTCAAGTATAGATCAACCTCAATTCCTTTATAGTTAAATTAGTTAAAAGATTAAAAACGAAAGTTTATACTCATTCGAAGCGAGGCAGACAGCCTTAAAAACTATTATATTATACTATACAGATGGAAAGTATGTTGTTATGTAAAAGGTTGTTCTCATTTTTTGACTGACATAATCAATATACTATCGAATAGTGTATATCGTGCTGATATACGGATAACGAATCATTATAGGTACGAAATAAAATGAATTATTGTATTATTGGCAATACTTACAAAAGAGCGTCAAGAATAATAACAGGTTTACCTGAAACAAAGCAAAATCAATTGTCAATGTGAAACAACAATATATCATTATTCCGAAGTTACAAATTTCAATATAATAATATTTATTACTAGTTTCTAATATAATTGATAACTAAAATACCAATACCTATAATGTTGAAGATTTACTAAATATTTTCCCACTAATGGAAGAAAAATTATATAAAAGAATTTTTTGTTGGAAAAGGTTATTATCATGACTTGAATGATAAGTTATTTAGTTCTATTAAAAATTAGCCTTATGTTTGAGCTGTCAAAGATAATTTAATAATTCAACCAATAATTGATAAAGTGGTTGATGACTAAAAAAGTAAGTTATTCCCAAAAACTTTCCTGATCCTCAATTTCCATAAAAAAATTCGTTATACTCTGGAAATTTCTCTTTTGATTGGGTTCGACTACAAACCTATCAAGAAACAATATACAAATGGAAAAACTCGTTTGATGTAGTTACAATTCAGATCAATTTAAATCTGTGAACAGTATTTTCCGACAGAAAAGCGAACAAAAAAGGTTTCCTCTTTATTTGTCCAATAGAATAATTAATTTGGCTCTAAATATTTTCTCATATTATGTTTAGGTGCATACCCAGTCTTGCTAGTGAATGTATGATCTTAGTCTTGGTCTTGGTCTTGCAAAATCGCAAGACGAAGACCAAGACTGCAAGAACAAAACAGATTTTTCACTTCAGTCTGTCAAGTATGTGAATAGATTAAAACAGATGAGTTTATCTATTCATGAATTATATAGTTTCTTAGTATTTTTTATTGCAACCACTGGTTAAAGTAATGATATCGTCGGTTGATCAGCCGATAGAAGTAGGTATTAACGTTGGACAACAGAAGTGAAAGATCTTTACAAGGTTTGGCTCGAAAAGTTTTGATTAAACTTAATGGCTGATACAGTTATGTTAAAAATCTGAAATTGCGATGCTGTGGGTTTTGAATGACGATGAGCTTAAATATAATGTTCACTAACCACAGTGGCACTTCTGGTTTTACCGGAAGTAGACGTCAACTTTGTTATTTTAAATAAAACCTAATATTTTTTATTTCAATATCGATTTCTACACAAAGTCTTAGACCAACTTTTTGACAGTGCCCTATACCAAAAATGAAGTATTTTCGAGATATTTCGGCTTTTTTCAAATTTTTTAAGAGTCCTAGTCCACATTAAATAACGATATATCTCTATTAATAACGAAGCTAGTGACGTGAAATTGTAACCAATAAACAACAAGCGCCTGCCTGTTAACACCATATATCCAATTCATTGATATCTCATACAGGGTGTTTTAAACTTAGCCGCCAACAAGAACAATTTAAATCATTTCTAAGATGCTTACTTTAAATAGAACACCCTGTATCCTATTAGATTTTTTGCTGTATTTTTTTAAGCCAGTTTCTTTGGTATCGGTACTCCCTATACCTAAATCCAACCACTTCTGGGATATTTCATTATCTTAGTTAAAACATAACAACACTTATTATTTCAATATTAGTGCCAAGGCTGTCAAAGATATGATAGTTAGAGCGTTAATTGTTTATATTGTTTCGACATGTTTCTTTACCAGTTTGTATTTCGTAGTAAATAATGGCCAATGTGGGGCGTCGGCCCAGCACTGTAGTGGAACGCCTCTGATGCGATAATTACAGTGAAGCAGTGTCGAGCGCGGTAAGTACTTGGATAGGTGATCCACTGGGAAGACTGTCGCGTAAATAGTCCATACAGCCTGCAGTGGAGTAGCATATCATAGCTCGCAGGCATTATACCAATGAGCACGAGGTATAATGTAGGTATGCCGTCTTTCGGAGGAGACGTAAAACCGAGGTCCCGAGTCCATGGATGTTGGGCTCGATAGAGAACCCTACCACTGGTTGGAACACCAGTGGGTTTGGCAAAATATCCGGTTAGGGGTAGAGTGCTCCCGGCGTCGGTGATTAGCCTCAATTGCAGAAATAGACCGACGTTAAGTAACCAAATAAGAAAAAATGGCAAATTTACTAGTGATGATTTTTAAAATCTTATTACGGTAACAGCATTGTTGAACGGACTTGTTTTTCAGAAAGATATCAAAATCGACCAAATGCAGCTGGTGATATTGTTAGAAGATCTGCCATCAGTTTGGTCAATTCAAGACAAAAATTAATAAAAATAAACCACTAGTGGTCAGTGACTTAAACGAAATTAATGTTTTGGGTTATTTTACAGCCTCTCCAAATGCCTCCATTGGAGATTGTGAGAGAGATCTTACTTTGTAGGCGAGAACAATTCATCGCATTAAAAAAAACACAAATGAACACCATTTTGCTCTCAATTATCTAACACTCGACTATATTTCCAGAATTACATGACATAACTTGATGAAAAGGATTCATAAGTGCTTAAAAATAGATGCTGCTAATTTTGAACACTTCTAAAACTTTATTTGTTCAATATTACATTTAGTTATTTTTGTTTGTGAGTTAGTTAATTAAATTAATACCAAATACCCAGTTAAATTTTTAAATAATATTCACAATTAATAACTTATGTAAAAATTAAAAAAATCACCATTAATAATCATGGCCTAACTTTTACTAATGTTGAAATAATTAAGTGTTGTAATGTTTTAACTAAGATAATGAAATATCTCAAAAGTGGTTGAATTTAGGTATAGGAAAGACCGATACCAAACGAATTGGCTTGAGAAACTACAGCGGAAAATGTGATGAAATACAGGGTGTTACATTTAAAGCAACTTATAAATGATTTAAATTGTGCATGTTGGCGGATAAATTTAAAACACCCTGTATATTAATATGAATGAGTTGGACATATGGACTTAGCGGCCAAGAGTTTGTTGTTCATTGGTTACAATTTTACGTCACTAGCTTCGTTATTAAAAGAGATATCGTTATTCAACGTGGACTAGGATTTTTCAAAATTTTGAAAAAAGTCGAAATATCTCTAAAACACTCCATTTTTGTTATGGACCTCTGTGTACAAGTTTTGTCTAAAATTTCATGCAAAAATCGAAAATAAAAGAAAAAATATCAAGCTCTACTAAAATAACAAAGTTGACGTCTACTTCCGGTGTAACCGGAAGTGCCATATTCAATACAGCATTATATTCAAACTAAGCGTCATCCAAGACCTACAGCTTCCCAATTTCAGACTTTTAACATAACTGTAGACGCCGTTACTTCTAATCGAAACTTTTCGCGCCACACCCTGTAGAGTAGCAGCGCAGTCCTAATTTATTGAAGCACAATAAGGGTCATAAGCCAGAAGAATGAATTGTTCATTCAAATATACTAGAAATTAACCCAATAATAATAATACTAATGTACCAAAACATGACTAAACACACCTTAAAACGCCATAAGAAACATGTATCCGATCCAACCAATTATTACTATTTTCTATGTATCAAAACGTCCCTACGATTGCTCTGAAGGTGACTTACATTTATTTCTAAATCTTCTACGTAAATTTCAGACGATAGTTATTGATTACCTCCAGCTGCGTTTATGTTATTGGATCACATTTTTCAGTAGTAATAACCCAAGGACATTGGTAATTATAATTGTTCGAAAAAAGTTTTTATGACAGATTTCGAAAGCTTGTTAGTTGCCTACAAGCAACAAGCTTGAGAAAGTTGTCATAACATTTGTGAGCATTTATCAATGTCCGAGGGTTATTCGGATAGAAAAATTTTTGCTGATTATAGAAAAAATATAGAGCTAAAACAATTTATTTAAAGGTGACATTTCGAAATATTAAATATTTGAAACTCCAAAATCGAAATAAATCAATATGTGTCCATAGCAACGTGAAAATAGCCCATGGTCTGTTATCACTGTAATGTTGACATGATTGGGTGAAATTGTTCACATGATGAAAAATGAGGAAATTTGATTGGTTCTTGGAACTGTCAAAAAATTTTCAAAGACGCAGTACCTATGTATCCAACCTACACATTGCGCTTCCAGTCTAACAGGATTTCAAACTATCAATAAACTTGCTGGAATCGGATGACGGGCTCTTGTTAAATGTTAATTCATATCTATTGTTATTTTGTATATGAATGTCGTGAATTTTACTATTATTAATTGCTAAATTAAATTTATTGGCTCTCATGGTTCCCACTCTATCAATTCGGTTGTCTGTTGTCTATTAAAAATATAGAATTATCAAACATTGTTGACTGTATATAACACTCTGTGGATACTCATTTTTGGTCGCTTCTATCTATAACCCGCCATGGCCACTATTTTTTCGAATACATTCAATTATCTCTGAGAATATGGAGCTGCAAAGAGGAACTTTTCCATTTAAAAATTGGATCGCGTAAAAGTTGAAGGATTGTGAATTTGGCATTGTGACTATGTAATAAGAATAATTACTTTGGGACGTCCTGTAGACTAAGCTTACTAATGCCCAATTCGGATTATTAAAATCATGTAACAAACTATATTATATAGCAGCAGTATTTTTATGTATAAATTATTATAACGTTTCGTGTCTAAGCTGTTTATATTGGTATTTCCAAGAATTTAAATTGCAAATTAATTAAAAATTGTAATATCGTATCCTGACTACTTTCCAATCCAATATAATCAGTAAATATAATCTACCCATTCGGATTGAATAATGACGACAAACGTTTTGTGCTTGATGAAAAATAACTGGAACACTCACAGTTATAGACATAATAAATTACCTATTTCCAAATATTTTTATTTGTGCAGTAAAGATGGTCAAACTTTGTTCCATTGTGCCGATATTACTGTTTTTAACTGAAACAGAAATTTATCTAATTCACTCCTGACTATGTAAATGTAATTTTAAATCTATAGACGGCGACGGTCGAGTAATAGACATTTTTGTTGTTGAATTTGTATTTTTAAAATTGGTTTTATTTTACTAGTAGATTTTATTAACATATTATCTTTTTTGTATTATCAATAATTACGATATAATTACAATTCATGTGAAAATTGTATGAAGAAGTGACGATTATTGCTTCGTTTGGAAAACGTTTTTTAGTCAACAGCCTTTTTCATTTTTATGAACATTTGGTATTTTATTAAAGTATATTGGTACTACTGTGCAAAAATTAATTTAAACATTTTTCAAATTGAATATTTTAGGAGAAAGCTGGAAAGTAAAATTCCTAAATGTTTTCAACATTCACTACAGATACGTCATATCACTAACGATGAAGTTATCCACTTTCTGATTTGGATATTTTATGAATCAATATCCAGTAACAAACAAAAAGGCCATTCGAATTTGAAGTTTGGAGAAGTGTCAAAGTCTATAATATAAATGGGTTTTTTTTTATAGTTTATTCGAGCTTGACGTTTAAATGTTATAAGAAAATTGTGTTAATATTTTTTTGGTTGAGTTTCGTTAGTTTTTCTCGACAATTTTAAAGTTGGAATAAAGTCAACATCATATAGTTCCTGTTTTGTAACAATTAAAAGAAAATTATGGTTTGAAGCTGCTAGAAGCATTATATAAACAGACTGAAACTAATTACTATTGCTGTGTATATATCAGTATGTGTGTAGAAAGTAATAATGGGAGGGGAAAAACAACTCCTAAGTCACTATAACAGCAATATGACATAAGCATAACCTATAAGAACTTCATCACATCAGAATTGTGGTCCTATACTAACCCTTATATACAGTAAAAATCACGAATCTTTCCCGTTACGTCATACTTCCCTGAATGTATCAAAGACACTTTAATTTTATGTCGATATCGCTGACCGCGTATGTCTAATTAAATCAAATGGAAAGGTACATATGTCTTTTGTGCCTGAATTAAGCTACGCTTCTACGTCTTTATCGGTTTGTCACTCTGTCTTGTGTTGTGACAACGATTGTACCATGGAGACTATATAAGGAGAACTAACTCATACGGAGAAATTGACAAAACCTGACCTCAAAATCGACTATCTAAGCAGTTTGTATTTTCACCGCTACGCTGCGCATTGCAACACGGGCACCATCCAAATAAGTAACCTTAGTTTTTATAAGTGACAGTAATCAAATTGTAAACATTACTTATGACAATAATAAAAACTAAAAGTAGGAGCTAGAAAGATTAAAATTATTGTTAAAAATTAAAAAAAGACAAAGTGTGTGCGTTGTTGAAAATTATTGCAATATAGTGGTTAATAGTGCATCTGATTTAAAACGATAAGACTTTAATTGAAGTTAAGAAAGCCAGAGTGTTTTCAGTTACCTACCCAAGATGATTGAAAATATTCAAAGATAAATAAAGTAGGAAAGAATATTTATTATGTTAGGATTCAAATTATATACATTACTCGTAAGAAGTCTAGAAAAAGCACAATGGCACACAAAATACTTTACTTTTCCTGATGGTACCATTCTGATATATACAAGTAAAATTCAAGAGAACTGGAAGAAAAAAGGTGAACAATGATATGATAGTTGATATAAGGAATAAGCTGTGAAAGTAATTTGAAAAAACTACTAATAGGTATACTCTGTATACAGAAAAATATAAATTGAATTCAGTGATATAAATAGGAAATCAAATTATTAATTTTGGAGCAAAAATATACAACAAATGGGAAAAATTATTGGTACACTCTACCTCTACAGGGGTTACTAAAACCATTCGACATTGAAAGTGATTTCAGTCTGTGGCGCTTGTGGGATAACATCTACAGATAAAACGCGGAGGATTTAAAATAGTGTAGTGAAGGTTATAGAATGTCAACAGATGTAATTTTCAAAGAAACTGGTCTTCAGATGACAAAAATATTGGAAATTGTAGTTTTAGTATATCCTTGAGTAGGTGTATCTGAATAGTGAGTGGTCCAAAGAACCAATTAAAGTGGCCAATACCTCCCCAGGAGAATTTTTGTACAAAGTGATTAAATAATAACTTGAAATCTGGCAATAAGGGATGGTGAATAATGTACATTCTTCATATACATGTAGCTCTGAACAGCCCAGTGAACATAATAAGTCTGCCACGGTACTAACAATCTGTTGCAAATATAAAAATAAAATTATATATGTTGAAATTGGTCAGAGTATGAATATATCTATATTCTGTGTACTTTGCACTGTGTTTGTGTTATTAGGAAACTGTGAATAGTAATTTTTTGTACGTTTTTGTATTAGAATAAAGTAATAATTTTCTTGCATGATACCTATGTACTATTTACATATAATATGTACTTTACCTATATGGAAAACCTTTGCATGAACTAATATCATTAGTAAGTTGTACCTGTTGACAGTGATGATTAAACATAATATATTGTACCTATTTTTTATTGTAATTAAACAGATTGAAGATTGTGCATAGATAAATTTGAAGCATTGGGATTCATCCTACACCTTTAAATCCATTTCACTATTCTGCTGTAAGTTATTGTAGCTCATTCACTGTTATTTTGAGATTATTATGACTGGAGGACTTCATGTTGAGGTATACATTTTTTAGAAAAACTGTAATTCACTTTTGCTCGCAGTTTTTTATAACTAAGGTAGCTTTCAGGATTAATAGCAAGTATTCTGGACACATCATTTAATATAGTGTATAGAAAATACCACAGTGTTTAACACCATCAAAGGCTCTAGTAATTCCTAGAAAAAAAGCAGCACATGTTTTCTTGGTAGCCTAGATGTTTGTATATACAATTTTGGGTTCAATAGTGGGATGTATATAATGGACCATTTTCCTTAAAACCAATCTCATATGAAGATATCTATGTATTTATCAATATTTTGTAATATTTTTTTGTTTTAAAAATTATTTGCCAGTACAGACAGAATTCAATCATAATGCTATAAAGCCTTGAGTAGAGAATATTAAATATCCTAATTATCTCATTTCAACTTCAACAGTAAACTGATAACTCATAGTAAGCTAGAAACATATAGCAGACCATAGGGTAGATAGGTATAAAGTTAGAGACAATTTAGGTACTGATTGTACACTTTATATTTAGGTGAAAGTTACAAAATGTATAGTAAATTACAAGTCTCCAGCAATTCTGTATATTTATCATTTTCATAATTTCTTCTTGTAAAGGCTTTGCATGTTCAGGAGCAATCGGCTTTCATTCATTTTATAGAAAATAACCTAAAATATTAGATATTACTTATTAACAAATTTGTAATTAATTGATCCTCTTATTAGAGCATTGACTATACTGTCTATTTATCTATACATACCTTCTATGGTTTTATCAAACTGTATTTTTTTCACTTGCAAGATATAATTCTTCAAATCTAAATTATTCAAAGCCATTTAAATTGATTTTCATATTCCATATTTTACTGTGTAGAAAACCAAATTCTGAAAAACAAACACAAAATTCATATATAATGAACAAATTAGTTCTAGATTATACTTACTTGCACTAAAGGGTGTCTTTTTCACATTTTTCGTTCAAATACTTGTTATACTAATTATGACTGTGCCGAACCTTCAAGTCCTCTAAAATTCCATGCGAAGAGAAATGTTTTTGGCAAGATGTATCATATTTTACTACCAAACGATCACAATTTAAGATATTTTACAAGACGAGGACGAAAACGGATTTCTTAGTCATAAAATTTTTCATTTCTGTTTTGTATTTCTGTTCCCTAACCTCACTTACCTAACATACTGTCAAATGAGCTAGCAACCAATAAAAAACCATGAACTGAAATTGCATGTAAGGCTCATGATTGGCTGTTATTGTTCTGCAGTCAGATGTTTTTGGTACTCGTTTAAGACTGGCGCCCTCTACCATTACCAAAAATTGAATTACATGGAGTTCGATCTCCTTATATAGTCTCCATGGATTGTACTTAAAAAGCGAAACGTCACTTTATGCGGAAATCATTCTGTCACCATTGAAGTTCGTCTCCATTGTCATAACTTTAAACAGGTGAAGTTCATTTACATTTATTGTGATATTTTTCGACAAAATACCTGGTAAACGTTTGGACGAAAGTAAACGTTGGCTAATGGCGGGCCACTTCCGCTGTTAAACGCCATTCAAGAGGTAAGTTTTGTAACAATTTATTTGTAGAATCTCAAATTGTAGTCTGACTATCAAATGTTAAATTTGGTTTTTATTTATTTCCTCTCATAATTAGATCACCAGAAGTACATGCCGAACTCTCTAACAATGATGCGCCGCTGGTGAAAACTGCCTTAATGATTTGATTCGGATGCTTATGAGTTATGACGTAACGAGAAAGATTCGTGACTTTTACTATAGCTAATTTCTTTTTTAGTGTATGTACGTCACAGCATAAATGGCGGATTATTTAAATCATCCAAAAGTTGAATTTTCAAATCGACATAAAAACCTTGTGAGAATGAGAATATGAAAAATAATTGATTCTCCTTTATGATTTTGTCCACCACTAGGTAACTATCAACATTGGGAAAACATCATATTTTTGTTAAGTTTAACATCCCCTAAGGACAGGTCAATACTGAAATGGAATGAAACAAGTTATGTGCGAGATATCAAGGATTTTTGTTTTGATTTAAAATAACCTCATATTATGCCCTAATACATTGAATAAAACATCTTTCAAGTACCCGATTCTGCTTCTCACGGTGGGACGGCATCTGGTCCAATTTTCTTTATTGCATTGATATTTGAAACATGGCCCGAGCTATGCTGACTTCGAAGGAACTGGTCGGTTGCAACTTATTGAGATATACCTGTGTCATTAGAAATAAATCTAGAAGGGGCTAATTCACACACTGCGAGAATTAACCATACTCTCAAATATTTCAAGCAGTCCATCGTGAAGTGGACTGTGTGGCACGTGTCCCGTACAGCGGCAACCCCATGTCGTTCACGTCCATATCGTTCAATTGAGCCTAAATTGATTGATTATCAGCGTCCGTAGCTCTTGTCGAGGTCGGTTGTGGTCTCACCAACGTCGTTTTCTTGAAGGTACTGGTCAATAACGCCGCCTGTCCAAAATCCGCGCTGAACAGTAACTTTTCATGGAAATATCTCTTGGTACACCTCGAGTGGAACACGGCAGTTTTACTTTAGCCCGGGAAAGTAAGGAAATACAATTCAAAAGTTTCCCATAATTGATTTTTCATTTTCAAATGAAAATATATTGACCCAGCATCACTCTCCTAGATTGTCTAATAATTTCCGCTGGAGCTTGCGACGCAGCTTGCAAGCACAGCTCAGACCACCTAAAATTCAAGTGATTTATGCTCGTGTCATTTCTGGATGTGTTCTTACAAAAAAATCGTAGAGATGAAAATTGAAGCAAATCTTATGCTCTTGAAGGTGACGAAAATAGTTTTTTCAAAAAAAAATTTTCCGATTCTAAATTTTCCAAAAATTGAAAAAATTTTCGAAAATTATATTTTTGGCTGGTAATTATAAATAAAATATTAATATCGAGGTCAAAACATAGATAAACATAGAGGGCAAACTTCTAAAAATTTACATTTTTTCAGATTTGGAAAATTCAAAATGGCGGCTGCGCAAATTGGAAACAAATTTTTTTTTTTCATTCGCGTCTAAATTTATGAACATTAACGATATTGAGAAACGGTTTGTTGCAATCGGCAGAGTGAAAGTTATATTTTTATAAATAACATAAAGAAAATTTTTAAAAATTTTTTTACATAATTTTTTAGAACATTTACCGAAAATAAAAATTTTTCCATCTAGTTTTTTCTCATTTTGGCGTTGAAAAATTTGTTTAAAATATGTTTTCACATTATAAATATGTGTGTCTTAGTAAGACGAGTATTTAAAAAAAAAATTTTTTTAGATGCGACTTTTACAAGCTGAAATAAACAAATTCAAAGTCTGTTAGATACTGTAATAATATTGATTGAAATTTTCAAATTTTGATCACTTCGCTAGGTTGTCGAATCCCAACTAAACTTAAACACAAATTTTCATTTTTCTACCGTCAATTGGTCCATTCAAAAGAGAATAGTAATCCTAGCTCGCTCGGCCAAACGGTGCGGCGGCAGCTGCTTGGCGTTGTGGTGGGGGGTCAGCGCTCGTTCGCAGTTGAACGAAGCTCAAGCTTTTATTTTGGTTTTCTTTGTAAAAATTTTGCATTTGTGGTTTGCTAATAGTATGGTTATTATCAACCATTACATATTGCTAGAAATAAGGTACAATGATATTTATAATTTATATCTATAAATCCATTTATTATATATATATATTATACATAATTCGAAACGTAGATACTAAGAATAATATTTATTTACAAATTCACATATATTTTCTACAAATTCTCGCCCTTTTTGGTCTCTGAGGAAGTGGCTCTGTACAATTTTCCTCGTCATTATCATTAGCAAACAAATCCTCATCGATATTATTGCTACTATCAATTGCAAGTTCACAATCGAGTAATTGACTCATATAAAAATTCGGCTCATCACTCAGAGTTTCATTATCATCCTTGTCATTGTCAAGTACCGTACTTACAATTTCGATGTTACAACAGTTTTTGCCTTCGCAATTTTTACATAATATCGTGCAATGTATGCCAACTTTTTTACAACCACACCTGGAAGTGGAGCACCCTGTGGTACAAGAACACGAAATAATTTCCAATAATTCGTCGGGTACAAGTACGTCGTCAGTCATTTCTGGTGCGAGGCCATAATTATCAATGAATTTCCAACCCCAGTCGGTAGGCTTCATTTTGTCAATAATGGTTTTATCCTTATCCCACAACCGGAGTTGATAAAACACTCTAAAAGAATGAAATTTCATTGCAGCTTCCGTTGGTGGCAAAGTTGCTAAATTAAAAGTTTTTTTAGCTGAAGATTTTAAAAAACATGTAAATCGTAGCATGTTTAACGATTCATTGTGATTTGGTTTCGACACATAATATGCATATTTTATAAATTCTGTGCCAGCTTTTTCGACTTCAGCTTTCGTTGCGTTGTAGTTGATCGAGCAGTTGCATGTTGTTCCTAAGAAGATCTACGAATTTGAGTTTACCTTGGTTATAAAAAGCAGACGTGGTATCACAGCCGCTAAAGGCATGTAATAGTAACAAGTAATTTTGAAGCATTGGGTATTTGAAGCTGTCGCATCGATAAAATTTTTTAGCGTCTTTACCTTTGCCTAGTTGTTGAAAGTAAATATTAGTTTTTTCATGAGCCAGCTGACTTAATATAACTATAACGTCTACATCCTCAGCAACGATGCAAGCAAATGGATAGTTATTGGAATAGTTTATAGCCGACCGAACAAGCTCTGCATCGACATCTTCTTCTGCTTGGTTTACCAAAAATCCAGCATTGGCAAGTTTTCTTTTCAATAACTGAATAAAATTGTTTTTATTCGTATCATTGCTTAAAAAGTTGCGTTGGTTGATTGTTGGACTATCATCAGTAATAGCATATGCAGGTGATGTACACTGTTTTTTTCGCCGGATTCGTTCTACATTTTTTGTTCCCCGGTCATTTACACTTTCAGGATAACCATCAAAACCGTTTGATCGGGCGAGCTATAGGATAACTATTCTCTTTTGAATGGACCAATTGACGGAAGA
Organism: Lochmaea capreae; assembly: GCA_949126875.1. Lineage (NCBI taxonomy): Eukaryota > Metazoa > Arthropoda > Insecta > Coleoptera > Chrysomelidae > Lochmaea > Lochmaea capreae. The sequence continues at coordinate 11,829,311 of OX421396.1, forward strand.
AAAATTAAAAATTGTGTTTACGTTGAGTTGTGATTCAACAACCTAGCGAAGTGATCAAAATTTGAAAATTTCAATTGTACAGATCCACTTCCTCAGAGACCAAAAAGGGCGATGTAAATTTGTAAATAAATATTATTCTTAGTATCTACGTTTCGAATTATGTATAATATATATATAATAAATGGATTTATAGATATAAATTATAAATATCATTGTACCTTATTTCTAGCAGTATGTAATGGTTGATAATAACCATACTATTAGCAAACCACAAATGCAAAATTTTTACAAAGAAAACCAAAATAAAAGCTTGAGCTTCGTTCAACTGCGAACGAGCGCTGACCCCCCACCACAACGCCAAGCAGCTGCCGCCGCACCGTTTGGCCGAGCGAGCTAGGATTACTATTCTCTTTTGAATGGACCAATTGACGGTAGAAAAATGAAAATTTGTGTTTAAGTTTAGTTGGGATTCGACAACCTAGCGAAGTGATCAAAATTTGAAAATTTCAATCAATATTATTACAGTATCTAACAGACTTTGAATTTGTTTATCTCAGCTTGTAAAAGTCGCATCTAAAAAATTTTTCATTTAAATACTTGTCTTACTAAGACACACATATTTATAATGTGAAAACATATTTTAAACAAATTTTTCAACGCCAAAATGAGAAAAAACTAGATGGAAAAATTTTTATTTTCGGTAAATGTTCTAAAAAATTATGTAAAAAAATTTTTAAAAATTTTCTTTATGTTATTTATAAAAATATAACTTTCACTCTGCCGATTGCAACAAACCGTTTCTCAATATCGTTAATGTTCATAAATTTAGACACGAATGAAAAAAAAAAATTTGTTTCCAATTTGCGCTGCCGCCATTTTGAATTTTCCAAATCTGAAAAAATGTAAATTTTTAGGAGTTTGCCCTCTATGTTTATCTATGTTTTGACCTCGATATTAATATTTTATTTATAATTACCAGCCAAAAATATAATTTTCGAAATTTTTTTCAATTTTTGGAAAATTTAAGATCGGAAAATTTTTTTTTGAAAAAACTATTTACGTCACCTTCAAGAGCATAAGATTTGCTTCAATTTTCATCTCTACGATTTTTTTGTAAGAACACATCCAGAAATGACACGAGCATAAATAACTTGAATTTTAGGTGGTCTGAGCTGTGCTTGCAAGCTGCGTCGCAAGCTCCAGCGGAAATTATTAGACAATCTAGGAGAGTGATGCTGGGTCAATATATTTTCATTTAAAAATGAAAAATCAATTATGGGAAAGTTTTGATAGTTAACAGATTTTTCGACCTTACTTTCCCGGACTACTTGTTAACTAAACTTTACCGACTAAGGATCTGTTACTGTTTACTGTACAATGAGGGGTTTATAAACTTTTATTACTAAATGCCTAAGGGCTTATAGTCGAGGAAAAATACGCGAAAGAACGTCATAAAAAGGAAAATTTTGCGTCCTGGACGGATCGGAATGCGGTTTTTTGCATTCGCTTCCAAAAATTATTTGTAAAAAATTTACCTAATTTTCATTAGGGAGAAACCGGAAATTGCATTGCTGTAGCCAAAAGTGCATTCAAAAAATGCATTATCTGGGAGGCCTTTTGGAAGATTGGTAAATAAGTGTCAGAACTGGCTCAGATCGAGTACTCGGGGGTTTTCGAGGTCGCTGATCACGAATATGATGTTCAAATTGACCCCCGAACACCTAATGCACCAGAACCTGACCGTAAACGTCATCTCCGTGGCTTTTCCTGACACAATCCAAAAAGGCCAACCGAAAATCATTTTGGGGGATTTTTTGGGGCGCTGAATTTAAATATGGCTTCGGCGAACACCCCGCGGACACCTGGTGCGCCACAACCTTGACGGCGTGGACGTCCTCTCCGAGAACTTTCCTAACAAGAGTGTCAAAAACAACCCAAAAATCATTGGAGTGGCGTTTTATGAGGAGCTGAAGAAGAATTTCACGTCGAAAACGATCCCCCGAGCACCTGGTGCAGCGCAACCTGGGCCTGAACGTCTTCTCCGAGGGTTTTCCAGACAAACTTGAAAAAGACGAGCCGAAAATCGTTAAGGGGGGTTTTTTGGAGTTTATACAACCTTCTAAAAGTATAGAACACCTGTTTGCAATCAATTTTTTTGTTAAGGATGTTTACCACAAATCCAAAAATATAAGCAACTATACTTCGTAACTTATAAATATCGTCTCACGTGATCAAAGTGCCAAAAAAGAGATTATGTCATTCTTTTGCTGCTGTCAATCACTATGTTTTGCCGCTATAAACTCAATAAATATTGAAATTTGTACGTCGCATGTTATAGAAAAATATAAATATATGCTTAAAGAAAGCTTTCGTGATTGATTTCATATGTAATACAACTCGTGGGTTACTTAATTATTAAACTCAAACTAACATTAGTCGTAATAAAAACTGTATATGTTGGCAAAAATGCGCGCTGTTGCCGCGATTAAAATGGTTTATCTGGTACAGTTGACGTCTTGACATTTTTAGGGTTATGTTGTGACAGTTTAATATTGATCATTCAATTTCTCGATTATTTCTTCTCCTTGTTATAAAAAACTGCTAAAAACTGAGTAAATTTTCACAAGCAGTGACGAGTTGTCAAAGTTAACGTATAAATGAAACTTAATAACACTGCAATAGTTGATGTATTCACTATTCTTCTATGGGCGTGTTGTATCAAACACCTAAACTCGGTTTAAAGATAACTAATGTTTAGACTGATTTAATTTATTCATAATAAATACATTAATATGTCACAGTCTAAACATCAGTTATCATTAAACTGAGTTTAGGTGTTTGATACAACGCGCCCTATTCCTGACTATTTACAGCATGTATGAAGCAAGTAAGTATGAGTTTAATATTATACTCAATCAACTGTATTTATTGTATTCTGTTACACTATTCATAATACTTTATATTTTCACAATTTATTTACAGATAATTCATGTCACTTTAGAAATGTTACTGCTGCAATTCGAGGAAGAACAATTATTTAATGTAGAATGTTCCTAATCATAGTTTCCTAAAATATGACACACATCCACAGAGTGGATTTCCAAGAAAAATAAACCACAATATGAATTTATTTTTATTAAAATGAATATTGAATTTTCCAACTATTTCATACATACCTTTTTAGGCTCAGAAATAATTCAATAGGTTTTAAAATTGTAATTTCAAATAAAAGTTTTATACAGAAATAAGTTCAAGATTGTTTATATACAGTAACTATCAAAAACTATACCTAACCTATATCCAAATACAAAGAAGAATATTTGATAACTTCATTTGACATTTACTAGATTCTCATACTATTTCAAGAGCTTGGCAACATAGTCTAGTTATGACAGAAGTCACGTGGGTTGATATTTATAAGTTACAAACTATACATCCTTAGTATATTCACTCAAAAAATAAACCGAAAGATAATCATGGTAACGAAGATCTTTTGACAATTCCAAGTATTCTTCAGAAACCTGATAATAAAAAAAATAAACAATATTATTATGAAAACCAATGTGGAATCCCTCATCCTATACCTATACTACGTTCATGTTACTATAACCTCACCTGTGAAATGACAGATTATCATTCTTATTCCAAGTATTTTCACACAATATACATTTTCTCACCATCATACATTTCTTAAAAGTACCTTAATAGACAAATATCAATCAGAAACCAAATAAAAACACAATTATAATTAAAATTTTATTGACAAACTTCACCAAAATGACAGAAGTAGTTCGAGGTTGCCAATCTAAAAATGTATAAACTATTTTACTTACGGCATCAATAGAACATAAAAAATTGTAACCGAAAATTAAAAAGGTGAGCTGGAGCGTGGGTTGGTCATACCTATTTTAAATGCTTTCCACTTTTTTCTTACGTTTTAAACAGAAAATGCTGCTAAAATCTAAAATATATTCATCAATTACGATTTTTGTTATACGAGATTTGGCATCATGTAAGAAGAGTCTCGTCTTAAACATGTTGGGGACAACCAAAATGTAGACAAGGCTTGTCTATCTTTAATACGTCATTGTTAGTTATAATTACAAAACCATGCAATTTCCTATTCCAGGACACCAGGTACAAACTCCTTCGCTATCGCATTCAAATTTATCCCATTCAACTGTCTCACTCTGTATATATGATTGTATAAAAGGAGATTAAACGTACAGTTTCTAATCAATCTAGTAACGAAATTTTATTCTGTTGTTTTAAGTTTAAGTTATAATTACAAAACCATACAATTTCCTAATCGAGGGCACCAGGTACAAACTCCTTCGCCATCACATTCAAATGTATCCTATTCAACTGTCTCACTCTGTATATATGATTGTATAAAAGGAGATTAAATTTACAGTTTCCAATCAATGAAATGAAATGAGGTTAGGTAATGTTACGTTTTGATACAGTTCGAGCTCGGATTCCACTTATGTAGCAGTAAACCAAAAACAAATAAATCGGTCGTTAAATGGAAAGTGAAGTCCCCACCACTATAGAGGAAGCTGTGGTGAAAAAATTAGCTCTTCATCTGACACGCGACCATGAGGAAACCGTTGTGTTTAGTTAGTCCTGGTGATCGCGATTAACGTGGTCGTTAGTTTCAATTGTGTTTAGTTTGTTTGTTTTTGGAGGTTAACTTGGATGTGAGTAATTTTTTAACAAATCGTATTTGAGTTAATGTAAATTACAGTCTGTATTATATTTGATTAGACCCGCACTTTGTATCGTGAAATTAAAAATGTCAGAATAACTGAACAATTATTTTTTGAACTTTTTTCGTACGATCTCAAACCCTAATAACTTAAGTTTTCCGGATTACCTTCAATAATTAATAGTATATTATTCAACAAGCATAATTATAATGGTGACTATTATTCACGAATGGTGCGTTTATGTCGCGATCCGCAGGCGAGTGACATAAACACCTGAGTGAATAATAGCCATTGTATGCGAGTGGAATACTATATTTTGTCCACGACTATTTATTACTTACTTGTTATTACCTTTTTTTTTCGATTTTTCTGGCAGTAAATTTAAGGAGACTATTTGTGCTGCTTCTCTTATGTTTGGCGGGGTAACATTCAATTCACTGTCTGATTCACTTTCCATATTAAATTTTCTAGTAATATCAATTAAACAGTATAGTTATTGAAATTCTTGCAATTGGCAATAAATTATTTTAAACGTCACTTTTGCTTTTGACATATCATATATACTAGATAAAAAACTGCATATAAAACGATCTACTCGTATATAGTATACAATAGCTTGATAAAGAATTATATATATCTTCATAGCCTGATGGTTTACGGCTCTGACTTGGTGTAAGGAGGTATTTTAGACATAGGATCGAATCCCCGCCAATGTGAAATTTTTTAAATAATATATCGTGTCATTTGTATATGAATAATCTTCAATATAATTATGTGTCATGTGACCTTTTCACTATCCACACCTATTATTCACTGGTGCATAATTATACTTGAAGAAACACACGTAAAATGTAAAAATTATCAAATAATCGTGGACAAATACTTTTTTCTACGCCCATGTCCGTAAACGTCAAAAATCGCACTGTAGACATTCCTTGTAAGTGACATTTAACAATAACATGCACGTAATGAAAATCTCATAACATACACGTGCGTTTAGATAGAAAAACTTAGATATCTTTGTTGAATCAAATTCCAATCAAATTTTTATTTACGTACTACTTTATTTGGTTCATTTACATACTTTTAATCAATTGAAAAACATAAAAGCTCTTATCATTAGTGAAATACACTTTAGATTAAAAGAGTGATGCTCCTAAATGTCGGCAACACATTACTTATACAATTTCAAAAAAAAATAATTCGCTTTTTCTTGATATGAAAATAAACGTCATCTCATTTATGCTGTCAATTTTTGTAACAGATTATAGTATCCGAACATTTTCTCAAATTTACCAACGAATATGTCTGTTAGTAGTGAAAAAGATGAAATTATGAGCACTCAGAAGAAAATAGATGAGCGTAGAAAAAGTATCGTACGTTACACGAGTTGTAATCCCATTACGCACTCGTGAAATTTACGCACTCGCCGCTGAGCGGCTTCGTGCGTATACTTTTTCACTTCTTGCGTAATGGGTCACTTACAACTCTTGTTACGTAATATACTATTAACACATCATATTTGAGCAAATACATTGATAGGTTAGTGTTTATGCTTGCGATTTTTTGTATCCACAATCCAACAAACCAACATATTATTCACTATCCAAATTCACTTTCATCATTTGAGTTATTAATGTCCTCGTTACCTTTATCTCCGAGTCACCTAGTTCCTTAATCAATTCAAACACTGAATTCAAATATCCGAATTATGTAAACATGTAGTAAAAACCTGGAAAAGATGGTAGTTGGCTTGAATTAGGATTATTTAATAAAAAATAATAATTAATAACGTTTGTATCCATTATTCATTATTTGTTTAAAAAGAGAACCTATTCAGGTTAATAAATGCTATAAATCTGGAAGTGTCACTTATGCTGGAAATTCTTACGGTTACTATTGCTATTGACATTATTCGCTAATAAATATTTTTTGTCCACGACTATTTGATAATGTTCTCATTTTACGCGTGCTTCTTCAAGAATAATTATTCACTAGTGAATAATGGGGTGTGGATAATAGGTGTGGATGAACAGATCACGTGACACGGATAAATAGGACTAATATTGAAGGTTATTTATATACAAATATCACAATATAATAAATGAAAATTATCACCGCGAGCAGGATTCGAACCATATGCTTACATTTTTTGTTCATATCACATCATTAATCAAGCTGTTGTATATGGAGCGTATGATAATATCAAAATAAGAAAGTGACGTTTTAAATAATTTATAGTTGATTGCAAGAATTTTAATTATACTGAATTTAAATTGAAATTACTAGAAATTATAATATGGAAAGCGAATCAGACACTGAAATGAATGCTACTCCACCAAATTAGAGCAGTATAATAAATAAGTATCCTTAAATTTATTGCCAGAAAACTTGAAAAAATTATAGGTATATGAAACCCTATAATCCCTTTACTAAACTGGAGTGTATGCTTGTTTAATAATATACTATTACGTATTACGTACAATTACTTATAATCCAGTCAAGGAGGTAAATTGTGGGCTAATTAATTCGAAAATAATGGCAGCCGCTTAAAGTAAATTGAGTTTTGTTAAGGAGGGTGCGTCAAATCCGATAATATAACTTTGGTAGTGTGGACTACAGCCGGGGGTGGGGGAGGGGGTACCTCCTAGTGGGGGGACAGAAAGATACCAAAATAAACCTACCTATTGGAAAAATTTCCGGTTTTTGAAACGGAAAGTAATGTATTAATCTAGGAGTGACGTTTACGATGTACCAAGGAACTGTCAACTTTTATAAATAATTTTCAAATTGTCATTCTTTAATAAATATTTGACAACTATTCAAGAATTATAATCAGTATCAAAAATAACAATACAGTTTAATAATATAAGAAACACTAAGTAAACAAAAAACATCTATTCAATGTATCCTCCACCAGCTTCAAAACATTTCGCAATTCTCTTTCTAAATTCTTTGTAAGGATTGCGCAGCATTTCTGGGGTAATTTCGTAAGCGGCATCAATTATAGCTCGTTTCAAGTCATCAATATTATGGTTTAAATACTTTTCGTAAACTTTTGTTCATAAAAAAAATCTAAAATAGTTGAATCAGGGCGGAAAAAATATTGGTCCATAACGTCCCATCCATCGCCCAGGAAAATATTCATCCAGCCAGCCTCTAATTATCAAAGTCGAATGTGACGAACATCCATCGCATGTTGAAAGTACATTTTACGCTTTTGCTCCAAGGGAATATTTTCTAATTCAGGTATTAAGAAGTTGTCCAGCAAATACAAATATACCTCCTGATTTAATGTATCTTCCAGAAAATACGGTCCGATTATTCGATCCGGTAAAACCACACACCAAACATTAACTTTTTCAGCAAATTGACTGTAACAGTTAATCCTGTAGCTCGGGTTTTCACTAGCCCATTATCGACAATTTTGGGAAGAAACGACTCCAACGTTGCTACATCAGAAAACAAAATTTTATTGTGAGAGAAATATTTTCTGTAAGTGATTCTTGCAAAAACCAACCTCCACTGCTCTTTTTCATAGACTCAACTTGAGATTTTCCCCTAACGAATGCATAGCTAGTGCACTAGCTGCATCATCCTCCTCAACGCACGCCTTTTTCAATTTGTTTTTGTCTTGAACAGATCCTGTCTCATTAAACTTCTTCTTTTTCGAGAAATTTTGCAATTGCATACTGGTACGAAACTTCCCCAGTACCATAATACTTAATAAGATATACTCTTTGTTGAATAGTTAACATTGTTGTCAAATATTGAAACACAATTTGAAAATTATTTATAAAAGGTGACAGTTCTTCGTACATCGTAAACGTCACTCACTAGATTAATACATTATTTTCGAACTTGGTGCAAAAATTCATACGATTTTCATCAAACTGGCTCTGAAATGAGACGGATTTGGAAAAACTTGAATTTTATCCCATTTTATGGGGTTTCAGAACAAGCAAAACTTTTTATTAAGAACGGCATTTTTCACTAAAACTAAGATTTAAACATTCTTCACCTATAGAATACCCCATCCGTGGACATGCTGTATTACAAGTAAATGTGGTATTTGTATATCTTGACAATTATTCACGAATACTGCGAAATAAAAAAGTACTTTCACCTAGATAATACATGCGACAAGCAGGATCGCCTAAATGTATGTATGTTAAAAACTTTTTCTTTGAAAATATATTATGAATATTTTATTCTCAATTGCAGCAAATGAATAAAATTTGAAATTCCATGCACGTACTCCACGATTTCTTAATAGACAATTTGAAAAGTATTTTTTGAATCCCGAGGCTTCCGAAGATTTTTTGCAGAAATTTCATTCTGTGGCTAAGAATAGAACATTGACATCCCGAAATACCCGACATTAACTGTACATAATTTTCTTCTTATATAACTAATTTATAAACTTTATCCCGTTCACTGTCATACTGTTTCATTTCCGGTAATTTTTTAAGAAAAAATAAAGTATAAACAGAATTGAAGAAAATGGGAATTGAATATTTCAAACGAGAAGGACTGTTTCACTGTTTGTTTTGGTTTGTTCCAGAGCCTCAATATAAGATTAAATATGTCGAGATTCACCTTCCCTAAATCCACAAGTCTGAATGGTCTGACGTAAATACTGAATGCCCCGAAGGTAGTCCAAAAACATTTAAAAAAACCAAACTGTACTTTGATGAATTTCGTTTTAAATTTGTCTGGATATTCATAATAGACAAGATGACTGATTTTGAAAAACTGCTCTATAATACTTAAAAATTTCAATATTTTTCCAGAAAATGATGTTTGAATGAAAAACTCATACATTTTAATTTCAAATTTCACATTGCTATTAAAACGCCTGCTATTATCATGGCGTCTGCTCGTGACGTCACTTCTATGTTCACCAACAATGACAACAGAACTGTCAAAAGTAAACATTCTGTGCTACTGTAATAATTCCAATATTTTATGACACAATTCAAAATTTAATATATACTTAATTGAAAAACTAACAAATAACAAACAGACTATAAAAATTAGGAAATATGGATAAATTGTAAACACCCTTTCCCTTTCACGCTTAGTTTGGGGACATTGGGTCATATATCTTACCGGGATTGTGACACTATCAAACGTGCGAATACAACTGAACTGAACTGAACGTCGTACGTCCAGCGGCATAAAACGCCTCCTTATAAGGGCTCTTAGACATACAGGGTCCGGAAAACCTCTGTCGTAGCTCTATAACTCTTATTGTATATAACTCACATACTTATTTAAAAAAGTATATGGAAATAGTAATTAAAATCAATTATTTTAAAATTATGTTCATGTATACAGGGTGGACCATTAGTAAACTGGACAAATGACGTCATTTTTTTCAAATGTAATGCCATACTTTTTGTTACATTTTAGGAACCGAAATAGTTAGTACTGTACACTCCCAATTTTTTTTTGTAAAACTCCCAGCCATCTTGGAGAAAACCACCTTTTTCCCAAAAATTTTGAATTTGCACATCCCTTTTTAAAAAAGCGCAACTTTATAAGATTTAAAGCTAAAGCTTTAAAATTACCAATATACAAAGACAAAGGACTGAAGATTTTTTTAGACTCAGTTTGAAATTTTCATTCTGTACAGGATGGTCTTGAATGAATTTTACATTCCAAAAACTTAAATGGAAGTTATTTCAGTTTTTTCAAATGGGACACCCTGTGTAAATATTCATTAATGGATACTGAATTTCATCCCCTTCAACTTTGCTATTCACTCTCAGTACCTAATTTCCGTCGTTTGAAAGTTATTCGAAAAAAACACATTTTTGGTAAAAATCTAAGTAGATAATCGATCAATAGTCTTAATGAACAATGTTTTTGTTTTCAAGATACCAATTTTACATGTTTATTAATAAAAGGCCATTATTAACAACAATTCTAGTTTATTTAAAAACTCTCCAGTTTTATTTTATAAAAGGTGCTCGAAATGCCTGCCATTTTCTCTTATACATAAATCTACTCGTTCGTTAAATGATGCCGATACGTTTCTTAGCATCTGAGGTGTAATAGATCTGAATGCTTGTACTATTCGTTCCTTCATATCTTCAGGTGTTGTAGATGGCGTTTGATAAACAAGATTCTTAACATAACCCCACTTGAAAAAATCAGGTTTTGTTAAGTCCGGTGATCGAGCTGGCCATTTTTTTGGACCATTTCTGCCGATCCATCTATTAGGAAACTGTTGATGTAATTCATCAGCTACCTCACGTAAATAATGCGCTCCCGCTCCATCATGCTGGTACCACATTGACTGTCTTACAGCTAGAGGAACGTTTTCAAGTAAAAGAGGAAAATAATTAGCTAAAAAATCTAGATACATCAGGCCATTTAAATTGCCTTTGAAAAAATGCGGCCCAATCACATATTCCCCAATTATACCTCCCCAAACATTCACACTCCATCGATCTTGGCTGTGTGTTTCTCTGATGATGTGGGGATTTTCTTTGGCATAATAATGGAAATTGTGCCTGTTAACGAATCCATTTTTATGAAATGAAGCTTCATCAGAAAATAATACTTTTTCGAAAAATTCTGGATCTTGCCGAAGTTTTGATTTACCCCAGTTACAGAACCGCAATCGTTTCTCAAAATCCATGTCTTTCAGCTCTTGATGCATTTGTATTTTGTACGGATGATAATGATGATGTCTTAATATCCATCCAACAGACTTTTCACTAATACCCACCAGAAATATTTTGTTGACTCGTATTTGGATTTTCAGGTACTGCCAAAATAACCGATAATTGATTGTCATCATGGATAGCACGTTTGGGGATTACTGGTGGTTTATACGCCACATTTCCAGTTTCGTTAAATCGGTTGAGCAGTTTTTCAAAACACTTTTTATCTGGAACGCGTCGCTCAGGATATCGTTGATTATAAATTCTTTCTGTCTGATTCTCCCAAAACAAAAATCATGTCAATTAACTCATTTGAAGTAAAATTTATTGTTACTTAACACACAAAGATTGACAAACACAATAAACCAGCAAAAATTAATCTAAACTGTCACTATAAGAAACATTAATATTCTGACATTTCATTAATAAGCGATAACAGCCTACTTAGATTTTTACCAAAAATGTGTTATTTTCGAATAACTTTCAAACGACGGAAATTAGGTACTGAGAGTGAATAGAAAAGTTGAAGGGGATGAAATTCAGTATCCATTGATGAATATTTACACAGGGTGTCCCATTTGAAAAAACTGAAATAACTTCCATTTAAGTTTTTGGAATGTAAAATCCATTCAAGACCATCCTGTACAGAATGAAAATTTCAAACTGAGTCTAAAAAAATCTTCACTCCTTTGTCTTTGTATATTGGTAATTTTAAAGCTTTAGCTTTAAATCTTATAAAGTTGCGCTTTTTTAAAAAGGGATGTGCAAATTCAAAATTTTTGGGAAAAAGGTGGTTTTCTCCAAGATGACTGGGAGTTTCACAAAAAAAATTGGGAGTATACAGTACTAACTATTCCGGTTCCTAAAATGTGAAAAAAAGTATGGCATTACATTTGAAAAAAATGACGTCATTTGTCCAGTTTACTAATGGACCACCCTGTATTCATGAACATAATTTTAAAATGTTTGATTTTAGTTACCCTTTCCATACACCGTTTAAATAAATATGTAAGTTATATACAATAAGAGTTATAGAGCTACGACAGAGGTTTGCCGGACCCCGTATATTATTAAAGTATAAGATCTGTGCCGTCCCTCAGTGTCATAACACATCGATAAAACCTGCAATCGCTCAGAAAAGTGGTACTCAAGTATCCCTAAATGAAGTGCCACTTGAGTACCACTTAACAATATTTTGCTTTTTTACAAGAATTAAATATAAGTCAAAAAATCTAGTGGTACAGCACTAGGTAACATAAACATATTAAAAATGAAAAATATAAAGAGATTTCGAATCAAAAGCAGCCCTGAGCTATGTACCTTTCTATACGTTTTAAGACCTCCCTTATTATTTATTTCTGTAGGTACTATGACGACATTTCCAATTACTGCAGATAAGCCAGTGTGAGGCTTTTCTAATAAGACTAAATTTGATTATTTCCGTTGAGACAGCAGCCGAATTGAATTTGGACACAGAATAAATTCCTACCTTTATCCACACGTTCCTTGAAATATCTCGGGTTAAAAACATGATAATAATAAACGGTTTTTGCCAATTTGCTGCTATATGTATATTTCATATTAAATACTGATTGTTAGTTATATAACAGTCACATTGGTTGAAAACGACAAGACAAGACAAAAATCAGTTAAGTTGTTGCCAAAACACTCGCAAAACAAAAGTCTTCCCGACCTTTTATTTGAGTAGATTCACTAAAACTTGTAATATTAAATATACGCAAAATTTTTCGAGCGATACGATGATTGATTATGGCATGCTCTTTAATGAGATAGATTTTGCAAAATTTTATTCATAAAACTTTTTAAATTCAATTACGCTCGCTATCGGTGGACCAGCAAGTCTGTGAATAATTTTCAGGTTTTCAATCGACGTCAGTTTTCTAATAACATTTGTCATTTCAATGCTGTACCACAATTATTTGATCCTAAGATATGGCCGACGCTGGGCGACGCCCACTCGGAACATACATCGACTGCAATAAATTATACTCAATCATAAGACGTGACAAAAGGTTGGCGTTTATTCAATATATCTCTTTCAATTGATGATATACCCTCCAAGTATACGATCAAGGGTGCAAACTACATAACTGATAACGTGATATTTTAAATAAACTCACCTTACATACAAAATTACTTGTGTTAATTATTTAGAGGTTAGAACTCTTCAATGACATATTATCTCGTCAACTTTACTGTTTTTCATCATTTTTATGATTATTTCCTAACATTACAACTATTATTATGATGGAATTACTATTTTATCACTTTTATTATTGTTCAATGCTTATACATTCATTTGTACTGAAAATAAGTGGTTTTCTTTAAGTATATCTTTTTACCTTTGAAAATAATTCATCCACATCGCTGTTCTTATTTCATCAATCAATAATAAATAATATTATTCATTTATTACACTCAACGATTGTTCGTGGGTTATTACATCACAATAATCAAACTATCCAGTCATCGTGCACTATTACAGATACAAACCCAATAGAAAAATTCTTAGTCACTCAAGAAACATGTGGGAGATTTTGTCAAGGACGTTTATATTTAATAAACGAGAATAAAAATGCTTAGTTTACTGTAATCGTTGATGTTTGCTTTCTCTTATTATTTAGAATCTTCTACTACCTTGATAAACATCTTGTTCTTAGAATGAAGCATGCGGATACCCTTAAATTCCTTAATAGGTTTAAGGGAACTACTAGTGACAAACTTTCCTCAGGAACTAAGTGGAAGTAAGGGGGCACAGTAGAAATATTAGGTCTTAGTGGATGTCACCCAATATACTTACATACATAGGAGGTATAGTTTCAGACGACCACAATAGATCTGAAAAGGTCGCATTAGAATAGGCACCTCCTCATACCCAATCTAAGTAGAAGGAGGCACTATAAATAGATCTTAACAGGCCTATTCTGTATCTAAGTAGGAGTCAAGCAAATTTATAGCAACTGACTGACAAGCAACTCTAGATAGTAACTTATTAACCACTTTCAATAAAATTGCTATTCTGGTGACTAGTAGTGGTTAAGAAAAATTATTAGTCACTTTTATAGTGTAAATGGACCCTACTTTTCCACTAACAAGTCTGACAACTGAGAGAAGTGAGGTTAGAAGAATACTTTGTTATTAGTGTTCATAGGTTCATAGATAAAGATTATTTTAGTAAGATCCCACTAAACAAGAAACATAATAAGTCTTTTTTGTGATGTTCTTTTTAGAGACTTTTTGTGATGTTTACTTAAAACGTTAATAAGATATCTCCTAGATGTTTGAATTTTATAACCAACTTCATTAACATGCATGTCATGTAATTAAAACATATTTTTGATGTACACAGTAAACTTGAATTCACAGTGACATAAACATCCTATGAACTTCTTTTTAGCAACTTCCTAGAGGAAACATTCAAACGATGTTAATTTGTATAGTTCTCACTAATGTTACATACAGACCGACAGCCAGCGTTTTTAGTTGTTCACCGTGTATTTGCAGATTGGGCACAGAAACATCTATAGGATGTCAGCTAGAATGTTTGAGGTATAGGTATTATTCAGAGGTTTAAGTAATGCCCATGCAACATCTAAGAGAATATACTATATATCGTTTTTGAAATGTTGGATTTAATTCATTGGTATGATGTTATTTTATAGACATTGCATCAACATGTACTAGATGTTAAAAGTCGTTTCTGGATGTAACAGAAATGTTGCTTTTAGTTCATTATAAAGACTTCCTTCTGAGGAAGTTCTAGTAACCTCACAGTAATGTAAAACGGCTGCGCAAAAGTTCACAGCCCTAAGCTGGGCGTAAGCGGCTGTAAAGATGTGTATGTATGACTGTAACATTTATTTGCATAGTGGGATGGTAACGCCCTGATAAAATTAGAGAATGTTTCTTTTCGGAGCTAAATCTCGAATTTCACAATCTCCGACCAACCCTTAAAAAGCCAGAGTCGCCAATGAATGGCTTTAAACTAAGAATGTTTGATGAATGTTTTAGTTTATTGCTCAAAATCCTCAAAAAAAAAACAATTTTCTTGTACATGAAATAAGCAATGTTTTAAGCGATTGATCGATTTCACTTTTTATTAATGGGCCATACTTACGGTCATTTGGACATTTTTATACACTATTAACAGAAGTAGATACAATAATGAATTCATGTCCCATTTCCCCCTTATCCCTCACCCTGAGGATCTCACACCATTAACGCCTGGACATTTAATCATCGGGCACCAGTGTATTTAATTAATTTCATGATCTAACAAAATGTTCATAATCCACAGATCCATCTTCCTACCACCACACTTCTACTTTTCTCTGACAGTTGCTAACGTTAACAACCACAAATATTGTGGTTGCTCAGAAACAACTAACTTTCGTAACCACTGGTTGCCTCTACAGAATGCCAATTGAAGACTAGTGCCAACCTAACCACTGACCTTGTTCTAAACCACTTGCTCAGTAGCAGCTTTGCGATACAGAATAGGGCCGTAAAGGTCTCAATGAATGTCACCCAAGAATAAATCCATACATGCATACAAGTAGAGGTAGGAGCTAAGTATTTAATTCACATTGGTCAATATAAGTCCAAATAACAAAAATTATCGAAACGTCATCTATAGTTATCTAACATCCTCCATATAATAAAGATTGATTTCACAATAAAACACGTTTTCTAGCAATCGATGATTTTCTACACTAAAATTAATACTTGTCGGGATGATTTTCATAGTTGGCTTTGCCTATATACCTACTTATGAATTTATTTGATTTTTGACAGCTAGTTTTGTCATAAATTTATAATATTACTCAGATATCCCTGTTTTTAATTGATACGTCAAATAAGTTGTACTCAGTTTGTACATTTTGTACTGAATTTAGTGGAATTATTAATTGTCATCGCTATTTTACATATTTAACTGACATAGCCTGCAATTGTATTTTAGAAGCGGATGATAGAATGCTATTCCGGAAAACTCAATTATGTCAAATTCAAGTACCTTCCAAATAAGAATGAAAAAAATGTAAACTATGCCTCTACTGGGGCACTAGCTCTACTCAATTAAGAAGGTAGTATCGCAGCTAATATATGCTTTAAAATGTTTTGCTCCTCTGCAAATGCACAACTAAAGACAATGCAATGTCTTTTGGGAGAGTTATGGAGATGTTCCGTTTTGCGCTGGTTTGCTTGGGGACCAAAACACAGCGACCAAAAAACTGGTGTTTGACGTTTGCTAAATAAATTGTCAAGTATGTAGCTTAATTTTCATTCGAATATCAACTTTTATATGAACCTATCTACCATATAAATGATGAATAATTGTTGGATTATTATACTACGAAAACAATAAATCTGCAAGAGCCACAGCTAGACAGTTTAATGCTGCTCGTCCCGGAAGAGCTGCCACACATAAGTACATAACTGAATTAATGCAAAAATGTTTTGAAACAGGATCAGTTGCCAACAAAAAACAATAACAACAACAAGGCTATGGAAGTTACCGTTTTAGGACAACTTACGTTAAAAGATCAACAGTCAATATCACAAATTTCTAGTATAGTGGGAGTTTCTCGCAGCAGTATTTTAAGAATTTTACATAAACACAAATTCCATGTCCTTACAAAATTAAATTAGTTCAAGAGCTACATGGAGACGATTTCGACCGGCATCTACAGTTTTGTGATTTGATGAGTGACACGACACTCCAGCTTTATTATACAATATCGGCTTTTCCGACGAATGTTCATTTGTTTTAGGTAAATAGTGGAGTAATAGTATATACTCTACGTTTTAATTCGCTGTTCGATGTAAATCGATTTTGAAATTATAGGTAATCGTAAGTGAAAGGTCACTGTCTAGTACGTTTCGTTACATTTTGCATGCCATTACGATTTTGCTTACAGACTGGAACTAATGCAATTGAGAGGCCATTTGCCTACAGTAATGAATTTGCAAAAGAAAGTTTTTATCAGCGATATAAATTATAATAATTAACTATCGTAGGTATTTCAACCAACTTTTAGTTTTCTACTTCGGATACCTAGCCACAAACAAAGCGGAAATTGTGCCAATGGTGTTTAAAAACCACCATTCTCAAGGTTTATTTGCATATACCTATACCAATTTTGTAATGTAAGGAGAGAAATTAAATAGGTACTTATTTTTTTTTAAATTTCGAAGTGCTGTGGGTGAATTGGGGATTTGCAGAATTTCATTGAAATTGAATATTTCTCAGGAAAAATTTTATTTCATGTTTACCACGTTTGTTTCGTCATTCTTTATTTTCACCTTTCATTTACGTTAAGGTTGTATTTGAAATTGGTAAAAATGGACGAAAGATTCCGGTCCTCATACATTTAGCAGTAGCCGTATTCTTGACTGAGGGAGTGAAACTTACCGAGACTACAGATATTTTGTATCTTCTGAATGTTCCTTGTGGTGTATTAATTGTTTTTGTTAATTTTTTGAGAAATTAAACCACAATGTTTTTTGTCACAGCAGTGGCAAAGTAGTCAAGCAAAATTATGACAAAATATGTGTTCTTTGGGGAAGCTCTACTCCCTCAGAATACGGCTACTGCTAATTGTATAAGTAGCGGAATCTTTCGTCCATTTTTACCGATATCTTGAGAATTTAATCCGCCCAAATTAAATTCCAAGAATACAATTAACTACAAATAATATGCTATACATAGTGAGACCCATAATTACGACTCTGTAGCAGAATAGCTCTGGTCAAAAAAAGCGCTGGACAAAATAGCGCTGGACATAAATAGCGCTGGACAAAATAGCGCTGGTCAAAATAGCGCTGGACAAAAACAGCGCAGGACAAAATAGCGTTGGATGAAAACAGCACAGGACAAAAACAGCGCTCCATAAAATAGCGCCGCCAAAAGATAATTATGCTTCTTTATTTTACTACTATCTTATACATAAAAATAAACTATAGTACCGAATTAGCATAATTAGGAATAACATATTTTTCATAAATTACAGTCATAACAATAGTTTTCCTAATTCAATTTGTCAATTCTACATCGCTTCCCGACCAGCTGACAGTGATCAAAGTGTTGGTAACTGTCCATAACAATATCAGAATATAAGAACCGGAAAACAAGTAAGAACAACAATCAATATTTTTCATCATACTTCAACACATATCGCTTCCCGATCAACTGACACAGATCAAAGTGTAAACAACTACTTGTCAGTGTCATATTTATTTAAAGTCTAAGAAAGTGCAATTTGGCAAGTCTCAGAAAGGATATAATTACCGAAATGACAAGCAACGTGAAATTGCATTTTTCTAGACTTTAAATAGAAATGACACTGACAAGTAGTTGTTTACACTTTGATCTGTGTCAGTTGGTCAGGAAGCGATATGTGTTGAAAAATATTGATTGTTGTCCTTACTTGTTTCCCGTTCCTTATATTCTGATATTGTTTGTTGTAAAGGAAGGTTGATGCTTAGCGGTGAAACTTGATTTTTCAATCACATCCTACTGTAATAGTTGATTTTGTAAGGATATTTCAGCTGGCGCTATTTTATGGAGCGCTGTTTTTGTCCAGCGCTGTTTTTGTCCAGCGCTGTTTTTGTCCTGCGCTGTTTTTGTCCAGCGCTATTTTGACCAGCTCTATGTATGTCCAGCGCTGTTTTGTCCAGCGCTATTCTGCTACAGATCCATAATTACTTATGGGGCCATTGCGAGAAGTAGCAGGACTAGCCTATTGACGACCACAAACAACCTCTTCAAAATTGAAAGACTAGCCTGTACTATGCATCACAGCATAAATAAAAACATGCCCAACAGCGGCCATGGAAGTGATTCTCAACTTCATACCACTACATAATATGGTGTTGCAGAAAGAACAAGATACAGACTAAGTATAGAGGGAAAATCATTAAAAAAAAACACCTCATCGCTTTTTAGGAATTAGAAATTCTGGGACATGTCACAGTATGATGGAAAAGTATATCTTTTTTAAGAAATTTGACACAGAACTAAGCAACAAAAAGAAATGGGATGCAATGGTACACAGAAGGTTCTAGAGCAATAGAAGAAACTGGGATAGGAATGTACGGACCAAGAACCAAACACTCCGAAAATTTGGGAAGAACCCAAGTATGTATAAAAATTAATTCACGCCATAGGAAAGTGTGCCCAGTTCAATATTGATAAATGATTTATGAGGTGAAGGAACCTGTTTGCGGTATCAGCTTCAATATAATATTGGAAGAAATAGGCAACGCCGAAAAGAGTAGAAGATCTGACTATTGGAAAGGTCTAGTGAGGCAAACACAATCAAAGGTACTCCTGGGAGACTACAACCAAGTGAAAACAAATTAAAGCCTTAGCCAGAATAACACTGCACTGAAAGTTTTAACAGGTATTCTGACGGGACACTATCGCCTGAATGAGGAAAGCTTAAAATAGAGGAGCAAGAAGAATGTAGACTCTGTAGAATGGGAAAAGAAACCTCCATCCACATACTTGCATATTCCATAGCAATCCAGATTCCTAGAGCACAACACCAAGGACTACTAGAAACTCTGAGGTTTCATTAGAATCTAAGTAGAAGGAAGAAAGCACGATAGATATGCATGTTGAGAAAACTCTTTCCACTTATAAACAAAATCTATATCTACCAAAAAGAAAGGAATCCGACATATATCAATGTGATACATAGTGACAAAGCAAATATTGTGTGGATATTATTTCACTTATTTAAAACTACTGACAAACTGCTTTGCTTGGTCAATAAGCATAACAAAACACATATGTGTATTTTATAATGGAGGGTACCTATTGTACACAAAGTAACATTAAAATTTGATTTAAAATCCTGAAATTTACGTGGACAAGAAATTTTGAAAGTTACTGGTCCAAATCCATATCAATATCAAAGATGAAATTAATGAGTCATTGATTATGCTTCCCGTTTCCAGATGGTTTCGATATAATTATTATTTAACTTCATCCTGCTTAATTCTACAGCATAATTAACATTGGAATAGTATCTTCAAATATAAGTCCAGAAAATACGCTGTGCGAGCGTGAGAAGCACGTGAAAAACATTTTTGCACAAGTGCCATTTCTACTTGTCAAACTTCACTTTGTCGACCAATTATATCGGTTTTTTCCTTCCTATTAATTTTGACCAATCGCTATCAAGAATTGGTATGTCAAATATAAATTTTAAGTGGAAAAATTACCTAACAACTGTCAACTTAGCTGTCAGCAGTTTTTCCGGAAAAAAAGTCGAAAAAATTTCATGCAAGATTGACATGTTGCCTTATAAAAACCTTATTAATTATTGTTCTTATTATTTTAATTAAAAAAAATGTTGTATTGAAATAAAATGTTTATTCAACTCAGGAAATAATCTTACCAAATATTCCTAGTGCATCTAATTTTTCCTGTGAAAAAATTGGAACACTCGTTCCTAAGTAATCTGTTTTAATAAATTACTAAGAAACTCGAAAATTTGATCATTTTCACAGTGTATTTACTGAGTTATCTTACAATGTCGGTATCTCAAGGTCATAAATTTTTGTTAGCAAAACATCAAAGAGATTGCGTCAGGCTTCGCTTCTTGTTAATTGGTGTATTCTTTGATATTAATATGAGGGTAATTTATTGTCGCTAAAGGAAATGGATACCAGCGTATACGATTAAGAAGTTTTTAAAAAACTGACTGCTGCTGTAATACAAGTATTGTTTAGAGCTGCTAGGCAAAACATATAATGACGTATTTTAGCGCATAGAAAATATATTCTCGACGACTATATTATAATAATGCACAAATTATTTTTACATATTCAGCTTAATAATGATATAAGTTCTTCACGCCAGTGAAGAATGAAACAGAATTCACTCTCGTTAGCCAAACAGAGAAGATAATCCTCTCGAAGGTCATAACAGGCCTTCGAGAGAAAGTACTACAATGGCCAAGCACATTTGTAGTAACGATAGGTTGAAATGGGCTATGACCACCTTTTCACCTTCCAAAGCTCCTGAAGCAGATGGGATTTTCCCAGCATTGCTCCGGCAAGGACAAGACGAAATTCTACCACATTTGGTTAGAATTAGTCGAAATAGCTTGGAGCTGGGTTATATACCAGAAGCATGGAGAAGGGCAATAGTAACCTTCATTCCAAAAGCTGGAAAAAGGGACACAACAAACCCCAAATCCTTCAGACCAATTAGCCTTACATCGTTTGTGCTTAAAACGATGGAAAAAGCTATTGACAACTATATTAGAACGGAAATCCTAGAGAGACTACCTCTCCACCCGTATCAGCACGTTTACCGGGCAGGCACATCTACGGAGACTGCACTAGTACAACTGACGGAGGATATCCGAGGTGCCTTAGACAACTAATAAACTGTAGTATGTGCATTTTTGGACATAGAAAGAGCTTTTGACAACACTCCACATGAGGCTGTCAAGAGAGCATTAAATAGAAGACGTGTAGACAGCGCAACATCCAAATGGATGTCGGAACTGCTCACCACTAGAGTAACAGAGACGAGAACGAGTAAAGACATTGTCTCCATCTGCACAACCAGAGGATGCCCACAGGAAGGAGTAGGATCCCCATTAATGTGGAGTCTGACGGTTGACGAACTCCTGTGTGGTTTGACAGACCTCGGAATATCCTGCCAGGGATATGCCGATGACAATGTCATAACAGCCAGGGGAAAATTTGAAAACACCCTTTGTGACATCGTACAAAAGGGTCTGAACTATACAAATAGCTGGTGTAGGCAAGTGGGACCCAGCATAAACCCCACCAAAACCATCTTGATAGTCTTCACTAAGAAAAGAAAACTCAACCTGAAAGCCATTAAACTTGATTGGAACGAGGTTGAATGGAGACAAGAAGTCAAGTGTCTAGGTTTGACTCTAGACAGTAAACTCCTGTGAAACAAGCACGAGAAGGAGATTACATACAAAGCGAAAATGGCTCTAATGGTGTGCAGGAATCTGGCAGGGAGGAACTGGGGTTGTAATCCAAAAATCCTGAGCTGGATGTAGACTGCCATAGTGAGACCAATTATCACTTGTGGAGCTATTGCGTGGAGTAGTAGAACTAGCCTCTTGACGACGAGAGAAAACATCTCCAATATTCAAAGACTAGCCTGTATATTATGCATAACAGGGGCATTGAGTACATGCCCAACGGCAGCAGTGGAAGTGATTCTCAACCTCACACCATTACATATAGTGGTTTAGAGTGTTGCAGAAAGAACAAGATACAGACTAAGTAGAGAGGGACTCATTAAAAAGAAAACCACCTCTTCACTTCTTTGAAATCAGACAACCTGGGATATGCCACAAGATGGTATGATGGAAAAGTATACCTTTTCAAAGAAATTCGTCACGGAATTAAGCAACAAGAAGGAATGGGATCCAAATACCATTACCAGACTTGGAAAGAATGCCATTCAATGGTACACAGACGGCTCAAAAGCAATAGAAGGAACTGGGATAGGAGTGTACTGGCCAGGAACCAAACACTCTGAAAGCTTGGGAAAAACCCCAAGTATCTTTCAAGCGGAAATTCACGCAATAAGAAGGTGTGCCCAGTCCAATATTGACGAAGGATATAGAAGGCAACGGATTATCATAATGTCTGATAGTCAAGCAGCCATTAGAGCGCTGAGTTCTTGTGTAATCAGTTCCAAAATGGTGTGGGAATGCCAAGGCAAACTTAATGAACTAGGCGAGAACAACATAGTCACCTTACTGTGGATTCCAGGACACACTGGAATAGAAGGAAACGAAATAGCAGATGAACTAGCAAAGAGGGGGAGTGAAATACCCTTTTGGGGGCCGGAAACTTTTTGCGGAATCAGCTCCAATGTAATATTGGAAGAAATAGGTAAAGCCGAAGAAAAGAGACGATCTGACAATTGGAAAGATCTAGTAGGGCTTAGGCAATCAAATATTCTTCTGGGTGACTACAACCTGTTGAGATCAAATGAATGCATAAGTCAAAGCAAAACTGCACTAAGAGTTTTAACAGGAATCCTAACGGGACATTGTCGCCTGAATGGGCACCTTAAAAAGCTCAAAATAGTGGAGGAAGAAGATTGTAGATTTTGTGGAATGGAAGAAGAATCCTCCATCCACATACTTGCGAACTGCACAGCAATTCAGAATCGTAGTGCACAGCACCTGGGAGACTACTGGATAGAAGAGGGACAGTTACCTAAGTTGAAGCCTAAAGGTATCCTAAAATTACTCCGGGAAATAGGACTAAATGAGCTACTAGTCTCTGAGACTCACGTCAGAAACTAAGTAGAAGTAAGGGGGCTCGATAGATCTTTTAGGTCTCAGTGAATGTTACCCCAAAATACATACATCCATAGCCACATTCACATTCTATGATTATCAGAATTCACGCTAAAATTAACAAATCAACTCGTCTCTTTTAAAACGTCAAATATCTAGCTAGGTAAATCGCTTCTGACAGCGCGTCGGTTGAAACGTCAAAATAATCATATAATCATAATCTTACGTATATATGTATAGAGAACAAAATGGACAACAGTAGCGATAGTGAAGATTTAATATATTCAATTACGTATATTTATGTTATCTCTATTATTATTTCAAACAATGTGATAATTTAATTAAAAAATGTAAATGTTTTTATTAAAAATATAAGTTACCTATATTTAAATTCTTTACATTTCAATAAATATATGTGGTCGATAGTTCAGGGGTAGAGATAATTGACTCTTAGGCGGGCGATCGAGGTTTGATTCCCGATGGAAACTTTTTTTTAAACGTAGTCGTGGATAAAGTATAGTCTTTTACTTATGTAGAATGGCTATTAATCACTTGGATGATTCTAAAACTCACTCGCTGCGCTCGTTCGTTTTGGAAACTTCATCCGCGTGAATAATAGCCATCATTCTACACTCGTTGACATTGCCATTCTGTGCGTTGAATAGGTATACCTGCACAGTGAGTTTTAAGTATGGAACTCATCAATTATCTCGGAAACGGATGGCACGACTTTTATAGATTCTGTTGTTCAAGGATTTCGTGATGGCTGATATGATGGTGGCATTTACATCATTGTCAGATCTTTCCTTTTTTCGAAATAATAATAAACTTTGTTATTTCAAATGTATCACCCTGTATATTTTTTGCCTTTTGAGATCCTTAAAAAATACTGAATATTTTTCATGTAATGTTTCCTATACAAAGGTGATCCATTTGAAATAATGAAGCTCATTACTATTCCGGAAAAATGAAAGACCTGACAGCAATATCGGCCATATCACAAGCTGCTTGTACACCAAAATCTATAAAAATCATGCGATAATTGAACTAACCTAACCAACTCAAAGCTCACTCTGTATGTAGAGATAATATCAGTAAGGTTTAATGGAATATTGTATTTCATAACAAATTTAGAAAATACGCTTTCCCTCAGTGGACGTGTGATGTAGGAAACTTTTTATTAGTCCTCTACAAAATTCAAATAAGTGAAAGCTGTCATAATAATATGTACTGAACAAGGGAAATAATTTCCCAGAGTATATGTTCACGAGACATTAAAAAAACTGACATCTATTGTACTGACAATAAAGCGCTGTAGACATAGGTATTCACGTCCACCATTTTGGTGCCTAGTTGTACGTTGACGTTGTTGTTAAATTGGTCAAGTATTTGGCATGACATTCGGTATTTCTACTCAGAGACGTGGCATCCATTTGTTGCACTTTCTCAATTTTCTGGTGTTATTAGTGTGAAGGAAAGTTGGTAAAACAAAGTGTTCTGTTCAACATCAAAAAAAATCTTTCAGCACAATATGTCAACTCGACATAACAAATCAATAAAATTCAGGAACCAAAATGGCGGATGAGGATACTCCTTACTGATAATACAGGCATTGTTCAGTGCTGTTAGGGCAAATTAGTAAAAACGTCACTGAACATAATTTACACTAGAGTTTGTTTAACCATCCTTTGCCGTTATGTCATATGTTTACGTTTGTCTTATATTAGTTGAATGTTATTTTATACTTAACCTCAAAATTATAATCAATGACATATGTTAGGTGTGTTTGTATGAATAAATTAGTAATGCCAAAAATTGTGTTTTGCTTTTTTACATAATTTAGTTTTGTTTTAACTTGAAATCCCCGTTTTTTTAACTGATTTGTTTCAAATTTCTAGCTTTAGGATGTTTAATTTAAAAAATTACGGACATATAATATATATTAAAAATGTATTATACGATTATATTTTTGGGAAACCCAAAGGTTATGTAAAATTAGATAGAATATCTATGCTCATATTTTTGTATAGTAATTATTGTCTGTGCCATTGTGAGAAACAATTTCGTAAGTATTCCTGAGAAATGCAAAAAAACACATGTATGGGAGAAAACAGGCAATAAATAAATTTTTTTCTGAAAAAAACTCCCAATAAAAACAGGAAAAAGGAACGAATATAGGTAGATACTTACGTTATAGACTGCATTTAACGGTAAAAGCGGCATTCCAATGAAAAGTTAATTGAAAAAGGCGAAAATGAACAAAAATACTGAACAAATCAAAATATGACAACTGAACTGTCAAAAGTAACAAATAAAATTCACGTCTATATTAGCTAGGGGATACGTTAATGACATCATAATTCCGTCTTATCCATTTCATGAATGAGAGATAAAGCTCGACAATGTATGACGTAACGGCAAAGGACGGTTAAACAAACTCTACCACTTTAGATAAATAAATATTAAGAGAGCTGTTAAACGTGTGTTCTGTGGCATAAAGTTACCACTAGCACCTACCTTGGCTATAGGTACATGAACTATTACTTCAGACGCGGGCTTTTTGAATTTTTAAACTTCCAGGATACACTTAATATTGTACAGTATTTGTAGTTAAATGATTTTGCACTTTAAAATTTGTTCTTACTCTTTTAAGTCAAGCCTCAAAAGACTAAGAAAAAAAACATTATTGTTCAAAATCATTCAGCTGCAAATATCGTATTAGGTATATGATAATATTATGGGGAATGTTGGTAGGAGATTAAAAAAACCCTTTGCAAGCAGGAAAATATTATTAATTTAACATCTTCCATAAAATAAAATATACAACATAAGCACACAAATACAATGTTCAAAATATCTATTAAAGCATTTTTTCAAATAACAGTAATACTTACAACTACATCCTAAATCACATTAATATATATAGTATTAGTACCTACATATTATTTCGGGTCATGAACTTTTGGGAAATATTCATTCCTGCCTGCAAAAAAAACAATGAGATAAAAAATAATATTTCCTTAATTTCATGAAAACCTAACCTCAAACGTATAAAATGAAAAATCCACTTTTTCTACTTACCTACGATAAATGATTATAAATCCTGTGATAATAGTACCAATGATAAAAATAAGTGAGTACTTTACAAAAAGGCCAAAGAGTCGTTCAAATAAAGTAACATAAATTTTAAAAAAGCAACGACCAAATTAAAATAATGATAAGTTTCGTAGTGGGAGGTGGGGTTTGTTAGTTCAATTAGTTGCTGTGAAGCGCCATGCGCTCAAACTTTGTTCCAGCTCCTTCCATATATTTTAAAACTTCTTTTATGATTTCTCTATGCTACCACTACACTAACGAGAATCGCCAAGGGCTATAAGGGTAAAGACTGAAAAGCCTTTTTTCTTTGAACTTAACCACTTAACACCTTACCTCCAATATGATAACTATTCTGTCAAACTATCTCAGTTGGTTTGTTTGGTTGGTTAACTGTTACGTCATGGTTTGGAATGCAACTCGAGGAATATTGACTAGTTAATTTATTGTTAACCCGGTTTGAGTGGTTATCGGTACTGACTGGCGCGCCTAAATTTACTTACGGTTGATAAACGTAAACGCAGATACAAAACAGGCTAAGGCTTGTCGGCGCGAGAAGCAGGCCACAGGCAATTTACCGGAATGGATACGGAAGTCATAATTTCTGCTGTTACAAATCCCTATCCCTGTATGGCACAAACGTGATAAGTCCACAGTAACAGAAATATAGTGGAAAAATGTTGGAAACAAATTTCTGAAATTCAAAATCGTGAGTTTTTTAGATAAAAGCGATCTGCATGATCTTTTAATTGTTTGAATTACTTATGGTATTCTCCAAATCGTGTTCTATTTTGATTAATGGGATGAATACCTCTTTTCCTCCTTTTTAATTTTAAAAGTGGATTGTTCAACAAAATTGTTTCGTCCGCTGAAGCAGACATTTTTGAACCTTCACTTAAGTAAAATAAATCTACGAAAACAGATTCCGATTCCGTGTGCTAGCCTGCCTCTATCGGTGCCGGTCTTCGGCGAGCAGGTAACCTGCCTTCTTTTTGTCCCTATACACAGATTCCCAACTTATAGTAAGTGATAACGTATTTCAGCGCACCAAAAATGTTCTCCCGTGCGCTAAATAAGCATGTTTATAGAGATAGTGTTTTCAGTTAGGTAAATGTTTTTGGATATTAATTATTCCTTGATTCCTCAAAAACTATTCAAAGTATTACTAATACCATTTTTATGTGTGAAACCTCTTTTCAATCAACCTTTTTTTCCAGATGACATATGCTAATTGTTTGTGAAACATAACCAAATACACCATCCTAACCAAAATTGGATAGTAGTTGATCTAAACATGTACAAAATCCTAGTATTCTCTGTAATTATTTCATGCGTTACCGGCATTCATGATAGTTGGCAGTCGTACCAACATGACATATATCAAGGCATACAGACATCACCTTCAGATGGGTATGGCGAAGGGTAAGTAAAAAATTGTTAATAAATATCTATTGTGCCTCCATAAACAGAAGGTTTACCGAATTTTTGACGTTTTATCCATTTATTGTATGACTTAGGGCGCGTTGTATCGAACACCTAAACTCGGTTTAATTATAACTGATGTTTAGACTGATGTAATTGTGATAATAAATAAATCAATATGTCACAGTCTAAACATCAGTTATAATTAAATCGAGTTTAGGTGTGCGATAGATGATTACTGTTATAGAATTAATCGAAAAATTTGTATATACTTTTTTATATTGACTTTTTTATATTGACTTTGACGTACATTTCTATCACGTTTTGAATTGGAGTATAACTCAAAGTCCAGGGAATATGTAGGTCTATAAGATATTTCGGATTTAAGAAACCTTCTAGACATGTTTTAATGCATTTTATGTTTATGTATATATAGGTATATTTTTATATACCAGCTTTAAATATTACACAAAATTTTTGTAATTTAATAAATACCTAGTTATTTCTGTATCTAGTGCGCGAAATGCTACTTTGGTGATTGAGAATTGAATTTTTAAGTCGAGTTAAAAAATTATTCGAGACCACCAAAGTAGTTCGCGCACGAGATGCAAACAATATTTTTTCTACAAACGTCAAAATCTATCTTCTCAAAACATTATAATTACTAATTCTGGGGGGTGATATATGTAGTTTGAAATTATTGTAAAATTCTATCATTATTATAAAAGTATTTAATTGTTATTCATTTAAAAATAAATAATAATTTGGAGTTTTGCTTCATTTTTTCAAAGATTTAAATGCAAAAGTCTTATTAATTCACATGCAGAGTGCGAAATACTTCGCACCCTAGTGCGCGATGTATTTCGCGTTGTTACGTTACGTTACGTTGTCTCCCGACGCAAAGCTGAGTTACACAAAAAACCGTCCCAATGCGGAATTCTGATTTTCAATTTCGCCTGCGGAACTCTAGCCACACTGTTATTAAATTATTGAGGAAAGCTTTACTACAGCGAAACTTCTAGATCTACTGAAGGGACTATCTCGTAGCAATAGTTGAGACTCTGGTCGTTATTTCCAAAAAGACGGAGCTTTATTTCATTCAACTAGTGTCGTTACATTTTTTTAATAATACTTTTTTAGAACATTGGATTGGTAGATTTGGACTTCCAACATATTTTTTATGAGGTTACTCAAAAAGTATAGTTTTCACCTATATACCAATTAATACTTCACAGGCACCAAAAGAATATCGAATTGAATGTAATGAAATACCCTGCAATTGTTTTGAGATTGGCTCGCTTACTGCAATGATAGATTTTATACAGCATTTATGCTCTTCTTGTGTTAATTGATTGATAAAATAAGATCCACTTTATTACAAACAATAAGCAAAATAATGAACGAAGGACGTTTTTGGCAGAATTTTGTCATCAATGCATTGATGTTGAAATAAACTATAGGTACGTGTCAGTCAGACGATGGGGTAAGCGCCTGGGGAGAAATCAGCTTGAACGATTAGGGCGCTCCCTACTGATTTTGTGGATCGACGCTGTCAAAATTTGATTTGACACTGAAATGTGTTGTTTAATTTACGTTGATTGCAGAAAAAAATGGATCGACGAATGTTTTTACCTTTAACATTATTACCAGTAGAATTTGAAAATTTTCTGTTGGTGGAAACTGAAAATCACGCAAACACAATAATTACTCGTATAAACGTTGTTTGAAAATAAGTTTTACTAGTGAAAATGTCAATCTACATCTGACTACTTGATTTATGTTTTATTAGTGGAAAATAGAATTTACATTCATGTGCTACTTCGTTTTTATAAGAAATTTTTTCATTTTTATTTTTTGTCTTAAATTTGGCTAGTAATGGAAAAAATTGTATATACACCAAGGTGGTGAAGACATTTATAAGCCTCACACACAATTTTGTGCTCGGTCAATAATAATAGTCTTCACCACCCTAGTGTATAAAATACTATTGCATTTGTTTCGTGAAATTGAACAATAACTATTTACTAAATGTAATAGACATGGCGACAATAGATACTTGGAGGAAATTTCTCAATAAAAATGAAACTAAATATGTTAATTTCATCCAACTTCCCTAAGCGGATCTTTTGGTCAATGACCTATCTGCAGAAGCTATTGTTTGCTATTTGAAACAATCATTAGGGTCAGTCAATCAGTAGGTCACACATTTTTGGTATAAGGATAAGCCTTTAAGGAACAATTTGAAGTGTGGACCAACAAGTTACATCGTACCGAAAATTTTATATTTCTCTTTAATATCGATCACTCACTGCAACTTATAACTTTTTCAATTTTACTGGTCTATAACAATTTAACGAGTTGAAATGAAGTAATGATTTTTCAGTTATCAGCATGGCGTCGTACCAGGAAGAGACCAGTGCCAAATATATAAAGTGGGATTTACGCAGGACCTTTACTTTCAATATATTCAGTATAAAACGGAAATTCCAGATTTGAAACAGTTCACCTTATGCTTCTGGTCCAAGTTTTATAATCATAGTAATGACCATCCACTTTTTTCGTATGCAGGTAAGTTTATTTATTATTTTCCGTATAAACAGTTATAGAAAATAAAAACTACTACTTAATTCGGTTATTCGATATAGTTTCAGAAAGTTTAAATAAAAAATGTCATTTCTAAATTTCATTACCAGCATGAATTTACATACTTGTATGTATATTATATGATAAACAACATAAAATTCTCGTTCAATTCTGTTAATTTAAAACAAAATAATCAGTTAACATTTTAATTGCGCCATCTTGAAGTAACATTTGATTTTTCTATAGATTAAGGAACATTTTTCACATAAATACTGTTCATTTCAAATTTTACGTTTGAAATAAGATGAAAAGCTTGAATTAATCCCTTCATTGTATCCTGAATTACAAAATTGAAACAAAAAGTTTTCTGTAAATAATATTTGCAGATATTGTCTGTTTTATTCACACGAATCGTTGTTTTCTATAATGATGGCTTCAATTATA
This sequence comes from Lochmaea capreae, assembly GCA_949126875.1. Classification (NCBI taxonomy): domain Eukaryota; kingdom Metazoa; phylum Arthropoda; class Insecta; order Coleoptera; family Chrysomelidae; genus Lochmaea; species Lochmaea capreae. The sequence goes on from OX421396.1 coordinate 11,860,571, forward strand.
TTTGTGAATTAATTAAGGTAAAAAGGACGACGATAGATTCTGGGGCAACAGTAGTGTCCTCGCAAAGACGTGCAGGAACAAGGCATCACTAAAATATTATGCTATTCGTGACATTTTCAACTTCCCTATAACTTGTTTATCAAGCTAGAACCACGAACATAATTTAACTACGTCTAATTTCAAATCACATTTAATTTGAATTCGTAATTTGGAAATTATTCCATGCCAAATTTTCTCATTTTTATCATTGAGACAATAAACTAAAACTGTTTAACAAAATGTTGCCTTGGTATGCACCGAATGAAGTTTAGTTAAACCTGAAAAAACTTTGACAACGTCGAAAAATTTAGGAACTTTTTTAAGTGAAAAACGTTCGTTGGAGACAATGTTTGACGTTATTCGAAGTTTGAGTACTCTCGTTTACAGTTACGGACGTGAAGGTTGTTATTTGAATTCCAAAATTACATTTAGTTTGTACAACGTGCAACAGTTTAAATAATTAGAATCAACAACAGTCACTTAATCAAATCTTATCAACCTTTTATAGGACATTTACTTGAGTTACCAAGTGTCAAAAAGAACAGTTTAAAGTTAAGCCTCCAACATAAAACTGGTTCAGCCTCCATAGAATCGATGGTGCATATTAACTCAAAATTATAAACTAGTTTAATATTTAAGCGAGTTCAAGTGTAAACGGTTCATACGGCCATTCCGATCACCAAAGTTCTAAGGTACTTCTGGCAGTAGAATCTGCATACCACAAAATATACCCAATATTAATGCTCTGATGGCTTATTTTTGTTTGTGTTATGTGTGCTATGGCAAGGTTATATGTTGAAGAAATAAAATGTCATGTATTGATACGGTGACTATAAAATCTCAAGACTCTACCCACTTGACCCTGGATAAATCGACAGAACCTTTACTTTAGACTATCAATGAATATGTATTAAGTATGTTATTTCGACTCGTACTTTGTCAATGCATTTCAAGTCTCCGTACAATAAACACACTATAATTTGTTTCAAAAAGTACATAGAGCTGCGGTTCTTAAACTTTTTTTGGTGACGGAACCCTTTTGGAAAGCGAAATTCTTGACGGAACCCTACAATAAAACAATTGTTTTTAAAAATGTATTCTTTATTAATGAGCATAATAAAAGTACAATGTAACAGTTACTACTTGGAATAGATTGGATTAGATTAGATTAAATTAAATTAGATTGTTTCCTTCAAAAAATATATTTATTTTATTAAAAATTTCTTCTCCGGTAGTGTTTGTGGGCAGCGGTAAACACATAAGCATGTCTTCTTCAAAAGAACTTTCATATGGATATCTCACGAAAACCAGCAAGATAGCCAGACCAGCGACATCAGTTGACTCATCCATTTGCAAGACGAATCTTGTTTTTTTGTAGACGTGTTCTTGCTTGACGTAGCTTGCCAGATCGTGAATTCGACGTTAAACAGTATGGTTTGATAGCGGCACAATAAACGAAGCCTTGCAGATTTTTCATCGAGCATACTTTTTATTACGTCTAACACACATGGCTTTATTAAATTCTCAGCGATAATGTGCGCTTCACCTGCGTGCGCAATGTGACAGCTAACGAAATATGATGCCTCCGTGACCTTTTCATTGATAGTTTGGGTAACAAGCTTCATAGACTTTCGAATAACTCTTGTTTTTCGTACAAAAAACTCCTTTATTCTTGTCTTTAGACTCGGGGTGTACAGTTTCTAAATGTCAGGAGCCATGGAACTATTAGGAAGCAGTTTACTACATAACATACAGAGAGGTCAGCTGTTGGTGTCAACAAATCCGAAACTAATATATAATTTATCATACTTCCTTTTTTTCGCCTTTTAAACCGTGGAGGTTGACGTCGTTGCATCATCATCTGGATCGGTAATTGCTGTATACTCCGTGGTACTTTTTTTAAACATTCGACTGTTGCTGCAGCACGTTTAACGCCTTTAAGCCAACGTTCCATTCTTCTTCATTAATAATGTTACACGTCAGGATGGTGGGGTCAAAATAATGCAAGATCGTTATTGCGTAGAAGAGTTTAGTCCAAAGAAGAAATGTCCAAATTGATACAATCAGGTTACAGTAGTCGAACACTAATCTCTTCGTTCAAAGTACGCAATTCGATAGGTAGCTTGTAAGTAAGTAGGTACTTATCGTCATCGTTACCAGTGTCACTTGTACTTGATTCACTATCACTTGTGTTAGAACTATCTACAATGATAGTTGAAGGATTTACTTTCACACTTTCAATAACATTATCCACGTTATGATCCATATTCCACATGTCACTTTTGCCACGTTTCTTCGGTAATGTTTCCAACAGCACTTATAATAGTAATTCCTTTACATCTTCTAATTAGTATGTAATATTGTTTCTCGCAACTTGTTTAATTTCTGCCCAAACCAACTTGCAGTGGTAAGGGGGGAGCCGTGAAACTCTGACACCCGATTTTTTTGCAAGTTCATCTATCACATATTTTTTATATTTCGACCTACGGTTTTTAGCATTCTCATAGAGACAGGCATTGGTAACGCTGTGATTAAATAGTATACATTTATTTTGTAGCCATTCTCTTATCTCAGTTTTTCTCCAAGAGGAGGTTGATAATTTTTCTTGCAAAGCACAACGGTAGCTGGCATTATCGAGAACTATGAGATATCCTTGTGGAATATTTTCCAAAAACGACTTAAACCAATTTTGAAACACTTGTGCGTTCATTTCTTTATGATAGTCGTTGTCAGTTTTTGTAGTGAATACTACGAGTAACAAACCATTTTCAGTAAAACCAGATGCGGAACCAATAACTACAATAATCAAACAGCGACCTTTCCCGCGAGGACCTTTAATGCCGGTTGATCATCCATCCATAAACGGTTATTTATACCTTTTAATATTAGAATCCTCCCAAATCTTAGAAGTTAACCCAAGTTTCATCTTATGCATAATATGCGCCACAACGTTCTTTTGCTCATATGCGACCAGTCCGCATCAGTTTTTAATAGTTTTAATTTTTTTTGTAGGTACTCAATTTTTTTATATCAAATGATTAAATGTATCTTTTAATTGCGTTGTTTATAAATTCATTGGTTTTCTCCACTTTTCGTCCTAGTTTCTCCTTTGGTTCGCTCAAAACCTGATTTGTTTTTTGTTCATGTATTACTTTGTAAACACTGGATTTTCCCACTTCAGTAAACCTGTTCACATTTTTCTATAATGCTGTCAAGGCTGTTTTGCAAACAGTAAGCACCAGAAGAAGGCGTGTTTAACGACATGCGACTTTCTTTCTGTATATACCGAAATACGTTGAAAATAATTGTTTTTTCCTTTAGACTTAATGGTCCAAATTTCGAGGATTTATACGTTCACTTATTTTCACGAAACTTTCACAAAAACAACCCTCAAAGATGGTTATTACAGAACTAAAACATTATTTAAAACGAATTTAAGTACCTATAGGTCGTAATGACGAAGCTATAATACATTAATATTTCTCAAAATATATAACTATGTTTTTGTTTTTCTACCTGCGAATTGAAGAACAATAGATAATATTTCTGATTATTTACAAGAGTAAGGAAGCTATAATATTTTATAGTACATAATTTTATATTCAAAGAGATCCACCACAAGTTTTCTTTTATAAACTTAAAAATTTTGTCACTTGACTTTATTAATTTTCAATAGTACCTACCTAAAGTTACTATTAAATTATTGTGAAATTTTTCGTCAATGTCGAGTACAACTCTGCAAGAGTGAACAGAAGTACTCTCTCTGATTCCACCATAAACAAAGTCAAAGTTTATTTATTTATTTGGTTACTGCACAACGATACACAGTGTTGTGAATATAATTCAACGAATAAATAAAGTCTTAACTAATTTACAATAAAATTTCGTCTCGATACCCACAGTTTAATACAACAGCCATAAAATATTTGGTTGAAGTGTAAACAAACATCTCTCAACAATGGAAAAGGCAGAATAACGGAAAGCTCCAGGAGCCGTATTGTTGACTGAGAGAACACATATTTTGTCTTTATTTCTTCATCCATTTAGTTGGTTACTCTGTCACTACAATGACAAAGACAAAATATTTGTTATTTTGGGAAGCTCCATTCCCACAGTCAAAAATACGTGCCCATTTTTGACAATATACAAAACTTAATTTACACATTAGTGAATGTTTATACTAATGCCCGATTTCACCAACCATTTCTTAGTTAGGTAATACCTGAATCGGATTTAGAAATCCCTAAATGCAATTTAAATTGCACCACATGCTAAGTAATACTTAAAAGTGATAATTTTCTATCATAAATCAGAAATGATGAAATCATGTTTACTTTCGTTACTAATAGTTATATATATTCTAGAACGGACAGACTTTAATGACATTCTTCATTCGAAATTCACTCTTCTCACTATTCAATCGGTATTTAGTTATTTTATTATTTTATTAGTGTTTCTCTCTTCGGATTAAATGGAAACTTAGTTCTTCAACACCGAATTTATAATTAACGTCTTTTGAATAAATGTAATTCAATACCTTCCGTGAGCGACCATCTTAACCAAACTTTGTCCTGCTGATGCCCGAGGAGCTTAGTGAAAAAACTTCCGGTTGCTTGTTACATGAACGTTGTTCGCATATATGATTTTCATTATTTACTTCAGTTTCGTTTCGAATACGGGTCTATAAATAACGAAAGTTGAAATGTTAACGGGACCTAACATAAAACTCTAAATTTTGGTACTCCATTATTATTTATGATATTTTTACAATTTGTTCGTTTACATCAAAAATGTTCAAATATAACCAATAATGAATATTAGTATCATCTCGTTCCTGTGAGATGATTGATCGTTTTATTAACAATGTTTCAACGAGACCTATTACTTATAATGTGTTGAGAATTAATTAACAAACAAAAACTGAACCCCAACTATACTTTTTATCTTCCGGTGGCCGCAAGAAACAACCCCTTTCTCTTTTACAAAAAAAGTTAGAGGTACCTATACGACCGTCTACTGCTAATGATAAATAACATTTTCCGCAAATCGCTAGGAAATTTTGACACTCCAGGCAAAATTCTTTAAAGAAATAGTCACGATTTGCTTAGAGTTGTATATATGTATACTTCTAATCGACTTAAGGTGGTCTGGATTGTTTGAAAAAACTTTAATTTAACTTTCTTTTTTCGTAAACCTAACGGAAATCGAAATATTGGAAAGTTACGTTACTTTATGTACACACTGTATATGTATATACAATGTGTGAAAGCCTAACGGAATAAATCCCGAAACACGTCAAATTTAATTTATGAATTGACATTCAACGTGAACACGCGATCAATACCTTCAACACCCTTCGAATGACAGGTATAAGCCTCAATTTTTTAAATGGGAAGTATAGGCTCTTGTGAAAGGTCTCTTTATTCTTTATTCAAAAATGTTATCGTTTTCAAGTGTATTGCAACAATTAAGAGAGGATAAAATAAAATCATGTGGTTACCGTGGTTACTATAATATACTCAAAACTTATTTCCCGTTTATGTATTGATAATAAGAAAGTAACTCACCTTTTTCATGAGAAATTTCCCGATTCACCTCCTTTATCCCTGTAGAAATTTTCAAAATTTCTACAATAGTTTAAATGACAACCCTGCCCAATCGTCGATCTTCGATCATTCTCGTAAGCCTGCCATGTCTTATTTAAGGGTAGTTCGCTCTCATCGCGCGCTTTTTTCTCTACAATCGTCGACTAGACCAGATGTAGAAAATTTAAGCCACAGTGTTCAACAAATTTATACCCGATAAAATGGGTATTTTACTATTTTGTATAGTCTCAATTATTAGTGGAAATCAATCATCCTAAATTCAGTGCTATTTACTGTGAGTACATTATATTTAACATATAAAAATTCAACCATCTCCAAAGTTAAAATTACTGGGGAAACAACTTTAATATTACCATCAGTCCCAACAATTTCAAAGTTGCCGGTTTTGTTTGTTCTACCTTTCGTTTGAATTTATTTTACATATTTGTCATTATTTAACTGTGTGTATTGTGTATATTCAATTTTGAACATTGCTCGTTGTATAGTTTTACATTGTGTATATTTTGAAAGTTTACTTTGTAGTCCAAGAACCATTTTATGTGAACTTTACCATCATGTGCGTTTTTAACGGTATTTTTATTGCAATTCCAGCCTGCCCAACATGTTCAATTCATTTAAATAAAAATATTTCTACAGGCAAGGTTTTTTCATTCTTAATATTTTACCTCCACAGTTTCGTGACATTAGTCACTGGTCCTTCGAAGCTTTCATGGTCAATTTAGTAACATATTTTAATAGTTCTGACTAGATACTTCTAGTCGCTACCAAATGTAGAGAGGAGATAAATTTTTAATGTATCATTTTCATAAAACCAGCGATCCTACTCTACATCTTTCTTCTACAATCCCAAAGAACAATTACAATGGAGAAGCAGCTTCTCGACTTTGGTCATGTAAGGCAGACAAAAAAAAACTAGCTGCCAATTCAATGAGTGATAAAATCAAATTAGATGTGATGCTTGAGTTTGAGAAAAGCCCACATACATCGAGCAGACAGGTATCTACTACATTCAATGTTAGCGATGCATCGTTAGTCAATACATTAAAAGAAAATAAAATGCATACCTATAAACTGTTATCTACTCGGAGATTATGGAAATAGTATATTACACTCCAAGGGCTGAAATTCGCCGAGGGCATCATGACGCGCAGGACCGAGATTTCAACTTTCGGCCCGTGGAGTGTATACTATTTTTCTTCATAGCCGGTCGGAAGCGAGTGCCGCTGGTCGTAGTTACGAGTATAAATACGCATGAGAAACTCTTTCCTCCCGCTGTTATAGAGGAAACGCGTGTATTTTTCACAGGGAGTAAATGTTGAACTTTCGTCCCTGCTATGAGGGACGAAAGTGCGTACTTTCGACCGAGGTATGAAGAAAACGATTTTGATAGGAGAATTATTTTTGAGAGCGAATGATGGACATGCTGGATAACAATATTATTCAATTAGGAGACTAAACGGTCGTGCTAATGAGCAGAATTGCCGCTACTATTCAACGGAAAGTCCTCACTGGATGAGAGAACACACGCAATACCCTCAAAAGGTTAATGTTTGGGAAGGGATTGTTGGAAACCACATCATTGGTACCTTTTTCATTGAGGGCAATTTGAATTGCGATCATTATTTTGGCACTACTTCAAAATGATGTCATTCCAAGTTTGATAAATTTATATCCTGATCCAGGAAACCCTCAAGTTCCAGTAAATACGATATAGTTTCAGCAGGATGGAGCACCACATTACCAACGCAATGTCCGGCAGTACCCCGATGCAATATTTCTCAATCGATGGATAGGGAGGCGAGAATCGATAGAATAGCCAACATGTTCACCTGATCTTACCTGATCTTACACAGGAACCCAGATGTAAAGGTATAACAATACAATATAGTATATAAATAGATATTGTATATACCTACTACGTATTATCTTAAGTGAACCAAGAATTCTCAATTCTTATTTCCAGTTGACGGTCAACCTAGAGCAATCTATTCCTGGATATCAAACACGGAAAGATCCAGTTATTTCAGCCTCTCTGTGGAAGGGTATACATTTTATAGACTCAATTATCCACTTCGCTTGAATCGATGGTATCACACATGCCAAAGTTGGAACGGAAAAACGGGAGAATGGGAGTTTGATAAATTTATATCCTGATCCAAGAAACCCTCAAGTTCCAGTAAATACGATATAGTTTCAGCAGGATGGAGCACCACATTACCAACGCAATGTCCGGCAGTACCCCGATGCAATATTTCTCAATCGATGGATAGGGAGGCGAGAATCGATAGAATAGCCAACATGTTCACCTGATCTTACCTGATCTTACACAGGAACCCAGATGTAAAGGTATAACAATACAATATAGTATATAAATAGATATTGTATATACCTACTACGTATTATCTTAAGTGAACCAAGAATTCTCAATTCTTATTTCCAGTTGACGGTCAACCTAGAGCAATCTATTCCTGGATATCAAACACGGAAAGATCCAGTTATTTCAGCCTCTCTGTGGAAGGGTATACATTTTATAGACTCAATTATCCACTTCGCTTGAATCGATGGTATCACACATGCCAAAGTTGGAACGGAAAAACGGGAGAATGGGAGTTTGATAAATTTATATCCTGATCCAAGAAACCCTCAAGTTCCAGTAAATACGATATAGTTTCAGCAGGATGGAGCACCACATTACCAACGCAATGTCCGGCAGTACCCCGATGCAATATTTCTCAATCGATGGATAGGGAGGCGAGAATCGATAGAATAGCCAACATGTTCACCTGATCTTACATCATTAGATTTATTTTTATGGGGATATGTGAAGAGCATTCTGTACAAAACTAAATCTTTCGATTCCATTGACCCAAAAGAAAGAATGAGGCTTGCGATTAGGTTGATTATCTACGCCTGATATGTTAAGTAATGTGAGAAGACAGTTTTATTGAAGATTAGAATGTTTCCAAGACGTTCGCAGTGGACTTTTTGGACATCTACTTCATTAACATTTATAGTTCTTTTTATGTATTACATTTTATTACGTTCTGCAATCCATATTAGTTTTTGATTGTACTCTGACTTAGGCATTCATTTGATCTCAACAGGTTGTAGTCACCCAGAAGTATCTTTGATTGTATAGGCACTACTAGATCTTCCCAATGGCCATATCTTTTTTTAGGCTTTGTCTATTTCTTTTAATATTACACTAGGACTGAAACTACATCTTACTAACATAAGATTCACCCGAAAACAGTTCGCAAGAAACAATATTTTACACGTTCCCAATTTTCACTTAGTCAATAAGTGGATCACTATTGACCAGACAGTGTTTTTCCTTAATTGAGGAAATTTATTAATTCGAGGTTAAGCATAAATCTGTTGTGTTTCAACAAGTATACTACAACAAAAATTGAAAATAAAAACGTAGTTTTGATGTAACGATCAAGTTATAACTACTAAAAATGTCAAGAAATGTTATATTATCATTATCAGTAGACCTGTTATAGTAGAGAAAGTAGTTGTTTTTTACGGCTATCGGAAGATAAAAAGTATAATTGGGAGTGGGAGAATATAACATATATATGATTCAGTTTTTGTTTGTTCATCAATTTTCAACACATTATAAGTAATAGATCTCGTTGAACCATTGTTAATAAAGCTATCCATCATCTCACAGGAACCCAGATGTAAAGGTATAACAATACAATATAGTATATAAATAGATATTGTATATACCTACTACGTATTATCTTAAGTGAACCAAGAATTCTCAATTCTTATTTCCAGTTGACGGTCAACCTAGAGCAATCTATTCCTGGATATCAAACACGGAAAGATCCAGTTATTTCAGCCTCTCTGTGGAAGGGCATACATTTTATAGACTCAATTATCCACTTCGCTTGAATCGATGGTATCACACATGCCAAAGTTGGAACGGAAAAACGGGAGAATGGCAAATATGGGTCAACGCAGAGAGAGTAGGAAGAGGCTTCCACAATAGAGTGAGTAAATTACCTTTGAATCTTTAGTTTATGGAGTAACATTGCAATATATTCAATAATTCATTTCATTGAAATTTTGATAGCGCTAAACTATGTTGAAATGTCTCTTTGCAAGAATTTTTGTTACAAAATGGAACCCTACATTTGATATGATTTTTTATTTCATCGATTAAACTTTAACGTTATAACGATCTCCATAGCAGGATGGATATGAATATTTTTAATTTCCTAAGAGATGTTTCCGGCAAATCGGCTATAGTCAATTCAATTTTGGTTTGAGAGTCATTAAATATTCATTGAAACATTTATTAAAATTCTCACAAATGAATATCATACTATTAGTAATTGTATAGTCTATTCAACATTTAACATGTAGTATTTGATCAAGGTGTCATTTAATTTAGAGTGGCATTTAGACACTATTTGGAAAAATTTAAGATCCGCTCGAAAAAATATTGCGAAAGTTATAAATAAGAAGTTCTGTTTTTCGCATGTATCTAATAAACTATTATGAGAATGTAAAATTTTGAAAAAGCAGGATAATTATCAAAAAAGTCGATTCTCCTGAAACTTGACCACCAGTATTAATAATTTTAATTTCAAGTTTTTTTCCTCAAATAGAGGATAAACGTTATTTTTGATTAATTCACCATTTTAAGTTCTACAGTATTTACACGGTTGTAAATTAAAGCACGTAAGATTTTACGCATTTGCTTCCATTCATTAGACAGTATTTTTGCCTCACATGAAAGAGAGTAGTTTGAATGCATGTAACGTTCGTTTATGATCAATTGGGGACAATAATGGAATGTTTTGCATCTTATGGAAGATCGGAATCTCATACTCTTTGTCGTCGAGAAATGGGGCTAGCTAATTTTAGAGTTACAGTGGTTGCAAGAAGTGATATCGTTTTTGACTCGACATCACTGTCGTTGATTTCCAACATTGAATATACATTGATCATATTGAAGATTAAGTAACGGAGAGCCATGTCACCAAAGTTTGCGATTAAATAAGTCTGCCAGTTTTATAATATCAGCTGGATTGATTTCCGAAGAAATTTGGTATTCTAAATACCTTTCAAACGAGGTGTCACTTGCCATAAGGTCTCTTTTAATATTATTGGTTTCAGTTGCCTAGTGACGCCACCGATGCCTATCACGTCACCTGTTACCATTAGTAGAGAAACTTACAATAGTTCATTTTCACCCTCCAAATTTCATCAATATAAGTACTTATCACCGTCCAAGAAAAAAGAGGGGGGAAGGGGACTTTTGAGAAGCACTGTATGTTCATCATCAACTAATTATTTCCATGTATTTCTACAACAACTCTCTCCTGCATACATAAGTTATTTGTTTTTTTTTACCTTTTTATCAATTTTTAACCCTCGTTTATCAATCCTGATTATCACTTGGATTTGTATGCTATTTTATGTTGTTTTCTAATCATTTCTCAACCGAAGTTCTAGTGAATTCTGTTTAGGGCCGTTTTTCCGTCCAATTGACCCACTATAAAAGTCATGTTTAACTATACGAGCTGTTTGATTGAAGAAGTTTTCACATTTCTGGTTCCTTTTTAGTTCTAAAGATTTGTGGAGTCGAAATTACATCTTCTGTTGTTCAGAATATTTCTAAGTACCTAAATATAATACAGATTGCGAAAGGGCTTTTCGAACCAAACGATTTACACAAGCACGACAAGGAGAATATCAGAAAAACAGCTTGAAAGAGAGAGAAAGAACAACTGTGCGTGGCCAGCGAGGGCGTGTATTTAGTTCCAGAGGCCGGCCGAATGTCCACTGCCCCCCCATTTCAACTGCTGTTGCCAGAAGCGCAGACTAATTTGTACAAATGATATTTTTGTCTCGTCATCGTTAGCTCCTTTTCGAGCTCATGTACTATTAGGCAAAACCAAACACCTCCATCCGCCAACAGTGTCATTTTCAAATACAATGGCATGCGCTTCAAACGTGATCAACGTTTGTAGCGAAAAGACCTAGGAATAGCAATTTAAATGTGAATTCTCTCTGTAAAGGACACTGTTGCCAGATGGAGGTGTTTGGTTTTGCCTAAATGTGCATGAGCTCGAAAAGGAGTCAACGATGACGAGACAAAAATATCATTTTTTGTACAAATTAGTCTGCGCTTCTGGCAACAGCGGTTGAAATGGGGGGGGGGGGCAGTGGAGATTCGGCTGGCCTCTGGAACTAATTACACGCCCTCGCTGGCCACGCACAGTTGTTCTTTCTCTCTCTTTCAAGCTGTTTTTCTCATATTCTCCTTGTCGTGCTTGTGTAAATCGTTTGGTTCGAAAAGCCCTTTCGCAATCTGTATAATGGGTTGTATGGTTGAGGCCTTCTCTTTGGATTAATTGATATATTGCCTGCTATGATCCAGCCAAGCAATGTTTTTTGTAGAATTTATAGATGTTTGCCAAGTCCAATTTGCCCAATACACAAAAGTTCAAAACATATTTCAGTCAAGTAGCATATTCACATTAGACGAAATAATAAATGAGTTATTTGCTAAAGATAGTTGAGAAGGTATTCTAAATGAGAAATATCTTGAGCAATACGACTAAAAATTGCGGGCAACACAAGAAAATTCAGTTGTTTTGAATTTTGTATGTTGAGATACTATAGATATTCGTGCGCGTTTAAATATATTCGTATTAGACGTGTTCCATTATTGTTGCGTTGCGTTAAAAGAAATGATTTGGTCACGAAATTTGATTGGGATACATTGTCAAGGATTAGTCTACAGGATACGTTTTTTGTAATATGCGTTAACAATAGCCGTGGAAGGTCATATAATTGAAGTTGAGGATTTTTCAGAATAGTTCGATGAGTTAGTGTGCTGTATCTGTGGATATTGACGGGTAATATCATTGTTAGAATAATGAATTTCACTTTCGCTTGTATTTGCTGTCAAATCTCCCTGTGACTTATTTTCGGATTCCTGATCATCACGACGGAGTCGGCTTGGATTTGTTGGGGAGTAGATATAATATGGTGGCGTGATCTTGACGACATATTTTACATGATTCAGGTCGGCATTCTGGATATTTGTTCCTCGGTCGGAGATAATTTCTGCAAAGGCAAAGCCACTCTACTTATAAGTATAATGTGAGAATGTCGACAACGCCTTCAATTTATCGCATAAATCTTAAGTTCGTTTCAAAGGAGTTGATAGCAGAGAGCGCCTATAATAAACAAAAAACGGAGGTCGGGTGTCTCAAAAATGTTTACTTCTTATTTATGTTTTACAATGTATCTAGACTAAGAAGAAAGAACTTGTGACCAGGCCACCCGGTAATCGGTCAAGTAACAATAGGTAATAAAATGTAAATGATGGATACGCATTGAACCAAACGATCCATAGTCGTAGAACAGGGTTATTTATGTTTTTTGCTTAACGTTTATTATAATTGATATTATAATGAAAATACAAAGTAATTGTGCACTAAGATTTATATACACACATATTTTTGTGAAAACAAAAAAAATTATAAAAAATTATTGCTATAACTATAATATACAGATTGCGAAAAGTCTACCAAAAACAGTTGGGGGTGTGTTCAGTGCCCCCTATTTTAACCACTGTTGCCAGAAGCGCAGATTAACTTGTACAAATGATATTTTTGTCTCGTTATCGTTAACTTTTTTTCGAGCGCATACTAGGTATTAGGTAAAACTAAACACTTTCATCCGGCAACAGTGTCCTTTACTGACATAATGGACTTCATAACAGAAGGCTCCTCCTATCAACTTTTCCAAACAAATCGATAACGCGTGTAAAACGTCATAAGAGATTTTTAATTTGCGGTTTGCTATTAATATATTTATAAAAATAAGAGTGATTATTGTTAGAAATAAGTAAAAACAGATCAGTTAGAGACTTTTTTACACGAAAATCTGCAAGGTGAGGTTTGCAAAGCGTTTTTAAAACAGTGTAAAGGTAGTTGAGGTTATGTGTGCTCATGCTGTATTTTTGTATTTAAAGTTTTGTAAATTTCATTGACAAAATAATAGAAATCATTTTCCAGATTTACACTTAGGTTCAAAAACTTCCTCAATTAATCACTTTTAATATATTTCTAATACCGATCAATCTTATTTATTACTAAATCAACAGCAAACGGCAAATTAAAAATTTCTTGATAATTTACACGAGCTTTCTGTTTGTTTGGAAAAGTTTTTATGACCACGCCTCTGATGACGTCAGACTTAGGCAGTCCATTCACATTTAAACTTTTACACGCCCAGCGCTGAGCGTACTCTTATTCTTCTATCTCTTTCAAATAGTTTTACTCATATTTTCCTTGTCGTACTTGTGTAAATCGTATGTCGCGAATAGACTTATCACAATCTGTATACAGCATTATTATCTAAATTATTCTTCTGGAAAATCTGAAGAATCGTCTTGTCCTAAGTTAATAATTAACGGTTCGATCTCTGTACTTTGGTCGATTAAGTCGTCAAGATCCCACATTTTCCCCTCCTCAGCTATAACATGTTTTATCGCGCTTTGCCAGTTTTCGGCAGTCTGGATCCATCAAAAGTTGCCGTACTTCTTGAAGTTTAAAAGTTTTGTTGTTCCTGGCTCTATTGGGTTCAGCTCACAATGGTAAGGGGGTAAGCAATGTACAATAATACCTCTAACTCTTGCCATCTCATCGATAACAAATTTTTTAAACTTTGCCTCACGCTGTCTGACAATTTGCAAAAAATCTCTTTTCACCATTGTATTATCGAAATTTGAGGCTTTACACTGCAACCACTCAATTATCGCCGCTTTTTTCCATGAACTTGTGGGAAGCTTCTCTACTAATCGAGAATGATAGAACTGAATTCTGGGGAATGTATTCGATCATTTGTCATTTCTTCGTGGTAGTCTTTGCTTGAATTAGATTGAAATTCCAATCCTTTTGACCAACCCTCCATGACAGCTAGTCGGGAATTCAGTATATTTTCATCTTGCCAGACTTTCTTCATTTAGCCAGGTTTCATCCAAATAGAAAATATTCTTAAAGTCTAACTAAACTCAGTGTGATGACCATAAAATAAAGCAATGTTGTCGGATATATTTTCTAAAATTGTTGGGCTCACTATACAAATGATTTCCATTACTTTAGTAAACTGTTCGTGATGTTCTCAGAAAGCTAGTTTGGAAATATTTTAAAAAAATACATAATATAAATTTTTTAGTAAGCATTAAAAAAAGTCGCTCGAAATTGCTGTAAAAAGAGAAATTAACTAAAACATCTTTTTGTATGCCTACTATATTTAAGAAAATTTCGTATATCTGGCAACGCTCTGGCAACGTATTGCAGGTGTTCAGCGTTATACAATCATCAAGTACATTATTGTTTATATTATAACGGAGTAACGGAATTGATATCAATATAATATTTATTTGTTCGTGGACTTGAGTGAATTGATATCAATATAATATTTATTATTTGTTCGTGGAGTTGAGTGAATTGATATCAATATAATATTTATTTGTTCGTAGACGTTAGGGTGAGTTTTAAGATTATAATTTATTTGTAATTAATTAGAATGGCATTTTGGAGACCATTTGAAACGACAGTCCAAGATGATGCGCGGGAATCTAATAATTTGGCGCCACAAACAAATGCAAATGACTTAGCAATAAATGATGATGATAGGGCCGAATTTAAAAACAAAGATTTACATGTTCAGTGTTAACGCGTTGTTTTAAATATGTACGCGTGTTTGAAAAAAGAAAATTCTGTAATTTCTGATAATGCGGTTATCGCGAGAATTCACGAATTGACGAAAATCCGGCTTACAATGATTTATAAAGTAATTAAACTAGGCACTGTACACTGTACAGACACGTACCCGACCCAATCCTTTTTTCCTGGTAAGAATAGCTCATACCTCCCCGTGGTTCTTACTGGCAGACAATCTTTTCAGATTGTCTGGCTAAATGAGCATTATTTACAAAAAATTGTATTACAAATTTGATGTAGGTTAATTTTAATCCACTATATCAATTTGAATTACATTTGAAAAACATTATTTCAGAATACTCGAATTTATAAAAAAAATTTATGCACGCCATTGGGCGGCTTTTTCCTTCAAGGGGATTCAAAATATGGGTCTTCACACTGACTTTAGTTAAACTATACATTCGTTCCGATATTTTCGGATTGACCTTAAGTATTCTCGTCTCCAGCAAACAATATCAGGCCTATCAATAAGAAAAGATTTTCTGTTCCGTTTTTCCCACCGAAAGTTCATTCCATACTCTAGTTCTTGATAGTTGTTTCTGGGCGGCTTGCACAATCTTGTCCAATGTTGGTATTTTTTTTGCGAAATACATACCATGCACCATTCTACGAATACTGTTTTTAACATCGTCGTCAATTTCTAATGGTTTCTTCACCGGGTGGGGAATAGGTTCACTGAGGTTCCGGTATTTTCTCTCACGTACAAATCTATGAATCGTGGATTCTTATACCCCTATTATATTGGCACAGTTCGTACTTATGTCGCGAACAGAACTTTTGGGGTTTTGGTGCACAAGAGCATCACGAACGATCAGGATTAATGTTTTCCCTGCAAAGAATATGCACTTTTGCTAACTCGTTTAATGGAAATTGGAGAAAAACTTGAACTTGAAGCCATCTTAATAATACGAATAGATGTTACTTGCTAGTTGCCGAATGCTATAGCTACTTCAAATTTTATTCTATAGAGGTACTTAGATTTAAATATTCACAGGAAATTGGGTTGTACCTGTATACCTGTATACATTGGGACAGTGAGATGCGTCACAGAATGGACAAAGTTGTTTGTTTTCACGAGTATACGTGTTTGAGTATGAATTACTACTGAGTGATCTGTGCAAGTTGGTTATTCCCTTATATATTGCTTCAAGAATTTTTGTAATAATTTCCATAAGGTCATTGACATTCGGATATTCTATTACCGTCTCATTATTTTCTGGACAAAGATTAAATTATTTTGTCAATATATCCCATCCAATAATATTTTCTCCCAAAGCTTCCAGACTCTGAATTTTTGAGAATGGTTTTGGAAAACTGTATCCACGTTGAATGCAATAGGGTAATTGACAAATTTTGAAAAAGTGTTTTAAATGATATATACCTCTAATTTGATATGCAAAATTATTACAATAACTTTTTTCTATTATTATTACATTTGAAATCAAGTTTTTAAATTTTTGGTTTAAACTTCTCGCTAAAACATTACCAATATAGCACTACACTGACGTCGGTCCATAGTAAACTTGTAACCAGTTAACGGGATTATTTGGTGTTTAATTGTTTTTGTGTTATAAAGCACTTAATAAATGTCTGTAAAATACTAGAAAATAGAAATACTAGTGCACACAAGCTACAACAATGTAAATTAAATGACGGTAGTCGGAAGTTTACTATTTAGTGACGTCACTCGCATCTGATAGGTGCACCGTCTGTTTCTGATCACGTGACTAAATGTTTAAATTTTATTAATTTTTTTTATTAGAATTATTATGTTTTTAATAAATAATGCGAAAAAAATGTTTGTTTTCGGTATTCTTGAGAGTTTTAGCGATAAATGGAAATCAACATAAATTTATTTTTCACCACTGTCAAATACCCTATTGTTTTGCCGCAGTCTGTAGATTCATCATTTAGTGCAAATTATACATATACATACAAGCATAGAACTAGTTTATAATTTTAAGTTGGTATGTACAATCGATTCTATGCAGTTTACTGGTTGGACCCGTACTTTGTGGAATCTGTACACATAAATATTATAAATGAATGATATTTGTGAAATTTGGCGCTAAGTAATTACCATCGACAAGTAACTATCGTTTTTATAGACAAAAAAACTAATTACACCCCCAATCACAAACCACAGACCCGACGACTAACATGTTATTTTAGACTAATATCGGAAAAATATGCAGAATATAACAAATTATAATATACCTACCTCTAAAAAGTTGATAATGCTCAAATAAACCACGAAATCTATTCTCTGAAAAAATGAGACACAGAATACAAATCGCGACATCACTCAAAATTACTACCGAAATCAAAGTCTTATAAATATAATAAACCTAAGTTTATCGTATTGACAGCAAAAAATTAAGAACTTCAACTAAAATTCATCAATATTGAAAAATAAAAGTCATTATCGGAGCAGAAAATATGCTTTAAATAAAACCTGCATTTTTTAATTTGGTTGTAAATATTATAATTGCGTTTTGATACATTTCATATCTTGAACAGAGTACACATTTTTTTGTACAATAAATAAATGTAATCCAGTCACTGTTATTTTTAGCCAGCATTTCTTTATAAGGATAATTATGAAAATATCTGGCAGATTAGTGAAATTATTTATAGAAAACAGGGATGTAATACTTTTTTTGCCCGGAATGCAATTAACATGGTTTATCGTATTCAAATTTATTTTTTAACTGTCATGGGTTGGAGAATGGTACTTATATATGCTGAAAAATCACATTTGAAGAATTTTACTCTGAACCCGTAGAGCAAGATTATTCCAATTCCTGCACGAGAAGATTGAGAGTTTATTGGAGAAGTATAATTTTGGCATCAAAAAGCTATAATCCTATCAAGTATAGTACCCCCAACCTTATTTCTTTAAAAAAGCCGAGAAAATCGGTCTATTGTGTATTACTCGACAATTTCGAGATCTTGTTGAAAACTTATTTGAATTAATGCCCATTTTCATAATGAACTTTAAAAATAATTTACGACTTGGACGAAGAAGAAAAAATAGTGTTTTGAATTCGTCGTCCAAAAACATACAAGATACGAATAAATACATTTGACACTTGGTCTGACTTCGAATTTTATTATAGATTTCGATTATGTAAGTGAAGAAGCGGATTCAACAATATTGAACCATACTCAAAACCAAATTTTTTTACTTTCTAATAGGTAATATGTGATATTTAGGATGTAAAATACATCACCTATATAGTTTTGTTTCAGCGTTTTGAGGAAATTTCGGTACACACATTGCACATGATTGCATTTTATCGTTGCTTATATTTTTAATTTGGTAAACAATATAGAATATAGACAGAGCTTTTAACGTGAAGATACCCAGTTGTTAAAATTTAGACAATCAGGTTTGCCATCATGCATCACAAAAAGTAAAAACCTAACTTTACTCGTTGAGTGAAAAACAATTTTTCACTCAACGCTTTACTTAAAGTAACCAAACAAGGTGATTCTGAAAAAGGATGACTATTGAGTTCCTAAAGTAACTTTAGCTGAAGTGTCTTTAGGGAGTTTATTATGAAAATGGCCGTAAAGTTGTATAATATTTCAATTATTATCTATCACTTTTTTCCCCAGCTTCTTAAACAGAAGTTAGTATCAGTATCAGCAAATTGTGAAAAACCATTTCTCACCCATTTCTACCCCCACCCCTTCTCCACTGCATGCATTCAGAGGCATTAGTTATGCCTTTTTCAACACTCCCCAACTTTCTTCACCTTGTCCGGAATTTTTCGAAAAACAACAGTTAATTAAAATGACATGACTGACATCGAAATAAAATTACCATATAATAGAATGTAATTATTGTTGTGAAAATTATGGTATTGATTTGAATGTGGTATTGACACTACTAAATTATTAGATCGTTTGAATCTAAATGTGATTTCAGAATGCATTTTTGTCAAAACCCAGTAATGCTAAACTTGCTAAAAAGAGCTAAATACTGGCGTTAGGAATTATCCATTACGAAAAGCTGTGGTTACGAACTGTTGATCTTACGAATTGTGGCCGTTACGAATTGTCCGTTACCAATTGTCGCGTTGCGATATGTCTTGCCACCATTGTTTATGATGCTATGGGGGACCTCGGTCTAAGTTGTCAACCCAAGAAATTTCGAATTTAAAAACGAATTTGTCATGTGAAGGTTCGAATTATTCATAAATATTTGTAATCGGAGCCTCGGCCCTTCAAAATGAGTGATTTGATGCGAATATCGATATTATTTTGTAAAGGTTGTATTGGAGCACCTGATTTCATGTTAATGATGTCAAAGGGAGACTTCTGTCCAAGTTGCCAAACCAAAAATTTTGGAATTTTCTACCACCGGGTAAGGACAATTTCAGAAAAAAATTGTAATGTTTAGGTTCACGTTGTTTATTAATATATGTAAACTGATCCTTGGCTCTTCAAAAGAGGTAATTGCATCCAAATATTGATATTTGTAAAGATGATGTCCGATTGGTTGAAATTCATGCTGGTGCACTTTATTTCACGTCAATAATATCTACCAATCAATATCGTCTTTGGATAAGAGATATCGCAATTGACATTATTGATATAGAATCAGATGCTCCAGCAAAACTTCCAGCCAATCCTGCTTGACGATTACAAATATCCATATTTGAATCAAATTACGCAATTAGTCGAGGCTCCATTCAAGAAATATTTTTTAAATAATACGAACATTCACATGACAAATTCGTTCTGCAATTTTTCTTCCCCAGTGGTAGAATATGAAATTTTTTGGGTTGGTAACTTGGAACGAAGGACCCCATTCAGTATGTTTACCACAGTATGAGCTTCTTGTTAGCTTGGTTGACAAAGCATTATTTGTAATGTGAAAAATTGACATTTTCAATTTTATCTCTTTTATTAAATAAAAGACAATAATGAATATGTATTCAATTTCAGTTGGTTGGTGATGTAATACCTGGAAAAGGAATAGCAATCACAGGACAAGAGCAGAGCCAATTGGGAGGTGGTTTTCAAGAAGGAGTGCAAGCTCCAAAAGGTACCCACTCATATTTATAATATATAATAATATTTGTGACAAAACGTCCGTTGTCACTAGAGAACTTCACCAACTTAATGCGGTATAGAGTCCAAACCTCTTAAAAAAATTTTTTTGCACACAAAAAACACCTATTTCGAATTTTCAGGAAAAAGATTTTTATCAATTTGAAAAATAATTCACTTATTTCCTAATTCACTTTATTACAAATTTTCTTAGGAAGGAGAACCGTCAGTTGGAAAATTAAAAGGTTTTAATATGAATATTTTCTTTTTTGGTTACAAATAACCTGGTTACATATATTTTGTAAAATCCAAATAAAGTGGCGTTTACGTCATTATTGTGAACATTTGCAGCTTTGTCAGATTGTTCGTGAAATATGGAACAGAAAATAATTGTAGTGAATAAAAAATATATTAGATGAAAATTACAAAATTATTGATAATTTTGTTTTCTTTCATTTCTGTTTTTTTGTTAATAACATTCATTACCGATTTCTGGAAGTAAGGAATTCTACAATAAAAATGGTTATGTTATTACTGAGTTACCAAATATTTTAATAAATAAATGTAATAAAAGTAAAAACACAGCAATGAACTAAATTATGTTTTAATAATGAACGTATTTTCAAAGACAAAAACTGATATTGAAGAAATCAACATCATGTGAAATGTTGACAGAATAGAAACTAGGCAGATTCAAATTCTAGTTCATTTTACAAATCTGATACAATATTAGTGTCCTTCTCTTTACAATTGAAATTTATAACTATCGGACTAATTTCTCAAACCTCAAATATCGATGACACTACGAAATAGAAAAATCACAAACGACGCGGCAACATGACGGTTTTTCTGGTAGTGACCATTTTACCGTTAATAATTAGAGGCGTCTTTATGGAAATTTTCAACACAAAATGTTACATTGAGGGACGTCTAAATCACAAAGAGCCATACTGCATAATAATATACAATATTTTATTTTTTATTGATTCGGTTATCTTTCAAAGAGATTGTTCAATAAACTTGTATTATACATTTCTCGATAGAAATGACGACGTAAACGCAACTTTATTTTCTTTTACTATAAAAAATATTTACCAGACATAAATGAATATTGAACCCCACAAAACAAATAAGCTAAAATAACAAATTATAATGGCACGTTCATTTAATCAGGTGCGTTATGCTTCGTTGTAATGATTATATAAAGATCTTGCTGAACAATTTGGTCGGTCTTTTTTCATATAAACGGTTTAAAATTTTACCTTCCCCAGACTGTTCGATAGATTGTCGTTCTAGTTGCATTGCGTAAAATAATACACATATTCTGTAAGTACTGTTACCATAACCAAAGTTTCACTTTTAAAGAGAACTACTTTTAAAACGGAAGCTTGTTTAATCTACACTTTGATTGTTTTGGAATCTAATGAACACAGTATAGCATGTCTTAAAATAAATTGTTATCTTTTCGTTTGTTACCACTAAGATACCCACCCACCTCAATGAATGTAACCAATAAACCAATTCATTTAAATTAAATAACCAAGCCAGCGATCTCATCTCAGGGCTGTTTCAGTAGTTATTGATGAATATAATTATTGTATTTTTTTTATGTTATATAACGAAACAATATGTTTGGAAAATAAACTATAATCAACAACTCAATCGAACAACTGCAATACATAAATACAACATCTATTGATTTTGATGATTATTCCTATCTAAACGTGTTCTTATAATGGAAGTTTAAGCAAAATTTTTGAGAAAACTCACCAACTAAATTTTGGACATTCCGAAAACTGCTCCTTCACACACCATGACATAGTATATGCATAGTTTCGACTATTTTACTATTTGTACGATTGTCAAAGTATATTTTCCGTTTTTTTTTGGAAAACCTTTCTTTCTTGTCTCACTCCCGTCAAAAAACATCTCCTTGTCTTTCAAAAAACCAATTTTCTTGGAAACCATTCCTATCAAATATATCCTTGCACATAATTTAAGGCCCATCAATATATTTTTCTTTTTAATTTATATTTGACCAAGAATAATCGGTATTATGAAATTAAAATATTTTTTATCATACACGATTATTCAAATTATAAATATGCGTTGATTTCCAGACATAGTTTTATGTATTTCTACATATACCAACATAACATCATACAATAAAATTAGCTTCTTTAAAATATCGCACGCATTTGGGTTCAGGCTTTATTCCAATTTTTGTTGAATCAATGATTACATCAATAACCAAAAGGTAACTCATAAGCTTGTTCGTTTATATTTAGTTCTATGTCTAATTGAGAAATGTTGCTTCTAACACATGCGGAAAGTATCATTTCGCAATGGTTGGGAAAATAATTATCATACATGACGTGACTTCAATCTATGTCCATGCATAAAAGTCTTGGAAGCTGTTTAACTTCTTTTGCCTAAGGCTTTTGCAGAATATTGCATTTGCACAGAAAATGTTTTGCTGTTTTTATTGCTTTATCGCGATATCTGCAGTTGTCACTATGTACTTGTCCAGTTTTATGTGATTTCCATACTGGACCACATCCAGTGACAAAATTATCGATTTAGATTCTTCAGTATCCGATTCGAATTGGCTATTGCCTCGGTTATCCCATACAAACCTCCTGTAACACCAGTGCATTTGCAACAGGGAAAAATAATCTAATTCTGTCCAGGTAGACTACCTCAAAAAGTAGTCGGTTCATGACTGATATTCTAACAGGCTAAACTTATCGGGTAATGGTAGAAAGAATAAAAGGGGCGGAAAATTATGTTTTGCAATCTCCGCCGTAGATTCTAGTACAAAAAAAGTTTAATAGAAAAGTTGTAAGTAGTTTTTGGAATAAAAAGTATGAATGTGTTTTTTTTAGTGAACATGGATCGTTGTTTTTAATTTAGTTGGTATTTTTTGTGATGTAGTTGCTAAAGAAGAGCTGATTGTAAAAAATGGCAATGGATTAGGTGTAGGAATTTATTGCAAAAAAGTGTTTACCACACGATTTGCAATATGGAAGGTATCAAACAGCTTCAATAAAATCTTCGTTTAAATAAGTACCACCTACCGAAGGAGATGCAAGGCAGCATTCGTTCAATACATATTTTCCAGAAATGGGAAATAAGAAGAATCCTACTCTCACCAAGTGGAGCTGGAAACAATAACCACAAGGTTTTTTAATGCCTAATTACACCGAAGATAAATCAATTCCAGACAGACCACTTCAAAAGATTTCTTGTGCTCGTCAAAAATATTGCAGTACGTAAAGATGCAGTTGCCGCAAACATGGGTAAAATTGCGCTCAATCCAGTTGCTACGGTATAAATGATCTCTCTAAAGCGGAGCAATTGATTTGTAAAATAAGTGTATATGTATGCAAATTGGGATGACATTCACTGGGACTTAAAAGATGTATTATGTCTCCTTTCTCCTATTTACTTCGAGAAAATCTCAGAATCAGATAGTTCCCTTAAACCTATTTCCTGAATGTCCCTCTTCTATCCAGTAGTCTCCTAGGTGATGTACTCTAGGATTCTGAATTACTATGCATTCCTACATTTCACAGCAACTACATTCTACCTGCTACTTCCTGCTGTGCTGTTTGAGATGCCCATTTAGGCGACAGTGTCTTATCAGGACACCTGTTGAAGATTTAATCTGGCTTGGGAATTTATTTGATCTCACTTGGTTGTAGTTTACCAGGAGTGATTATCTTAGCACTACTAAATCTTTTCAATGGTCTTATTTTCGATGTTGCCCTTTTTTCCAATACTACATTGGAGCTGATACCGCGAAAGAGTTCTGGTACCCAGAGGGTGCTTCAACCCATTTATTTGCTAGTTCATCTGCTATTACATTTCCTTCTATTCCAGGGTGTCCTGGAATAATATACAGTAATAGGAACTATTACAAAGTGACAGGAATTGCTCGCTTGGAATTAAACAATGTTACGTAACTTTACTTTTTATTCATGGTGAGTGTGACAGGATTGTTAATACAACTTTATCTGCTACAAGATATCTAGATACACCATGACCCACTCATGATACCGTGAAAAGAAATCCCAAAAATTCAACTCGATTTGGTTGTTTCCAACCAAGAAATAAGAAAGTTAAGCCTATTGTTAATAATAATGATAATACAATTATTGTTCTTGGCTACTATGCTGCTTGTAAGCTCAATAGGCATTTGAAGCTGATGGGATTGACAAACGAAGATGTGCTGGTTTTGTCACCTAGAAGAAGAAACGGCAGAACACATTCTATGTCAGTGTGATAGTCTGGCAAATGTGCGGTTTTTTGCATGGTTCAGTCTCCACGCTAAAAGAGTCAGGCTGGACAATGTAATCTGGAGTTTAGAGGACCACAATAGATCTGAAGAGGTCGCAGTGGAATAGGCCAAAAGCCACCTCATAAAATATATCTATTTACTATGCTGCTTATCCCGAACCGTCATTATGTTGTGGTGGAATTTGTAATTTATTCATTCCATTCTATAGCCTAACTAGAGGTCAAATGAAGGAAGTGACAGAATTACTCATCGGTCATTGCATTATAATAAAGCACATACATTCCATTGTCTAATACGTATATGGGGTTCAGCCTACTTCTTGTCGGTAGTGCATGGACGAGGTATGTTGTTAACGTCCAGGATTTCTCCAAGAAGAATATTAAACCTGATAAAGGAGACTAGTCATTTCCCATAAATAGTGCAGTATAGAGCACAAAAAGCCGAAAGAAAAGAATTTGAGGTGCCGATGACCAAAAGATCAAACTTCTTAGCTAGACTACAATTGCCCATTCACAGTGTGGTTCGGTGTTTGAGGTCATTGACGGAGTTATCCACTTCATCGTGTCAGGTTACCAAATAGCAAAACAACCTTAAAAAACTTTCTCCATTTTCTTATTCGTATCAAATTATACTACTTGTAGAGCTCAATACTTTCTGTTTTCCATAATTTAGATTAATATGCATTTACCATAAATATTGCTAGGAGTTATTTGAAACCAATTCTTTCTGAACGAACAATAACGAAATTCGATTGAAATAATTTCAAACTTAAGAATGTATCAATTTTCAATGAATTTTCTGAACAAAATATTAACAATTTGTTCATCTCCTTCCTGAAAAACTCACTATATTCATAATACTACATGATTTTTATTTAGGTTCTGGTGGAATGCTTGGTGAAATTACAATGGTCCAGCTATACAAAGTGGCTCTTACTGCAGGAAAAGCTCACAAAGATCACAAACATCACCACGCCCATCAATTTGATCATTATGGTAGAGTCATAACCACACCAGCTCCAACAACCCCTTCAAACCGAGCCACTATACCACCACACCCGCTCCTAACAGCTGGGCAAATTAATAAAAATGTGAGATTAAACTTGGCTGGTACTCCACAACTAGTTTCAGGTCAACAATATGACGCTCAATTTGCAAACGGACAGTTTGTCGGTAATTTAGTCTCACAGCAGTTATTACAGCAGCAGTCGCAAGTACAACAACAACAACAACAACCACTGCTCTTGCCAATACAACCTCAAGCTCAAGCAGGTGATGTTGGATCTTTTTCAAGACAGTATGTGAGCTTTGGCAGTACTCCAATAGTAGACACCGATTTAAACCATGCGCTGGGAACAAATACAGCTCCAGCATTTGATAGTATTCTTGAAACGCATAATGTTTTCAAACGACAAAACGGGGACAAAATAAAAAAAAGGCGACAAATTGGCGGCAGTAATTTTTATGATGATTCAAGTTTAGAAACAGGGGTTTCTTATAGTTTCGATCAAAGCCTTTTATACGGACTTGCAGGAATTGGTCAGAATGAACAAATTTCAGAGAAACAAAAAGAAATGGAAGATGAAAGAGAACCAGCTGAAGCTGAAGTGAAAGCTGTTCTTAATTTATGTACCGGATGCGATGAAGAACCTTTCGATAAGGCTTTGATATTCGGTTGGAGAACTGTGCCAAAAAAGTTGTTTTCAGGTGCTCTTTATACGCCTGCCGTGGCAGAATGTAAAGTATTTTAAATAATATATTACTCTTACAATTTTTTAGATATATAACATATGGCCATCCAAATGATGATAGGAATTTTATTTAGTAATAATAACTCAGTATTTATAAATTTGTTACATTTTCAATAAAGTTTATTAAAATTCAGACAGCTACAAATTTTTTAATAAATTGAAGTGCGCCTATAACATACAGTGCGTATCACAATAAGATAAAATATCGGAAACTACTCACGCCTTATTTATAATAATTCTAGACATTGATTATAAAATATACGGAGGTTGAAAGAATAACTAAGACTTACATTAAGGCTCCGTTATTAGCCGCTACGGAAGTTAAATATCTGGGAGTGATCCTAGATTCCAAATTGAATTGGAAGACACACTACTAGGGCGACTATTCTCTTTTGGCAATGCAGAAGAGCTATTGGCAAAGCCTGGGGAATACAACCTAAGGTGGTTCACTGGCTTTACACAACTATGATAAGGCTAACGATCACCTATGGAACAATAGTCTGGTGGAGGAGGACAGAAGTGTCCTCTGCAGTTAATATATTAACTGCAATCCAAAGATAATCCCTTCTTGGTATTACTGGGGCAATGAACAACACGGGAATGGCATCAATGCAAGCCCTTATTGGACTTCCTCCTTTGGAACCTTTTGTAATGGCGGGGGCAATGATGACAATTCTTAGGCTGAAATCGAGAAACTCATAATCACCGAACAATGTTCGAGAAGGACACACTGATACAACTGGGACAATGCTAGATGAACCCATATTTCACATGAGTTTTGATAACATGACACCGGAGAATATATTCACTGAGCGAGTGAACATCATCATCCCATCTAGAGAACAGGTGATGCAGCCAGGTAATTCTGATAAATCATCTGGTTCACCGATGGTTACAAAACAAACAATGGCACTGGGGATGGTATAAAAGGACCTAGAAAGAGAATGATCTTTAGTCTTGGCCGATATGCTTACGACTGTGAACAAGCAGAGACGATTATTTATAGCCTGTATCGATGAAAACGTCAGAAGAGGATATACCAGACAAAAAACACCTACTGACATACAAGAACTTACATGGACAGAAGCACCTTGGAGAGGAAATAATACAATCATTACAACTACTGAAAATCCCTCCAGTCAAACTAGTGGCCTATATAGAAGACACAAAGCTTCTGAAATGGAAGAAGATAACATGGGAAATGGTACAAAGATTCAGGTCCAGTGCCTGGGTTGTTGAGCACAACCCAATAGATTGAATGAATGAATGAATGAATGAAGAATAATTATTGATGGTAGGTAAATAATATCACCAACCTATTCATTCATTTATTGATTGCTTATGAAGGGAAATGGAAGTTTAAGAGCTTGGAAGGTCGTCTCAAAACGTCTCAGAACGTTTCAAAGTGTTACGGCTTCATTCTTAATAGAAGAACATTGGTTGATAATGTTTAGAATGTATAGACGTTTCGTCGGTAGCAAATAAAGTAAAATACAGATTATCGATTGAAATTTTATTTTCTAAATATTGTAGCTACAATTTAATGAATATTTTTACACACTTTAAATTGATGTTTTGGCAAAGTATTCAACCTTTCAATTATTTTCGAATTAGTAGTACGATTGTCCACACACGTTTAAGATCTTCCTCGTAATTGGCTATTAAATTTATTATTACTGCTAGATAGAATCCATAAACGTTTTTCAACTCTACTACATACTTTCAGTTCTTTCAGAAAATATAGTTTCTCCTTAAATACTCAATTATATACAAATTACGTGAATTAATATTTAACTTGAATTGTAGTACTATGTATGAAAACGTTTAGTCCAATCAATGTAAATGAAGAGTTAGATTTAAAAGTATGCTTCGAAAAATAATGGCTGCTGCAGGGTATACCTTGTACCACTCCAATTCGACTAATGATAACAAAGATGAATGCTAATACCTTTATGGCGTTAGAATGACGGTCTCTCTGTTATTATCTCTGTACTGCCGACAACGGAGAAGCTTGGATTACTTTGAAATTGCCGAAGGATTGAAAATGGCGGCCTATGCAATATTCATACTAAAATATATTGGGATACTGAAGATACACGTTGTATAAACGCTTCAACACAACAAACTTCAGATTGTGGTTTAATTTCACATGAATAACAAATACAATAATAATACCACAAGGAACATACAGACGGTACTTTAGATATGTTATGGACCAGGTGACTAATGCGGACACTATTTATAATGCACTAGCATTATGAATAATGTCTAGCTTTATCGGGCTAAGTGATTAATTACTATCTCAACTTCATTATTTATCACATTGCACAGTCATTATTATATTGCTACATGACAATTGGGCAATTTGATAATAATGCTATATTTAACGCTTGTGCGAGGGCGGGGAGGGAAGTACGCTTTGACCAATCAGAGACCGCCATTCTTTCGTAACTAAATGTTAACGCGAGCGTGTTAGCTTGAACTATAGTGAAATACCTAGCTGTTAGTGTGCATTTTAATAATTAATCATGGATATTTCGAAATTATACGAAATGAATCGTCAATTTGACGAAATATTGAGTGAATTAATGTCACTTAAAGGACAAAATACTCAGTTTTTCACCAACGAAAGCTATAATGAGATGATTGAAAAAGTTAAATCTGCAAAATTAAAGAAGTCGCATAAAATGAAGATTATCAGCGTTTGCAAAGATTTGACGTCATGGCTGTTGGAGAAACAGAGAAATTGATTGTTCCAGTCAAAGACAATATGATTAGGTACCTACTACGTGAAAAACAACGAGATATTTCAGATTTTGCATGATACCCATCTGAGTGTAGGGCATGGTGGTAGAAACCGGATGGAGAAGGAGCTAAATTTAAGGTATAAAAATATTACGAGGGAAATTATTGCCATTTATTTAAACCTTTGTGAGAGCTGTGAAAAGAAACGCAGTGTTCCAAAAAAAGGATTAGTTGTTAAACCTATTCTTAGTGGCGAAATGAATGCAAGATGTCAAGTAGACCTTATTGACATGCAGTCACAAGGAGATAATCAGTAAAAAATTAATACTTGTATACCAAGATCATCTCACAAAATTTGTGCAACTCCGTCCACTCAGGACCAAAACTGCTGAAGAAGTAGCATATGTACTACTTGATATTTTTACAATGTTCAGTGCACCAAGCATTCTTCAAAGCGATAATGGCAGAGAGTTTGCTGATAAAATTGTTCAGGAAGCTTGTGACATGTAGCATGAATTGAAAATTGTCCACGGTAAGCCGAGACACTCTCAAAGCCAAGGGTCAGTAGAGAGCGCAAACCAGGACATAGAGAATATGCTGAGTACGTGGTTGGAGGATAACAACACTAAGAAATGGTCGAAAGGATTACGTTTTGTACAATTAATGAACAATAGAGCACATCACACAAGTATTAACTGTACTCCATATAAAGCCATGTTTGGAACTAAGTTGAAAGTAGGGCTTAAAAGTTCTTCTATACCACATGAGGTTCTGCTTGATATTAATTCAGAAGAAGACTTGGAGAAACTATTATCTACTGAGAGCACTATTACCGAAAGGAATCTAGTGGTTGTCACCGAAAATGATCAAGAAGAGTCCGCCAAAAAGGATCAAGTAGAGTTCGCCAAAAATGATCAAGTAGAGTCCGCCGAAAATGATCAACTCGAGCCCATCGAAACTGACCAAGTGGAATCTACCGTAGATGAGGAGTCTGAAAAAACTTAAGATACAGATTCAAACCCAATACCCACAAACGAAAACCTAGAGCGCAAGAAAGAAAATGTTATGGCAGTTAGGAAACTAGCTTCAAGAAATTTGCAGAAACAAGCAAATAAAATGTTAGATGCATCAAGCGCTACATATCCCAGGGCTGCAATTGGTGACACTGTAAGAGTCCGAGTTCCCGATGTTGATCGCGCTCGTAGCGATGGAAGAAATATGCTTGCTACAGTTATTGAATTAACAGCCAATAACCTTTATAAACTGGGAACAAAACAAGGTGTTTTAAATCAACTATATTCAAGAAACCAATTTACTGTCTGCAGATTTATTTCGCCTGAAGATGTTCCAGATACAAAGATTTCGCTGAGAGAGTGTTGTAGAATGTCTTCTAAATGCGAAGGGCAAGGTTATAGTAGATGTGGTTGTAAAGGTGGTTACAAGTCTGATAAATGTCGTTGTCGCAAAGCCAAAAAGTTGTGTACCTCAAAATGCCATCACAGTGGCAGTTGTTCTAATAAATAAACCTGTTACTTGCTACATATTGTATAATTATTGATTTCAATTTTATGTTCTATTTTACTTATATTTTCATTTGATTTTTATTAAGAGAAGATGCTAATTATGCCAAATTTAATTACATTTTATGTTATATTTTTAATATCACTTTCCTTGAGTTTAAAATGCAAAAACTAGTGGATTTTTAAGGAAGAAGTCCTTGGTAATTAATCCAAATAATGAGTCTGATTATTTAAGTGGTTTAATATTTAGTTTATTTTAAGTTGAATGACAATAACAATAAACAAATAGTAATTAAATATGTTTGTATTACTCTGCCCAAAAGGTGATGGACAATATGTATAATGCCCGGTCAATTTGATTATTTGAATAATTATTATCAAATTGCACTCTCATATTGCGCATTTTTCATAATGACCGGGCACTATGTATACTGCCCAATTTATCACTTGGTCCATAACAGATACACCTTATATGAATGTCGCTTGGGTAGTTAACACGACATACCTACATCGAGATAGTTTAGATACTATTAATTTGTATACACTGTCCGTAAAGTATGGAACAAATTCAATTTTAGCTCAACAGACCATTTTAAGAAATAATCCTGAAACACGTCGATTTTTGATTTTAATTTACCGTATTTTAAAATAATAATCTAATATACAGGGTGAATTACTGTCGAGTAATGACGTCACCGTCATTTTTTTTGAATGGAACACCCCTATTTTGTCTCAATTTTCGGATTACTCTAGCTGAGCTGATTCCAAAAATGTATCACATGTTGATTCCAATTTGTACAGGGTGGACAAAAATACAATAGTTTTGTGTGTGTTCATAAAGTAATCCTGCGGAAGTTTTGATGAAAGTTTACGGTTTCAATAGGATGGTGCACCTCCACATTATGCTGTAGATGTTAGAAGGTACCTAGATGAAATTTTTCCGAACAGGTGGATTGGTAGACGTGGACCTATTGAATGGCAAGTGAGGTCACCACATTTCAATCCTTTGGATTATTTTATGTGGGGCCATCTGAAGAATGTTTTGTATCAAACGAAACCAGCAAATATTCAAGAATTGAAAGAGAGAATTCGGACAGCAATAAACAATATTTCTCAAGACACAATAAAAAAGGTTCAACAAGAATTTGTATACCGTTTGGGTTACTGTCAAATACAGCAAGGGCTGCAGTTCGAACATTTATAAACTCATGTATTTCATCATATTCTGTCCGCTAGACAATAAGTATTTTTGATAATATTGGTTACGCGTTACTTCATGAGCACACACAAAACTATTGTATTTTTGTCCACCCTGTACCAATTGGAATCAACATGTGATACATTTTTGGAATCAGCTCTGCTAGAGTAATCCGAAAATTGAGACAAAATGGGGGTGTTCCATTTAAAAAAAATGACGGTGACGTCATTACTCGAAAGTAATTCACCATATTAGAATATTATTTTAAAATACGGTAAATTAAAATCAAAAATCGACGTGTTTCAGGATTATTTCTTAAAATGGCCTGTTTAGCTAAAAATGAATTTGTTCCATATTTTACGCACACAGTGTAGAATGTTTCACAATATTTCGTTGAATCGCCTTTTGGCCTTGAGGATTTGGTAATAAAAGTTTATAAATCCCTTATTGTACAGTAAACAGTAACACATCCGTAGTCGGTAAAATTTAAATACTAAAACATAAATTAGATTTATTTTGTAAAAAGAAGTCACCGGATTTTTTAAAAACCAATTTAACTTTTATTTATTAATTGCAATCGAAAAAATTAAACAGTTGAAAAATACAGGGTGGCCCACCGTATACGCTTTGATTTATTACATCTAATTGGCAGATGTTATCAAAAAATATTTCAAATGAAAAATATGTAGTTTAATAATGGCCAATAATGGAGGTGGGTTTGGTTGGTAGGCATTCCCTTTGGGATGAGTCCAGCACTGTCTGCATCCTGGACCAATTCAAACATTAGTTTCCCCCATCTCAGCCCGAAAAAAAATGCATGGCACCTATAAAACAGTGGAAGGTATCAAAGTTACATTTTTTAAATAGTAGCTGATATGAAATATTGAATTAAAATCGAAAAGGAGCAAAGTACATGAGCTGTGACTGTAAATAAAAAAAAGCTAGTAGTAAAAGTAGTAGAAAAAATATATATACTTATATACACTGATATTATTCACAACTAATCACAACTAATAAATTAATTCTATATTATGTATCTACAACTAACTATTCAACCCAAATCTAGCTCAGTGTTACTATCATTCATTTAAATTAATGATTAAGGGTGCTACAGGAACATTAGCATTTGGATGTATGTACCTACCTTTCAACCTTAATAATATGCTGAATCAATTTTTTCCAGCTATCTATAGGAACATCACTTGTTACATTTCTAATTAACTGTATAACACTTGAGTTTAATGTGGGTGAAACGTTTCCAGATCTAGCTCTGGATATGGTTGAGCATGCAAAAATATGGGAGAAACTGTAATATCTACTGTGTGATTCATATTTTTATCGACAGTATCACAATCGCGATATTGAACGCTGCTAAAACTTTTAAGAGATCAGGGCGTGAACTCTGTAACAGAATAGAAAGGAAATTTCTTGTAAGGTTACTCCGTATGTCTATTCGGAGTTTTTCGAGTAATTCCCTGTGAATATTCGGCAGATAGAAATAGAAACGGCTACAAAGGTCTTTCTATCTGTTTTTATATACATACTTATTCCGTTTTGCCATTGTTTATGTTGATTATTGATTAGGATAGGGTTCTGAATATTGTTTATTTTTAATTAAACATGAATAGGTAATTTTTTTAAATAAATGGTTGGTATATGATTAAATAAACTTAGTGTGGATTTATGCAGACACATTTAACAATTATCAATTAGCATTTGACAATTAACATTTATCAATTATAAGTTGAACTACTCATTTCACTATGACTCCATTTATGCACACAATTAACAATTATCATTTATCATTTAACAATTACGAAGTTGGCCAACTTTTAACTTCTTAAATTAATTGTACCTAATTTTCATCTAGTGCGCAACTAGTACGCAGATCCTGAAGTTAACTTCACCTTTTTCATAGAAAAGTGGTTGACAGGTTATATTGTGTTTGTTTGTTTTGTTTATTTTTAATTTTCAAGTTCAATTCATCTTCAAAATTATTCCAATGCACAAATGGACATGAAAATGTAGGGTTAATGGTTATTGTAAATAACTAGAATCTCGGGCTCGTGCGCATGCTTACTATTTTCTCCTAATTTATAATTGTGTCTGCATAAACGATGGCAGTTTTACTAATTGTTAATTGATAAATGTTAATTGTTAAATGCTAATTGATAATTGTTAAATGTGTCTGCATAAATCCACACTTAGGTAATAGATTTTTTCGTCTACTTCGCATTTTTGAGACTACCTTCTGGTTGACTTACATATCATTTTTATTATATTATTCTGCCAAACTAGGATAGTTAAAACAAGAATATTTAAAAAAAAATTAAAAGTAAAACGATTTTGGTGAAAATTGAACCGACGACCCTCGGTATACAAGTGAAGTGATTACCCATCGCAACTAATGAGTACAACAATATAACAGTTCCATAATACTTAGTCATGAAACAAATGTAGGTATCCTCTCGGTTTTTAAAGATTGGTAAAAAGTTAAACATTCTGTATAGAATGGCAGGATGAAAAGACATCGAAAGAAATGGAAATAATTGATATCATTGGCAACTAAATGTCAAAAGCATCACAGAATATAAAAATCTGAAAATGTTTCCAAGTTAGATAGTACTCGTTTCCTTCTACCCGAGCTCCCCGAAGTTCACAGGAAAAAGTCATAGAGAGTAGCATTTGTCGATAGAAAGAAATTTCTTTTATTTGCTATTTCTTTTCTATTTCTATTTCTATCAAGTTACAGAGTACGCGCGCTAGTTTTTTGTACGATTTTTCAAAATGAAGATATAATTTTTTAACAAATTCGTAAATAAATAATTGAATTAGTTAAAAAATTAGTCTCGAATTTGATTTAACGTAGGTACCAGATAAACATTTCAGCTGTGAACTAATCATACTATTAGGCAGTATCTGCTATTGTTATCGTATTAATGACTACCTGCCGTTGGTTTTGGTCTTAAATCAATTATGTTGGCATACGTCAAAACGAAATATTTTGGAACGAAGTATATATTTAGAAAACTCATTTTTTATCTCTTCTTGTTTATCAACGATACTTTAAATATGCCCAAACTGAGGGGAAGTAGCGGACTACCAATCAAAACACCGAAGGGCGTGAATAGTGTGTTGGTCATGTTGAAAAAAGAGGCGTAGCTTCCAATGCTATTGAGATAAGAAATTATCTCACGTTGTATTGGTACATTTTCCAGTAGCTTATTGAGATAAAATTTAATGGTATCTCCATGGTTTTTGGAATGTAATATCACGGAATATAAAGCAATCGGAAGGGTCTCTTGCCATAGAACAATAAGTACACAGTGACAGGCAGTGACAGCCTGTCGAAAATAGGATCACATTTCGAGGTTTCTAGATTGTTGTTTGTGTTCATGCCGTTAGGAAGCTGTTGCCAGATATCCGCCATTATTACTGTTTGTTAGATTGTTAGTTGTTAATTTTTCATTGTTTTCTCTTATTTCATCATTATCATTTTAGTATAATTATTTAATAGTGTGTATGTTCATAGACATAATGATTTGTTCTGCAAAAATTGTAATTTTAATAGCGGAAACTGCAATTGCAGTTTTTTTCGTAGGTAGCACTGTCAAAAAATATGAAAATATAAATTGATTGTATTTATAAATCATGAAATAAACAATCAATTACAAATATTTAACTTGCAGTCT
The DNA here is from genome assembly GCA_949126875.1 of Lochmaea capreae. Classification (NCBI taxonomy): domain Eukaryota; kingdom Metazoa; phylum Arthropoda; class Insecta; order Coleoptera; family Chrysomelidae; genus Lochmaea; species Lochmaea capreae. The sequence continues at coordinate 11,896,243 of OX421396.1, forward strand.
AAAAATTTTCCATAATAGTAATTTGCTGTTTAAAAATTTGCGATATTTTAAGAAATAATTTGCTTTCACTGTCCTTTATGCCGCAAGTTAAAATTCGATTTGCTTACACTCATCTTTTCGAAATTACCTTGATGAAGTAGTAAAGTAGTATATAGCGAGTTTCAAGATCTGAAACCATACCTGTTAATTCCTCAACTGTTAAATCTATTAAGGCCGGCTCTGATTTTAGGATCACAAATTTGATGCGTAATTTAAATTTCTGTCTGAAATAGATCAGAAGAGTCGACGGAGAGAGACCCTTCCGATTGTTGTATGTTCCGTGGTAATATGCAATAAGAAAAGTTGAAATGATGAGGCTTTTACTTGATAAAGATCCATACTGAGATGAAATATAAAAAATTTAAGTTGTTTTAGTCTTCACTATATTTCAACCTATGATCAACTTAAACTTTTGACGCGTTTCGCTAACATAGTAGCTTACGGGTGAAAGTGTAATGAAAAATTCTTAATTTATACAGTGCGTTAATATACGGAATTTGGAGGATATTGACAAATGTGTTTGAAAATGAGAAAAATGTTCTTAAATACGGAATTTTACTTCTGTTAACTAAAGTATTGGAAATGTTCACCTGGAAAGTCATTCACAACAATCACTCATGAACTATCTTCAAGGTAAATAAGTACCTAATTATTTTTTGAAAATAGATACTGCTGATTTCATATTTGTATCAATGAAACAGTGATGACATATTTGTTAGGAAATGTATTTAGAAGTACTAGTATCGAACTTACCTTGCTTTTATGAATGTGTTGATGCTGGTATTCTGAGTCGAATTCCGGTTCTGAGAAATAACTAGGATCTTCGAAATGTCCAACTCCACCGGCAATTCCAATACCGGCCATCGGAAGCCCCCCAGTAACATCAGCAGATTCAAATAGCCTTAATACTGACCGGTCTCGAATTTCGCGAAGGTGTGATCTGAAACATAGAAAAGTGGAAAATAAAATATAGTGGTATTATAAATATATTAGTGAGAATACAATTCATGTGTCATCTGACTCTAGAGTAGTAAGAGGCTATCAAACTGATGATAGTTTTGTCACCGCATGCTACTACGTCATTGTTTATTACTATGGCCCACTAATGAGTACTGTCAGTTTTGACATTCAAAATATTGCTGCGTAAAATTCACCGAGCATGCATCAAAAACCAGGCTACAGTAGATGAATAGTATATTACGTAACAAGAGTTGTAAGTAACCCATTACACACGAAGTGAAAAAGTTTACGCAAGAAGCCGCGCAGCGGCGAGTGCGTAAATTTCACGAGTGCGTAATGGGATTACAACTCGTGTAACGTACTATACTTTTTCTACGCCCATCTATTTTCTTCTGAGTGCTCATAATTTCATCTTTTTCATTACTAACAGTCATATTCATAGGTAAAGTTGAGAAAATGTTCGGATACTATAATTTGTTACCAAAATGGACAGCATAAATGAGATGACGTTTTTTCCCATATCAAGAAACGCCGAATTATTTCTTTCTTTTTTAATTCCACCATAAATCTTTCTGTGCATTTTACGTTCCCATATATCCAGTTTATTCTGCTCTTCTTTGTTCATTGTCCAGGTTTCACAAGCGTAGGTAACTGACTTATTATTGTTTGGTACATTCTTCTTGTTTTACTATTTAAATTACCTCCATTTCATCCATATTGAATATTCAATACGATTGTAAATTAAATAGGTATTTCAAAAATGAATGTCAACATCAACATTAGACAGTGAGGATCTAGGTAACGTATGAATTATTTTTCTAGGTGATAATGGATCCAAATGAAAAATGTTTGAACAGGTAAATTTCTATTAATAAAACTTTTGGAACAAAATTATTCACCCACCGCTTCAACCCCTTATGGTTAATAAATAACTCTGAAAAAATTTTAAATGAAATCGATAGCGTCCAATTTCTTCATCTTATCAGCTGATCTGTTTTTGCCCAGATTTCGTCAGATTTTGGTCTCTAAATATCAATCTTATCTTAAATTGTACAAAGTGAATAAACGCTAGTTTCTGGTTGTGAAGAAAGTCCTGAACTTGAAATTGTATAATTTGAATGCATCACATACACTCACCGGCACGAAACCGGAGAAGTTAAATATTTTTAAACAAACTTCAAATTTTAATGCTTTGTGATGTTTTATTATTATAATATCCTACACACAAACAAAACAACATGTTTTACGTATTTCCTAACCACAATTAAACCTTTAATTGGTGAAAAAAAGTGTTTTGTAACAATTTTAAAAACTAGGACGAAAACGCACAAGTTGGTGTTATGGGAAAGTTACCTTAAATTAATCAAACCTGAAACGACTTGCTAGCAAAAACTGGGGAGCAGCATTCTTAATAACGGGTGTTGCCCCCACGATTTAAAGTTGAAGGGACACGACTTTGGATCCTTCGCCCAAGCATGTCCCAAACATGTTTTATGTGGATTTAACATCCGGACTTACCGCTGGCCACTCCATAACAGGAATATTTACCTCGTTCAAGTACTCTTGAGCGATTATCATCGCGATGCGAGGTCGGGCATTCTCATGCTTCAGAAAAAAGTAATTTCCAATAAAGCCAACATAAGAGACAACAAAATCTTTGAGGACGTCCTCAATGTACCTGGCAGCAGTTAAGGATCCTTCCGGAAGGATGTACAATTCTGTGTGTGCCTTCAGAGAAATTCCGGCCCACATCATAATTGAGCCCCCTTGGTATCCTGTCTTAGAAACTGAAGGTACATTCTGCAAAACGCTCGTGTGGCCTTCGTCATACTCTCTCACTACCATCTGGAGACTGCAGGCTAAATCTGGACTCATTGGTGAACAAAACGCGCCCCCATTCACTTTCACCCCAGTGCTGAAGATTTCTGGCAAATTTAAGTCGCGCTACACGTACGATGTTCTGGGCCTGTTGCAGGTCTACGACTGGTAAGATTGGCTTCTCCGAGTCGTTGTCTAACTGTCCGTTCGCTTACGTTGGTTTGCCGGACGTGCTGAAGTCGATTCCTGATTTCAACAGCTGTAGCATGACGATTTCGCAGACTTCGTTAGATCATTACGAGCGCTAGTTCTGCGTTGGGGACTAGTTCCAGGTCGTCTGGTGGAACCTTCAGTTTCCAAAAAACGTGTAAAACTGTTCCGCTTTTCGTACCGGTGACTGTATTATATCACAAGTGAATCAATATGTGAATGATAAACTATGCGCAGAGCAACATACCGAGTGCCTCAATAAGGAAAACCGTATGTCTTAGAGTTCGGGGAAAAACTCTTATGAGAAAATTATTTAAAATGTTTTTGAGTCCTTAATTCTTCGCTAGGTGGCGCAGTCTATCACTTACAAAATATAATTGGAGTTTTTACTAAATATTCCTCATTTTAGGTTGGTAGAAAATATCCTTTAACTTTAAAAACTACTGTCCTTATTCTAGAACTTTGGTAAAGGTAATTTTTCATCTATTCTGAAATGGTGGGTGCATAGCAAGTGATGGCAAGCGTTTTGAGCATTTAAAATAAGTAGGTAGGTACATTCTGTGAATTTCTGTTATGAGCAGCTCCCTTAGTTTTGTTTCATTATATAATGTCAATAAATATTTTTTGGTACGTTTTCACTTGTTATTTAATTTTCAAAACAATTTTAGCAGCATACTTTCTCCTACTTACTGGGTCAGCCAATAATGATCAACACACCAAAAAATGCCAATATCTTTGGAATGACAAGAGACATCAGTTCGCGGTTTTGACAGGTCAATAAGTCATTTCATTTGCCTTTTTGTGAGCTTGTTAGAGTTATAGTGATTCATTTCAAATTTCTCAAAAAAAATCATAAATAGAGGTGTTACATAACGCCCTCTAGTTGCCGCTTGAAAAATTGGAATTATTGCAATTTTTTCCTTTATCCAGCTTTAATGCCCTATGCATGGAGTCTAAGTTTTCGAAAATCGTTTCAGGCATATAGAAATTACAGTTTTCTTTATGTCCATGAAATAATACTTCCCCAACCACTTCAGAATAGGGGAGCTGTAGAATAAGGACAGTAGTTTCTAAACTTGACGTTTTTCACCAACCCAAATTGAGAAATATTTTTTAGGAAAATATTTTGTAAGTAATAGATTGCACCATCTAGCGAAAAACTATGGACTCAAAAACATGTTTAATCATCTTTTTAGGGTCGACTTTCCCATAAGAGTTTTTTCCCCAAATTCTAGGACATACAGTTTCCAAGATATGGTACCTCGTTAGTCTTATCGAATCGCTAGGTACAATACTCCCGCTCAAAATCTGAGTCGAATTTTCTTACAAATTATATTTTAATATTCGAAATTTGCTTTTTTAAAAACAAATTATATTAAATATAGGTAATGATACAATAAGTGTAAAAGAGATTAAACAAAATATTTATGTTACAACTATGACTATGAAATAATGTATACCAGAATGAATATTCATTGTTCTTCTATCTTATTTATAAACTTTGATAGTCCTCGAATCTAACTGCACTATCAATGTTCTAGATGTGACCGCTGTAATGAATGGTACCATTGTCTTATTGAAATGTAACTAATGATAATGCTAACTTATATGAGCCAGAATAAAGATTATCTTCGGGTATTTCCCATTCAGTGTTGTTGTTTTGTAATTGATCAGGTATATCTCCAAAGTCATTTTTTGTTCGAAACTCCTCACAGTATTTAGCAGATTTGTCGATTTTAATACAAATCTCTGATCAGCTGCAAACAGTGCACGGTATTCACGTTTTTACGGGATGGCTTTTGGAAAATTGAGAAATGCCTAAGAATAATTATAATACCATGATAAATATTATTAGTTATTACGTTATCCAACTACTGGATGTAATTAAATAGTCTTTAAAGTAGCTAACATTTTATAGCGGCTTGTAAGCTGACGATAAATCTGGTGAATAATGGAAGTAAGCTGTTTAGTATATAGATTCGGCAAATAATTATGTTCCGTATTGCCATTCTGTGAGTGAAAGAGAGAAAGCTATAGAACAACAGAGAGACAAAAGCCATTTTTTTTAACTTGGCTACACAAACCGGGTTAACTATAAGTTAACCAGTATACCTCGACTTGTATTCCAAACCAGCTCACTGAGATAGTTTGACAGAGTAGTTTCTTATTGGAGGTTAGGTGTTTGTTTATTTCAGGGTTTCCACAAACTGTTACGTCATAAAAGTTAACCGTGACATAATGATATTGTTAACCCGGTTTGCGTGGATAAGTTCTAAGAAAAATGGCTGATGTCGCATTTCTTCTCTCCGGAGAGTGTATGGAGACCAATCGAGACTAGAGTGGTGGGTGTTTCATGGAGGGGAAGTATATTTTCTCTCTTGGACATATAGTTGCTCCTATATGAGATTCTACATACGGAATATGAATATTTGCCGAACCTGTATAAACAAATCAAGGTTTTTTCCATCAAAAGATCCATCCGTCGGAATAGTTTGTATAGTATTCAGCTAGCCTACAATATGAAAAATGAAATAACTACATTCTTTCTATTATTGAAACTGAAACCCTCATACTCTTGTATCTTTCCATCTTGTCCTTTGACCCCACCACTATTCCAGAGTACAAAATCATGGATGAATTTTTAAATGGCCATGAACTAGCGTTAAACGATAGTAATGCATCAACAAGACACAGAGGACAGGGATTCCGAAGATAAAATCAAGAAAATATTCTCAATATTATATAAATTTCGGCCTTTCCAGTATTGAAGTAAATGTAAAAAAGGCTCTTGTGACTGATATGCCTAAACATTTTGGCAGGAGACAACATTATAGGTACCTATTTAATAAACTCCAACGTGGTTTGAAAAATAGTAAGTACCTACGAGAGAGAACCCCTTTGATTTGCATGGCGCTCCAGGTAACGTTATCAAAGATGATAAAGTTTTTTTTTAATTTTTGTCCCTACCTGACACTTAAAAAAAATTCGACAACTAAATCATGGAGACTATAGGTTTGTTCGAAAAAAGGAATTCCCAATCGATTGGAAATTTCTGAAACTCTCACATTCCGTTTGTGATTCGTTGTAAATCGATTGACAATTTTTGTTGTACGAACGGGTAAAAAGTATTGACATTAGATAGCATGACGCATGGCATTTAATCAATAATATCTACTCCTACTAATCTTATAGAATAACTCGAAATGGAATTTATGATCGACATTCAACATTCAAGGTATATTTGTACTTTTCAAACCTAAACTATATTTTAGAAGAAACTGTTTTGCTATTTCGTTATTTTTTCCACAATAAAAGAAAAGTATTCAAAATCAAAACATCTGTGTTCAAAACCAAATACTTAAAATATGTCACACTACACTTGTGACTTTCAACTATCATAAGCTTCACATATACTTTAACTTAATGGTGTTTTATTGGTTTTATTTATTTGTGTGAGGTTGGAAAGCTGGAAATGAAAAATTTTGTTAGGTTATTCAATACTTTGAATATACAAATCAAAATATCTCAAAAAGTGATAAATTTAGGTATGTGCTGAACAAAAATTGAAGTATATTAATTATTTTCTATAGTGATATGAAATACAGGATGATCCATTTGAAAAAAGAGAGAAAATAATGAATTTGCATTTTGACTCACCCTGTACACAATTTCATGAATATTCAAGAAATCAATATTTTTCATAATTTATGACAATAATTAGAAAGTAACGTGTTCTGAAAAAAGATTGAATTGTGAAAAACTTCATATTTATGTCATTGGTACCTACCTTAGATCTTCTAACTCGTAGAACATGTCTTTGGAAGAATCATGGATATAAATTTTAACATTCGGTGAATCTAGATATTCCATAGTGAGCTGTTTAGGAAATGATCTGACAAATAACGCTTTAACGGTATCTATTGATGTTATTTCGTTCGGCAACAAAGCTCTTTTTGTTTCGTTTCGATATTGGAGGAATACTAAACCTGTAATCAAAAAATACCATTCAAAAAAAAAATAATGAAAATTTTAAAATGGGAGAAAAATCAGCAAAATATTCTAGCCCCCAGTTTGTAATTAAATTTAGCTTGCTATCCAGTGGGTTCTACTAAATTATAGCCTCAACCTATTATACCCCTTACTGACTAGTTCCTTTCGCCAACAGGTGGTGTATATAATTAGGTGACTAATAGATAGGAAGTTGTTCAGTATTAATTAGAAATCGAGGAATGAAAGAATTATCTACTGATTTTGTTGAACTAAAAAGTTAGGTACTAACTGCTAAATATTTACCACAACAAACCCAATATTCCGTAATATAAAGTCTAAGTTGAAGTTAGTTAATAACAACTGGATATTATATATTCGTGGATGACCAAAAACTCTTGTCGTATCTTTTATATTTATCTTACCTAATTTACCTTTTTCCAAAAGTTTCTCCTAAGGAAGCTAGCGTCGTTTGAAAGGTCTGTTCCAACAGCAATCAGAAACGATCAGAGAATAGTCGACAACTGCAATCAGTGATAGGAATTACGCGAAAGTAAACTCGTTGTTTGCTATGACCAGTTATTCTCTGATCGTTTCTGATAGTTACTGATTGATGTTGGAGCAGACCTGAAGATGTCGGTGTTGTCAGTTTTTTGAGCATATCTATCATATCTCAAAAAAAACGCTACCTACAAACTTCAAACTTGATAGGTACATTGTATAGCCTTGCTGTGATAAAGTATTTACTACGAACCCTTTTTTTGATTGCTACCACAAGGGTTTAGAGTGGGAGGGGCAATGGGTATACCTGGTTAAATTTTTGGTGTATCAGTTTTTTTGGAAGATTTTAAATCAAATTCAAAAACCTTTGGATATTTTTAAAAAAAAGTTCTACTGTTTAATTCTCTACGATGCATCGTTTCCCAGACAATTAGTTAGTTAGTTAGGTTTTTTTTTTGAAAAAATTGAGATTATTTACAATAACAGTATTATTGAATTTTATATACGTTTCACATGACGACCATTTGTTGCAATACATAAATTCAATCGTTTCTGTAAGGATTGTCTATGTTGAAAAATTCTAGGATCAATTTAAACTTTATTAGATAAAGCAACGGCATAAAAAAATGATTTTCAGTAGCTCCAGGAACAATCTATCGATTTCCATACGTAGTTGCAAGATATGGACGAACTTCTCGACTAAAATGAGCAGGACAATCATCGTGCATAAACAATACATTTTGCCGTGTCATTAGAGGAGCGTCGTCCATAAAATCAAGTGAATTATTTTGCAAAGGTCATCCTGCCCTGTTGAACGGCCAGGTAACTTTACTGGTCCCAGTAGTTGATTGTCGATCCCCACATTTATGCTGAGTCTTTGCTAGTGCTTTGTCTCTTTTCTGGAGTGCGGATTTCAACCAATGTAGGTATGATGATGTGAATTATGTAAATTGAAAATTCCATTTCAAGTTAACGTAACTTCATCGCAGAAGAAAAAATTGGTACGTATCTTGGTTCTCTTTGTCCAGTTCCTTCCAAATTGCAAAGTACTCAAGCGGTGAAAATTATCATCTAGCATCGCATAATGAGGTTCTCTTCCTGAATAACTTACCACACAACTTGACTTTATTCAAAGTAAAAAATCTCGATAATTCAGATCATAATTAGACCAACAAATTTATATGGCATGAAAAAGTTTGCTTTTGTATCTAGACGACCGTTTGAAGGATGTTTTAAAAAATATGTATTTTAATTTTTATTTGAAGACGAAATCACACAAATAAATATTTTATTTAGTTTTAACTATCAAAATAGCTCACAAAAAAGTGGAAAACAATTTAAAAGTGGACAGTTTTACTTTTTCTTTGATGTTCACAAATACTTTCTCTCAATAAACCACTTGCTCTTCTGAATAGGCTCCTATGTTGTTTTTAAATTTACCTAAATGAACAAGCCACATGTACTTTTAATGACATCCTGCAACCCATGGCCTGGAAGTTTTTTAACGTAACTTCCACTAACTTTTGTTGGTTTTCAGCTTCATTATTTCGTAATAATCCAAACTTCAGCTTTAAAACTTGCTTTTTGATTAGGATTCAGCAGCTCCGGTAATTTTTCTAATTTGCCGATCAACAAAAGCTCCAGCTTCAACCTTTTCTTCTGATAACTTCGTAAAAAACTTTTTTAAGTACCTACTCAAAAACTTCTAACTTTTCATCTAATTTTTTAAAGAATTTCACGGTTTGTTTTCTGACACAAAATTCTGTTCCTACAGGTCATGATCGTTAAATGTAGTGATTAGCATAAGCACAGATAGCACGGATACTTTGTATATCCGCCCTGTAGTCTCAATAAAAATACATCCATTTTGAAATATCCAATCAGCTAACAGAATGATGTATTCGGGATACTTCACATATTCAAGTGAGATTTTCTTTTAGATGTACCGAGTGAGCAATTGGAACATATTGGAATTTATTTCCGTTGTGTAAGAAAACAGCTTTCGAGCTTATTTTAGAGCTGTCAATGAATAAACGCCATTCGCTAGGAGCACATCTCAGTTTATTTGAACACACCTTTTATGTCGTTGCAGAAACAAAGTCAATTTTTTTTAAACATTGAGAATATTTTATGCCGAGTTTGCTGATCTGTGATATCGACATCAACAAGCAAATTCCACTGTTGTAACGAGCTCCCAAAAGTTCTGCTTTATTTTTCGGCAAATTTAAATCTCTTATTAAGTCGTTGACATGGATACTGTACTCACTCTTGCTATTCGGCGATTAATCTACTATAGCAAGAAGAACAGACTTCAGTTAGTCATGGACTGTGACGCCAATTCACACCATACATCGTGGGGCAGCACGAATATAAATCGCAGAGGTGAGTTACTCATGATTATATACTAGGGCAAGGGCTCCGAACCAACCTTTGTAACTAAAAACATATCAGAGGTGTTAGATTTAACTTTCTGAGCAATAAGATACGGCATTGGGCTGTATCTACTGAACCTTCATGTTCATATCATAGACATATATTCAATTCAACATTGAAATAGGCCAGAGACCAGTAGTGGAATATCGCGAATCAAAAGCTACTGATTGGAGTGGATATAAAAATTCCCCTAAACTGTACATTGAGGATGGTTTCACCACAATTAACAGTTGTGATGGCATAGATATTGCAGCGGAAAAACTTCGCGAAGCAGTGATCTCCTCCTATCATGAAAACTGTCCACTCAAGACGAAAAGAGATAATCGCAACTCTACTTGGTGGAACAAATGCCTAGAAAAGTGAAGAAAAGAAGTTCGACGACTATTTAACCGAGCTAAAGAGTCAGGCAACTGGGAGCTTCATAGAACTACTCTAACAAGTTACAATAAAGAAATCAGAAAGGCAAAGCGGGAGTCTTGGAAAAAGTTCTGTGAGAGTATTTCTGATATACCTCGTAGTACTAGAATCCACAAGATTCTCTCTAAGGAGGAGAATTACTTTCACCCATCCTCATTAAACTGTATAGAGCTAGTCTGGCGTGGAATTACATACCACCCAGTTGGTTGGCGGCTAGGGTGGTATATATACCTAAAGTGGGCCGCACAGACCCACACCCTAAATCGGTCAGACCAATTAGCCTAACATCTTTCCTGCTTAAAGGACTCAAGAAAGCACTGGATTGCTACATCAGGCGGATAGCTTTATATAATTCCCCCCTGAGCATCCACCAATATGCTTATCAAACTGGCAAATCAACAGATTTAGCGTTACACAACAAAATCACACAATCCCTTAACAATAAGGAGATTGCGGTGGCCATATTTCTTGACATTGAAGGAGCATTTGACAGTGCACAGACTATCCGTGTGGACATGTCGTTGGATCTAAGGAAAATCTTGGGGCTTGGGACCCAAACAAATCTATTGGATATATGTGATGATCGTTAGACCAATGATCACATGTGGAGCTATTGCCTGGTAGCCAAAAACTTTACAGCTAACGGCCCAAGAAAAGCTCTCTGGTTTACAGAGACAAGCTTGCCTGGCAATTACTGGTGCTATCAGCTCCACACCGTCAGCAGTCATGGAAATCCTTCTGGACCTACCTCCTCTCCATATATATTTTTGAAAGAGAGGCTAGATGGACAACATACAGAATTGCGCATATTTCTAAATGCACAAATCAGGCTTATACAGAAAGAAGCAGAATGCTAGTGGACACTGAAACTCACAGTATTCTGGGAATGTCCTCTGACGTTATGCCTCCAACAGTAAACTACGACCTGCCTTCCTAATTCCAAATAGAGATTAATGGGTCTTCCGTAAGGATGAACTATTAAGAGCAGACAGCTGTTGGTACACAGATGGTTCAAAAACACCCTCAATAGGAGAACTCAATAAAGTATTGATGGTCTGGATCCCTGGCCATCCTGGCATGGAAGGAAACGAGAAGGCAGACTCTTTTGCAAAAGAGGGTGCTGCACGTGTTTCTATCGGACCAGAACCTGCAATTGGCATCGCAATAAGTTTTGCCAAACAAACACTGAATACCTGGACGGCAAGAAGAGCTTTAGACTTCTGGCATAATTTACCAGGATTGGTTAATTCAAAGGCTTTCATACATCCTTCGAAGAATGTCTCCAAACAAATGCTAGACTATAGCAGGCATGACCTACGCTGTCTAACAGGCCTTTTAACTGGCCACTGTCATCTGAATCATCATATGCTAAAACTTGGACTATCGGAAGATCCGACCTGCCGTCTTTGTCAGGAAGATGATGAAACAGCAGAGCATATAATTTGTGCCTGCCCCGCCGCGGCTCAAATCAGGTATCTGATGTTTGGCAGGGATTCTCTCTCGCCAATAGACTTTGCATTTTTATCTTTACGTCTTTGACTTGGATTTACAATGCATAGTAGCAGTCATTCACGTGCTCTCTTGTTTCCCTCCAGATTCTTAGTGTTGCAAATTTCATAGACCTTTTCTCACCTCGATACCCACCTAGAATATAAGGATAAAAATGAGTATGTTCATTATTTGTTCCGCTACTTAAAAACTGCTCACCTTCAAAAACATCTTTTACAGTTACTACAAGCGACATGTAGTCAATGCTTCGTAGGCTTCACAGAGAAAGTTATATGTTCTGTCGACCGTGCGTTTATGAGCTATATTAATGTACACAAAATCGTTGATTAATGACCCCTATTAATGCATGATTTTCATTAATCAACGATTTTTCTATAGGCAACCCAACGCACATCTTATATATTTATTTATATTGAAAGTTAACTGTGGTATAGGCAACCAGAATACTTCTAGTTTTTGACTTACCTACCGTTTTTATTTCATTATTCTACAAAATTATAATTATTATTAATGTTAAGACATCCCCAAAAAACAATTTAAGGAAAACGAAAACAGTGACATTTGAACCGGCGACCTTCTCTGTGACATTTCAATGTCATTATCTAATTTTGACAGTACTTACCTATGAAACAAATAAACATTTTTAGTTTTTAAATATTGAGAAAAACGAATACAACTTGTACAGTCGACGGAAAAGATTTGTATCAAACACGAGCTTTAAAAGGACAAAAGGACAATTAACAATCTCGAACATTAACTCGATTGTTAATCGCCCTTATTAATACACTTGTTGGTTAAATAACTATGAACTCATATTTTTCCGCCGACCTCGCCTAATTGAGCAATTATAAAGTACACAAAATAGGTCATAAATTACCCCTATTAATGACCGATTTTCTATTAATAACCGATAGTGGTATAGGCAATCAAACATACAATAATATTAACCAAAAAAAGGTGTAAAACTGACTTCTAGTATAGAATACTTCTAGTTTTTAACTTACCTATCGTTTTTATTTTATTATTCTACAAAACTATATAATCATTAATGTTAAAACATTTAAAAAAAGTGTTAGTGTTGAAACATCCAAAATATAATTTAAGAAAAACGAAAACAGTGACATTTCAACCGGTGACCTCTGTGACATTTCAATGTCATGATTTATTTTTGACAGTACTTACCTATGAATCAAATAAATATTCTTAGTTTTTAAATATTGAAAAAAGGATTCAAGTTGTACAGTCGACGGAAAAGTTTTGTAACTAACACGAGTATTAGAAGGGCAATTAACAATTTCGAACATTAACGCACTCGCTATATATATATATGTTTGTGAATTTATCCGTCAAAATTAGTTTAAACCCAAACAAAATTAATATGGCTATGTAGCCAATGTCAATGCCTTTCAAACGAGATATCACTTGCCATAAAGTCCTATTTAAAGTTATTGGCCAGAGTGGCACTGTGATGTCATCTATTACTATTACGTCACCAGTTACCATTCGTAGAGAAGTTTACAACAATTTATTTTCACCCCCCAAATTTTATTAATGTAAGTGTAGCCGTTCAAAAGATACGAGGGGGGGAGGGGACTGTTATAAATTACGTGTCACGTTGTTTGTCCGCGATGGACTCCTAAACTATCTACTTAACCGATTTTAATCAAATTTGCACACCGTGTGCAGTTTGATCCAACTTGAAAGATAGGATAGCTTACATCTTAATAGTCGCAATATTATTTTATTGCAAATTATTTGTCTATTATTTGACATTCACAATTATCTGTTAACTCAAAACGAATTTTAACAGATGGCGATATCTGTTGACTGGGTTGAGTGAGTAATCAATTGATGGCGCTGCTATGTTAAACCTACAATCGTGTCATATAAGCTACAGTAACTACCACGTGTTGTTGAGGCTAAAGTATAAGTTAAATTTATTTTGTAGTAAACGAAGTACCGTGAAATTCAATTGTTTTTAGTTTTTAAGTTTTTGGCGTTAGCATAGCCGGCCACGTTACTTAAACTGAAGTGTAAATTAAATTCATATTATAGTGAAGATAATACAGTCAAATTATTCCAACTCTTCAATTATTTGTGCTTCATTGTTCAAAAATCTTTAATTAAAATATATACATGTAAGTATTATCACATACCTAGTTATAAAAGTTAATTAATATATCTATGAGAAAATGGTACAAAGCTCCCCACACTTTTTCAATAATTGTACAAATTTTGTTTTTCCATTATTTTATGTGTGTGTTTGATCATAAAGATAGACATAGTAGGTTAATCTTACGAGGATATCATTTGACGAGGTGGACGCAACCAATAGATGGCAGTGGAGGGTTAGCGTCCACAGCATGTCTTTTCTTACTTTACGTCGTAGCTTGAGTTACGTGTTTTCTTAGCTTTGGTCGCCGAATTACCCCAATAGATGGCGCCAAAATTATATATACTTTCCATGCGTCTACCGACGCGGCAACCACTGACCAAAAATGTTTGACTTGCGTCAAGAGTCAATATTTCAATTATGGGTAACTTATTGCAAAGAAACAATGTAGTGTAGACTGATCGGGAATATACCTTTTGGTCGTCGCGGTCAGTTTTACCCAAATTTAATCCTTTCACTGTTCGAAAGGTACAGACCACTTGGTCGCCAAAGCTGGATTAAGGGTTCCAAGAAAATTATGGGCTTATTTAATTACTCTAATACTAATATGGGTTTGTGACCTGTCGACAACCAAAATAAAAATATTTTTTATCAGTTAGTTGTCTGCATTCTTACTGAAAAGATTAATTTTTTTATTTGGAAAGTGATTCTCTAACCTAACATAACCTAAACCTTCCTTATCATTACAAAAACTGATATCAATTTGGGTTTCTTAAATAATTATTATTAGGTATTTTATGTATTCTGTACCTACTTTGTTTATTGTGTATAATTTTATATTGTTTTCTATTAATTATAAGTGTTTTTTTTAATTTGGTTTTATTCTTTTCATGACCCACATTCTGTACCATATCATATCAGTTAAACTATTTTCTTCTTAAAAATATTATTTTCAATAAATCGAATTAAATACCTTTAATGATTGATAACTACGGCGACCAAGAGGCCTACCTGATTTTAAAACTGTCGACCAAGTGGTCGATGACATTATGGAACCCCCGCTGACAAAACTGACCGCGGCGACCAAGTGGCCAACACCCGACTGATCACTGAATATAAAACACAAAAAGTGTTGACCATAAATATCGGATTTTTGTATTTAGAACGAAAATCCTTGACTCCTGACCTTTATGCCAAAATCTAACATTTTCTATTTTCACTAATTTCACTCAATTTATTCATAATGTACTTCATAACCCCACATTGTATTGAAAATACAAAGTTTTAACTCATTCCACTCTATTTATATCGGAATCCGTCTATTTTGGTTCGAAAACACTTTTACAACTATTATTTATCTAGTAACTAGTTATCTTGCCAGAAGAAAAGTTTTCAATGTTTATTACACTACCGACCTCTGGCCAGGTAAAACCTTCTATGCCAAAAAATTATCATCTATATTCAGAATCGACGAGGGCCATAGTGCCATTGTATAAAGATAGGCCTATCTTTATACAATGATATTGCTCAATAAAAAAATTCTACATTGTCATTAATTTAATTATTAGTACGATATTATATTGTATTATAACATATATTCAGTATATTTCATAATTTTCAACTGAAAGTTTAAAAAAATATCCTTTGAATAAATTTACATTCACGAGATTCAGAAATAGTACCTAAATTTACAATAAAAGTATATATTTTTTATGTACCTACCTTTGTACGAGGATTCTACTTTTTATCCCATATTTTTAAAGTGATTGACAGATTAATGAAATAGCTATTTGTGTATTAAGAGCGGAAAGTGATACTTTGGCAACGCACTTCCTGCTCGAATTGCACACAAGATTTTTTCTACGATCACCTTATTTTTAAACAAATAATTAAAAAAACATGAAAAGTACACTTTATTAGAATGTGGTGCTGAAAACATGTAACAATTACTTATTATTTTTATTTATTGCCTACAATATTAAAGTTGAATGTACAGTTTTGGCAATTTTCAATATTTATCCCAGGACCTGAAGAAGTCGAAGGTAGCGTAATATCTTCTGAATCTTTTTCTGCAATATCAGATATAGAAGGAATCGAAAGTTCTTCGCTAGTTGGTACTGCTGCGTTCCCAGAAATTTTTTGGAAGGTATCTATTTTATTGCTAATGGATTCGGCGATATATTTTTCAGCCACATTACTGCTCTTCCACCCACCATGTTTTTTAAGCTGAATTAAGTCGCCTCCACCATTTACTAATAATGTCGCCGACGTTCGTCGAAAGCAATGACCAGTAAATAAATGTTTATCGGGCAATTTTAAGAAACTGGCTATTTCGCTTGGTAGGTACTTTGCCCACAGTATTCATACCAATCACCTGATTGAAGCATTTACCTTTGGAGTATCGTAAAAATAAGCGCTGAATAATGTTATTACTTTTAATTTGACATTGCTGTCTTAAATTAAAATATTTTTTATAATAGAACATATAGTCGATCGCATTTTCTTCGGCACTATTAATTATTGCGAATGCGCGACTTTGATTCGTTTTCGAATCGGGGATTCGGACTACTAGAAATGATTCTCTATCATCTATATCCTTTAATTCAATTTTGATTAATTCATCCCTACGGCATGCACCAGCGATACCCATGATTAAGATCACCTAAAAACAATATTCTGAGAAATTCTGTATCAGAATAAAATAAATAGTAAAACGTTTGTACCTTTCTCAGCAAATGTTCATCGTCAGGTGCAAATCTAATAAAGCTCTCCACTTGTTCCTTTGAGAATGTTTGTGACTTCTTTGCTTTATAACCCACTGCTTCTAACTTCAAAAATGCAATCAGTTTAGTGTATTTACTGATGTTAATATCATTTTTTACTTGCAAAGTGCTTCGAAGCATCGAATATTGTGACCACAAGGTTGAAGATTTTAGAGTTTTGGATTTTTCGCCAAAATAAGTCAGCAATACATTCTCCGAATATTTTTTAATTTTCTTTGAGCGGCACCAATCCATGAACATATTGTATTGTTTTTCGTATTTACCTCTGGATTTAGTTGGCAGAAGATTAAGAGTAATATTTTTAGCAGAATCTGCTATATCTGAAGGCGTGCTTGAAAATTCACTGTCACTATCCATTTTTCAAATAGCTATTTATAAACAGACAACTTTTTTATAAACTAAAAATGAAATAATGACGTTTCATTAATTCCATAGTCTACTATTTTCACAAAATAGTAGGTAGGTACTTAAATATGCAATCACTGTTGCATCTAGGAGTATAATGCATTGCCTACCTTCTGACTGTTATATTTCTACTACGTAAACTTGTCCGTATAAATCAATACTATGAAAATAGGAATCTGCAAAAACGATTAAGAAAATTGTCAATCTTAACAACGTTATATTTGTAATAAGTTGTAAATATTAATTTTTATCTTGAACTAAGAAATAAATCCTTCACTGTAGTATTGAATCAAAATAATATCAATGTATGAGGTTTGAATTATTTTATAATTTCAATAAAATAAAACATATAAAATATACACCTCCATCTATTTGTTGGTAGCGTAACCTGCAGCGTTGTAAATCCAGTAACTTGTATAAATTCTAGATGTCAGTCAAATTATATAGGAATATTTATTAATTTCGTTCGAAATATCTTCAAATATTAATATTTCAACTAAAATATTCGGACTGCTCTACATTTTGTTTTAATATATTTATTATTTATTACCTTTCTATAGTTTATTGTAAATGAAAACAGGCGAGCGGAAAAGTACGCTCTAGAGCGTAAATAATGTCAATTATGACAGATCGCGGAAAACATCAACTTTGCGGTTAGATTTGAGTGTGCAAAAGTCTACTTTGGGTAGTGATCGTAGGAAAAATTATTTGTTTCATTATCTAGTGCTACACGAACTCATTACATAAAAATCACTATTTTATACACTTAAATTGGTGACAAATAATAGTACTGAGATTAAGTTTATTTTCAGTTCGAGATGAATACCTGCTATAACATTATTATGAACATATTTCAAAATACGGGCTATCTATCTATTATCATTGTATAAAGACAATGCTCTTATTATAAAGATTCCCATCAAATAGGTAATTTGTGTCACTTTCGTAATAAAACGTAAAGTCGGCAACAATGTATCGAAGGCCTTGGTCATCATTAATATTGTTCGGAATTCGATATAAAGGAAACTTCACATTTAGTAGGGAACTTTTCAAAAATAATTAAGTTGTTGAAAATAATGCATTTATTTTAGTAGTTTAGTATTTTAGTATTCATTTGAGTTTCGTAGTGTAAAGACGTACTTTTACTTCTCTTATCAACCGCGCTACGATAAACATAAACACAAAAACCAACAAAAACAGTGAATCATTAAAAATAAATCAACAGTGAGTGATAAAAAACTGAACAACTAATTAATTAATAATATGAACTCAATACCTGCCTTTAATGGGCCAGGAGTAATTAACAGTCAACAAATAATTCCTACAAACAGTGCTATACAGGCTGTCCCATTTTATAACACACAAATACCACAACAAATTCAAACTTTTACTCAACCAAATTCATATGGCACTAGTACGTATGCTTTACAACCCCAGCATCCTAGTAATCAAGCAAATGTTACACAGCACATACCAAGCAGTAGTCAATACCTGTATAGAATGACATCTACTAGCGATGAAGAATTCCCTGGTTTTGAGGAGAGCGAGCAAAATAACATCACAAATGAAAACCCCTGGCAGGAGATAAAGAAAAGAGTTAAAAAAAGAAAAATTAACAAAGACAGTAGACATCCTGAAACTACTACAAATAATAAGTTCAGTCCGTTAGCAAATGAACCCGGTGACGAAACCAGTGACACAATCAATAATGCAGATGGCAGTCGAGACAAAAACACAGAAGAAAACGTAACACCAAGACCTCCTCCAATACTTATCTATGGGGTAATCAACTGCAAAGAAATGGAAGCCAAAATTAATACAGTAGTGGAAAGAAAACAATACATTACAAAAACATTGATAGCAGACAACACAGTTAAAATAATAAGTGACACACCAGATACTTACAGGAAGATAATAAAATTAATGAGAGACAACAACGTCATACATCACACCTACCAGCCCAAGGATGAACGTGCGTATAGAATTGTGATAAAATATTTGCACCACACAACTGACATAGATGAAATCAAAACTGAGTTAGCAGCAAACGGACATACGGTTAGAAATGTGATGAATTGCAAGAGTCGAATAACCAAAGAACCATTAAATCTCTTTTTTGTCGACCTAGAACCGGCGAATAACAACAAAGACATTTATAAACTGAAAAATCTTCAAAACAGAGCAATACTTGTAGAACCACCAAAGAAAACAAAAGGTATCACACAATGTATGAGATGCCAGCAATATGGACATTCGAGATCATACTGTAACAGGCCGTATGTATGTGTCAAATGCGGTGGAAGTCACAATACTACAACCTGCACTAAAAGTAAAGATGTTCCAGCTAGATGTGCCTTATGCGATGGTCCTCATCCAGCCAATTATAAGGGATGTGAATTTTATCACAATCTAACAAGATCAAACAACACAAACAACCGAATGAATATCCAACAAAATTCAAGTAACAAAACAAACAGCGCAATTAACCAAATTCCAACAACGGTGCCTCACATTCAACACCCACATCAAAATCACAAGACTTATGCAAATGCATTAAAAAATGGTAGCGAACAACAAACAGATATTAATCAAATAATGAACAAATTCTTAGAAGAATTCAAAAATATGTTTCAACAGCTAATTCAACAAAATAGCATGGTTTTAAACATGCTAACGACCTTAATAAGTAAAATTCAATAGTTCCATCAAGATTGCAGAATGGAATGCCAATGGGCTCCTGCAACATAAAAACGAAGTTGAACTGTTTATGCAACATAACGATATAGATATCCTTCTAATAAGTGAAAGTCATTTCACAGATCGGTCTTACTTTAAAATACCAAGTTATACAACTTACTTCACAAACCATCCAGACAACACTGCCCACGCTGGAACGGCTATTATAATAAAAAATACGATAAAACATGTAGAACTACCAAAATATGTACAACATTCTCTACAAGCTACAGTTATAAAAGTATACATGAGAACTTATGACCTAGAAGTTGCAGCAGTTTACTGCCCACCTCGGTACAACCTGAAGAAAGAAAACTTCAAGGACTTCTTTGAAACTCTGGGCAACAAATTCATTGCAGGAGGAGATTACAACAGTAAGCATATATTATACGGATCACGCCTTACTACAACTAAAGGGAAGGAATTAATGAGTCTTATTCAAGAAAACAATTATCACGCTTTGTCAACTGGGACTCCTACCTATTGGCCGACTGACCCAAATAAAATACCCGACCTGTTGGATCTATTCATCACCAATGGAATATCCCCTGCCTATATGGATATTACTCCAAGCCATGATCTCTCGTCTGATCATTCTCCAATCATAGCCACCATAAGTTGCTTTGTAGTCTACAAAAAGGTCACACCAAAGCTGCACAACAACAAAACAAACTGGGAAAAATATCGTACCGAGCTAGAAGAGGAAATAAACCTACACGTAAGCCTCAAATCAACTGATAATATAAATGAAACACTAACAATGCTGAACAATAAACTTAAAACTGCTGCACAAAATGCTACACCAGTGACAAAAGCAGGTAATGAAACGCACAACATTCCAGCTGAAATTAAAAAGCTGATAGCACAGAAAAGAAAAGCCAGAAAAAGATGGCATCAAACTCACGCACCAGCAGACAAGACCACACTAAACAGGTTAAGTAATCAGCTTAAAACCAAGCTAAAAGAGGCACAAGAAAGTTCATTCACACACTATATAACTAATCTCAATCGGTATGATAATTCAATATGGAAACCTATCAAAAATTCCAAAAAACCCAAAACGCATGTACCCCCTATCAGAGACGAACGTGGCATGAATTTACAATGGGCCAGAGACGACGATGAAAAAACTCAATTATTTGCCGAACATCTAGCACAGGTATTTACTCCAAACGATGATCAACCAGATAACGAATTGGAAAGAGACATAAATAACATTCCAATGCATATACCACCAATAAGACCACTAACTGTGAATGAAGTCCAACGAGAAATCAAATACTTAAATACAAGAAAAGCACCGGGTATAGACAAATTAACCCCAACAATGATTAAGGAACTCCCTAGAAAAGGAATTGTATACATTACTCTCATATTTAATGCCATCATACGCTTAAATTATTGGCCAAAACTGCTAAAAACCGCAGAAATTATACTAATTCCAAAACAAGGGAAAAACCCAAACGAAGTCTCATCGTACAGGCCCATAAGCCTGTTACCTGTGGTGTCTAAAATTCTCGAAAGACTATTGCTACAAAGGATCGAATCTGACCCAGAAACAGAAGAATGGATACCACTCCACCAATTTGGTTTTCGCAAAGAGCATTCTACAGTACAGCAAGTGCATAGAGTGGTTCACTGTATTAATCTAGCCATGGAACTCAAACAGTACTGCACTTCGGCTTTCCTGGATGTCAGCCAAGCCTTTGACAAGGTCTGGCACACGGGATTAATTTATAAAATCAAGAAATATATTCCAATCTCCTACTACAAACTATTAAGATCCTACCTGAGTGACAGAGAATTTAGAACAAGAGTCAACGAAAGTACGTCAAACAACTATCCAATAAAATCTGGAGTCCCTCAAGGAAGTGTTCTCGGACCGTTATTGTACGTACTATTCACAGCAGACCTTCCAACAAGCAATGACACTATCACGGGCACCTTTGCCGATGATACCGTCATACTTGCAACTCACGAAAATCCAGTAACAGCGTCCATCATTCTACAAAGGCAACTAAATGACATACAAACATGGGTAAATAAGTGGAAAATTAAAACGAACGAGTCTAAATCCGTCCAAGTGACTTTTACCCTAAGAAGAGACCAGTGTCCTCCAGTTTCTCTCAACAACACTCAAATACCACAAACTTCCAGCACTAAATATCTTGGAATTCATCTCGACTCAAGACTTACATGGAATGAACACATACGTAAGAAGCGTAAGCAGATCGACTTAAGAATAAAAGACTTATATTGGCTAATTGGTAAAAAATCGAAACTGGCTTTGGAAAACAAATTACTTATATACAAAACAATTATAAAACCAATATGGATGTACGGTATTCAACTCTGGGGATGTGCGAGCAAATCAAATATAAACATCATCCAAAGAAGTCAATCTAAAATTTTACGTATAATAACAAATGCACCCTGGTACGTGACGAATCAAACTCTTCATGAAGACTTAAAAATCCCCTATGTACGAGATGAAATTGCAAAACAAAGCACAAAACACTGCAGTAGACTAGAACTACATGTTAATCCAATACTCCATCCACTCCTAGAACCTCAACTTAACCGAAGACTCAAAAGGAACTGGACAACTGACCTGAAAGACGGTTGAAGAGACCCCATCACTGGAGAAGGTCTCACCACGCCAGCAGGAGCCAACCGCCCTCAAGCCAACCAGTTAGCTTATAGAACGTCTCAAGTTTTGATTGCTAATAAAATATATACATAATAAAAAAAAAAAAATTTTAGAGGGCACCGTATTACGGTTCATTTTTATGAAGAACGAGCGTTAAAGTAACTAGATGCCGTGCAAAATGGCCTCAAATGGTTTTAACATTGTTACTGTTTTATCTTTATACAATGGTTTGATTAAGTAACTGGATGGTTTATATTAAGAATTAGTCTCGGTAGGTGGCGCTGCAATCGGGTTCATACTGAACAACTCCTAAACGGATAGAACGATTTCGATGAAACTATATGTGTATGTTTGATTACGTAACTGGATGGATTATATTAACATTTAGTCCCGGTAGGTGGCGCTGCAATCGGGTTCATACTAAACAACTCCTAAACGGATGGACCGATTTTGATGAAATTTAATTTGTATGTTTGAGTAAGTAACTGGACTAACCACCAAAAGCAAGATGACACTGATGTCACTAAAAAGAACGATTGGAAGCACATGGGGACTGAAACCGGCAGTGGTACACTGGCTGTACACAACGGTTGTAAGACCCATGATTACATACGGCGCACTCGTCTGGTGGCCTAAGGTTAACCAGAAACAGGCAATCATAGAGCTAACCAAAATCCAAAGACTGGCGTGTCAGTGCATCACTGGAGCACAAAGAAGTACTCCGACAGCAACCATGGAAACAATTCTAAACCTCCCACCAATTGACCTAATCGTCAAAGCAGAGGCTAGAATTGGGGCATATCGTCTCCGGTTAAACAATAACTGGAACCCTCACCCTAATGGGCATGCGTCAATTATCAATATAATCTCAAATCCCATACTAAATATGGGTACTGATTATATGACGCCGACCACATCACTAGAAAAACCCTTTAATATCGAAATAGATTGGAAAGGAGAATTCAAGGAAACACCCAAACAAGAAATAGTTTGGTTCACTGACGGTTCCAAAACGGACACTGGTACTGGCGCTGGAATATACGGTCAATCCCCCAGATGTGACATTAGTCACTCACTGGGAGTAAATACCACTATATTCCAAGCAGAAATTTACGCAATTGACTCATGTCTGAGAGAAAACATAAGGAAGGGATACAGCGGTAAAAACATTCTTATCTGCTCAGACAGTCAAGCGTCAATTAAATCACTTAATAGTAGTACCATAAAATCCAAACTTGTCTGGGAGTGCTTAGACAACCTTAAAAAACTCAGTGCCACAAATAAGGTAACCCTGAAATGGGTGCCAGGTCACAAGGGTATTGAAGGGAACGAAAAAGCAGATGCCCTAGCACGAGAAGGATCGGCAACCGGCTACACCGGTCCTGAACCGGCAACCGGTATAACAAAGGCTTCGGTAAGAACCACGTTAAACCAGTGGGTGCACAAACAACACCTCAAATACTGGCAAACAATTCCGAAGCTCAAACACAGTAAAATGATGGTCAAACAACCCATACCAAAACTTACTGAAGAAATTCTGAAGTTAAATAGGAGAGATATCAGGCTGGTAACCGGCCTTATAACCGGACACTGTGGCCTGAGAAAGCACCTTCACACAATGGGGATCTTTCAAGAAGAACCTACATGTAGATTATGTGGCGAGGAGAACGAAACAGCCACCCATATAATTTTCGAATGTGAGGCTCTACGTTGGTGGAGGTATAGACAGATAGGGCCGGAAGACCCTATATACAACCTCACCAGAAGAGATACTGTGAAGAGACTTCTAGATCTCATCAAGGTCACAAATCTTCTCACAGACTAGCAGACAGACAGGTCAATACAATAAGCCAACGGCTGCAGTGTTGGGGCCCACTAACCCGGCCTGTTTTCGTCTGTCTACCAACCAACCAAGTAACTGGATGGTTTATATTAACAATTAGTCCTGGTAGGTGGCGCTGCAATCGGATTCATACTGAACAACTCCTAAACGGATGGGCCGATTTTGATGGCATTTAGTATAGGAGTTTTTTTATACGGTCATTTAAAAAAATTGGTTTTCCCGAAAAATTGTAAAAAAATTCAGCAAAGTGAAATTTTCAAGAAATATATTCCTTCTATCAAAAATTAACAATACCATCTGATTTTGTCACCCAAAATAAGTAACAATGTTATATTTTTCATTTAAAATAAAAATAGTCAAAATTTGTATAATATGATAAGACGACAGGACAACGTCTGTAGTATATTATATATTTATGAACATTTAGATGCTGAAGACTTATTATTTGGGATTTGACCAATATTGCGTCTTTTTTATCCATGAAAATAGATTTTTTTTCACTAATTGACTAGGTGTTTCTTTAAACTGAGATTTGCAGTATAGTGGTATAGATTAAAAACAAATTTTTCCTGATTTTGACATATAAAGAGACACTTTATAAAACTCGTTGACAGTAAGAAACGTTTTACTTTTCGTAACCAGTTACGAAAAGTGAAATATCTCCTAGCTGGTGATGTAAAGTGAATTTCGTCACTAATTGCGAAAAGTACAGAATAATTGTAAGACTAAATTTCTTGAACTACTTCTTTATTGTCGTTAAATATGGTGTACTAACGTAATATCAAGAAAGTTTAATAACTTTATTCAATTTTAACAAGTGAATAAAAAAACTATTTATAAATATTAATAACACAATTAGAACAGTTTACTAATGTTGACCACAACTGACAACATAGTTCCCTGATTAGCATTAATTTGTGATGTAATTTTTTAATTTCCACTTCTTTTGACAATCAAAATCACGAAACATGACATTAAACAATACTTGCTTCCATAGTAACAAATAACCATCTCCAATTTTACTAGGCGACTTAAAAGGAATCTACGAGGGACGCTCGTAGTACTTTAAATTTGAATTCAAATAATCACATCCTATTCAAAATGAGAAAAAATATTGTGTGAAACACGTCGGGAATCACTATTTTTCGTAACGAACGGATTTCTGCGCAACGAGCGAAGCGAGCTGAGCAAAATAACGCGAGCTAAAGGTTATATTGATTTTCAATTTACAAAATGGAAACATTTCGAGAAATATCTTGTCAATCTACGTCCCAATTTCAGAAAATGAAAATTTTACATCAACTGTTTGTAGGACTGTTAATCATTTGGAGCCATTAACATAAATAATTGTCAAAATTGTATTTTAATTTTAACATTGTTAAGGATATATCATCTGAAAAGTGATTTCACTCGCTTTTCTTCCGACACCTGCGTCCTCTTTGTCTTTTTAAGGGATAAAAACACAGTACCTGCAGTTAATAATACTATGTCTGTATCAATATTAATATTTTCCAAGTTACGCATTATTTAATTTCAATTTAGATATAAAATAATAAGTGTAATTGACGTCATACGGAGTACACGATGTAAACATGTTAAGAAATATAAAACAACAGTAGCAAGAAGTCTATTTCTAGTTGCCTGATGCAAAAACAGCGTATCTAGTGTGAATACCAACGCAACTTTTTTCAGAGATGCAGTTTTGCCAAGAAGCTGCAGTACAAAACAGCTTGTAGCATGCTACTTTTGGCCTGTGTGTGAACACAATAAGAAATGAAAGTAGCAGTGTCTGATCTTACCTTTAGCTTTGTTGCACAAGCATTACATTGCACTTCACCATTGATTAAGTGCATATCAGCATATATTCTTCTTATTTAGTAATCAAATAATATTGATATTGAATACCAAAAATACAAAAAATTAAAATGGATTTTTCTCGAAAACAGTGGATAATAGCGAATACAAACAAAATCACATTTTTTTTTGGAAAATACCTTATAGGCATTGTCAATTTTTCGACAGTACACAAACAATTTAACCAATTCCACCCATCGCCCCTCCCACGTTGAACGCTTGTGATAGTAATAGCAATAGAAAACGCGGGTTTTTGGTAAACAATTTATCATGACAGGGTTATACAATGTACAAAGTTTGAAGTTTATTGGTAGCGGTTTTTTGAGGTGTGCTTTAGAAACTTATTTAATAGCGTCATCTCCCTTGGAAAGAATTTTTTGAATTAAGTTAAATTTAGTATTATTACAGTCTTATGTACTATTGTCTTATTTAATAAATCGCGTTAACAATAGATATTGCAGAATAATAGGGAACTTGCCAAAAAAATAAAATCATTTAAAAACAATTAAAATCGTAAGATATTATCATAAGGAACTTCGTAGAAAAGAAAAATTCCAATAACGATTAAATTACCTGAGAAATAAAGGGTTAAAATTTGAATAATTTGAACTGCTCTTAAAACGCGCTGCCATTGGTTGTGACGTCAGACCGCACTTTTCGAGTCAGGCGATTGTGAACCGACAATTCAAACAACACTTAAAAACCGAGAAACTGACGCTAACGATTCGAATTCGATAAAAAATCAATAATGCTTCAAATGGCTGTTTCTGCGGTTACCGATGCGCGAGGTGCGGTGTGACGTCACAGCCGCTGCCGCGCATTTTTCTTCGTTTGAATACACCCGGTGGCGATTCCAACTTTAATTATTTATTGTGAAATAAGTATTGCGATTTAAGGACTGATATTTGGTACAATGTGTTTTCATATATAAACACACATTTTAGTAGAATAAAAAAAAAATGGGCAAGTTCCCTATTGTAATTATTCTAACGCTTTATAAGTTTTGAAAAATATTTTTCAAAAACAGTGACCGTTCAAATAACAAGCAACAACTACTTCCCGGCTATAGGCACCGACAGCTATTGAATTATACAAGTCAAACGGGTATGATAAATCTACAAGATATTTAACATCAACCATTCCGGTTTGCAATTAGAAGAGACAACATAACTTGTAGACTGTCTTCGGCGTATTTGCACCTCATCAGTACAAGATATATGTTCTCCGTCCGAGAGTTGTAAGAGCTCAATGCCGAACTGAAGAAGACACTAAAATCACAATCAATACGGAAATGTAAAAGTTGTGACAATAGCGATATCTTCTCCTCCAACTGCAAACCAAAATTCGAATTTGAAGTTGAATTCGAATGAGCCGCAAATACGCCGAAACCGTTCTACAAGTTATGTTGTACTTTTTAATTGCAAACTAGAATGGTTGGTGTTAAATATCTTGTACATATATCAGCCCGTTTGACTTTCAAGTGTAATTCAATAGCCGTCGGTGCCTTTAGCACTGGAAGTAGTTATTGCTTCTTAGTTGAACGGTCACTGGTTTTAAAAAAGAATTTTCAAAACTCATATAATAATAATATTATAATAATTATAATTATTCTACGATATCTAAAAGTTAAATTGAATTGGGCGGTCATAAGATCTCATCTAATATCTGTAGTGTACGTTTTGCAGGAGAGTTTCTGTACACTTGTATATCGCTACATAATCTTGCCTATCAATTATTGTTTTTGTTCGTTTCATGAAAATGAATTGTCATTAGTTGGCAAGAGTCGGAATAGTATGGAAATTAAGAAACTAATAGTGTTATTGCAACAATACTTTCTTGAATATGAGTCAAGTTTAGCATACTACATTCCAAGATATTTAGTTTTAACTTGACACCAACGTGATTGATTCAAGAGAAAAACCCACAGAAAGTAGTCGTTGATCCAATAACTATAGCACAGAATCGTACGATGAGTCTTTTCGAAAAGATAATACCTAATAGTATGATTATTCCACAACTGAAATTTTTGAATGGTAAATAATATTTAGCTTCCGTATCTGCATTTTGCCGACCACGGATCTGTTACTGTTTACTTGCAATGAGGGATTTATAAGCTTTTATTATTAATTTTTATCCAAATTCCAGATTACGAGTCAACGAAATATTGTGAAATATGCTTTAACATAAATTATTTTATGAGAATTGGCAGTAAATGAATTAAGTACCTTATTTGAGAAAAAATGGAGAGATAGTGATAAAGACATCAAGTTACGATTGTCAGAAAGATATGATGACCGTCAAAATACTATTTGCTTTAGAATGTAGAACAGGGCTGTCTGTCACGCTTAAGGTGTTTTCCACTATACAGTGCTATTCGGTTAGTTAACGTCGGTCTATTTCTGCTAATCACCGACGCCAGGAGTACTCTACCCCTGACGGGAAATTTTGCCGAACCCACTAGTGTTCCAGCAAATGGTAGGGTTCTTTATTAAGACCAACATCCTTGGACTCGGGACATCGGTTTTGCATTATACCTCATGCTCATTGGTATAATGCCTGCGAGCTGTGAGCTACTCGGCTGCAGGCTGTACGACGGTGTTTGCCCAGTGGTCACCCATCCAAATACTAACCACGCTCGACACAATAGGTTTATTGTCCTTCCAGACCTCACTACTGCTTGACGTATTTTAATAAAAAACGTAGTTATTGATTTCATTTCTCCGTTTGTGCTTCATATTTGTAGGAGCATATTATGATACTTCCAAAATATATTTCCACATCAGCCTGCTATACCGTGCTATTCAAAAGTCCCCTCCCCCCCTCGTATCTTTTGAACGGCTACACTTACATTAATAAAATTTGGAGTGTGAAAATAAAGTGTTGTAAACTTCTCTACGAATGGTAACAGGTCACGTAATATTAATAGATGACGTCACAGTGCCACTCTGACCAATAATTTCAAATAGGACCTTATGGCAAGTGATATCTCGTTTGAAAGGCATTGACATTGGCTACATAGCCATATTAGTTTTGTTTGGGTTTAAACTAATTTTGACGGATAAATTAAATAAATACCAAAATTACTATTTCACATTTAAATATTGAAGAATTTTCATTCCGCCTCTGGTTAGTTGTCAAAAAAATTGACGTTTTTAATTTAATAGTATTTGTTGCTTTGCAAAGTTTTTCTATATAGCTTAAGTATTTAATTTTATTATTGTTTAACGAGACGTTTGATAGTTTACATAGGCAAAATGGTACGTACTCAAGCCGACAAAGTAGCAGCTATCTTAATAATTGGTGAATCTGGAAAGAATCTCCATGAAGCGGAACGTTTATTTAATGAGAGATACCCAGATCGCCCTATTTCGAGAACTTATTTGAGGAAGCTTCTTCACAAGTTTGAAGCAACAGGTAGTGTTCAAGATGCCAAACGATCTGGTCGACCAACATTTAGTGATGATAAAAAAATTGATATAGGTAGTTGCTGAAATGGTAGTAAATCCTACTTCCTCTTCAACTAAAGTTGCGTCTATCTGTGAAGTGAGTAAAAGTACATTACAGAGAGTGTTAGCTAAAAATAAATTTCATCCATACAAATTAAAAATGGTGCACCACCCTTCGGATGACGACCCCGACAGAAGACTCGAATTCTGTGAATGTATGACAAATAAAATTAGTCAAAACCCACATTACAAAAAAACAATTTGTTTTAGTTACGAAAGTACTTTTTGCCTCAATGGAAATGTGAATACACAAAATGTAAGGTATTGGAGTGACACAAATCCTCACACCTTTCGTGAGCAACATACCCAATTTCCAAAAAAAGTCAATGTTTGGGCAGGTATTTTGGGAAACCACATAGTTGGTCCTGTTTTCCTAAATTTAAATTTAAGCGGTGAAGTGTATCTGGAGATGTTACAAAATGCAATTAAGCCGTTAATTCTTGAAATTCTGGAAGATAATCCAGATGAATTCGGCTATCTGGAAATAACATTTCAACAAGATGGTGCTCCTGCACATTATTATGGTGCAGTAAGACGTTACCTGGATGAAGTATATCGAGGTAGATGGATCGGCCAGCGAGGTCCTATAGAATGGCCACCTCGGCCACCAGATCTGACACCATTAGATTTTTTTCTATGGGGGTACTTGAAATCCAAGGTTTATACTACGGCACCAGATAGCATTGGCGTTTTGAAAGAAAGAATTATTGAAGAATGCAATGCAATTTCAGCTGACACATTCGAACGAGTACGACAAGAGTTTAGTAATAGGATGTATTACTGTCAGGAAGTAGACGGAGCATATTTCGAACACTTGCTATAAGAATCCATTGTTGATATTTAATTAATTAAATTTAAAAAAATAATTTTGGTATTTATTTAATTTATCCGTCAAAATTAGTTTAAACCCAAACAAAATTAATATGGCTATGTAGCCAATGTCAATGCCTTTCAAACGAGATATCACTTGCTATAAGGTCCTATTTAAAATTATTGGTCATAGTGGCACTGTGTCGTCATCTATTACTATCACGTCACCTGTTATCATTTGTAGAGAAGTTTACAACACTTTTTTTTCACACTCCAAATTTTATTGATGTAAGTGTAGCCGTTCAAAAGATACGAGGGGGGGAGGGGACTTTTGAATAGCACGGTATAGCAGGCTGATGTGGAAATATATTTTGGAAGTATCATAATATGCTCCTACAAATATGAAGCACAAACGGAGAAATGAAATCAATAACTACGTTTTTTATTAAAATACGTCAAGCAGTAGTGAGGTCTGGAAGGACAATAAACCTATTGTGTCGAGCGTGGTTAGTATTTGGATGGGTGACCACTGGGCAAACACCGTCGTACAGCCTGCAGCCGAGTAGCTCACAGCTCGCAGGCATTATACCAATGAGCATGAGGTATAATGCAAAACCGATGTCCCGAGTCCAAGGATGTTGGTCTTAATAAAGAACCCTACCATTTGCTGGAACACTAGTGGGTTCGGCAAAATTTCCCGTCAGGGGTAGAGTACTCCTGGCGTCGGTGATTAGCAGAAATAGACCGACGTTAACTAACCGAATGAAAAAAAATTTCAGTCTTGTACGCTTTTTGACTCCTCTTGTCAATAGTTTTCACAAATGTTATTGAATAGTTTGTAAATAAAATGGCTAAACGTCGCCTTTTCTCTCCAGTTCGTGATCTTTATAACTTTTTCATATTCTTAAAACTTTCATGTACCACTCCTTTCGGAGTTTTATAACAAAATTTATCGGTGGTCTTGACTGGCTAATATAGCTAGGTTATTACATATTATGTACCCAATTTGACTTATTTTATGGTTTTTTTTAAACGAGTATAGCCTGAATATTAAACGTCATCGAAAAGGTATGATATTTTCGTCAATGCAGATACTCATTGGGAGTAAAATTGAAATTGAGAGTATCAAGCATTGGCCTCGTCTTATTCAAACGATACTTTTAATTAGCTTTGTCCAAACAATGAATTTTTTGGCCAAACACACATTTTGTGTAATTTTACTACTTATTTTATTTTTATCCGTTACTTTCCAGGTGTGTAAGTGGATGTGTTTTATCGGTGTATTATTTTGAGGCACCTTGTTCAGCTTGGAAATGTGTTTAAGCAGCTATTATTTCAAAGAGTACATCTGGCACTAGCACGGCACAAAAACTGTAGAATCTGAATTGGACATTGAAATTCTTAAACTGAAAGTTCTGCAGATTCAGTAAATAGAATGATTGTATAACATTTTTACTTTTCCTATCGGATAAAATACGGCGACGTTTTACGGTCCTTCTTTTGATCGTTGCTGCCGGCAGATGACCGCCGATAATATTGCGATTCCGTCCAAATGTTAAAACACGTTTCGATCTAATTTGATATCATTGAATTCCATTTTTAAGTTTTTCTGCCTTCCTCTATAAAATATAAAGTTTGCGCGATGATAGATTTGCTACATACTGATAACGTGAAAGCCACTCTGTCGCTATCCAAGTATGCGCACGTTGTCGTTGAGATAGATAGGTGACCAACAATATGTCCGATCATGCGCACTGTAGTGAAATTATTCCGGTGGCTCCGTGACGGGAATCGGTGACGGCACCACGGAAGATTATTTTTTTTTGTAAAAATTTCCGGAATATAATAAATTTGAAATTATATTTACCTTTTTAGTCATTCATTTTAAATATATAGTGGTTTATATTATTGATTATCTTACCTAGTGGTCTTTCCAAAGTTTTACTGGGAGTTCTAACGACCGGAAGCGAGCTTCTTTGTTTTCCACCTCTGCGAAAACCTGTCGAACTGGTTTCTACTTCTGACATAATCCCAGGATCATCATCAAACAGCATGGAGTTTGTAGGAGGTGGGTATCCTCTTGGTTGACCCTGAAAGTGAGATAAATTAGTGAAGGTGTACTTTAAAATCAATATCGACAAAAAGATGATTTTCATACGAATTATTATTTAGTACATCTTAGGAAAAATGTTAATGGAGAATACCATGATTGTGAACACGAGTTAATAAGATGAAAATAAACTTAGTAAACACGTTGACAGTGATTAGTTACTCGTTGATGCTTCCTATTAATAATCACAACATTTTAGCGAGTAGACGTAGATTGAGTAGTTGATTTTATTGAGAACGGTATAGAGACATTCCCAGCTTCAACGCAATTTCTGGCACAACCCTTTTCTTTGCTTGGGACTGAACAGCCATACGGGGTCACCATGAGAAGCTTGTGTTTTCGGTATGCACGTCGAGTCTAGCCTCTACCTTATCGTTGCAGAGTTTCAAACGTTGACGAACGAAATTGTGGACCTTTTCCAATTTTCAAACTTTTTATGTACATCGGGGGTGTACGTTCTTCTACTACTTCACCAGAAGCCAGTCTTCTAAAAAGGAAATCGTTAAGAAGCTTCATTTTTCTGCATGCGACCATCATAGATGGAGTATAACCGGTTGATTTGTGTTCGGAACTTCTATATTATAGCAGAAATGGAGGAATCAAAGTTTCCCAGTTCCATGCCTCGCAATAACGTTAGTTACGATAGCCTCTGATACTGTCGACGCTTTTTGATTAGGAAGATGTGTTACTTCGGGTCATTGGGAGAAATGATGCATTTCAACTATCAGGTATTTGTTTCCTTCTTCTGTCAACGAAAGTGTACCGAGAATATCAAATGAAAGTCGTTCAAGTGCGTCTCCAGGAGAAAAATTGAACATTTTCTACTAAGACGCTCGTCATATTTCTTGACCTGTCAACAATCGACCCGATAATATATTCCTAAAACCCACGCCAGTATTTTTTCAGTACCAAAATATCGTCCTGACTAGCTGCTTTAAATTTCTTCTGATACTTCTGATGGGTGATCTTTGCAATGCAAGATGTACTCTATCGGGGCATTTACTTTCAAGTGACTGTCTTCCTTTTGACTTTTTCTAAGGATATTTGGATTCTCATTTGTTCAAGTCTTTCACAGTACTGGAATTGTCATTCTAAACAGGGTCGCCTAGAAAATATATTGGCATCGCCATGGAAGTGTTCAAAAGCTTCGATGGCTGCAAAAAAATATATTTTAATGACGCAATAATTTTTCTCAGCCCTTCCCATAGTTACTATATTACTCAATCACTTTTTCTTCGCCTTCTTGTTCTTGTGACAGCGCCTATGCCATGCTAGGATGCATCACAATACAAAATAAATGTTTATCTCTACCGTGAGTAGGCTAAAATACTTGCTGTGATTATTCGTTTCCGCATCTCTGCGAAAGCAATTTCACAATCCGGTGTTTAGTCAAATTTAATGTTGTTTGAGTTAGTCGATGAAGGGGTCTAGTAATTCTAGCAGAGTCCTTGACACATTTTTGATAATATGAAATAAAAATTTTCTTTTGGTCCCTTAGTATACGCCACTCTTTAATAGCTACAATTTTCTCCGTATCAGTTTTTATTCCTTCGATATGTTCCAGATAATAGGCCGCCGTTTGAAACAGTGAACACTTCTTGTAATTTAGTTGTCAATTGGCATTCCACAATCTGTTAAATTTTTCAGTAACGTTATATTATAAGATAAACTAGGCAGGTTTTCCAGGTTTATCAACACTAAAAACACAAGAGCTTTTTTTTTATCGGATAAATTTCTCTTTGCAACGAAACAGTTTTACGAATCACTCATTTAACGAGAAAAACTGACATGATAAAATCTAACCCCGTTTGACTTGAGTGTGTAATTCATTGTCAGTCGGGGCCTATAGCCCGAGAAGTAGACGCTGCTTCCTAGTGAACGGTCTTCTCTTTGAACAGTTATTTTCAAATTTGTAAGGAGTATTATCTTGACGTCTATTAACTAATATGCCAATTCATAGAAACACAAAGAAGGAAACTGACAAAATATCTAATACATTATAAGAAATCATAACTCAACGACAGATAAATGATAATCACAGATGTATTTTCAGTGTCAATTCAAACTAGAGTAATTAACATTTCAAACCAATGTATTCACACCGACCAAAGCAATGGTCTGCAACAACAATAACTGTGAAATACAGTTAATTCTTCTTAAAAAATAGTTAAGTGAGCTTTGGATATACCTACAGGTTTTTGAAATATTCTAAAATCTTTAAAACTCATTGGGTTGTAATCTACTTTATCAGAAATATATTATTCGGAAGCGGGTGTCTGTGTGTAGACTTCCCACAAAATTCATTCGAATGTGAAACTGAAATTTTTTATAACAGCGATGATATGTATCTGAGGATACGTTATTAAAAAAGCGCTGCCTCGCAAAAATTTTCAGATACATTTTCATATAATTGCATTTTTATCTGTATATCCAATGGATAATTTGGACTTAACAGTAATCCAAGCGATAATATCATATTTGCCAGTGAAAACTTGGTGCCTACGACAATTTGAAATCAACAGCTGCTCCGTTGATAGATTTTCCAAATAAGAATAGCTGAATGGTGCGGTATTATCACATATTCCAAATTAGGCTGAATTAATTTTTAAAAACTGCGTTTGTAGGAAAATATTTCGGAAAGAAAATGAAACTATTTCTTAACTTTTTCCATCAACATGAGCAGCAGTGATGAGAATGTAACTTTTTGTATGTCAGTAGATGCTACACCAAAAAATCAGTAGAACTCAGTAGGAATCAGTACACGAACACAAGGACGTCGTACACACAGAATACACAGATAGATAGATAGATAATTATTCCACAAAATCACAATATAAATATATATACTATACCTTGTTTTTAAACTAAGAGGAGCGATTTGAATTTAAGTTGGAATTTCTGCTGCCTAGTGATTGGTCAGATTGCCGCCCGTTTTACACAGCTCTTTTGATCAGCTGACAATGACATTTGTCAGTTTAGTGTTTTTTAGTCAAACTCAAAGTTGTGCCAATTTGTTCCCGGCACTTTTCGAACAGAATATGTAATAATGAGTTTCAATTGAAAATATACAGAAATACGTCTGTTGTCATTATTGCATTATATATTTCTTTCAATACGAAAAATGAGAATGTAGAGATATTTATAATGATAGAACATTTAATTACCTTTCTAGCTCTTGTTGAACTCATCTGGTCAGCAGCATGCAACATAATTCTTAAATTAACGGGTTGATTTTCATTTAAGGGAAATGTTGTTTCAGATAATTTAACTAAAGTTCGTGGACCGTATTTTGATGAGAACATTGTACCTAAGGAGCTTTTATCTTTTCGCTGATAAATTTGGTCCGAGCTCTCCCATTGTTCCAGATTTTTCTTTGTTAAAAGTGGGATAGAACGTGAGATCATTTCTAATTCGGGTGGAAGGGAGATTAAGCTGTTGGCAGACATGCTGCTGCATGCCGTCGCAAAGCTGATTTTTTTATTTTTTTTAAACTGTGTACAGTAGGTGTGGTGTGCTTGATGATAATTATTGAGTACCTAGGGAATTTTTGGGTTTTCCACTAATTCGGTTATGGTGAAATATTGAAGCATTTTTTGATTTATTCTATCTTCTTTCTCACTTTTGAAAAGGTTTAAAAAAATAACACTATACTCAAGAAATAATTTGAATGAATTATTATCAATTGTTAAAACAAGAAAAATATTTCATTATTTATACTAGATATTCTGAAAAAACATCCGCAGTAAGTACAAAAAAATTGGGTATGCTCGATGAACATAAGTCCTGTTACAAAATACACAGAGTTAAAGTTTAAAATCCAAAAATAAATATTATCTAAATTCTTCACTCAGTATCAGTGGCGTATTGGTAGATAGATCTACTCCATTCCACTACCCCTAACTTTAACGCCACTGGATAAATCAAAGTGCAAGATGTAAGTAAATTATGGACTTTCGTCATAATACCATAAAATGAGTATTTCTTGAGATATTTGCATTTGAAGACATGATCCATCGAAATCAATTAAAATGCTTGAATGAAATAAAACAAATTTATTGAAATGGAGAGAAAAATTAAATTAGATTGGAAACCAATGAACAAAACAAAAAGTCACTTCCATATTTTACAAAAAAGAAAGAACTTTGTGGAATAAGTTTTACTTCGAATTCGTCGTTTTATCGATTTCAGAGGTAATTTTGAGTAATGAAATTTGCAACCCCGTGAAGGGGTGAAACTCACTGACAATAAAAGCACACATCAGCGCTATGATAATTTTTGTATGAAATTGTTCTAAAAGAAACAGTAATGGGTGTTTAATATATTTTTTAAGGTGGACTTTTTTAAGTCGTTCAAATGTGTTTTCTTCAATCCTTTTCTCCAGAAAATAGGGAAGTGATTTTAAATTATAATTAATTAAATCTGAGAGTGGAAATGGAAGTATAATGTTTATTTGTTAATACTGCATTGGATTGATAATTTTGGATTACATTGTGATTTTTTATATAGTCTATTATATTTTAGTTTAATTCTATATGTTTTATCTCACGTTACACGCGATGTTGACAATACAGTTTATAAGCTTGAACATTTTAAAACACCATCAACAATTGGAATTTTTGCTTACTAAAATCTAATATACTCAATCAAAAATTCAGCTGATAGGGATTAAATCAAAAAATCAACCTCCTACTCAAAATTCACATCACATATATGAACGTTCACACCACCACAGCTTAATCATAAGCAAACTTCACCGATACTCGCTTTCAAAAATAGGAAAGATAAAAAAACGGACCGAAAGCATAACGAGCAAGGTTTACTTTCAATAGCGACTTGTAAACCCAAAAGCCGGACACACACTACATTAATTATCTAAAAATAAAAGGGAACTAGTCACCATCTAGTAAATTGTTGATTGAGACGGACCGGTCATAATAATGTTAATGATTGAAAGTCTTAATTAGTGATGAAGTCATGTTTCCGTATTTTTTTTGTGGTATAAAAAATTTATTACATATTTGTATTTAAATATGCCTTTTTAGTCCATTGAAAAGTTACATATCAGATGACATTATTGTCAGAGGACGCAATTTTATTTTTTAGATATCAAGGAGGGGTTAGTGTAAAGTTTGTAGGGTCGCAGCCCAAGGTCCCTGAAATACATAGGTTGCATATAAACTTTGGTGGGTCATATTGCGCGTCATCGTGCCAGACTTATACGTATATCAGTTTACCATTGTTCAATGTTGTTTTCGTTTTGTTTTTGGTGCTTATGGTAGTTTTTCATCGAAATTTCGAGTAATTTTATTTATATATGAAAGACAATTAATTAATAAAAGTCAAGTAACATAATATGTATTGTATGGTCTTTTATTGAATTTTGGGTCAATCTATCTTCTTGCATTTTATATTTTACTAAATGCCTGGAGAAAAGATAAGTAGTGTTGCAAAAGTAATTCAAAGAACGCAAAAGTACATCAGGTTAATGATAAAGGTTAATGATAAAGTTGGATAAACTCAAGTATGTACTTATTAGTTTTTTTTTGTTGAAAAAATCCTTTCAGCTAGCAATCCAAGAGGTAAATTCTTGACCATTCACAACTTTACGAATACTTGTTTAGATCTAATTTTCGAACAAATTAACACAACTGAGGAAAAACATCTTTCAGATTCGACGCTTGTCGGCAGAATAGTTTTTAAGTAGTCAGAGGCTAATTGAAGATTTACGCCAAGATTGCCATCTTCATTCAACAAGTCTATTTCTTCAGAAATAATATTAGAAAGTTTGAAGCCACCAGCATGTTTGCAGGAGGAATAATGATTGCTTTTATAGAGAGGTTTCAATACCAAACCCACAGAACAGTTTGAATTGGGCAGGCACGATGTCGTATTCCCGCGCATTTTAATCGAGCTTCTGATTGGCTGGAAGTTAGTAGTCAACCTATGTACTTTAGGGACCTTGGTCGCAACCCTTGTCCCATGGCCGCCACCTTGAAAAACAAAGTGCAAATGATTTTTTTGGTTTATCTTACAAACTATAGGTCTTACAAATAAATAATTCAACATTTTGTGCTGCAAATATAATCCTCTAAAACTTTGGTCTGGTAATTTTTTATGGTTGATCCAAAAGAACAAAGTTGTAAGCGAAAATCTATGAAAATTCAAGAAAAACATTTTTATTGGTCACTATAACTAACTTTCTAAGCATTTTACAAAAAAATGTGTCACTATTTTTTCAGAGGGGTTCTTAAGGAATAACTTTTATCATAATTTTTTTTTTCATTTTATTCATTGGTTAAGGTTTTAAAAGGCTCCGAAATTAATACTATTCTCCAGTATTCATAACTATACAGAAATATCAATGATTCACCATAATTTTCAATCATGTTTCCATTTTTTTTTTCATGATAATATTTTTATTTATTAATTATGCACATCAAATCATAAGATGTGGGAACAACTTTTTTGGTCGATGGTATGATGTTTTCAATTAATGGAACAACAATTTTACCCAATCCAAAGGTTTTGCAGGACGAGTTGCTGCAATAATGGAGTGAGCAATGGATTCGCACTTTCTTTGCGCCGCATTCAATGACTTGTTTGGATTGACATATAATTAATTTCAATAAAACTTATACAGTTTCGGGAATAAGACTGTTAAAATCCTTCAAAAAGTCATAAAAAGATGGAAATTATTTTATATCGTAATGCTGCGAACGAATATCTTTCAAAATATTGTTGGATATAATTTTATGGATGAGCCCTTTGAAACAAACTGTACAATATTGACCAAATTGCGCCTTCAATCGTTGAATGATTGAACGCCTCTGATAAATGTACTCTCCTTTAATAGATTTTATTAAATCCCTCATAATCAATTGACATTCTTCGCTATTCCATATAAATATTCGTACTCCATCGTGCATCAATATTATTTTTGCGCTCATCATTGCTGCGGTTGTTATGGTACTTGGCTGTAGCATCTACTAAGCTAGCAATATCAGCCATGCGATTAGCAATGCCCATTGCATCATCGTCGAAACATCGGTTGATAAGGTCCAAAATACTTTTTTTGTAACGTCATTACGTACAAGACAAACTCGCCGCTGTCGGCTTGTACGCAGGCAAGTTTAAAAAATGAAAGGCTGTCTCTGGAGCTTCTAGAATTGATGATGAGCTGCTGCTAAAACAATCACCCATGATGGAGTAATGCAAGAAACAAGTCTAAATGCTTATTCAAAAATTTAAATAGTCGTCACTGAACTCAAAATCGTGTCCAGAAACATTCGAAATAGTATTCACAATTTAAAGCACAATAAATTACGCCTACACGTGGCGAAATATGTAGCAGTGTAGCACAACTAGCATATACAGTGCTATTCAAAAGTCCCCTCCCCCTCGTATCTTTTGAACGGCTACACTTACATTAATAAAATTTGGAGTATGAAAAAAAAGTGTTGTAAACTTCTCTACGAATGGTAACAGGTGACGTAATAGTAATAGATGACGTCACAGTGCCACTATGG